>OU015745.1:23914337-23934916 GCA_907169655.1 Acomys percivali
CACACACACACACACACACACACACACACACACACACACACACACACGTCTGCCTGCCTGTCTGTTTTTCTATCTATCTATCCATCACCACATATCACACACACATATATGCTTTGCTTGCATCTATATCTGTGCATCCCATGTATGCCTTGTATTCCTAGAGGTCAAAGAAGGCATTGGATCTCCTGGTACTGGAGTTGTAGACAGTTGGGAGCTGCCATGTGGGTGCTGGGAATTGAACCTGAGTCCTCTAGAAGAGCAGCCAGTGCTCTTAACCACTGAGCCACCTCTTAGCCCTTTGGCTTATAGTACTTTATTTTACCTTTATGAACATAGTTGACTTTTTTTAAAAAAAGATTTATTTATTATTATGTATATAGTGCTCTGCCTACATGTACACCTGCAGGCCAGAGGAGGGCACAGATCACATTAGAGATGGTTGTGGGCCACCATGTGGTTGCTGGGAATTGAACTCATGACCTCTGGAAGAGCAGTCAGTGCTCTTAACCGCTGAGCCATCTCTCCAGCCCCCCATAGTTGACTTTTTAAGGAATGGTTGAATGAAGAAATGCTCTAAACCATCTTAGAAGGTATTTAAAAGAATCTCTTTATGGTGTTTTTGTTTGTTTCTTGTTCTTTTGTTGTTTATTTTTAGAAGTGGGGTTTGTTTTGTGATGTAGTTCTCATGTGACTTAGGCCAGCCTCAGGCTTGTTGTGTCACTCAGTGTATTAGTCAGTTCTCTAGAGGAACAGCATTTATAAAATGAATCTGCCAGCCAGCTATCTGTCTGTCTGTCTGTCTGTCTGTCTATCTATCTAGGATTTATTAGAATGGCTTACAAGCTGTGGTCCTGCAAATCCACAATGGAAGGTTCAATAATCCAGTAGTTGTTCAGTCTACAACACTGCCTGTCTCAACTGGTCTTCAGTATATGCCAGGATCCTGAAAAAGAAATGCACTTGCTAGTGAGAGTGAGAACAAGCAATGCAAACAGATCTAGTTTCCTTTTTCCATGCCCTTTATATAGGCTGCCAGCAGAAGGCATGGCCCAGGTCAAAGGTGGATCTTCCCACCTCAAAAGGTCTGGGTTAATGTTGTATTTTTCTGCCTCAAAGATCTGGATTAGAAGTTGGTCTTTCCACTTTAAATGATTTAATTAAGGGAAAAAGATCCCTCACTGTTCTGCCCTGCCATTTGGGCTTTAGTTGATTCTAGATATCATAAAGTTGACAATCAAGACTAGCCATTACACTCAGGGCGATCTATAACTCTTGATGCTCCTACCTCCAATTCCCAAGTGTTGAGAAGAAAGGGTTATCCCATCATGCTGTGCTTTCATACAGACAACTGGATTCTTTTTAGAGTCATAAGACAACACTCCTTAGGTCATTTGGACTCAGGATGCTTTGACCTGCTTGCCAGAGTGAATGCATGTTCTGTGTATATGCTTTTAAATATTACCGAGATATACACTTAAATTGCTTTAGCCTTCACACTTCCTGAGAACCTGGCAGCAGAAGTTTTAATTTTTCTATGGCTTCTTTGCTCTCTTTTATGTAAGATCGGTGTATCATTTCTCTCCCATGTTTGATATATGAGTTATGAGTAATTCCTATTGTTTTGTAGGTAATGTGTGTTAGTATTATAGTGAAGAAATATGTATTACTTAATGTCCTAAGGGCATACACATCAGTTTCTAGTTGCTTGGAAATTTAATTTAAATAAGAATGTTTTAAGAGAATTCTTTAGTGATATCTAGTAATATTTGAAATGATAGGAACCTGACTGTTCATATTTAAAAATAAACAAAGTTGGGAATTACTGGTTATGATAGGAAAAATGAGTTCTTAGAAAAGTGAATTCTTGAGGAGCTTACCGTGTCTTTTTAAAAGATGACAAGAGTTTGAGTTTTATTAGAGGAAACAGAGTATGTTACATGACGTAAGAGAAGTGGAGTACCCTCATGCCTGGTGTGCTTTCTTCTCAGGAACGGACAATTGAGCGCTTAAAGGAGCAGCGGGACAGAGATGAGCGAGAGAAGCAAGAGGAGATTGATACCTACAAGAAAGATCTCAAAGACTTGAAAGAAAAAGTCAGCATGTTGCAAGGAGACCTCTCAGAGAAGGAGGTTAGGATCGCCAGAGGAGTGACTCCGCTTGTTTCATCATTGCACTGTGTAATCTTCGCTGTGTGCACAATGCTGACCACCAAGCAAGATTTTCTTAGTACTCAGTGGCAGGCTTTCTAGACGCTCAGGAACCTGCAAGGGCCACAGTAGATTGGCTCATTCATCTCACTCTTTTACTGCCTTGAGCTTTGTCCTAAGAGTAGGTTTCTTATGGGATTCTGATCCTCACGCAGATCCTAGAGTGACTGAAGCCCACTTACATTTGGAGAAACACTGCTAACAGTAAGAAAAGTGGCACACAGAAGAAGGAAATCTAATTATAACCACTATTAGAAACATGATGGCCTATTACTTAGTTGACTTCATGAATTTTGCCCTTATTTTGAATAATCCTGTTAGTATAACTTAAAAAGTTAAAATGTTGAATGTTATGTGATGAGTAATCCCGTGGGTTTGTCTGAGAACTTTAGGAAAATTTATACAAGTAAGTCTCTACAAGAATTTCCTGCTAAAAGAGGAGAAATACACATTTAAGTTGGTGTAGTCAGTAAGTTTGGCTACTTAAATTCTCAAAGCTTAGCCTGCATTTATTTTGTGAGAATAAGTACATTAGGTTAGAATTCTTGTTTGTTTTTTTAAAAAGACTAATTTATTTATTATTATGTGGTGTTCTGCTTTCATGTATACATGTACACCAGAAGAGAGCACTAGATCTTATTACAGATGGTTGTGACTAACCATGTAGTTGCTGGGAATTGAACTCAGGTCCTTTGGAAGAGCAGCTAGTGCTCTTAACCTCTGAGCTATCTCTCCAGCCCCTCTTCTGTTTCTGAGACAGGGACTCCATATCTCAGGCTAGCCTTCAACTTCTCATGCTCCTGCCTCCACCTCCCAAGTCCTGCAATTACAGCTGTGTCCCATGCCTGGTCTGTGTGGTTCTGGAGCTTGAACCCAACACTTGATGCATGCCAGGCAAGCTCTTTATCTGAGCTGCATCTCCAGCCATTTTCAGGATCCTTTATGTTATCTATAGTTAGTACTGAGGATCAACCTTATTTTAATTAATGTCTGAAAGCTAAACTAATGTCTGAAAGTTTTATAGTTCATGGGTGTTCTTGAAATGGAAACTTCCAGACACTATGAATATAAGTTTAAAAAGTTAAACCTACATTTTATTTTGTAGTATTTATTCCAAATATGTCTTAACTTTTAGGCTTCTCTCTTGGATCTCAAGGAGCATGCTTCTTCTCTGGCTTCCTCAGGACTGAAAAAGGACTCACGGCTCAAGACCCTAGAAATTGCTCTGGAACAGAAGAAGGAAGAGTGCCTGAAGATGGAATCACAGTTGAAAAAGGTTGAAGAAGTTCCCATTCTTACATTTCTTTACATAAGAACATTGTAGATAGCTCTGAGTGGTTTTTTGTGTTGTTTTTTTTTTTAAAGTTAACGATTGCAGTGACAATACATATTTTACAGTTATTTTATTTTTAATTGGTTAGCGGTATGTTTGGTCTTGTAGTTGTGATCAAACACTGAAGACAAACAGCATTAAAGTAGGGAATATTTCTTAAAATTTACAGTTTGAGAGGTTACAGTCCATGGCTAGATGATTTCTGCACTTTCAGTGTTTAGTGAGGCAGGGCATCGTGGTTACCAACAAAGCAGGTGAGGACAAAGTGTTTCTTTACAAGCGTGTCCCTAGTGACCTACTTCCTCTACTGAGATCCTCTGAGTTCCCACCTCACCACGTGCCATCACGTCATAGTTCTGTGATTATCCCACAGATAGGTCAGAGCCACCTGATTGACTCACTCACTCCTCAGTCACTGTGGCATTGGCAATCTAGCCTTCAGTATATAAGTTTGGGAGGAGGAAGACTTTCCTATCTAGGAGGTACCTTCTAGAAAGTAACTGCAGTCTGTTCTTTGCTCTTTCAGGGTTGCTTCTCTTTCCCTTTGCTCTTACCACGCTGTAGCTTCTCGTCACCCCAGTTTAGTCTAGAATTTGGCTAGTGTATTAAATTCTTGCTTGTCACTAGAGTCTTTGAAGTCTGTGCTATTTTGACAGTTTCATAATACGTATTGTACATTTTGATTGCTGTCACCTCTTTCCTTTCTGTCTCTTTTACCTGCCCCCAAGTCTCTTTCTCACATGCATTTTTCTTTTTTTTCTGGTTTAGTTTTGTAACCCACTGAGTTCAAAGCCAGGTGTCTTAGTGTACTTTGTGTTGCTGTGATAAACACCGTGAGCACAGGCAGCATGAGGAGGAAAGGATTTATTTCATACAGCTCACAGTCCGTCACGGACAGATGTGAGGGTAGGAACTGAAGCAGAGGCCATGGAAGGATGGTTGATTTCCATGGCTCACTGTACAGCTCAGGATTGTGTGCCCAGGGTGACCGTGCCCACATGGGCTGAGCCTTCCCACATCAACAGTAGTTAAGAAAACAGCACACAGACTGTAGGCAGCCTGATGGAGGCAGTCTCTCAGTTGAGAGTCCTTCTTTCTAGATGACTCTAATTTGATACCAAGTTGGTAAGCACAAACCAGTACGCCATGGCTCTGTGCTGATGGCTCTGTGTCCACAGCTTGGTGGCATTCTGTGGAACATGTTGAGCTCATCAGTGCTGATCACAGTGTTTGCCACTCACCTGGCATCCATCAGTAGATCATAGTTCATCAGGATCGGGTAGGGCTTCTACAGTTCATGATTGACTGTCAACAGCAAGCCAATCTCAAGGAGGGCCACTGTTGGCAGCCACTGCTACATGAGATGTACTATATCATGCCCACAATACAGCATTTGTAGTTTTTCTCTATATGTCCCAGCACTTACATTCTTAATACTTTTCTCTTCTGTAATGTTCCCTGAGCCTGAGAGGAGCGTGGTATGAATGTCTTGTTGAGGGCTGAGTACTTTTTCTTAGTATCTTGAGCAACCAAGCAAAGTGCAAGTCTTTTGTATTTTGCCATCTTTCATTCCAAAGAGAAGTTTCTCTGATTAAGACAGACAGTTGTCTTTGTATATGGGTATAATCAGAGGTATTTAGATAACAGCTTGGTACTATGTTAACTTAGCTAAAGAGCAGTTCTAAGTTAACCCTTGGGTTTAAGTTCCTCTTGCCACTGGGTTCTTTATGTTTATAACATTAGGCATGAATACTTTTGTATAGTGGGCCCTAAAACCAATCAGATAGGGCTTGGCTGCCCCATAACAATAGTGTCACTATTGCACCAAGACATGCATCTTGCCTGGCAGGTTGGTATTGTTTGTTTCTTTGATTTTTTGTTTTTTGTTTTTCAAGACAGGGTCTCTCTCTGTAGCCTTGGCTGTTCTAGATTCACTTTGTAGACCAGGCTGGCCTTGAACTCACAGTGATCCGTCTGCCTCTGCCTCCAGAGTGCTGGGATTAAAGGTGTGTGCCACCGCGCCCAGCTTTTGTTTGTTTGTTTGTTTGTTTGGTATTGTAGTTCCTAGGGTTCTTAGCTGGATGAGACCAGTGCTTTTTTCCCCTTAGTAACTTGCAGTGCACTGTCTGCACCATGAAAGCCGGCTAGCTGAGAGGAGACTCCCAGCTCAGTTCCAGTTTGATTTCTTTGTATCTCTTTTCTTTCTTTTGTCTGTCATATTGCTGTGTCTAGGACTTCAAGTACTTTGTTGACTTGTAATGCGGAATGGACACTCTTGTCTTATTCTTGATTTTAGTGAGAATGCTTTGAGTGTTTTCCCACTTAGGATCGTATTTGTATTAACTCTTAGAGAGTCGAGAGAAGTACTTCCTGTGCCTGTTAAGGCCCAGTCTATTAAGGCTTGTTACCATGAGTGGATGTTGAATGTTGTTGAAGACTATTCTGTATCTACTGAGAGGGTTTCTCTTCTGTTCACAGTATTGTTGTTTGTTTGCTTGTTTGAGTTTATTTTTTAATTTATTGAGACAGGGAAGGCCTTGATAGCCTTTGCTGGCCAGTAACTTGCTTCAGCAACTTATACCTGTGCCTCTGCCTTCTGAGTGTTGGGATTACAGATGTGTGCTTCATGTCGGAGGTTTATATCTTGAATTAAATATTCTACTTTATTTGCAAAGTTAACTAATTAATTCATTTATTTTAAGACATACTCTCACTATATAACCCTGGCTGTCCTGCTTGCTATGTAGCCCAAGCTGGACTGGAATTCACAAAGCTCTGTCTCCCTCTGCCTTTCAAGTGCTGGAGTGTATGCCATCATGCTCATCGTAAAATTGTCTTAAATGTTTCTAACCCTGAGTTGATAAATCTCTATTCTTGATTTTATGTATTTTTTAAAATGATGTTTCAAAGTTCTTTAATGTGATTTAATATTCTTGGAATTGCATTTTAACGTGTAAATGAACCCAGCAGAGTTTAGATATAAATGTATCTGATATAAAATTTGCTATGATATTAGTAGAAGGTTAATAATATTTTTTTCCTCCTTGTAGCATCGGGAGCTTATTGCTAGTGGTTATTTATTCTCGATTGTCGGCTCCTGAGTTATGCTTAACCTTGCACTTCTATTTAGTTACTGGTCATTTCCCCCCTCTTCCCCAATGATTCTTCTTTTTCTGCCATTCATTCCTGTGGACTGTTTTATTTTATTTTACTTTTAAAATATATTTTAAACTGGTGGATGGCTCAGCAGTTAAAAGCATGTATTGCTCCCAGCACCCACATCAGGAAGCTCCCAGCTACCTATAATTCCAGTTCCAGGGTTTCCAGAGGGCCTCCATGAGCACCTATATTCACATGCACAAACACACATACACATGGTTAAAAGCTTTTAAAAATTATTATTGTTTTTAATGTGTATATTTGTGTGTCAACGCATGTGAATGTGGGTGCTTGCAGAGGCCAAAAGATGGGTATAACAGGAACTTTTATTCTCCCGAGGTAATCGTTGCCTTGGAGGCTTACTGCCTCTGCCTACTAACCTAGGCCTAGTCCTGGCAGCTTCTAGCCTCCGTACAATCTAAGCTAGGCCTGGAACGTTTTCCTCCTCTGAGACTTGCTGCTTCATAAGCTCATCCTTTCTTGTTCTTACTGAACTCTGGGCTGCCTGGTTTAATTCAGCTGTTTTGGCTCAAACTCCTCTCCAAGGTGACTGATTCATTCTGTCTTCACCTGTGCCTAGCTTGTTCTGTCATTCAACCTGTCTCAGTACATCTGTCCCAGTAAAACTGCCTCTTCTCTCTCTGCCTTGCCCCTTAAGTAGCTTCCCTTTCCTTTCTCTTCTTGTGAGAGTTGAGCGTATCCTATTCTGTCAGATCTTACTCTTGATTTGTCATTGTCTTTTTTTGCCACTCAATTAGACATCTTTCAAACACTGGTGGTTCCTTCTACAAACTAACTTTATCTTCGTTGTTTGGGACTAAATGTGTGTATCACTGCTTTTGGACCCAAGCTTTTTTTTACTTGAAACTTGCTCTGTACAAGGCTGTCCTTGAACTCAGATCTGCTTGCCTGTCTCCTGGATTAAAGTCGTGTTTGTATTCTAGCTGGATCACACAGACCTAGAACGTCTTTGGATGTGATCTCTTGCCAGAGCAGCCATGCTCTGAATTTACATTCCTCTGCATATGGGTATTGGGTTTCCTGGAACTCTAGTTATAGGCAATTTTGAGCTACCGGATATGGGTGCTGGAACCTGAATTCTGGTCGGCTAGAAGAGCAGCAAGAGGTCTTAACTGCTATCATCTTTCACATCTCTTGTCTGTTTTAAATCAAATACAAATTATTTTGAGTGCATTGTAGAATTTCATTTAAGTGATTGAGTTTCTGTCGTATGTCAGTTAACAGAGTAGGCCGTGAGGATGTGGTGGACAATATAGAACTGTCCGTTGTCTTCAGAGACTTAAAGTCTCTCTTAGGGGAAATAGACACATAGCCAGTCACGTCTAGTAAATCACAGAGTTTAGCGTATAGAGGACCTCTCCATGAAGTAACTTCAAAGTTAGGGTGCCCTAGCTTGTCTGAACCCCAGGACACTGGTATTTATACTTAATATGTAGAGCATAAACAGTAGCTATAGTTAAGTGTAGTTGGGTTTACTGGAGTAGCATTGGTCAGAAGCTGTTGTTAGTATGTCTTTGTCTTTTATCACCCTTACCCAAACCTCTTTGTTTCCTAGTTCCTGTTCATTATCTTTTGTGTGTGTGTGGACACTGAGGCTATCTTTAGTCACCCTGCTTTTGTTGGCGGCTTCAGTTTCTTTTCTTTTCTTTTTTTTTTTTTTCTCCTCTTGCTATATAACTATATTGAGCATTCTGTGAAATAGCTCTTGTCCTTTTCTTCCTTGCTGTTAGGAAAAGAGTATTAAAAGAGTCACAGTAGCTTTTCCTGTCTATGAAATAGGAGATCAATGCAAGAATTTCCCTCTTCTTCAACTACAAATCTGACAAAATAATGTGAAACAAACTAATTTCAGACAGTTGGAGAACAGTGATCTCTGTTTACTTCCCAAACCTGCATAGTTGTTTCCAATTATATTTCATAAGTAACTTAAAGGTTAGGTAGTAAGCATTGAAGAGATTAAAATTTTCCCCCACTGGGTTTGGAACCTTAAAGAAATGAACTTGATGAAGCATGCACTCTCACAAATGTAGTGTGAATATTTTCATGAAAGATTTAACTCAATTTACACAAACTTTTCTCATTTACTTAGTGTCATATTTTTCTAAAATGTTTTTTGAAGAATTTATCTGTTTCTATAATATTTTTGAAATAGTTTAAGAGATACATTTTCCTGCTTATTTAATAAGAAAAAATTCGTTGTCTTAGTCTTTATCTTTTCATTCATTATATACACATGGCTTTAGAAATTTGGGAGAAGGAACATCTTGGTTTGCTGCAATCTACTTAATACTTGGTCCTCAGCTGACCGTACTGCTTTGGCAGTTACAGAACCGTGTAGAAGTGAGGTCTGGATGGCAGAAGTAAGTCACTGGAACCCTTAGGTTTTAGCCAGGTTATACTTGTAACTGAGCTCTCTGCTTCTTGTCCGTCCCCAACAAGTAACAGGTCATGCTGTGTACTCCCAGCTCTCACCAACATGAATGGAGCCCCAGCTGTTCTTCCCCTGATAGACTTTGCCTTTAAGCCAGGAGTCAAATCAGTCTCTTCCCTTATGTTTCTATTTTCAGATATTCAGATATTCAGAAAATTACAATGAATAATTTCAAAATTAATTTTCAGTTATGGAATTTTCAGCTTACTCTTACGATATATTGACATTAGTAGTGCCTTTTTATGACAGAATCCTGATTCTTAGAGTGGGTCTCCTTCCCTCTGTCCGTCCCTCCCTTATTCTCCCTCCCCCTCCCCCCTCCTCCTTCCCTCTCTCTCTTCTCCAAGACAGTGTTTCTCTGTATAGCTTTGGCTGTCCTGGACTCACTTTGTAGACTAGGCTGGCCTCGAACTCACAGAGATCCACCTGCCTCTGCCTCCCAAGTGCTAGAATTAAAAGTATGCACCACCACTGCCTGACGGTCTTGCTTTCTAACTTCCATTTGTGAGTCGCAGGTTATCTCATAAATTCCTCAAGTTTAGCAACATATACTTGAGAGCAGCTATTTCTTTTTCTTTGTTTGTTTTGGTTGTTTTCAAGGCAGGGCCTCACTATGTAGCTCTCTGGCTGTGTTAGAACTCACTCTGTAGACCAGGCTGGATTTGAACTCACAAGTAGTGGGATTAAAGGTCATTATGCCCAGCTAAAAGTCCTGCTTTCTTAACCTAGCTCCATTTTCACAGCAACCAGTTGTATCCATATGATTCTAAATTCCATAGACTATATAATTTATACATTTGATAGAGCCACATATAGGAGAAAGAAATACAGTTGTGGCCTAAGGAACTAAGTCTTAGCATTGATGATGAAAGAATAGTAAGACCAGATTTAGAGCCCTCCAATGCCTTCGTTAATCTCACTCAATTCTGAAGCATCAGTTGGGTTATGCTTATTTTTTGCTTCAAAATAAACATTCCAAGATAAAATGGTATTTTAAAAGAAATCCGTTTGTAAACTAAAATAATTCCTATCATTTATTACTAATCTTTTTCACTATATTATCCTTAAGCAAAGAAAAGCCATTAGAAATTGAAGATTAGCCATTTAAATAGTTGATATAATCTTCTATTTACATTGAAATATAAATAGTTCTTTGGGCATGGTTTGCCCACTGCCATTGTACATGTATTGGCTAGACTTTGAAAACAATTTTCTTTTTTTTTTTTTGGATAGGCACATGAAGCAACATTGGAAGCCAGAGCCAGTCCAGAGATGAGTGACCGAATACAGCAATTAGAGAGAGAGATTGCCAGGTACAAAGATGAATCCAGCAAGGCCCAAACAGAAGTTGACCGCCTTTTGGAAATCTTGAAAGAGGTGGAAAATGAGAAGAATGACAAAGATAAGAAGATAGCTGAGCTGGAAAGGTAAGGAAGGGGGAGCTAAGTGGGACTCACTGCGGTGAAAAGAATCAGAGCACATTTGTACAACTTTTGATGAAATGTTGTTTCCAATATTACATTCCTGAGCTGGGTTCTTCATTGCTCTTTACTGCTTTGTTATCTACTTAGTCTTCTAAATCAGTGTGAGTTTTTTGCTACAGTCCTTAAAAGATGACATAGTGTGGGGATAAATTGAGAAACTATTACATCATTGACAAGAGAAAACATTCACTGAGTAAGGGCCCAGTTTTCTCTTAGCTATATTCAAGGGAGTGCAAAGAGATCCTTAATTTTATTATTGTTTTGTATAATGAGTGAGTTATCCTCGAGTATAAGAAGTTGCTGAGCTGATGATCTTTTGGGCTGTTAATTTTTATACTACATAATGTAGAGCGTGGGAAAGCAAATGATTATATCAGTTGAAAATTAGGATGGACATTATGATGATAATGTGAGAAACTCATAGGTGAGTCCTATCAGGTTCTGAATTTGAAATCTTCACAGTAGGTTATATTTGAACAGATGCTGCCAGACACATAGCTCTTTCGGAATATTTTTTTGTCTTTTACACTGAAAATCAAGTGTATAGTCTGTTTCCTTCTCCCTTTATATGGTCTGCTTAACATAACCTCACAAGTACACATAAACACCTTTTCCAGGAGACTCCATACTCACCATGTTTTTTCTGGACACCTGGATGGATTGACAGTGACAGGGTGAAACCACTAATTCATATGGATCTTTAGAAACTGGTGTTTTAGGAATAATTTATTTTTATTTTCTTAAAAGCTGGAAAGTATCAGCATCTTTAAATTGTTTACTAAGATTAAAAATTTGAGAGTTAGCAGTCAGCTTGATCTTTTCAAGTTACTATTTCTTCTGTATCTGTAGACTTTGATTCCTTCAGTGAACCAAAAGTGCAAGTGATAGGGTCTCATTCTTGCCTTCACATTTCAGTTTGATATTAACTCTCTACATATTCTATGCTCCGGATCATCTGTTTATTTTTATGTGTACCAGTGTTTTGTCTACATGTATGTGTGTAGCATGTGTGTGCTGGTACCCTTGGAGGTCAGAAGAGGTTGTTGGATTCCCTGTGGAACTGGAGTTACAATTGCTTGTGAGCCAGCATGTGGGTGCCAAGAATTTAACTTGGGTTTTCTGGGAGAGCAGCCATTTTTTTTAAAACTACAGAGCCACCATTCCAGTCCCTTCAATAAACTTCTTTAAATCTAGAGATTCTAAGAATATAGATTGTGTGCATTTTTGTTCAATTGATTTTTTGCTCATCTTTTTTTCCACATTTGTACATAGTTACTTATATATACTTTCTTTTTTATATATATATATATACTTTCATGAATACAGGATTCATTTAGCATTTTTGAAGTTCCTGAAATCAATAACACTGTATATTAAGATGCGATTTAAAAAAAAAAAAGATTTACGATATTATTATGTATACAGTATTGTGCCTGCATGTTCACCTGCACGCCAGAAGAGGGCACCAGATCTCATTATAGATGGTTGTGAGCCACCATGTGGTTGCTGGGAATTGAACTCAGGACCTTTGCAAGAACAGTCAGTGCTCTTAACCTCTGAGCCATCTCTTCAGCCCCCAAGATATACTTTTGAAGAATGCCATCTTACTGTTTCAAAAAAGAAATTCCTGAATAATGTTCCTTGTTTGATTTTTTTTTTTTTCTTTAAATTGAAAGATATACATTTGAAGTTACTGCCTTTTGTTATATGCAGCTCACTTAAAAATAATTCATTTTGGCTCAGTAGTACTGTTTTTGTAAGATGGACATCTTGTGAAGGAGAATAAGAAGTAGGACTAAATTAAGCATACAAAACAAAACATTCAAAGCTAGGAACACTGTGTGAGAGAGACTGTGTGAGCCTGGATGACCTCAGTATTTTTCCAGTTCCATCCATTTACCTGCATTTCATGATTTTCCTTTTCTATACAGCTGAATAATAATTCTAATGTGTGAATCTACTACATTTTCCTTACCCATTAATCAGTTGGTGGACATCTAGGTTAATTCCATTTTCTAGATATTGGGGATAACATTGCAATCAACATGAGTGTGCAAGTATCTTTGTAGTACAGGGTCAAATCCTTTAGGTATATGCCTAGGAGTGGTATAGCTGCGTCACAGTGTAGTTTTAAATGATGTTTTATTCAGCGAATTAAATTTTTTATATATTAGAGAGGGTATTGTATAGATGTATCCATACAACTTCGTAATTTTGTTGGAGGACTGCACAGAGATTCTTGCTTAAACAACCACCACCATCACCACAACCATGACCACAATCACTGCTCCCCCCCACCCCCACTCAAAAATCTCCCAAGTAACAAAATCCCAGTCCAGTTGGTCTTGTCCTCTTTGGTCAGAACTGTTATTTGAAAGCTGTTCATCTCAGTGGGATTTTACTTTTGTTGTTTTTAAATTGATTTATTTTATGTACATTGGTGTTTGACTGCGTGTGTATCTATATGAGGGTATTGGATCCTTTGGAACAGGAGCCACAGACAGTTGTGAGTTGCCATGTGGGTGCTGGCACTTGAACCTAGGTCCTTTGGAAGAGCAGTCAGTGCTCTTAACCACTGAGCCATCTCTCCAGCGCCCGTGATTTGTGGTTTTTGTTTGTTTGTTTGCTTCATATTGATCCAGTGTCTTGAGGAGAAATGACTGTGTATTATAGTTTGCTAAGAAAGTATGGTAAGTTTTCATTTCACCTTTGGATCCCATTTTTATAAACTGAGCATGGAGATTTTTGGAGTTGGTCTGTGTTTTCCTTGAGTTAGCTGAGATTATTTCTTATCCTTTGTTCCCAGATGTAGTGTTGGTGTGTTTGTCTGGTTGTTGTGTTTCTTACTGAATCTTGCTTCTTGTGTCTTCATTCTACTGTTTCCTATGTATTCTTTTGTTTGTCTTATCCTGGTCCTGTTCCACTGGGGTTTATGCTTCTTTGTGTTTGCGTTGTGCATGTTCTTTCTCCATCATGGCTGTGCTGTTTCTCAGAAAGCCAGTTTTCCACAAATGATAATTCCATGACCAGGTTTCTGTGTTTGTGTCATTGTGGGAGTTTATAGGATCGTTCTTGGTAAAGTGCTTAGTAAATTGTTGCTCCTGTTAGTGGGATTCTACTTAATTATTATTAGTGCTATCTACTTGAACTGTACCTTTTATGTACTCTCTGCTTTGAATAAAAGCAGCCTGTGTTCTCTCTGGGAAGGTTCTATATGCTAGTTAGGTTGCTTTAATTCTTTTTCTTTCCCTTTCTTGCTGAGGAATCTTTGAGGTAGCTGTTACTATATTGGGACACTTCTTTTGCAGACACG
Organism: Acomys percivali; assembly: GCA_907169655.1. NCBI lineage: Eukaryota > Metazoa > Chordata > Mammalia > Rodentia > Muridae > Acomys > Acomys percivali. The sequence continues at coordinate 23,928,286 of OU015745.1, forward strand.
ATCTCATATAGTCCAAATTGGTCTTAGTACTGCTGGGTGGCTGTAAGTGTCTAATACTTCTGTTTCTGTTTCTTGTGTATAGTTATATGCTGCTCCTACTTTATGCAGTGCTACAAATTGATTGCAGCAGGGCTTTGTGCATACTGAAAAAAAAAAAGATTCTACCATTTTAGCTGCATACCCATTCTGGGATACTCTTTAAGTAGCCCCCTAACTGATAAAACTGCAACCTCATTTTTAATTCAGCATATAAACTTTATTTCTAGAAGGCATTCAACAATTTTTAAGTACAAAAAGAAAAGCAAATTGATGAGAATTAAACCCAAGAAAATTCTTTGGGTTTCATATTACTTGTTTACCATTAAAATATTTCAGTTGTGTTAGGACAAATTATTTGAATTACTCTTTGTGTAAGAAGGAATAAATGAACAGTTCCTTTCCCGTCTTGGTTCTTAAGAAAATTGCAGTGTCTGCTAGAGATGTGTTAATGACATTCATTTGGTTTAGTGTAGTAACACTCTTTAACAAACCACAATTACAAAGAGGGGAGAGCCAAGCCCGTCCAGCCATATATCATGAATAGATATTTAGTTGGAAAAGGGAACATGGGGACAAAGAGCGGAAGATTAAGGGAAAAAAAAAAAAAAAAAAGACAGTGTTTTACGTATTTGTGATGATTTTGGAAGCTGGTTAAGCAAGCCTGAAGTCTGGTTCCAGGAAGGGAGGCTTATAAGCTGGATAGCATTTGTACAGCAGAGCCAACGCAGTGGAGCAGAAGCAGAGCTTCTTTGTCTCTCATTTTTCTTCACTCCGGTTATCTTGGGTAATATCCCCTATAAAGTGACTAGAGATGGCATGTGTACGTACATCGTGCGTGCACGCAACCATATGTGCCAGAGTTCAATGTCAGGTGTTTTTTATCAATCACTCTCCACCTTATTTTACGAGACAGGGTGTCTCATTGATTCAGCTAGACTGGTTGGCCAGGAAGTCCCAGGTCTGCACTCAGGTCCTTATTGCGTTGTAACTTGCTGTGGCCTTGGTGAGTTAATGTTCATGGAAACCACCATCTAGTGGCAATGGATAGGCTTTACAGAGAAAACAATGCAGAGAATCAGATGCCCTGTGTGAGCAAATAGATTTAGGTTACCTCATGTCTTACCATCCTGATGCTGGGATAAAACACCCATCCAAACCAGCTTAGTGAGGAAAGTGTTTCTTTGGCTTCCTCTTCCACCTCGCCATTCATCACTGAGGGAAGCCAGGACAGGACGTCAAGCAGGAGCCGGGAGTCAGAAACTGAAGCAGAGATCACGGAGGAACCCTGCTCTCTGGCGTGCTCTCAGGTGGCGCCCTCAGTTTCCATTCCTATATAATCCAGGACTGCCTGCCCGCAGAGAGCTGAGTTCTCATAGATCACTCATTAATATTAAAAAAATGCCCACAGACATGTCTATAGGCTAAGCGGTTGGAGGTAATTGTTCAGTCTAGGTTCCCTCTTCCCAGAGAATTCTAGTTTGTGTCACATTTGGAAAAACTCAGCCAACATACCTCAGGAAACTGAGCACTGTGACTGAAAATTTTATCTTGTACACTTGGCATGTTAGAGTTTTCATGTTGATTTATAATGGCGTTTCACACCAGCTCACATCCAGTGTGTCTCCTGGCCATTCTCTCGGTCCTACTCTTTTCCTCCTCCTTCTTCTCTGTGGTCTCCCCAGGTCCTAGCACTGGGTCTGCTCTCCAGCTCTGCCTGCTTAAGGGATGCAAACACAGTGATCAGCCTGTAGATCCAGCCTTGCCTGTTGTGGAACATGACTTGAAAGTTGATGAGAAGTCTTGTTCAGCTGAGAGCTTTCCCCAGAAGATCACGATGGACAAGTTACTAGGAGTCCTGGATCTTGTGTGTCTGACTGACCTTGCAGGGGTGTTCCCATACCCTGGCACAGCGCCTCCACGTGCTTACCTTGTTCTCCTCTTCAGTAGCATCCACAGTAAAAACAGCCTCGAGTTTTCAGCCACACAGAGCTTGAGTTCAGTTGACCCCAGTGAATGGCTCACATTGTAAGGCTCCAGGGGGTTATACACACTAGGGCACTGAAAGACTTAAGTTCAAAATTGGCTTCCCTTGCTGACTACAGTTGGTCTTTATTAGCTTCCCATCATCCTAGGACCCATGTAAGAGTGATGAAGCCACCTTATAGGTGGCAGTGTGGAGGAGATGAGTCGGTGTGCACTAATGCCAATAGTCAGCTGTGGGCGTGGATTGGTTTCATGTCCAGAATTAGATGATCCCAGCCTATTCTTAGAGGAAAAAAGGGGGATGGGTTGGGGGAGAACATAAAAATTTTATTGTTTTCAAATGAAAATCTAAAGAAGGTTAGAAGAGGCAATCCTGCCCCAAACAAAATTCGGAAGAACTCAAAATACTTGGTATGGGGTAAAAAAAGGTGTTGTTTGTCATAAATGTCAAGACTTCCAAATCTTGGAAGCTGAACGGGACATCAGCAGGTAATGGTAGATGCTGTGTAGAAAGGAGCCTGTGCCGAGGAGGATGATTATTGTAGAAAAGATGCTAAGCGTATAGATGGACAGGAGCTTCTCAGATGGCTCCCAAATCAGGCAGTGATAGGGGCCAGGGCAGCCATTAGTGCTACACCAAATGTTGTCTTGGCTCATCATGGGTAGGTGTTTGAATGTGAGCACACAAAAAGATACAACCTGGATGCTGACCTGCAGGAGGAAGTGGAGGAGATTAAAATACAATAGGTCCTTTTCCTGGTTTAAGTTCAGGTAGGATATTCCCTGAGCGGGGTTCAGCTTCCTGATAGTCTCCGTGGAGCCCCTCTCCACTTCCCGTGTACTGTCTGTCTTCTGCATGGACCTCACCTTTATCTTGAAGTGCTTGTGCCGAATCTGAGCCATGAAGAATTCCATGAGGAAGAAGAAAGTTAGACAGATGAAGTAGAAATATCCCCACATTTCTGCAACAGAAATGGCAAACAGTTGTTCAAAGCACTCTATAAGACAGGGGTAAGTGATATTTCCATGGCATTTGAAATCATTGTAGATTTGGTGCCACGGAATTCGGGCCACATATAGCACCATGCTATATACCGAGATCAGTCCCAACCACAGCGTCCGCCCAGCATAGTGGCTAGATTTGTCACTTGCCACTGAGTACAGCACAGGGATGACTCCAATCATTAATGCTGACTCCATATCTTGTGACTCTAGGATACTGGTGGAACTAAAGACCAGCGCTCTTGACAGTGCCCTAGGGAGGAAAACAAAGCAAAGAGAAGTTGGGGTCAGTAAGTGAGAACATGAGAGAGCATGAGGCTGAAGCCTGCTCCAGTTTCCAGTCAGTCAGCATCTCTCAGATTCTTGCCAACCCAATTCCCTTCCACAGGCAGTCCACTGCCTTCCCAAAATGTGGTTCCTGTCTCACCAGTCAGCTTAGGGCCTCTGGCCACCAAGCCATCCTGCTGTTTAAAAATTACAATTGTAGTATCTCATTTTATTGCTAGGTCATGGTGTGCTCAAGGCTACGAATCCAACTTTCCCCACATTTTCAACTTAGTACTATCCAGGATGGTGCATCAGTGAAAATTCTTATTGTGTCTGCCTATTCTAGGCTTATTATAGAAATCTTTTATACATTGTCCCTTTGCCAGGAAAATTTCAAGACTAAGAAGAAGATAATACATCCCCGTCTTTCTTGCTGATAAGAACACAGGGCACATGGCTTATGTTCACTCTGCTCTCTGTACAGCTCTTTAGATACAGTTGCCACCATAATTTTATAGTAATACTGGCAGTGGCAGTTCATGGACCATGGTACAGTATGAACTTCATGCTAGTGGGTGAGGTTACCATCAGTGCATTCTCTTTTTGGAAGATAATTTGAGTGTTTGTACTCTTTTTCTGTCTCCCCCGTGTGTGTGTATGTGTGTGTGTGTGTGTGTGTGTGTATGTGTGTGTGTGTGTGTGTGTGTGTGTGTGTGTCTTCTATACTAGGAATCAAACCCAAAGCCTTACATATGCTAGATAATAATCTCCCTTAGCTTTTCATTTTTATTTTGAAATAGAACAAAGTCTCATAGTGTAGTCCAGGCTAGCTTCAAATTTGTTGTTCTCCTTCCTCAGCCTCTGGAGTGCTGCAATTATAGGGATATGCATTGTCCTGTTTTATCTTACATATAATCTTTTATATGATGGAGACCAATCATTTGAGGCTTACAGTAGTTAATAGATGCTTTGAGTTCTTTATTGTAGTAAAATATCCCGAGTATAAATTCTATTGTTGAATTATTTTTGTGGCATTAAGTATAAAACCATCAACCCTACTCATCTGCCCAGTGATTTTATATCCCAACACTGAAACTGTATCTACAAAACATTAGCTGTCCTTCCTCCTTGAAGATTACCATTTTGGTTTCTAATATTCAAATCCCTTTAAGAGCCTCTGTATGTGTCCTGTGTGAGCATTAGCACTCTGCCAGCTGATACCTGAGCAGTTCATGTGCAAGAAGTAGGGGCGGTAGCTGCCAGAGTGAGCTGGTGGGCACAGGGCTGCTGACGGGCCTGGCAAAGGATGACTGATCACGAGGGACCAACAGAGAAGAGACGAGGGAGTACCGACACTCGGGTAAGCACTTGTGTGCTGGCCTCTTTCCTACAAGCTGACAATTATGGATTGGTCATAATTATTCTTGTGTTTTAGTTAAGAAGACTTATATCTAATTTCTGTTCAAAAGACTTACTCTAAACTGACTTATTGGCAGTTAGATTGCTCTGCTGCTGGCTCACAGCTCAGAGTCCCTTGTGCCTCTCTTCCTGCAGCAGTACAGCTGTACTGGGAACCCTTCACCTAGCCCATCAACTGCCACTCTGCCAACTGCTTTGGAATTTTCAAGGAGTTACTCCTTTGGCTGGCAATTTGTGGGCTCTACCAAGCAGCAGGGTGCAGGCCCAGAGAAATCCACAGATTAAGTCTCCTTGATTCAGAAGGGGCCTGTTGTCAAGATTCAGCCAGGCCTCTGATGCCAGTCTTCCTGGATCTGTCCTTTTTCTTCAGTCTGTGCCTGTATTTTCATTCGTGTGAATTTAGGAGTGAGGATTAGGAGGGTCACCAAGCCTTATTATCAGCCCAATGCCCATTCCTTTTAACTCTTCAGCCTCTAGATTGTGCATTTATGTGTGTGTCCGTGTCCACAAAGTGCACATTTGAGTATGCACTCACATGTCCACATGTGGGAACCAGAGGTCAATTTCAGGAGTTATTATTCACGCACTACCCAGTTTTCATTTTGGCAATAAACCAGAGATCTGCCTGTCACTGCTGCCATAATTCTGGGATTACAAGCATGTGTTACTATGCCGGTTGTTGTATTTTTGTTTTGTTTTTCAATTTGAGTTCTGAGGATTGAACTCAGGTTTTCATCTTTGCACAACAAGCTGAGTTATCTGCCTTTCCCAACCTCTGTCTCGACATTCTCCTCATCTCTTTCTTTAAAACTGAAAATATAGAAATTATTAGCCAAGACCCTTGTTTTCTTCCCAAATCCACAATCCTATTTTTGCTCATCATTGGCTCTTGGTCACAATGGTAGAAAGGCTCTGTCTCTTCCCTTTGAACAGTCAGCCTCCTCAGTGAACTCCAGATCGTCTCTGTTACTCAGCATTCCCGTGATCCCCAGCTTCAGCTTCTGCTGGAACCCTGCCCTAATTATTGTGGATGCAATCTCTTGTATACTGTTGCTCTAACTCTCCAGTGCACTTCACAGTGAAGCTCCTTGAAGGAATTGACTGTTGTCTCGGTCCCTGTTCTATTGCTGTGAAGAGACACCATGACCATAGCAACTCTTACAAAGGAAAGCATTTAATTGCGGATGGCTTGCAGTTCAGAGGTTAGTTCATTATTGTCATGGCAGAGAGCATGGTGGCAGATAGGCAGACATGGTGAAGAAGTACCTGAGAGTTCTACATCTGGATTTGCAGGCATCAGGCAGAGAGCTGAAACTTCAACGTTACCCCCAATGATACACTTTCTACAGTGCCACACCCACTTCAACAAGGCCACACCAGAGTCTATGAGCGCCATTTTCATTCATACCACAACTGTTTACACTATTTATCTCCACCTCCCTGCTTCTAATGCACTTTTAATGATGTACTTGCTTTAGTCAGATAATGAGATACCTAATTCCCTGGTCAGGTTTTTTGTTTGTATTTTTAAAGATTTTCTTGCCTGAAATCTCAGACCTTCATGTAGATTTCAAATAATTCCACCAGATGAGATTTATTATATGATAATAATATATCAGGAAAAAAATACAGATTCCTTTTCCAATACTTTAAAATTTAAGTTTATTGTTTGATGCCGTAGATCATACTGTAGGCTGCTGTACCAGTCTTCAATCTACAGTGTGTTCGCTTGCGCTCTCTCTCTCTCTCTCTCTCTCTCTCTCTCTCTCTCGCTCTCTCTCTCTCTCTCTCTCGCTCTCTCTCTCTCTCTCTCGCTCTCTCTCTGTCTCTCTCTCTCTCTCTGTCTCTCTCTGTCTCTCTCTGTCTCGCTCTCGCTCTCTCTCTCTCTCTCTCTCTCGCTCTCTCTCGCTCTCTCTCTCTC
>OU015745.1:23935016-23954963 GCA_907169655.1 Acomys percivali
GCTCTCTCTCTCGCTCTCTCCTATAGGGTTCTTCTTGAGTTAGGCCAGTCATTGGTTTGTCATTCCCTCAATCTCTGCTTCATCTTTATCCCTATGCTTCTCGTAGGCGAGACAAATTTTGGGTAAAAGGTGGATCTACAGTTCTAAAGAGACAAGAATAGAAACACTTGGCCCAGTATATGTTTATCTCAAAAATCAGTTTCAAAGGAATGTGTATGAACATTATTTTCCAAAGTGTGGGAATGTTATTTCTGAATCCTAAGTGAGTGGCATAAAGTAGAGCCCAGCATGTGTTTGCTGAGAGTGCGAATGGATGGTACAAAGCCAAGAGGAGATACTACAAAAGAATATGTCCTTGGTAAACACAGTGTTGTTTAACTAGGCCTTCACGGCATCAAAGAACTAATAGGAAGATGGATGTGGCCCTACATGCTTGCAATCTCAGCACATGGAAAGGTGCTAGGAGGATAATGATCTTCTTAAAGAAATGAAAAGGCCAAAAGGAAAGGAAAGAAAGGCTGTTCTTTTACCTGATCCTGTTGGCTTCAGCTTCTTTCTGAGTAAGCTGCTTGCTTTTGTCTTTTTGGTCAGTTTCATTTTCATTTAGTAAGAACAAATTACATGGATTTACAAACTTAGTTCTTCTATCACCTGTTGTCATCTTCCCAAAGTCCCTAGTAGGTCCAGCATCTTAAAATTTGTTATGGTTTTGTTTTTGTGGATTTCTTATTGTTGTTTTTTTCCTTTAAAATTGAAGATTTAATATAATTAATATTAATTAAAATTCAACGTGCAGCTATTTAGCCCTGAAATGCACTCAAGAAGTGTGTGTGGAAAATTTAAAATATATGCTTATTAATTTAAAATTATTTATGAATGTGTACCTGCATGAGTTTGTGTATATGCAAGTGCTCCTGGAAGCCAGAGGGCTTCAGACCCCTTGAAAATGGAAGTTGTAGGAGGTTGTGAGCCATCTTATTTTGGTACTGGGAACTAATACAATGATCTCTGTAAGAGCAGCCAACACTCTTAACTACTGAGCCATCATTCCAGCCTAATGAAGAGTTATGTTTTGATGCTCAGGTGAAATAATGATAAATGATAAATATAATAGATAAAAATAAAATGTTATTTATTCATTATTAGCAGGAATATGCTCAAATTTTAATCATGTCTTTTAGAAAGGCTGGCATCTTTAGATGTCAATGTTAGTACTGATCCTAAATGACTGGCCATTTGTATCCTCAAGAACAATAGTAAAAGATCATTAGGAACTGTTACTTATCAGTAGATTGGCCAATCTTTGCCTTTAAACCATGTATTTGACACTTTGATATATGGTAAAGGATTCCTACAGAATTCTAAAATGTATCTTAGTATCAAGTATGCTTAAATGATAACATAAAAATGGATGTTTTTATCCTTAGCACACGTGGAAGCCATAGGTCAACATCAAGCATCTTCTCTTTTGCTCTCTAATAACTTTATTTTTTGAGATGAGGAAAGTCTCTTACCAAACCTGGGGCTTCCAACTTGGGCAAGGCCTGCTGGCCAATGAACCACTGTCTTTGTTCCCAAATGGAGGGGTAGAGATGTGTGCCAGCATTCTTAGCTTTTATGATGGTACTGGCATCTAAGCTCAGACCCTCATGCTTGTGCGGCAGGCATGTACCCACTGTGTCAGTAGTTGCCAAGCACCCCACCTCTGGGGATCTTTGAAGCCCCTTGCTTCCACTACCAACCCCCTAGGCTTTGAACTCTTGCTCTCTCTGTCTCAGAATTACAGGTGAGAACTACAGGCTCCCTTTCAAAGGGATGCATTTTTGTGAGCTCTGGATCCTTAGACAGTTATTTTCTTTTATTTTTCTGTTATTCAAGCGTGAAGTGTAAGGTTTTTCCTTAGTTGTGTTAATCACTTTACTAAACTTACTTCCTCCACTCTCACTTTGTTGATAACTTTAAACTCAATGTTTGTTCTTTTCCTTGCCTAAGTGCATATATTTAAGAAATATATCCCTATATATTTCTGCTCTGTATTATATAAATCTGAGTAAGAGCAATTGGTCTGTGTGTTATGTGATCTTAATTTTTTTCCTACCAAACAGCTTAGTCCATTGCTTTTGAATTCACCCTCACTTAAGTTTGTAGGATGTGGAGGAACACAAGAAAAATGTTTGTGAGAATGTGAGTGGGCTTTAGTTCACTCTCTGCCGTCTACCCTCTGAGCCTTCTGAGCCAGGTCTTTACTGTCTGCATTTCTGTTGGCATCTGAGTCTTCCAAACTCTTACCAGAATTGCCCATTAATTTTGGCTTGCAATCTGGGGTTTCTCTAGCATCCTGCTTCAAACTCTTCCACATTACTTTCATAAACCAGTTCCAAATGCCAAAGAACCACATGGTCCAGTGTATTACATCAACACTCCCACTCCTTGGTAGCAATTTACTGTATTTGTTACTTAGTTGTGGTAACCAAATTTCTTACAAGAAGCAATTTAAAGGAAGAAGATTTATTTTGGCTCCTGGTTTGAGAATGTAGTTCATCATGGTGGTAAATGCATGCTGGTGGGATGTGAGAACGGTGGTTCCAGTGTGTCTGCAGCTGGGGGCAGAGAGAAATGAATGCTCTGTTTTTGTTCTTTAAGTAAAAATTAGGTCATGAAAACAATCATGATGACATTGGGCACTATAAATCTTAACTGCTGAGGTAGTAGTACTGGTTTCAGTTATACTGACTAATTTTCAGAAAGAGAAACCTGCCTATTACAAAGGCGATGATGACTCATAGAGCTTTTGTGCTGTGGAGGGCTATTAAACATGGCTACTTTGCAGGTCTTAATGCTGGCCAGTGTTGGAAATGAAAATTTTAAAAATAGAGCCATTCTTGGTCATTATTGCTATTAGGTTGTTTTATTCAAAGATTTTAGCAGATGTGGATTGAGGAACACTAGTTATGATTAAGGAAATTTGACTTTGAGAAAACTACTTCAAATTCTTTTAAGGATATTGGTTTTGTAATCTAAGAGGAACTGAAGCTGTCAGTGTGGTTCTTTGTCTATAACTTGGGTCCTCTTCATGAGATAGGGTGGTGAGCGAGTAACCAGTCATAAGGAACAGTGAAAAAAACTCAGCTGGCTGAATGCTGATGCCTAATATAAAGCCTCTAATGCTTGTTCTGGCAAGGTGGCTCCACTGGTAAAGGTGCTTGCTACCAGTCCGATAAACCTGAATTTGATTTTCAGAAAGGAAAGCCACATGTGGAATGAGAGTATAGACTCTTACAAGTTCTCCTCTGACTTCTACACACATACCATAGCGTGTGTACATGTGCCTACACACATGCATGCAAAATAAGTATACAATTTTAAAATTCAAACCACCACTAATACCAGTTTTAGCTATTTAAACGAGATAATTGTCATCGTCCCCCTTTGTCTTTAAGAAATTCTACCCCACCTACAAGAAATGGTCAGCTTTGGACAAACATGTGAAAAGAATTTTCATCAAAGTATTAAACTCTTTCATCAATGTATTAAGCTCAGATACATAGCTAATGTATCTGTTGAGATTTGGAATTATGATTTTTAGCACCTGTGAGAAATCTGCATGATCCTATCCTCTTTATTCTGTGTTTTGTGCCTTACCCTATTCATGAATGTTAGCATTTTTAAATATTGTCCTTATTAATTCTTTCAACTTTCTCTTTCACATTTTCTTCCTGGATTTGCTGTTTTCTTCAGTCTCACCTCAAGGTCAGTATGCATGCTATAAAACAAAGAGAATATAATTGAGTTTCATTTACTAACATTATTTTCCATTCTAATAGGGACTAAAATGAATGAATCCAATCAAGGAAAGTGATGTGTAGAAATTTAGTTCTGAGTACCAAAATGTCAAGAGTACACTCTGTATAGCAGTGGATGCAAACTTTTGTTCTTTGGAATATAATGAGAAAATCAGAATACATGACTGAAAGAACTGAAAGTGTAAAAGAGCTACCAGGGACTAGCGTAGGAGAAATTGTTTTCATCTTGTTAGCACTTTATTAATGATGTCTTGGTTAAGAATTTAAGCAAAGTAAAAGGAGTAATAACGTAAATTGAAATATAAAAATTATGGTAGAGTTAAATTTATAAACTTGTTTATATTATATATATTACCTAACAATTTTCTTATCATAATAGTGAAGTGATATGTAGTTCCTGTGTATGAAAGCACCCGTCTCTCAATGCTTAATGGCTAGCGCTAGGCAGGACAGATTATTACTCTCATGAGGAAGTAGGCACAAAGAACATGATCGCCCCAGGTTCAGGCAACCAAATGATACTTAGTTGTGATATTTTGTTTTAGTTATTTTTTCCCCCCAGACAAGGTGTTTAAGCAGGTAACGCATACTGGTCTTAAATTTCTGATCTTCCTGTCTCTTTATAGTATATGACTGAAAAGTAGCCCCCGATTATTTGAGTTTTCCTAGGATTCTCATATGTAATTTTACTCTATAAAATTGGGATGATTATTAAATGAGTTAATCTAAGTACTAGAGCATAGGGGTACAGGGAAAATGGTCTTGTTTTCTTGAAGTTTTCTCACATGTACTTAAAATTCTTCTCACAAGACTCCATTCTTGAACCATGTTCCAAAAAAAAGTACCTGATTGCTTTTTGTTTGCTTTTACTATTTGATTTGTTGTCAGATTTCATCACAGTCTTATCACTGCTGTCTATCCCATCTCCTATTAGTAGTAGGGAACATAAACTGAAGAGAAGATGACCCCTTTAATGGAGGGAAATAAACCTTTAAAAATCCTTCCCATCTTTTCACATACACACTATAAAATAGACACAAGAACAGTATGGAAAAGGAAGCTAGTAGATACCTTTCAAAACCTACAGTTCTGCAGTAACTGAAACCAAGTTAATGAAATAATGGGAATTCCAAAGAATTCAAAATGCTACATTTAGAAATGGTCATGCACTTCAAAGAGGATTCAAACAAATGAATGAATGAAGTAAAGAAATGTGTTTGGCATCTGCAAGAAAACCAATGGTGTGGATGAGAAACTGAAAAACAGAAAATGTAAGCAGAAAATTGAGATGTTCAAAAAGAGAATGGAAAAAAAAAACTAAATAAAAAATGCATTGGAAAGCTTCACCAACATATACTATCATGTTGCAGAAAAACGTTAGTACTAGAATATAAGGTTGAAGAAAAGTGCGTTTAGACAGTAGCAACCAAGAGCTTTGGGACATGAATAAGAAAGCAACCCAATGAATCCATTGCCTAGGGAAGGGAATGCTGACAGAAACTTGAGGCATAGAGTAAACAGCTAAATCAAATCAGAAAATTTCTACATTGAGGGAACAGTGTGCACGTATGGGAGGCATTAAGAACACCAGATAGACAGGATAAGAAAACAACTGCCCAGGAAATGCCCTGGTTAAAATGTGAAAACTGTAGAGCAAAGAAAGTATCAAAAGCTTCCAGAAAAAAACACAAATGCGTTTATAAATACAAATTCATTAGAGCAATCTCTGTGCTCCTAGCAGAAACCCTAAAAGCTGGAAAGATTAGAATCCTGTCCTTTAAATCCTGAAAATAACTGTCAAACAAGATTATATCTACCAAATGTATATTTTTTAATTGATGGAAAAATAAAGACTTTTCAAGATGTGCACAAATGAAAGCAATCAATGACCAAAAAACCAGCAGTACAAAAGATACTTAAAGGAGTTCTTTACACAGGAGGGAGGAGGGGAGAGAGCCAGTCATGGCTCTAGATTACAGCAACATAGAAATCTGATGAGAGGAATAGAGCATCAGACAAGAACTAGAAAAGAATTAGACATCAGTAATCACCTACAATAAAGCAAGGAAAATAAACCAAGTGTGCTGGCTAGTTTTATAGGAAGAGGGAATCTCAATTAAAGAGATGCCACCACCAGATTGGCCTATGGGGCATTTTCTTGATTGACATTTGATGCAGGAGGGCCCAGCTTATTGTGGGTTATGCACCCCATGGCTAGTGGCCCTGGATGCTGTAAGGCTATAGAGCCAGCCATGAAGCACTCCTCCATGGCCTCTGCTTCGGTTCCTGCCTCCAGGCTCCTGCCCTGCTGGAGTGCCTGCCATGACTTTCCTCAGCAATATGCTGTTATTTAGAGACAAGATGAAGTAAATCACTTTCTCCCAAGTTGTTTCTGGTCATGGTATTTATCACAAAATAGAAACTAAAATACAAACCAAGAAAATACTCAAAATTACAGAAATCAGCAAATATCTTTTAGTAGTACTCCCGAATGTTAACATTCCTAGTTTCCTAAGCAAAGAATATAAACCAAATAAGTGATTCAAAATTCAAGAGCCAGGTACCAGAGAGATGGTACAGCAGTTAGGAATACTTGCTTCTCTTGCAGAGGATTCAGGTTCCGTTCCCAGCACCTGCGTAGTGATTTACAATATTAAATAATTCCAGTTCCAAGGGACTTGATAATCTTTCCTGGCCTTTACAGGCACCTGGCACATACGTGGTGTACATGCACAAATGAACTAAAAACCAATACATACACACAAAAAAATTAAATCTTTACTCTTCTAAACATAAAATTCAAGATCTAGCTTGTTTAATAGAGATGGACCTTTCTGGCAAAAATTACACACAGGATGTAAGTCAAAAAGGATGGAAAGCTGTGTGTGCACCAGGCGATTAGAAGAGGAAAGAGGTAGAAGTAGCCATTCTTAGATCTGACAAAGTAGACTTATGCCCAAGTTAGAAGAGATAAAAAAGTTTACTACTTACTTATAAGGGGAGAATTCAAAAACGATGATAAAATGATTATAAATACTTAGCACAGAATGTTGATGTACTTAGTTTCATAAATTGAATTCTGTTTGACATACGGAGACAGTTGGGTCCAGGCAAGGGCAGAGAAAGAGAGAGAGAGGGAGAGGGAAGGGGAGGGGGAGGGAGGGAGAGGGAGGGAGAGGGAGAGAGGGAGAGAGAGGGAGAGAGAGAGAGAGGGGAAATGCTAGGGGGTGGGTGGGAGAGAATACAAATTTATAAAATTTAAAGGTATACAGAAGATAGTAATGATGGTTTCTCATGAAACTTGGAGGATTATTAGGGAATACTTTGAAAATTTGTATTACAGTAAATTGGAAAAATCTAGAAGTAGTTGTAGTTGTGTGCACAAATTACCCACCAAAGTTAAACCAGTAGAATATACAAAAGTGGAACATCTATAAAGTGCACTGAGTTTGAAGTAATGATAGAGTCCTTCAAATAAAAAGCACAGGATTGGATTCTCTGTTTAACTCTCCCAGATATTTAATGATAAGTTTTTCTAATCACATTCTTCCTCCCCCTTGATTGCCACTTTGGCTGCATTGTAGTCACCTGAGCTGCTTCTAAGCTAGCGCCTCCGCTGTCTTCTTCCAGTCCCATGATGGCCGTCTACTAGGACTCTGTCAGCCATGGCTGTTGTCTGATAGTTACACGATCCATACCTGGGAGAGGACATGGTAGTCAGTAGGCCTGATTGATGACTTCCTCATTGATGGAAATAACCTCTGCTGAAGTTCTGAGGACAGAGTTTCAGAAAAAAATAGTACTGGGTACTGTCAAGAACCCTCACCTATTGGGAAAAAGCTTGCAAAAGAAACAGACAAGAAGTGCTTCAAAGATTATAGTAATTCACTCAAAAAGCCAAGCACAAGGCTGAAAGGGGCAATTTTTTAAACTTTTCTTTTTCTATTATTTAATTAATTTATTCAGATTACAACTCAGTTGTTATCCCAACACTTGTATCTTCCCATTCCTCTCTCCCTCCCGCTTTCACCCTGTTCCTCTCCCCTAGGTCTAAGACCGAGGAGGACCCCCCCCCCCACTATGTGGTTATAGGCTATCAAGTCTCATCTTGTAGCCTGCTTATTCTTATGACAGGTGATTCAAAAGAAATCATACACATTCTTGCTAGCTTTTCAACTACGTTTTATTTTGATTTTTCTCTTTTCTGTTTGTTTGTTGGTAGACCATGAGTCCAGTGGCATGTTTGCACTTCCGGGCTACCATAAAGGTGCTGTGACTCCATATAAGATTTTTAAATTTTTATTTGAGGGTTTCACTGTAGTCTGACTGGCCTAGAACTCACTATGTAGAAAAGGGTGGCTTTGAACTTAAGAGAAATCTGTCTGCCTCTGCCTCCTTTGTGCTGGGATTAAAGAGGCTCACCACTGTGCCCAGCCAGATAGGATTTTCTTTAAGGATCATTTTAGAAATGGGAAAAATACAGCAAGCTATAAACTTTCTTTGGATTTTTTTTTTTTTTAATCATCTGTCACCATAGCTGGCTGCAGCTTGTCATTTATAGAACACTAGGACTGAAACCTTGAACTCTTTGTTTTGATCATGATTTATTTGGAATGGAGACATTGTTTCTCAAGGAAAAACTAATGTCATGCATGTCCACTAAAAATAGGTGCATTAAACAGACTAACGAAGACATGAGTCGTATAGGAGAACTGCATAAAGCAGTTTTTTCTTCCTGACGTATTAATTGTAGTACAGGAGCCACCTTCATTCTCAGATCTTTCTAAATCAACATGGTTTTGCTTCTTACTGTAGTAGAGTCGATGAGGGTATGGTAGTTGGAGTCACACCAAACTGTGCTTGAATACCAGTTCTGTGATGCCAGAAATGAAATTTTAGACTAGCCTCTAAATTATTTCCTAGCCCTAATATTATGAAGTTTCATTTTTTATTTATCAATGGAATATGAGTGGAACTGTTCCTAGGGTGATAAAATGAAAGAATGTTTTCTCTAAATATGTAGCATTTTATATACAACTTGTGCATACCATATATGCTAGCATTATCATTTTCCTTGTGATTAGTGTAGCTTTAAGTCTTTTTTTCTACCTTAAGTTTAAGTCCTCTGGCAAAAACAAATCTGAGTAAAACTGGATTATTAAGAGTTCCAGTATGTTAGGGAGATTTTTATGGCACACTAAACATGTTACATTAATATTAATGAGTTTCTTTGTACCAAAGCGAAAGAGCCTGTAGGAGTACAGTTCCTGCTCAGTGCTGACATTTTCTCTATAGAACACTCATAGCGTTGAGGAAGGAAAGCTCACATTAAGGATGTATTTCAATTTTCAGTCTTCAGGCTGGAGAGATGGCTCAGTGGTTAAGGGTACTGGCTGCTCTTCTAAAGGTCCTGAGTTCAATTCTCATCAACCACATGGTGGCTCACAACCACCTATAATTGAGATGTGATGTCCTCTTCTGATGTGTAGGCAAACATGCAGGCAGAACACTGTATAATAAATAAATAAATAAATAAATAAATAAATAAATAAATAAATATTTTAAAGAAAAAAGTTTGGAAATTTTCAGTCCTCACACTTATTTGATTCTGGTTTGTTAGATTCGCCAGTGGGAAGGATCTACTTGCTTTACTTTTCACGCATTTCTCTGATGTTTGATAATTACTTATATACTGCAAGGAACTGTGGCCCAAATTATGTCAGTATATGCAGTTTTGGCCTTAGCCTCTAAGAAGGCATTTTATTATTGGAAATGCTTTTATATATTTATTGTGTGAATATGTGTGGGTGTGTGGGTGGTGTGTATGTGCTTTTTAGCATTCATATGTCACAATGCATTTATATGGAGCTAAGACGCCAACCTTTGAAAGCTTGCTCTTTCCTTCTACTGCATGTGCCCCAGGGATTGAATTCAGGTTGTCAGGCTTGGTGGCCAGCGCCTGTTTCTGCTAAGCCATCTTGCAGGTTCTCAGAAGCCATGTTCAACAGGCTATGTAAAGCATGTACATAGGTCACCCTAACATAGAGACAAATTATCATGTCACAAATAGAAATTTTACTGATATGGGAGTTAGGAAGCCAGTAGTAGTTATGGTTGAAGAAATGAACCTATTTACATTTTGGTTTCAAGACGTTGGATTTTGGGGCAGTAGTAACAAACATAAGGGTACAGCCCTCACTAACATGCAGACTACAGTTTGTGAAATCCCAATTTCGTAAGCTTTATGGTGCTAGAGGTCATAGAGAATAGACTTGTATTTCCTTTTTCATCTTTGTTTTCTACCTTATTGGGCTTCTCCCATCGTGTGGTGGTAGAGAATTAAATCTGTTGGTGACTATTTTATTATTTATTGTCATCTTGGAAAATTATCAATTGTGACTTTTAATTAAAGGATATCATATTAATCAATTCACTTCTCCTCCTGCTTGAGAAATGATATAAAGATGTATATTTACCTAATTTTAACTCAGATCAGTCCAAGTACAACTGAAATTTGAGTTTTTCTTTTTTTCTTTTCCTTCTTATTCTTTTTTTTTTTTTTTTTTAATCTTACAAAAAGGTATTGGCATCCCTCTTCCCCCCTGGTGATACATTATGAATTTTCTAACTTGTTTAGGTTTTCTTATAAATTTTTATTTAAGTAAAATTACTTATTTTTTAGTTAGTAGGGGCAAAAAGAATGAAATCTCTGTTTCACAGTTCTGATGCTTCATAATGTATGTTTCTACATCACATTCAAGAAATGCTTTTTACTTTATTAACATATATTTTGATATTTCTTTTTATGTCCTATACTAAGAAAATAACTGAAAAGGGTGATTAATAAGACAAGAAACTAATGGTGCTCTTCTTAATTGTAGTCACTTTGTGGACATAATTTGTGTGTGTCCATGCTCACATTTGTTGTACACATGTCACAGCAGGAGAAGTCAGCAGAGAAGGAGGCAGGTGATGGTTATTCTCCACCTTTAGAGTGTAATAGTGACAGCCATAAGCTAAGATACAGGAAGGATATCGAGAGTGAAAATAGGGAACCACGTGTTGAATGCCAACCACATCCTACCTTTAAGATGTCTAGAAAATCAGGAAAAGAAAGACTCATAAAGACAAAAACAAAGACACCTTGATCTTTTAAATTTCACTTCTTGTAAAATTAAAATTCTTGTAAAATTAAAATTTGCACAGTCATGTTAGGTACATACTTTGTGTTGCCAGAATTTTATTATAGTTTTTGGAATTAATCAAGGCAGTCATATGAATGTTATATCAAGTATTTTGAAAATCACATTGTATTTTTAAAAACACCCACAAATGGGGTATACGATAGACTAGATTATGAGCAATGCATTTCTTAAATCCTGTGTTGAAATAAAATTCAGAACTGTGACCTAGTTCTGTGTTGTAAGGAGTAAATTTAGATTTCTTTTTACTTTAAGGTATAATTATGATTTTTAAAAGTGCTGAAAAATAAATTTTGCTTTGATTGGATCAAATATTTAGCCTGTAATATTTGCCTTTAACCAAAAGCCAATCCAGTGGTTTTAAGTGGGTTCCTTACTTCGTGTGTCACAATGTCTCCAATAACCAGGTCTTGCTCCAGACATCATTAGCTGCAATTGCCATCTGGAATAACTCTCAGATACAAAGTAAAAAGAATTTATACATAAAGTGGTGAAAATATACGAAGAATTAAAAAAAAAATAAGCAGTGTGATATATGAAAACCAGTTTTTTCTTTATTTCTTTGACTTTTCCAGCATCAAGTCCCCAATATGGTGGTGGTGGTTGTCGTTGTCGTCATCATCATTACTATTAAATGTTAGAATACTATATTTTGGAAATACTAAAAAAAAAAGTAGGAAGTTGGAAAATCAAAAGTTATTTTTATTTCCTTTGATGGTGATGTTTTTATTGTTTTGTCTCTAGTGACACCTGTAAATATTTCTGATGACAAAGTGAAGTTCTCCTGCTACCTTTTCAGTGGTGCAGATTCTGTCATAGAACAGATTTTTTATTTTGTTGTCTCCTGTCATGAATTCAGCATTTCGTCTTGACTCCCTCTTCCTTAGCAGGTGTTAACTACTCAGGGCTCCACAAAGGGATGGGTCTTTGGAGCTTCTCTCCTACCGGTGGTGGCATGCTGATGGGCCTACTTTTTTTTTGAAACAGAGTTTCACAAAGTTGGCCTTGCTGGCTTTGAACTCACTCTGTAGTCAAGCAGGCTCTGAATTGTGATCCTCTCTCCTCAGCTTGAGGTGGCAGGCCTGCGCAGTTCTTTTTAAAAGGATATATTGGTTTGTTGGTTTTATTTAGTTTTTTTTGTTTGTTTGTTTTGTTTTTTTCAAGACAGGGCCTTACTCTATAGTATAAACTGACCTGGAATTTACTATATAAGCCTGACTGGTCTCAAACTTGTGATCTGCTATTCTGTCCCAGCCTCTAGGATTACTCGTGTGGTACCATTTATAAGTTTTTGAGGAACTGCCGTACAGTTTCCATTTTACCAGGATTCTGCTTGTCCACATCCTCACCAACTCTTGCTGTCTGTTGTTGTTTTTAGTATAGCCATTATAAGAGGTGCTATCTTGTGTGTTTGATTGCATTTTCTTGTAATGTTGAATATGTTTTCATATGTTATTCCTTTGTTTGTTGAGCACTTTCCCCACATAAAATTTAGTATTTTACATTTTGTTTTGTAAGATGTCAATTCTTTTGCTCATTTACTACCCTCAAACCCCAACCGCACCTTCTTCAAGATGGATACTTCTGTCGTGCTTGGACTGGTCTTGCGCTTTAGCCTCCATGTATCTTGAACTGTGTGTGCCATTGTCCAACATCCTGTACGTATTCTTAAATTTATTTTTGTTAGTGAAATGAGTTGTTGTCTTAATTTGTATACTAACTCCTTATCAGGTTTATTTTCTCATTTGCAAATGCTTTCTGCCATTCTGTCTGTGAGATTCTTTTTACTCTGCTGTATGACATGTACCTGTTTTTTAGTGTGATAAAATCTTTTTGTTTCTTCTTTTTTCTCCTCCTCCTCCTCCTCTTCTTCTTCTTTCTTTGCTTTGCTTTTTGGCTTTTTGGTTTTTTGGTTTTTTGAGACAAGGTTTCTCTGTCCTGGACTCCCTTTGTAGACCAGGCTGGCCTAGAACACACAGAGTTCTTCCTGCCCAGTGCTGGGATCAAAGGTGTGTGGCACTATCCCCGGCAAAACCTCTGCTTTGCAGTGAGTACTTTTGATACAAAAATGCATTGCTTATTGCTCAGGAATTGTTTTCTTTATGCTATCTTCTGGTAGTTCTACAGTTTTTGGTTTTACATCTAAGTGTTTAGTATTTATTATATGATGTGAAAATATGGATCCAAGCCCATTGTTCTTCCTGTAGAACCATTTTGCAGCACTGTTCATTGAAGAAACTAGCCCTTCCTCTCTGTGTGTTCTCAGCACCTTCATCAGTACTAATTGACTCTAAATGCAAGGACTTCGTATGCTATCTATTCTGTTTTAATGGTGGCTATGTCCACTTATATACCATGGACCAATTATTTTGGTTACTGTAAATTTGGAATACAGTTTGAAATCAGAAAGCGTAAATTTTGAATTCTATAAATACAAATGTAACATAAAGCAATTTAAAAAATCGCTCACAAGTTGGGAGAAAAATTTTTAGACAACATGTAAAAGTTCTGCCATTTAAAAAAGATGTCCCAGAAAGACTTCGTCCAGCAACCTACAGGAGCTCAGGCAGAGACCCAACGGTAGACAGAACCTGGGGAATCCCATGGGAGAGGGGAGACAAGGATTGTAGGACCCAGAGGGGTCAAGGACACCACAAGAAAACTCACAGAATCAACTACGCAGGACTCGCAGGGTCTCATAGAGATTGAACAACAATCAGGAAGTCTGTTCTGACTTGGGTTCTCTGCATATGTGTTATGGTGTGTAGCTTGATGTTTTTGTGCAACTTCTAACAGTGGGAGCAGGGACTGTCTTTGACTTTTCTGGCTGCTTTTGGGACCCTTTTCCTTCTACTGGGTTACGTCATTCAGCCTTACTATGAGGGGATGTGCCTGATTTTATTGCAACTTGATATATTGTGTTTGGTTGACATCCCTAGGATGCCTGCCCCTTTCTGAAGGGAAAGAGAGGAATGGATTTGGGGGAAGGGGTGTAGGGAATAGGTACTAGGAAGAGAGGAGGGAAGGAAAACTGCAGTATGGATGTAACATAGAAGATAACAATCAGTCAAACAACAGCAACAAGAAGAAAAAGATGTCCTAAGCAATGGAAGAAGCATGTTTAGTTGACAGTGGTAGAAACAGGAAAGGCCAGAGACCATATAAACAGAGGTCTAACCCTGATAACCAGGAAGAACTTGGCATTTTAGAACTTTAATGGGCTGGGCTGAGGATATAGAGCATGTGTGCCGGAGCATGTGTGGGTTTCATGTCAACATTCTACCCCAGCCCTTCAGAAAAGTGCAACACTTGGAGACACTGTGCGTAGATAGTGCCAAATATTAGTTGATGTGGTGACATGTGCTGATAGGCATTTCCTATGAGAAAAATTAGTAACGATGTCCTATGTGACCTAGTAGTCTGGGTTCTGGACCTATCCTTTGGACAAACTCTTTCATAGGTCTATGACTTTGCATCTTGTAGCATTGTTTGTCATAGCAAGAAAGTTGGAAGAATCCAGTTGTCTATTACCTTGAGAATGGATTAAAAGATTCCATCCATAATTTGATATTATTGTAAAAAGTGAGGGATTAAAATATCCATGTCAGCCAGGCTCAGTGGCTCATACCTGTAGTCCCAGCACTCAGGGAAGCAGAGGCAGGTGGATCTCTGAGTTTGAGACCAGCAGGTCTACAAAGTGAGTCCAGGACAGCCAAGGTTACACAGAGAAACCCTGTCTCAAAATACCAACTAACCAACCAACCAAACAAACAAAAACCAAAACCCATGCCATTTTCACTGATAACTCTTGAGTCTCAGACAATACATTGAAAATAAGTAGTAGTTTCTTGGGAAATCTTATAAAATTAGAAAATGTAAAAACTAATGAAACATCTATGTGTGTGTAACAGAAGGAAAGGATTTTTATTTTACTTGTTTGGAAATAGATATCTGTATCTGAGGCTGGCCTTAAACTCACAGCTGTCCTTCCTCTCTTTGCAAATAGGCGTGAATCGTCATACCTGACGGGAGAAGGGTGTTTTAAACATAAAGCTGAATGTAATGCATTTTAGATACTCACAGTGAAAGATCGAGTGATTGTGTATTGAGGTGGAGGGCAGTACAGAGAGAGCTGCAGAAATAGACAAGAGCATTTTGTTTTTCTCCACTAAGTTCCTGACTACTTACATCGTTATTTTCATACACATATCCAGGAGATATTGCCTATTGAGTGTTTGATGTATTTAATAAGGATAAGATTGTGATGTTATTTCAAGGACATATCTTAATCAGCTAATATTGCAGTATATTGATATCAAAAGACTGCTTCTGTGTTTCATACCCTCCTGTGCCTTTCTTTTATTGTATGTGCTAGAATACATTTCCATTAGAAAACGGCAACGTTATTGTGTATAGTTTGGTACCTTAGATAGGGAAAAAAATGGAATTTGTATCAGGTGTCTCTTGTTGCTCTCCTGATGCTCCTTGTCACTGGCAGGCATGTAAATAAACATGCGCCTCCTGTGCATTCACAAAACCCTTTGTCTTCCTGTCTCTATCAACAGGCAAGTGAAGGACCAGAATAAGAAGGTAGCGAATCTGAAGCACAAGGAACAGGTGGAGAAGAAGAAGAGTGCGCAGATGCTGGAGGAGGCCCGGAGACGGGAGGACAGTCTCAGCGACAGCTCTCAACAACTGCAGGTCAGAGCCTCCAGGCTGAAGGAGTGTGCACCAAGATCTGATCCTCCACTGTCTGCTGTTTGCTCTGCATCTGTATCCTCTTTTTCTCTTTCTAACCCTGCTTGCTGGCTTAGACTACTTGTTTAGAAAAAAAAAAAAAAAAAAAAAGGAGTGGCTTTTAAATAGAAAAGGCAAGTTTTATTCTACAGCTATGTGAGGATACCTCAGCATAGGAGCCACCTTGCTTCAAGTTGGTCACAATTAATTGGTAAGTTCCATGTCAGTCTAATGTGTGTGTTACAGTAAAGTTTCAGGGTTGTCAGCACAGCTGACTGCCAGTTCCATTCATTAAAGTGTGTTGGCAATGTTGGTTTGTGTGGGTCTGCAACCACCCCCTTTACGTTTTTTCCTCTTACATGTTCTTTTAAAGTTTTTAATTACTATTTTATAACAATAATATAATGATAGTTATTATTAATAGTTTTGTGTATAGGTCTTTTGCCTGTGTGCATGTGTACCACTTTTGTGTTTCAAACCCCCTGATACTGGAGAGGGCTACCATGTGGGTGCTGGGAATTGAACACATGTCCTTTGCAACAGCTGCCAGTGCTATTAATCACTAAGCTATCTCTCCAGCCATCTTTTTTTTTTTTTTAAAGATGTGCGCTGCATTTTTAATTTATTTTTTATGTGTATGTGTCTTTTGCCTGCATGGATATTTGTGCACCATATTTGTACCTGTTGAACCTGGAGGTCACAAGAGGGCATCAGATTCCAAACAGCTGGAGTTGCAGATGGTTGTGAGCTGCCATGGCGTTGCTCAAACCCGGCTTCTCTGGAAGACCAGCCAAAGCCCAATTATTCACAAATTAATTAGATCAGGCCTAATCACAATAATACCAGCTATAGCATGATAAGTACCAATTGGCTTCTTAGTATTTAAGTTAGACAAAAAGTGGTTGTGGAATTGAGTGCAGAAGCGCTAGAGTACCATAATGCCCAGCTTCCTGCCTGATTTGGCAGTGATTTTAATTCGACATCACCTCTGTTTCTCATGGCTATAATACTTTAGAGAGAATGCTCAGCATTTTCTGAACCATCTACAACCCCTTGAAGGCAGCTGAGGTGCCACCACCTTGCTTTTCTGGCCTGTCTGCTTTCCCTGGACATGGCACAGTGCAGTTTGTAATCACAAAATTTTGGTTGTAGTGATGAGGAGGAGGTGCTGTCTAGATGTTGTTTTGGGCTTTATAGTAACTTCATTCTAGACACAAGAACTTTTCCAGTGGGTATCCTTTTTTCACTCTTCTTTCATACAACATTTACTGCTGGTACATTTCTTACAGAAAAAATATTTCCTCAGCTATACCAGCTTTTGAAAACACGCCTCATCAGTTTCTTCCACCCTTGCCAAAGCTTCATATTGGCAATTTTCTCTTCTTCCTTTTCAAAATGTGAATGTGATGGATAGAAAATACTCATTTGTGGGAATTTCCTTTATTTTTACTACCAGTGATCCCGAGTAGTTAAAAATAAATTTTTTAGTTGAAATATTTGTTGATGTATTTCCTGAGCCCTGTACTCAGTTGTTGGAGGGACTGTTTGCTGGCAGGGGATGTAAGATGGAGAAAGTGGGCTGAGCACTAGCTTGCGTTTATTGCTATTTCTTTAGTTGTGGATGCAGATGGAGCATCTGCTTTAAGTTCTCCTGCCTTGCCCGCCTCGCTGTGATACAGTGTACCTTGAACTATGAGCCAAGAAGCACTGTGTTCCCCTTATGCTCCTTTTGTTACATGTTTTATTACAGTGGTAGGGGAGGAAGCCAAGACAGCAATGCCTGGAAGTAAACAGGGTACTGGAGACATCCAATTTAGGAAGTACTCCCTAGAAAAGACTACCCACATGTTAGAGTCTGAAAGAGTCCTGCAAAGACCGGAGGAAATGGGTTTACGTAGGGGCCATTCTCAGGGTGAAAGCCATGTGTGTCCAGAGTGTGGTTAAAAAAAAAAAAAAGTTAGAAAGCTGCAAGAGAGGATCAGATCATAAAAGACTTCAATGGCCGCAGCAGGCTAAAGGTGGAACCATGACAGGCTCTGCTTTGTGTTTTGACGGTATCAGAGTAAAGCGAATGAGTGGGATGAACAGGTGGCAGGCGTGGCTATAGGGAAGAAGACGGAGCAAGCCTTCTTTTCACAGAGCTCACATTCTAGTAGGTCTGTAGATAATAATGGAAAGGAGGGTGGATCAAAGAAGGCCAGTGAGGGAAAGAACACAGTGTGCATTAGAAGGATGGACACCAAGCGGGGGCAGCTACTCCTAGGTTCCTGGCCTGGGCTGTTGAATATATAATGTAGTAAGTATGATGACAGAGTCTGATGATGGTGGTCATTGTGATTACCGGGAGAAAGAGCAAGTCCATTTTCAATAGCCACAATGTCTGTGAGATACCCAGTGGAGACAGCAAAAGGGAATTAATGTGGGAGAGTGATAGTTAGATAAACCTGGAAGTCAATTTTGAAAATGATCTTAAAAATTACATTTAAGTTCATAAGAAGCTATGATACCATCTGTAGATAAAATGTTAGCAAAAGTAGGATTCCCCAATGATTACAGATGAGATAGAGTAGGTGAAAATGATGCCGGGAAGCTTGTTAGGAGATCAGTGCATTGTGGAAACAGTAGACAGTTCTAGTGGAGGAGACAGAAGAGCCCCACCTCACACAGCATAACTGACTTGACTTTGTTAGGTTGTCCGTTGCATGCTGATGGACATCAGTATATATGGTATTTAATACAGCCAAGATCCTGAGATGAGGAACAGCTTGGCTGAGTGGTCTGATGTGGTGGGGCTAACCTCAGAGGTCAGAAGAGGGAGTGGGATCTCCTGAAGCTTGAACTGCAGGTGACTGGCAACTGTGGGTTCTGGGATCTGAACTCAGGGCCTGTATTGTAAGAGCAATATACACTCTTAACCACTGAGCCATCTCTGTAGCTCCTGCTGTGTGTTCTTGGCTTGGAGGTGGTAATGTGGCTTCTTAGATCTAGGTCCTTGATTGTCCAGCTTTTCTGTTGTACATTCATCAAAATTAATTGCCCTTGTAATATCTTAAATATAAATATTTCTATATAAAACACTTTATAAGACTTGATTATGCCATGAATATTTAAAGTTTTAAAAAAATGTTTCCATAGCATTGAACTGCTTTACAATTCCAGTTAACATTCACTAATATGAGACTCTAGCAATAAAGAAAAATAAGGTTCATGTTAGTTCTTAATTGTTCCTCTTAAGTTCCTTCATTTCATTTTCTTTTTCCTTTTCTTTTTTTTCTTTTTCATTATATAGGAATTTAGCTTCATTTCAATTAAGTCAATTCTGAAGTTGATTCTTTAACATTTTCCCTAAGTCACAGTTTAACTTAAATTTGATGTTTCACATTTCACATAGACTGTTAATTGTCTTTGGAGAACAATTACTGAGTACTTATTATGCATCAGTTGTGCTTAGGATTGGGAGGACATGGTGGTGATAAATGGTGTTGTCTTTCCATTGATAGTACATATGGTTTTTATAATTGTTTTGTTGCAGAATATGTCAAAAGTTTTGTTATAGTACACTTACAGTAATTCTGGTTATAGTAGTTGGGGTAATTACTGTGTTTTAGGGAAGGTGTATTTGGATGTGACATACTGAATATTGACTGTAATAACAGACACAACATGGGAACAGTTCTGGAGGTAGTTCTCTTTTCCCTTACCAGCAGATCAAAGTAACTTTGTAGGGTTCATGTAAGTCTCATGAGTTATTGCTATATTATCTCATGTGTATGGGTGTTTTGATTCCCTTTATGTCTGTGCACCAGAAGATGGCATTGGATTTCCCAGAACTGGCTGGTTGCGTGATCTGTCATGTGGGTGCTGGGAATCAAACCTGGCTCTTAACTGCTAAGCTATCTCTCCAGCCTCAAGTCTTATGAATTAGAAGGAAACTTGATTAAATTTACATGAGTACTTACTTGTAAGCCAGTTAGAATAAAATTATGTTAGGAGTAGAATAAAATTATGTTAGCAGTTAGACAGAAATGAAAAATAATAAACAAAATGCCAAAAACTCAGTATTGTGCTTATAAATAAAAGTATGAATCATAGATTAACAGATCAACAAACAAAATGACACATAATTACTAGAGAATAATTAGGACCCGATAGAACACAGTTACACTAGAGTGCACAGACAGATAGAACACTGTTACACTAGAGTG
>OU015745.1:23954973-23974529 GCA_907169655.1 Acomys percivali
CATGCTTGGTGGAACAATGTAGAAGATGGTCATAGGGGAGTGCAAAGAAGTAAAGCTTGTAGAGGCTTAGGCTCACACCTTTACTTTAAAAAAAAAAAAAAAGAACTAATGAACAGAGGAGAGTCTTACACATATAAATCTTTAAATAGCTAAGGTCAGAAAAACTGGTGTATAAGTTAACAGGGCGATCTAAAATTTATAAAATTCAAAAGAATCCTGATATGACTTAGGAAACTTCAGATTTGCACTTTAATTCAGGTTTTATTCACGTTTAGATGATATCAGAATCAGTTTTCCCTCAAGGTTTTATCTTTTGTGTGTGAAATTTATTCCACCTGGTAATTCCTAGTGATGAATAGATGGGGAAAGTGTGACTTAAAAATAAATAAATAAGATCTGGACAGATGGGTCAGTGGTTAAGAGCACTGGCTGTTTCTCTGAAGGTCCTGAGTTCAATTCCCAGCAACTACATGGTGGCTCACAACAATCTATAATGAGAACTGGTGCCCTCTTCTGGTGTGAAGGTGTACATGTAGGCACATATGCAGACAGAATACTGTGTACATAATAAATAAGTTAAAAATAAATAAATAAATAAATAAAAGCAGAGGAAAATGAGGTTTTCCTTGTAGAGGAAACAAAGGCAGAGAAGGGTAGATGGGTCCATAGAGTTTAGAAAAGTTTGATTCTTTGGGATTGTCTTTAGTTTTGATACAATCTGCAAGAGTTTCTGAGTTTTTAACTTTTAGTATCTTTTTTCAGTTCTGAAAATAATTTACAAAACTATCTTACTAATCTCTTGTAAGTTTGCAATACAGTCATTTTTTTCACAGCCCCTCTAAATTTTACTTAAATAGACTACGTATTTATTCTATTAAGTCTATTGCATGGAACTTCTGCTTTATGATGCAAAAATATTCAACTTGGAAATACCAGATGTTCCCCATTTTCATTTCAAATGTTTACAAATTAAATTACCATAGTTATCAAACATAAAAGCAGCTGGAGTACCAAATAATATTTTTTCTCTAGACATTTCCTCTTTCTTGAATTTCTGTTCCCTATTTTAATATGTATTTTTTTCTTTCCTGAAAATGTCAGCCTTCTGTTCTGACTGGACTGTGCGCTGCTTTATGTGGGTAGCTCCCCCAACATACCCTGGAACTGGTTCTTCCCACAGTGTATCGTTTTCACTTTGTATACTTATAAAGACATAAGGGAGCTCAAGACCGTGAGTGGTCACCCCTGTGTATGATTGTCTGGTCAAGACAAGCAGTCCGTTTTTCTGTAGCCCAGAAGCAGGCGTGTTGCCCTACCTTCCCTAAGAGCTACTTTGGATGTCCTGGAGAGCTCATGGTAACACTTTTGACCTGTTGTTCTAAAAGGAACAGGTAAAGCTTGGTATGTATATTTAGATTTATGTTTGTGATCAAGTGTTCTTAGAATTTCTAAACTAAAAGAGGGAGGGTACATAAGCAAGGAAGATGAGACAGCAAACATGCAGTTAGATGGTGAAGGAGTAGCAGGAGCAAGAGTCAACAAATGTTCTAACTGAAACAAGTAAGCTCGGCTCAGAGTAAACTAGTGGACTTCAGCCAATCCAAAGGGGACATCCAGCCTCTGGAGAGAACTTAGCAACATCTGTCTACCCATGGAGGCAGCACAGACAGTTGGGTGCAGAGAGCCTGTGCTGATATCTGATGCTAGTCCAGGTGACTTGCCTGGTGAAAGTGGATCATTATGACCTTTTAAATCAAAGGAAATAACAGGATCATGATGCCCCAGATAATATGCTATACTGTGACATTGGTTACATAAGCATTTATGACAGAACCAAAGAAATTCACAAATTGGTGTATTTATCAGATGCACTGTTCTTGATGACAGATTACAACAAAATGTATTAAACTGTTCTAGATTTGTATCCTGATGACATCTTAGCTTTTGGATTGATTGAAGCTAATACCTTTCCTTCATAGTTAAAAGGATGCTAGGTCAAATGCAAGCATTGGCAAAGAATGGTCATTAAGAGGAATAAAGGCAGTCCAAAATAGATTGATTCTGGAGTGACAACATTCCAACTCTCCACGTTCACAATGTTCTAATTAGTCATTCAGACTTTTATAATCTTTAACACAGGTTGTCACCTCTACCCCACCCCCTGACCTTCAGTTTATAGAAAAGAGATTGGGGGTCTTTAGTGTGACCTTATTACAAAGAAGAACAAATAAAGTTTACTGACCTCAGTTTGCTGTTTGGGGTACTAACATGAATATAAATAGAGAAGAATTAGAGCAGATGAGCAAGAAGTGTACATAACTAGCATTTCAGGTCACATTGTGCTGGGTTGATTATATTTTCATTACAGTTACGCAAGTTTTCACAAGGATATCTAGCTTTATTGGGGCAATCTGATTCCAATAAGAATCACTTTTCCTTGAGGTCAGGTTTGTTCCCGTGGAAGATTGTTTTCATCTGCTTGTTGGTCTGTCCTGTAGGTTTCTCTTCTGGGAATCCAAGGTGACTCAGTGTTAGGAACAGTGACTTACCTCTGTTACAGCCAAACTAAAGTCACAGCAGGTTTTTTATCTTGCTTGCCATGACCTTGTGCATCTGGTGAGGTGTTGGTGCTTCTTACTTTCCTTGTTGCTCTTAGGAAGTATGAATTGGCCCTCTTCCGGTCTTCATTGACTCTCTCCCTGTCTGAATTGGCCCTCTTCCTGTCTGAATTGGCCCTCTTCCTGTCTGAATTGGCCCTCTTCCTGTCTGAATTGGTCCTCTTCCTGTTTGAATTGATCCTCTTTCTGTCTCAATTGATTCTCTTCCTGTCTGAATTGATCCTCTTCCTGTTTGAATTAATCTTCTCCCTGTCTGAATTAATCTTCTCCCTGTCTGAATGAATTTTCTCCTGTTTGAATTGGCCCTTTTTTGTCTGAATTGCTCCTCTTTGTGTTTGAATTGGCCCCCTTTCTATTGCTGAAGGTGAAAGCTTAATTGCAGCTGTATTTATCAGATTACTTTTATGTTTCTGTATTATTATGCCCCTCCCCTCTTAGTTTTAAATAAGTAAACCAAATTTTAATAGTTGTTACTCCTCCCCCTTCCCCTTTAACCTTTCCTTAGTGAACATCTAATTCAACAGAAGTTGGGTGCTGGAATCTTAACAACTGTTGTGAAATTCAGTTTTATGTTGAGAGCTTGTTACTGGGCACTTGGTCCATAAACCTGCTGCCAACTTAGTTGATCTGCATTGTAAAAGAAATTGGGAAATTGAAATTGTAAAGCAAAACAGATATCTTTATAGCTTTGGTGGGAGTGGGGCTGATTTTCTTTCTTTCATGCTGTCTAACAGTTTGTAGACAGGAAGACAAAGGCTAGAAGAGATATACATTTATTGTGAGACAATCTAAATAAAGGTCCTTGGTGGCAGGGGTGTGGGGAAAGAGGAGTTTGGGGAGTATATTTAGGTACCCACTTGCCCCTTTTTTTGGTTGTAGAAACATTTTTTAAAGAATCTGATGGAGAAAAAAATGACATATAAGACCCCCTCCCCCTTTGAAAGAAAGGAATCTGTGGTTTTCTGTTGAATCTAAAACCCGACTCATTCTGGGAGAACAGTTCTTTGTTCCTTGATCTGTATTCTTTTGAAAGATCTAGAATGGAAAACTTATGTCCTTTTGTTGGTCAGCTTCAATTAATGTTTCCACATGCCTGACAGTCGAATATTGCAACTGTAAACAGAGGTGAGGGTCTGGTAGTTTGGAAGGGGCACAGGTACCTCTTTAGAATGTCTCTTTCCTTATCACTTGCCAGGGCTTGAACATAGTCTCAAGAAGCAAAGTCTATATTCTAGAGGGACCAGTATTAGTGAGTCATGCAAGGGAATTGCTAAAGAATCTAACACTCCTACTGATGTGCTCAACTGACAGTTAAGCTGCCACTGGCATTGACCCAATCTCCTTTGAATTTAGAGACTTTTTTAGGAGATGAAGAACTATTGATAGCTTCCAGCTCCCTCTCCCATAAAGTTGCCACACAATTATGCCTTTTACTCTGTAAATGTTCTTACTTGCCTTTGCTGAGTAAGTGTAGATGGCAGAGTAGGATAATCAGGGGTAAGAATGTATGGTATCTGTTAGGTGAGTAAGTAATACCAGCGAAGTTGAATTGCAGATACTGTTCTCCCTTTAAGCATTTGCAAGTATTAAAAGATGGTATCTCATGTTCTTTCACTGTTCTTAAGTACCTGGGAAGTGCTTTGGGTTTGTTACCTAGTGCTTTCCCCACTTACCCTTAATCTACTAATTACCAGTTTAATAATTTCTTTAAATAATTAGTGCTATTAAAATGACTAACTACAGGCTTGGAATGTAGCTCAGTCATAGAATGCTTACCTAGCACATGTGAGGAACTGGTTACATCCCAGCCTCACCAAACAGATAAACAACAACAACAACAACAACAATAAATTGAATAGCTACTTAGCCCACATATTTTCTTTGTAGT
This sequence comes from Acomys percivali, assembly GCA_907169655.1. Classification (NCBI taxonomy): domain Eukaryota; kingdom Metazoa; phylum Chordata; class Mammalia; order Rodentia; family Muridae; genus Acomys; species Acomys percivali. The sequence goes on from OU015745.1 coordinate 23,959,480, forward strand.
TTTATTCTTTATAAAGAAATAACCGTTGTTTATGTTTAGGTGGTATAATCTGACGTTTACTATATGCATATGTTGTAGAGTGAGGCTTTTCTTCACATCCTTGCTTATTTTCAATACAAAGGTCTAAAACCACACTTTTGCAATTTTAGATCTATGTATTGTGGCCCATTACTAGAATTTCAGCACCCTACACTAAGGAAACAGTTGAGAGTTTGAGGCCAGCCTGAGGTACTGTGGTAACTGTCTTCTAGTTGGGCTCCAAATCACTTCCAGTTTCTGGTGTTCATACCTTGTGCAGTTCTTGTCAGGCTTGGGTCTAGGGTGGCTGAGTGTATAGTAGAGGAAGTCAGAAAATATGTTGTATGGCTTCTGACACAGGTCATAATAGGACATAACAGACATGGGATTTATTAAAGTGTCTTACAGGGAGGCTGTGGTCTGGCTAGTCCATCAATGGCATCTCTTGACACAAAGTCCAAGAGTCCAGTAGTTGTTCATTGTTCAGTTCATGAGGCTAGATATCTCAGCCAATCCTTAGTCTGCGTTTGAATTTTTAAAGAAGTAGGTTCTGATAGCAATAAGAGAATGAATCAGCAACAGGATAGATGAACTTGTCAGTGAGAGTAAGGCAAGCAAGCAAAAGCGAATACTTCTTTATGAAGGTGTGACCCAGTCTTCAGGTGGATCTTCCTACCTCAAATGCTTCAGTCAAGAAAGCTCCTTCCAGGCATACCCAGCTGTTTGAGTTTTAGTCAAGTTGACAGACAAATTTTATAGGATCATGGGTGAGTGACAAAGTGGTAGTCAGCAGTAGTGACGGAAGAACAAAGTGACAGAAGTATCACCTTTACCGTCGTCTGACCTGAGATCTTCCCTGTATACATTTGGTATGATCAACTGCTTGAAAGCCTGTTCCCACAATTGTTGCTTAGGCCTGCAAACGGAGACTAACAGCCTTAAAAACTTAATAAGGACCCTCCCTCCTTCCCTCCCTCCCTCCCTCCCTCCCTCCCTCCCTCTCTCCCTCCCTCCCTCTCTAATAAGAGATCACGTTTTAGGATAATATAATGGCTATACAACATGGGGAGGAAATTTCTGGTTATTTCTAGTTCGAAGGTTTAATATTCCTTTTAAGTGATCCCTTTGAAACTTTTTCTCAAATTTATAATCTATAAATCCATGTTACATTTGTCAGTCTAGATAGGAGGCAGGCATCATAGTGCTCAGGATGGGTTTCTCTTTGTTAGGCATTTATGTGAGGAAAGCACTTTATAAATTAACTACATGTAGTCTTGTACTCCAAAGGATACAGATCATAGGAAACAATAAAACCTAAAAGAACCTGCAAAGGGGTGGCATTACCCTGTTCTTTTCCTTAGCCTCTCTGTGTCATTTTAAGGAAAAGTAAAAACAAAAGGAACCAGGGCCTGGTAGGGCAGATATAAAAGCAGACAACAAGCCTGGAGCAGAGGAGTCTTGAGAAAGAAACACTCTTTTTTAGAAAGAGAAAAACATGTAGATATCATGCACAAAGAGCAGGCATGTTAACACCCAGCTGCCCAAGCAGGGTGTCTCCTCTTTGACTCCAGCTATTGTGGCTGCCAGCCGGCAGCAGCTTGCAATATACTGCAGTTACACCTGGCAATCTTGTCTCCTGGTTTCCCTTGGGATCTGTGCTTTCAAACACTCAGCTCTATGCTGATGTAAATTCATATCTGAGGTTTTGGAGTCCAGCCATTTAAAAATATCAGCTCCTCTTGATATCTGGTAGTGTTGGGAGCACATGGCTGGGAAAACCCTGAAGTTCCCTCTAGAAATCTGTAATTATATCATACAAAACAATATGCCAAAGTCAAAACAAACAGGAAAAAAAAAAAAAACCCACCATGGAAGCCTGGTGTTCTCTCTTTTGATTTTAGTTTCATATAAAAAGGATGGCTCGGGCTGGAGAGTTGGCTCAGTGGTTAAGAGCACTGTTTGCTCTTCCAGAGGACCCAAGTTCGAATCCTAGCACCTACATGGCAGTTCACAACTGTCTGTAACTCCAAGATCTGACACCCTCACACCAATACACATAAATTAAAAATTAAAATAAAAATATTAAAAAGAAAAAGAAAAAAAAAAAAGGATGGCCTAGTGGCACTGGGAAGTTTTATAGCTGTCACTGTTTTGTTTTATGACATGTAGTTACTTTAACCTAGATGCTAGTGAATTCATGTGGCCTTTGCCATGTTCATGATATCACTAACTAAGATGGCGCCATGTCATATGGCTGTCTACATCACGTGGTTACATCCATCTTGATGAGCTCATCAGCTGAGATGACAGCAAGCCATATGGTTGTTTTTTCACTTATGGTGAACCCTGTTCCGTGGTAATATTAACCCACCCCTCATTGGTGAACAAGTTTCTATTATTATCTCACAGATTAAATATAGTCAACCTCTTTCTCTTAAAAAGTCACCTGAGTTAGGTTAGCATGTAGGTCTAAAATCACAAAGCAATAAAACAGAAAGGTATCCCTTGGTTTCAATATAAGAAAGATGAGTCCATTACCCTACTGACAAATCACAACTATGGATGCCAAGCAATGTCATCTGGATCTTGTTTTGACTTCTGCTTTGTTCCAGTGCCCAAGTTGTGCCACGAAAGGAGTCCATGGGCCATTTTGTCCCACTTGGGCATGGTGTGTATTGAGGTCAGAGGGGTCTGTGACCCTCTGTGGCTAGAATTTAAAACCTTAAGAAACCAACTTGTTCCTAATTTAAAACTTTTAATGGCCATCTGTGGCATTTTGACCCACTTAGAAGAGTAGCTGCCTGGGAGAGAAGATGGGGGCGTTAAATCTTATGTTTTCTAGCTTTCTTGTATTCAGTTAGAATACAGAGAAGTATATTGAACAGAATTAGAGAGCTACTTACTAGCTAGAAGATTTGGGTTTTTTTTGTCTGGGAAAAACTGCTTCCTTTGTTCGGTGAGTGAGGGTCTCAGTATCTCTCCCTCTCCCAACTTACACACACAGCCATCTTCTCTTCCTAGTTTCTTCTCTGTCTTCTCTTCCTAGGTGATTTCATATCCTGGTCTCACTGCATTTCATGCATTCCAAATTTCAATTTCCAAAACGATCTGCCTGACCACTAATGGACTACTTTGCTGTCTGTCCTCAATAGAATTTCTTACCTTTGACCTGTTTATACATGTGCCTGGTTTCAGTGGGCTTTATTTATTTGGGTTCTTTGCTGCATTGTGAAGAAAATTCCTATACTGGGATCAATGCGAGTCCAAAAAAGTGTGCTTCACCAGAAACCACTGCAGTTGGGGGAGGAACATGTCTCTCCTAAGGGAAGGGGACTTGAATACTTTCCTGTTGAGTTTGAAATCCCAGACAAAGCCCCCAATCATAGCAGTAATCAATGAATAATCTTGGTATCCCACAGTACAGTTTTGCAAAGGGGTGTCTAAGAACCCAAACTGGGCTAGCAACACAGACTATTTTATGTCTTCTATCTCTGATATGGGTGGTGACTGCATCTTATCCCGTTGGTGGGTGCCTGACTTCACAATCTGAAATGATTAGCCAACCACTCAAAGAGGAAAAGACAAGGTTCAGGAAGTAAGAATCCCTTTTTGGTTAACTACCTTAGATAAAGACAAAGTAAGGCAAAAATGTTTCTTCTACAACTGCCGTTGTACTCTGCTTCTATGAAGTCAACTTTTTAGATTCCATATGTTCATTTTACTATTATGTGCTTATAATAGTGAACATCAGCTAACCTCATGTCCTCTGGAATCATCTTCATTATAGAAGACAAAGCTCTCCCTTTCTCTCTGGTTTGGTAGTATTTCTATTATGTATATATAGCCCTTATTCTTTTTTGTTAACAAAGCAATTGAGCTTAAAGAAAATTTTATTAGAGTTAACAGAAAAAACCTCCAAAGCATATAAGCCATAATAAACATTAGCAGTTGCCTAGACTACAGAAATAGAGAAAAGGAAGATAGAAAGGTGTGCCATCTGAGTTACGCTGGCATGGAGAACGTTTTTAATTTTTAAAATTGTTGTTGTTATAAATGTCTGTATGATGAGGAGAGCCATGTGTGACATACCATGTATGGAAGTCAGAGGACCACTTTGTGGAGACAGTTCTTTCTTTCTTCCTGTATGTGAGTTCTAGGGAATTGAACTCGAGTCATCTAGGTTTACTGGTTGAGACATCTCACTGGCATGAAGATAGCAAATTTTCTTTATCCATTAGGCATATTCTGTGTTTTGGCTGTTGTTTCGCTATGTGTCATTATGTGGTGTTAGAATAAAACTGGACAAGTAGATATTTCTTCAACTCACCAATTAACTTTTATTTAAATAATCAAGAGCAGAATTGGTGACTCATACAGTTCAGCTTTTAATATTTTTTAGGATTCTCCATCTGATTTGCCATGATATATAAGATAGTGTCATTGTCTACATCCTCATGAATACCCACTTCTTGTCTTTCTTATAGTAATCTAAAAGGAATGAGATATCTCTTGGTGGCTTCTAATTATACTTGCCATGATATATAATATTTACCATGATATATAAGAGAGTGTTGTTGTCTACATCCTCATGAGTGCTCACTTCTTGTCTTTTTTATAATAATCTAAAAGGAATGAGATACCTCTTTGTGGTTTCTAATTATACTTCACTAGTGATTAGTGATGCTGAAGATTTTGTTTTCAAAATCATGTGCTATTTTTACCTTTTCTTTTAAGGTATATATGCATTTCTTTTGCCCTTTTTATGAATTGGATTGTTTTCTTGCTGCTTAGTACTTACTATGTTTTTAGATATTAATCCTTTTTAGGTATATAGTTGGGAAATTTTTCTTTCTTCTATAAGTGGCACTTTGATGTTTTGATTATTTGCTGTAATGTAGAGATTATTCTTGTCTGAGGTAATCCCGTTTATCTGATTTTGCCTCTGTTTCCAGCCCTTTTGAGGTTTTTTTAAAAAAACAAAAACAAAAACCCACTATCCCCAACCCACTTTTATGAAGTACACCTCTTCCCTAGTTTTTTTAGTTTTATTTGTTTTGGGTTTTGTTTGTTTGTTTGTTTTTTGTTTTTTGCCTTCTCCTCTCCTCTCCTCTTTTTTTGAGACATCATCTTACACTCTAGTCCAGGATGGCCTTGAACTCATGGACGGCCTCTTGCCTTAGCCTTGTGAGTGTTGTGTAGGTGGGAGTTCATTTGAGTTGACAGGTACTGAGAGATAAGGGCTTTTATCCATGCTGTATCAACAACATCCAGGCAACCTTGTTACTCATTTTCATATTTGAATACAATACACAAGTATTGAGTATAACATTTGTTCCAAATCTTCTGTTTTGTTTTGTTTTAAGAAATTCAAAAGATAGTACTTCGAATAGTCTGAGGAATCAGTGGTTCCATTCATGGCTTTTTCTTTTATCTTTCCTACCTCTATACTGTCTTTGGGATCCCAAAGTCTTGTTCAGTTTTGCTATATAGATGGGTAGTTACATTTTAAACTCCTATATCGTATTATGTTCTTAACTAAATTGTACATTGATGTTCAAACCAGTCGTGTGTGTGTGTGTGTGTGTGTGTGTGTGTGTGTGTGTATGTATGTATGTGTGTAATTGTTTCCAGTTTTTTTCATGAGAATAAGAAAATGTTTCATTTTATTGAAATCTTAAGAAGCATCTTCATTTAAAAAAAGTTTTTCAGAAATTGTTTGTAAGAAAGTTGAGCCTGTCATCCAAGTATGACTTCCCAAAGGGAGATAGTGTTGTGGAACTGACTCTTAAATACAGACTCCATCTGAGCTGGCTTTCAGATCAGTTTAGGAACAGCTTTGTATTTTTACATAGTTAACCTCTTACTACTATGCTATCTAACACAATAGCTTCCTTCTCTCTGTTGCAGAGTGCAAATCCATCACGGCTCTCTTGCTTTATTAACTTGATCCTATGCTCTTAATAAGACTTCAGCTTCCTTTACTTCTCTTCTTCCCTTGTTAATTCTTTACTCTATGGAGGTATCTTTCTGGCCTCTAAATGCTTCTAAATAGAAGGATGTTTAATATTAAATCGCTCTTCCTTGATGAGTAGGCAGTCCTTAAGTTAACTGATCAATCTGCTTCATCGAGTCTTCATCGTTTTCCAGGACAGTCTCCGTAAGAAGGATGACAGGATTGAAGAGCTGGAGGAAGCATTGAGAGAAAGTGTACAGATAACTGCAGAGCGTGAAATGGTGCTGGCACAAGAGGAATCAGCCAGGACCAGTGCTGAGAAACAGGTCTGCAATTTTATGTAGCTACTAGCCATACTGCTGGGTAAACACAAGGTAAAACCATTCTAGTTTAAGGTGAGCTGTACATGCTGACTGTTCATGGGGCTTCAAGACCACATCATCAAGTATTAGGCTAAATTATAATTTCAAGTGTTGGCTTATGTTAACATTGATGTCTCTGAGATAATAATTTAGGAATGAGTCATATATAAATATATATTTATTTAATAAATAAAAGCTAATAAAATATTTGGCTGACAGAACATGCAACATGTCTGTTTGCTACATGACTGTGCAAAACCCGAGCTTTGGAGGTGAATAAGAACACAAATACAGGCCGAGTGGTGGTGGCACATGTCTTTAATCCCAGCACTCAGGAGGCAGAGGCAGGTGGATCTCTGTGAGTTCAAGATCAGCCTGGTCTACAAAGAGAGTCCAGGACAGCCAAGGCTACACCCTGTCTCGAAAAACAAACAAACAAACAAACAAAGAAACAAACAAAAAAGAACAGAAACACTTGTCAATTAGAAAATAGTTTATATCTTTTTTTTCAAAGAGCATTTAAGGCTATAAAAAGTTAATAGCGCATTTTAACAGCATCCATGTAGATACGGTGGCACTTTACTGCCTGATTGCCCTGTCTCAGCTTTGTAACATGAAAGTTTCTGCTTGAAAGTTACTGTTTGTGGCATTTGTTTTATTTGCTTCAGTTCTCTCTCAGGTCTCTGTGTGCTTACTTTTGACTCTTTATTAGGAAGAACAAGTAAAGATGGGCACTGTAAATCGAAGAACAGTTGTAGTAAATGAAAGCTGCAGTCTTGGTTCCCATTTTGAAAATGTGACTTGAGGTTTTAAGTCTACCTAACACAGATACTGTACCATCTAATTTTTGTAGCATCCTACCCCTTGTGTTTGTAAGAGAATAATAAATATTATCTAGGTGTCATAGTTAGATTTCTATTGCTGTGATAAAACATCATAACTAAAAGCACCTTGGGTAAGAAAGAGTTTATTTCAGGCCACATCATAGTCTATCAGTGAAGGAAGTCAGGCCGGGAACATAAACAGGGTAGGGACATGGAGGTATGAGGCCTCTCCATGCAGGGGCCATGAAGAAATGCTACATATTGGCTTACATCTCCCTGGCTTACGCAGTCTGCTTTGTTATAGTACCCCAGGACCAACTGCCTAGGGGTGGTACCACCCACAGTAGGCTGGGCTCTTACATTAGCAATCAGTAATTAAGAAAATGCACTACAGACTTGCCTGCAGGCAAAGCAGATATATTTTTCTATTCAGGGCTCCTCTTCTCAAATATTCCAGCTGTGTCAAGTTGACATAAAGTCTGCCAGGATGCTAGGTAAGGAGAGTTCAATGGCATAGTAGTAGGAGTCTGATGAGGTAACATCTTTGCTGAGAAGCTGCTGTTATTGGGAATTAAGGACATCAGACGGTAAACAAGTGCCGACTTCAAGGCAGATATACTGTAGTAGCTACCTCATAGAGTTCCTTTATAGCCCTGGTAGCTTCAGTGATAGCCTTTAGTACTTTAGTGTCCTAGAGTAATGTCTAACAGTTTATGAGATTGGGTATATCAACATTTGGGGCATATATGTTTATAAATTCTATCTTCTTGACTGATCACTTTATCATAACTAGTGACATTCTTTGTCTCCTTACTTTTGGTTTGATGTCATTTCTTCTTAGAAGGACCTGATTTAGTTAGGGTTACTGTCTAGTGAGCCCTGGCATTCAAACTGCCTTACTGCCTAGCATCTGGGCTACAAGCATGTGGAACCCAGTACTCCCAGCGTTGTTTTTGATCTGGGTACTTGTGATGAAGTCGCACTTGGCTGGCTGAGCATTCCCAGTGCCTGCCCTCCTTTCTGACTTTGGGTTAGTACCTTCTACCTGCAGCTCCTTGCAGCTGACTTGAAATGCACATAAGAACATATCACACCTCCATGAACACAACTTTATTTACTCCTTAAATATGTGGCCCATTACTTGAAATATGATTTACAAAGTGTACAGCTTACTCTTAAAACAAGACTCTGACATCTACCGACTATCTTCTGTTTGCCAATTCCTGCGATGAGTGCTTTGTTCACACTATTGGTTAGTTATCTAAACAACTCTTGTGGGCAGAAAATGAGCCTCTGTGCTCACTAATCCTCTCACAGAACAGTCCACAATGGTTTGAGATCTCTCTGTTTGAGGCACTATCCCTGTTCTTTCCAGTAGTCCAGATACATCCTACTTCTGTAGAACTCCTGTGACCTTTCAGGTCTTACTTACATGTCTTTGTAGGATTTTTTAAAATAGTTCCCTTCATGTTTCTGTTTTGTAACCTGTTATTATTGGCTACTTAAGTAATATATAATAGGTATATTACTTGAAAATACATCCACTATTTTCTCTGGTAGAATATAAGCTCCCTGGGTGCAGGATGTAAGTCTGTGTACTATTGTGGCTTTGATAGCGACAACCTGCTCGGTGGCATTAACTGAACACTTAAGTGACTTAATTCCATTTCATTAGTGAGAGAATGAATGGAATTTTCTTCTGACATCTGCATGCATGCCTGAGGACTACAATGTCACACTGTCAACTAAATGTCCTGGGGTATAGTAGCTATTTTATGATTTTTGCACTAGTTATCAAACCAGTATTTTAGACTATCTTATTCTGTTTCAGTTGACTTTCTGCTGCATTTAGTAAAGTACTTCATCATCTGGACAGAATCACAATAATTTCAATTATATCTTTAAATACTTAGGATGGCTATTTTCAAGTAATTTACATTTTAAGTTCTTGATTTTAAAGGCTTATACCTTTAAACACAAATAAAATTTAGAAATCATTATTATCTCTACCCTGTTTTTAAGAATGGGAAGATATGTGTCCCAGAGGCTGAATTTACAACATTCCAGCCACCTTTTGCTGTACAAATCTCAGGTGACAGCTGGTCCTCAATTAAAGTAGGTAGTTTGTAGAAACATAAATATGTATAAATTCAGAAACTTTCAGAGCATTATAATGTTGTGTAATATAGCATCCCATTAGAATCCTTTTGTAATTTGATTTTATTTCCTTTTGGATTTCACTTCTGTGCTTTGTTGGTAATTTTGACCCCACGGTTTTCAATATTTGTCTCATCTTTTCCTGCTTTAGAAATACAGTTATAATATTTTTAAGACTAGTTTCTTTTATATTGTGCTTAATAGGTTATATTTAATTTTTAAAATATTCTCCACATTTATTTATTTGTGTACGGGAAGAACACATTTGATAGCATATATGTGAAGGCCATAGGATAACCTGTGTATCTTAGTTTTTTTCCCCTCCACCATATACATCTTGGGGGCTGAATTCAGGTTGTCGTACTTAGGAGCTGGTATTTCTACCCTTGAGCCACCTTTCCATCTTTCCAGCTCCAGTTAACCACTTATGGACAGTTCTCCGTATATTTCTACCTCTGTACTTACCCTTCTAACTCTTAAGCTGAGTTTCATGTCTCTGGTGACAATATTGAACTGAATAGCTGAGTGGTTTGAAAGCACCATAAATACAAGCATGTTTCTCAGAACTATGAGGATCAGGTACTTATTAGACCCTGAAGTGACCCTGGTGGAAATATATCATCATCGGTCTTAATGGTGACAGCTGGCCTCAAAACAAGAGCCCTTCTGCACTTGACAGGGAACTTCAGAGGCCAACAGCGATGCTACCTCAACGAAAATTGTGTGGACTCCGGCCTGTTAAAAGTAGTTAAATGAAGCTGGGTGTGGTGGCGCACGCCTTTAATCCCAGCACTCGGGAGGCAGAGGCAGGCCGATCGCTGCAAATTAGAGGCCAGCCTGGTCTACAAAGTGAGTCCAGGACAGCCAAGGCTACACACAGAAACCCTGTCTAAAAAAAAAAAAAAACAAAAAAAACACGTAGTTAAATGGCTCGGCACTACCATAGCAGAAATCTCTGTGTTTAGAGCTCTCTTTTTGATCTGAGAAATACTGTGGGAAATTGTCTTAAGATAGAAGAATGATACTTGTTTATAATAATTTAAAGCAAATACCAAATAACTCACATTCTAAAGCACCTGTTAGTGGAAATGTCTCAAACATGTTCATTCAATAAGTATGTAAACTCAGATACTTACAGAAGGAATGTCAGAAGAGTTGAAATCATCTTTATTATTGTAGCCACTTTCAAAAATACAAAATAAGTAAAATGGTGGATAAATTGAAACATATTATGTTGCTTTGGGGTATGAATGTGTTCAGAGATAAGTAAGTGTGTGTGCACTCACATCCGCATGCACATGCATTTGAAAGTCATAACACAACCTCAGGTATACTTCCTCAGGTACTCTCTGTGTGTGTGTGTGTGTGTGTGTGTGTGTGTGTGTGTGTGTGTGTTTGTTGAGACCAGAAATCAACATTAGGTATCTTCTTCAGAAACATTAGATTTCTCTTTATCTCATTAAAAAAATATTTATTTACATTGTATGTGTGTGGGTATTTGGCCTACGTGTATGTCTGTGCACCATGTGCCTACAGAGGACAGATAAGGTATCAGATTCTCTGGTACTAAAGTTATAGATAGTTGTGAGCTTCCTTGTGGGTTCTGGGAACTGAACCCAAGTCCTTTGCAAGAGCAGCAAGAACTCTATAACTTCTGAGCCCTCTCTCCAGGCTTTGCATTTCAGTTGTCTGAGACAAGATCTCATGCCTGGAACTTACCCATTTAGGTAGATTGTCCGGCCAGCAAGCCCTAGGAATCCTCCTGTTCCAGCACTGGCGTGACAGGTGTACTTGGCTATGCCTGGCTTTTTTTATGTGGGTGCTGGAGATCAGATTTAGGTTCTCATGATTGCATGACAAAACACTTTAGTGACTGAACCATTTCTCCATCTCTTCCCAGCTCCATTTGAGACAGTCTGTCACTGACCTGGAGTTGTTTAGCTAGGCTGGTTGGCTATTGATCCCCAGGTAATATCTATGCCACCCCCACCTCTTCCCTCCACCCCCCGCCCTGCCATTGCAAAAGTGTGCAATGGTGCCCAGCTGCTGTTGCATCGATTCTGAGATCTTTATGTTTTCTGGGCGATCACTTCATCACCTTAACTATTTCCCCAGACTTGAATGTGAATTTTTTTTTTTTTTTTTTTTTTTGGGTAAACTTTTCTTAAAATCTTATAGTTTTTATGTATTAGTATATGGGACCCTACATGTTTATACTATGTGTTAGACAGCTTATATGTTATCTTAAAACTAATTTAAACTTCTACTTCTCTACATTTAAAAACTCCTGAAATTTGGGTGTGGGTGTGGGGAGAAGCCATTTCATTTTAAACAAAACGACTCCTTTCAAATGTCGAGCCTTATTTAGCCTCTGTGTGTGTGTTGGGTGGAGGGGTCTGCAGGCAAACCTCTGTGTGTGCATCCATATGCACACTCACTTGATGCTAGGACCTCCTCTCTCTACATTCTTAGGTTATCAGACGTTAAATTCCATTCTTTTATAGATTTCTTCTTTTAGCAAAGTAAACTTCGGATAAAAGTGGAATGACTCGTTTGAAACTACCTTGCTTTTTATTTAAAATCATGCTTACATAGTTGTCTCGTAAACAATTTTGAAGTAATTATTGTCATCCTTATATTAAATAACAAAATATATCTCATAATTTCAATAAAATTACTAATAAAAGGTAAAAAAATCCATAAGACTAACAAATAAAAAGGCAACAGCATGATTTTTAAAAATAATCATAATATGAGTAATGCTAAAAGATATGACTCTCTGGTAGAAATATTGAGGAAATTGTCAAATGAAAACAGGAAGTGTTTAAAAATACAGAAATTGAATATGCTAGGTGGTGAGAGTGGGTATTATGTAGAGTCTAAACATCTTTAAGCCAGTGGCATTATCTTTTAGTGTGGTGGATTTTCCTCACTGTCTGTATTATAGGAGGGTAAATCTGTGATTCATTGCATACCCTTACAATTGATTTTCTCTTTTTTTATTGCTCTTAAAAGTTATTGGTCACATAAAGTATAAAACTTAGATTATAACTTCTCTGAAACTTTGCCAGTTAGGGTCAGTAGATAGCTACCTCAACAATTGTAAAGCTACAGGAAGTAGCCATATGAGATATAGTAGGACCAAAATTCAAAAAATCTGCTTAGTTTTTAATAGTAATTTTTTAAAGTGTGCATTTAGATTTGTCTTTTGTTATATGCTTGCTTTTAAAATGTTTTTAAAAGTACTAACTTACATAGTTCGTGACATTCAGGAATTATTTAAGCTTGCATTTTAATTTTTCATTGATATTTTCTAAAGTTGTAATCCAGTGAAAAATTAACCCTCAGTAGATCTAAAATAAAAGATGGACACTCCCAGAATTGTACCTCAGAGATAAGTGTCAGACCCTCCCTGTTGATACTGTTCTCAAGGCAGACATGTTTTATACTTACATGTGCTGTGTATGAGATCTGCTGTGCTAGCGAGCATTTGGGGAGTCTACAGCATTGGACCTGTACTCTGTTTATAATGAGTGCTTAAGAGGCGAGGCCCTTATCCTGGTGTCTCCTGAAGAGAAGTTGATAAACCCAGTTACTGATCATAGCAGTGGTTATGCAGACAGTGACTGAGAGCCCATGTTGTCCTTCGGTGCATCATACTGCATGCGGCAGTGGAAGGTATTTCCCTGGAGAACTGTGCGCAGTGTCATTTGTCCTACCCAGTAGATAGTTCTTGCATGTGTTATATCCTAAATTCTAGTTTGGGGATTATTTAGTTCTCCTTAATAAACTATTAAGTCTACACTGGAGGTTAGTGTAAATTGCATTTGATCAAGTATCAATTGGTATGAATTTTATTCTTTGTTCTGTTTACTTGTTGTGACTTAGTCCACTAACTCCTCCAAGCCCCTCTATTAGAGGGAAGAAATTATTACCTTCAAAAGCATCCACTCATGTCTCACACTGAGATAAATGAGAATGGCTCCCTTCAAATGTTCAGCCTTATTTCTGATGGCCTCTGTGTGTGTGTCTGGTGGGGCAGGAGAGGGGTGGTCTGCACGCAAGCCTCTGTGTGTGCGTTCATGTACATACTCGATACTTAGGAGTTCCTTTTCAACATTCTTGGGTTGTCAGACATTATATTCCATTTCTTTTTCTTTCTGGCAAAGTAAACTTTTGATAAAGTGAAAAATGAATTTCCTTTTGCCCAATTTGTTTGTCTGAATTCAATCCTTAGATTCCATGTGGTAGACAGAGAGAATCAACTACTACTACAGGTAGACCTCTGACTTCCACATGTATGCCATGGGTTGCCTCGCACCAAAATAAAGAGAGGTATTTTTAATTAAAAAATAATAGTTGCTATATTTTTGTTAATGCTACTTGAGAAAGAAACTGTGGCTTGGTATTTACATTATTTATAACCTTTTTTTCTTCCAGAGGCAAAGAAAAGTACACTTTTTTTTTTTTTTGCTTGAGTGTTGTGAACCTTTGTGTTGCTGAAACATCCAGATTATAAAAGCTACTTAATGTTACAAACATAATCAAAGAGTATACCAGTCTGCTGAAACAATAGTTTACAGTGTATTAATTCAGATTCTTTCCAGTTTTGTTTGGATGCTGTCAAAGTTTACTGAAATTGAATTGTCAGAGCTAAACATTTCCCTTCTCACAGCTTTTTTACAGCGTTGGTGATACAGGTCCTGGCAGTGGGATAATTACTGCTGGGACGTGCGTTTTCTTGATGTCTTTTGCCTTTTCGGGCTTCACCTAGGGATATTGAGTCATTATCATAGGATTTACTATGTAAGCCCTCTTGACTCGATTAAAGAAGAAAAAAGAAAATTTCATTCACTCTGACATGTTTTCTTTTTTTAAATTTGTCTTCAGTTACAGAAGATTTGTTAGCAGAAACATGAAAGCCGTACAGTGAAGGTGTTGCCAACCAGTGTACAGTTCTACCTTATGCCAGCCTGTTGCAGCTGTGCACATACTTCTAATTCACTTGTTCTTAGATAAATTATGTGCTTTAGATATGGTTAAAGTATTTTATAAATTCTTCACTCAGTTTAGCATAGTTATTTTTTAAAGTGCCATTTACTAAGGTTTTTTTTTTTTTGTGGTTGTTGTTTTTTGTCACAACATATAACAGTGTTGTTTTAATAGGGAAATGCACAATGTATTTAAAAATCAAGAAACTTGCCAAGACTCAGAGCTGTACTCTGAAAAGGTGTTTTGGGGACTGTTGTCTGTGGCTCATGCTTACGTCCTGCACAAAAGAGTCTGGAATCTGACATGAGCTGAACTGGTATCTGCTGCCATTAACACATACCAATACTCAGTTGGAATTTCCTCAACAGTGAACAGAATAAAAGATATAAATGTTCTTAAGTTATGTGTGCCTTTAGATGGAGAGTATAGATATGAAAAATTAATCTCTTTGATGGCTCTGATTTAATTTGAAGTCCTGATCTACTGGGACAAGTGACTCTCTTCCTGGAAATGAGCCCTCTGTTGTGAGTTCTGCCACAGTATTATCCCCGTTGGGCGGTGCTTTCCTGACTTAACCCTCCAGTACCTCCACTTCTCCTGTGTTTGCCCTCTCAATCACTAGATTTCATAGTTTATCAGCATGGTCTTTTTGTTTTTTCAGCAGAGGCTCATTTACCTTCTACACTGTGCCAGACTTACACACACACACACACACACACACACACACACACACACACACACACA
>OU015745.1:23974539-24033603 GCA_907169655.1 Acomys percivali
CACACACACACACACACACACACACACACACACACACACACACACACCTACACCTACACACCTACACCTTCTTGAGCCTTTAAAAAACAAAACAAAAACTTTCTCTGCCTGGATATAATCTACTTCTCTGAAGTGAAGTGCTTGTTCTTAACCTTGACTGTTAGTTGTAGGATTCTTACATGTTTTGTTCCTGTAGACCTTCAGGCCTGTACATTCTTGTAAGAGGATGGCTTCTTCAAAGGCCTTTGCATTCAGCTGTAGCATTGAAGGTTTTTATTAGAGATCTAGTAAGAATATCTATGTCATAACCATCTGAAACTGTTTTTTCAGTTTCTTGACCATTGGCTTTTGCTCCCGGTGCATAGGTTTCCTAACCCTTTTCATCATCTAGGCTACCTTCACCGTCACCCACTGATGCACCTTTGCATCTCACTCATCAGTGGCTCCTGCTTTGTGTTCTCATGTGCCGCTTTCTCACTTCCTTCTGATATTTCCTCATTGCCGCTTTATGCTTCGTGTTAATCCATTAGTCCCGTTCTCTATTCTGCTTCATTTTCTTGCCTGTCGTTCTAATAATTACTTCTTCCTCTAGCTAGATCCCTTTGTTACCCCCTGTTAACATTTCAGATAAAGGCGAAATCTCTTCATATGGCCTAAGAGGCTTCTTTGTCTATTCTTATCTCTCTCGTCACACTAGCATCCTTATTTCCTTCATTCTGAAGCTTCTGATATTTCAATTACTTAATTCATTAGAGTGTGCTTGTCTGTCTTGGAGAAAATTGTATCTAGGGCCTGGAACAACAGGCCCTATATATTTCTGTGGCATCTTGTACATATGCTTTTTTGCATAGCATATTCTTGGTTTATAGTTAAGTTTTATACTTAGTGACTGTAGCCCAAAGTATAGATATAGTTTGATGCATAGCATGGTGTTTGATACTGGGTAGAACTTAAATATTTTGTTGACCAGGAGAATAATGGAGGAAATATACCTTGTTGAGTATGAAATCATGCCAGGAGTAGGTCAGTAGATACAATTGTAGAAGCCTGTTGGAGAGTGCTTCTCATGAGTGGTGTTGCATTTTAGTAGCACAAGCTACTAAACTGGGGTAAGCTGGACTCATGTGGAAATCAACTCTGCTTCTTCTGACAAAGAACTTTAGCCTCTAAACCTTTTTTTTTTTTTAAACCCAAGAAGTTATAATAATGATAACAATAATGTTACTTCATAGAGTTACTGTGAAGGTTTCACAGTACAATACATATGAAAGATTTGGACCAAGGCCTTTCTGAGCAGTCAAATAATGTAATATTGTCCTGTTAGTCAAAGAAGTACCATGTATTAGCAAGAAGCAATACTGGGAAAATAATTTATAGTGTAAATAATAGCATAAAGCTCTGTTAAGAATTGCAAATCACAATCCTCATTAATAACAATTATAAGAAACCTAAAATACTTATTACAAAAGGCTTCAGGGGTGGGGGAGGAGAGAGAGTGTGTCTGTGTCTGTGTCTGTCTGTATCTTTTCTAAATATTGTAGAAATGTTTATCAGCCTTTAAGTATGTCCTTTTTCTCTCCACCCTCTCTTAAATTATAAAACATGTTGAATCTTTTTTTAAAGACAGGGTCCTTCATGTCCTGGAACTTTCTATGTAAACAAAGCTAGTGTTAAACTCACAGAGAGCCTCCTGCCTCAATCTTTAAGTATTGGCATTAAAGGTCTGCACCACTATGTCTGCAGGTTGAGTCTTAATCTAGAGTGTTGTTACTGTCAAGAAAGCTAATAGGCTTCTGTGCACTTGCTTCTCGTGCAGCTGCTTCTCGTGCACTTGCTTCTCGTGCAGCTGCTTCTCGTGCACTTGCTTCTCGTGCAGCTGCTTCTCGTGCAGCTGCTTCTCGTTGTGACTACCTAGCCCTTGGATAATTTTTGGTTTTGGTTTTTATCACTTCTCTTTACTTCTAGGCATTTTTTTCTTTTTAAACCAAGGAAGTCCTACGAAGATTTTGCATAAACAAGAAAACTATCAAGTGCCCTTTGTTGTTGGTTGTAGAGCAGAGGATGATGGGAAACAGGATGCAGATTTTGCTAGCACTGGAAGGTCCTTACTGCTTTGCTTTCTTAGGGAAAATACTCTGAGGTTGAGTCATAATTTGCTCCCTTTTTGTTTTGTGTAAAAGTTTATTAGCTTGTGATTTAAGCAAACCATCTGGTCCTGTTGGCACCACACACTGTCAGACCTAAGCTTTCTCCCTAATTTTACTGTAGACAGTTAGGTTATATGCTTGGATCCCAGTTCTGGCAGGGCTTTCTGAACGTTTATCTTAAAACTTCTGCTTTTTAAAAATTGCGCTGTGACCCGAAGCACATTTAAAATGATGGATTTTTAAAATATTGTTTAGCATAAGATTTATCTCTTTTCTTCAGCTGTGATACTTTCATTTCTCAGTGACAGTGACTCAGTAGTTTCCAAAAACCATTGTGTGATAGGTCCTGGATAGCCAGATTTGCTAGCTGAATATGTTCTCTTGGGTTGCAAAAAGGAAACAGAAAGCGGGATAATTCAAATTGACTTTCTCATTGTTTTCCTGAATTGTAGCCAGAAAGCAAATCAAGTGATTAGCTGGAAATCCTGGTTTATGGGTACCATTCTTGCTTTGTGTATAAAAATGCACTACGAGTTATTTGGCGGCACTGGAGTGATGGCTCAGCGTTTAACAGCATTTGCTGCTTTTGCAAAAGAGGTTACCAGTACCCACATGGTGGCTCACAACCATCCTTAACGCCACTCTGGGGGATATGATAGTCACCTTCAAGCATGAGGCACATACACATGGTCCACTTACAAACATGCCAGTCAAACAGTCACACGCATTAAATAAAAATAAAGGGAAATTTTACTTATTTGGATGCAGTAAATATCCAAGAGGCAGAAATACTCTATACATCTAGCACTCAGATGCATGGCAAACTAGGCATTCTTTAAGAAAATTGTACTTTATTAACTCAAGAGGTGCAAGCTTTGAACTCAAGTAGAACATGTCATTCAACATGGTAGACTATACACTAGGACAACAGCCTAAGAGGGTTGTTTAAATACATATTGTTGTGAATAAGCTAGAGAAAGTATAGGAGTAAAGATAGGCAGGGGATTTGTAGATAATTTAAGTAAACTGTTAGGCTTGAGTCTTGGTCTTTAATTTGACAACAAGAAAGGGGCAATCCAGAGCAGCCCAAGAAGGAAAAGCAAATAGTTGCTTTTACAAAAAGCAACCCACAAAGCCCAGAAGTATTTCTGGGGAGCTTAGAAGGAAAAACAAGTACTCAGTAGATGATATTTAGAATGCTTACACTTTTGTAACTACTAGTCCTGCAGAGTTAAGTTAAAACGATAGGTGTCTTTGCCAGTAATTTGAGCATTTAGAGTAAATTATCAATGCCAAGCAAAATAGTACTTGGCAAAGCTTGCTCAATATGAGAAAGAAAACCTGAAAACAATGAAAATTAAAACTTTCCCACAAATTTCAAATCCAGAGATTTATATTGGTGTCTTAGAAAACTTAATGGGAACATGGCTCATTTGAGGACATAACTGAGGTCGGCAGTTACTTTGAAGATTGTTTGCTTGGCAGTGCCAGAATTAGTCTCAGCCTGTGTCACATCACCTAACAAGCCATAGCTCAAGGCAGCTCATAGTTTAACCAAAGTCAAAGTCTTCTCCATGCCAGGACGTCATGGCAGCAATGTGGTTATACCATATGCTATTCCTATAGACAGCAGTTCTCAACTCTTTGGAGGTTGAGCAATCCTTTCATAGGGGTCACATATCAGATATTCATAAACTTACTATTCATAACAGTAACAAATTTACAGTTATGAAGTAACAGTGAAAATGTTGGTTGGAGGTCACCATAACATGAGGAACTGTATTAAAGAGTGGCAGGATTAGGAAGGTTCAAAACCACTGCTGTAGTTGAATGGATAATTGCAGCCAATGATGCCAAGTATGAAATAATGTGACTTTTTCTAAAGAAAAGATTTCTTTTTTAAAAAAAATTGTTTATTTATGTATTATGTATACAGTGTTCGGCTTGCATGTACACCTGCACACCAGAAGAGGGCACCAAATTTCATTACAGATGGTTGTGAGCCACCACGTGGTTGCTGGGAAGTGCTCTCAACCTCTGAGCCCTCTCTCCAGTCCCAAGAAAAGGTTTCTTAAACAGAATACAGTCACAAATCTTAGAACAAATGCTTAGCTGGAGGCTGTGGCACACACTTGTAATTCCAGCACTCAGGAGGCAGAGGCAGACAGATCTCTGAATTCGAGGCCAGCCTAGTCTACAAAGTGAGACTAGGATAATCAAGGCTATACTGAGAAACCCTTTCTCAGGGTGTGTGGGGTGTGTGTGGAATGAATAATTGATAAGTTATGTTCAAATACTTTACCAAAAGATGCCAAGATGAAAATAACAGATGAGGGCCTGGAGAGATGACTCAGAGGTTAAACGCACTGACTGCTCTTCTGGAGGTCCTGAGTTCAATTCCCAGCAACCACATGGTGGCTCACAACCATCTATAATGTGATCTGATGCCCTCTTCTGGCATGCAGATGTACATGCAGGTAGAACACTGTATACATAATAAATAAATAAATAAATAAATAAATAAATAAATAAATCTTTAAAGAAAAAGGTAACAGATGAGCTCTGAACTGGGAAAAGAGATTTATATCTTTATTTGTGTGTAGCTCCATGAAATTAAGAAAATAGCAGAAACAAGCAGTTAGAGATATATTAGACTTGGGATTTCATGAAAGAAACTGCATAGGTGGTCCTTAAATAATTAAAATATCTCCATCCTCACATATTAGTATAAGATAATTTCACATTGGCCCTCGAACAGTTCAGGTAGTAATGACACTTGCTTCCAAGTCTGCCGACCTGGGTTTGATCCTGGGGACTCACGGTGGAAGGAGAGAACTGGCTTCCTCAGGCTGTCCTCCAGAGTCCGCACACACACATACATTATTTTTTAAAGAAGATAATGGAGGACATTCCTAAAAGATCATTGAGAAACTGTATTGCAACTGTGAGCTGCACAGTGTCTCCTTATGACATAGTAGGACTTACATGATGTTCTTGTGGTGGAATGTTGGCCACGGAGAACAAAAAGCAGACCCCAGTCTGTGGACATCTTTAGGTTTTACAGTTTACAGGAAATTTGACTATGAGAGGAACACATTAAATGACACTGTAAGAAAACCACCAAGTGACTCTAGAAAGTGTTCCAGATTGTACAGGACAAAGGAAGTCATTTTGTCAAGATGTTTGTGGCATGGGAAATTAAACTGCAGAGGACTTCCCCTTTTTTCCAAGTACTAGTCAAAAGAAATTTTTTTCCCTCCGTAAATCACCTTAGTAGTGGAGATATATAGTGAAAGAAAGAAAAGAAATGGAAAAGACTGAAATCTATTGGCGATAAAAGTTAGTGTCCATTTCTGCGCTGTGCTTCCTTCGCTTGACTGACCAGTCCAGCAGTCTGTACCTTGAGGTCCAGAACTAAGTAAGAGTCACCCAACAGGTTTTATCTTTTTCATGATGATTTTGTCTATTTTGCCTCTTTTTGTTTTTGTATGAATTTGAGGATCAGCTTACCAATTTCTGGGAAAAAAAAGAAGTAAAAACGCATGTGATGTTTCGATAGGCATTTTATTGAGATTGTGTGTCAGTTTACAGTTTTGCCGTCTGAGCTGTATTAGGATTTTTGTTTCATGAAGTTGAATGTCTCATTTAAATCATCTTTATTTTCTTTCAAGAATATTTTATAGCGTTCATTATACATATTATACATTTCTTTCATGAAATGTATATCTTTACATTTCCTTCTCTTTGATACTGTTTCAAATTAAATCATTTAAATTTCATTACTGTATTTGGATATATAATTGGATATGTGTTAACCTCGGGTCCAGCAGCCTCACTGGATTCATTGATTGTAACTGATTTTTTGTGTGTGGATTTCTTGTTTTCCTTTGTATAATTATGTCTTCTTTAACTAGAGTTATTTTCATGTCCTCCTTTCTTATGTGGATTTAAACCTTTTAATCTGATATAAAAGAATATAGAGGCAATTTCTGAGTGCTGATAATGTTATGTTTATTAATCTACATGCTAACAAGATGCATTAACTTGGACTAGATTTTTCATGCTGTGTGTTTATCATGTATCTGTGTGTATAAATGTGTTTAGCTGCAAAAGGGTATATGTATCTTCTTTTGTGTAGGGAGTGGAGGATTTGGCTGTATATACATGCTAGCTTGTGTGTATGTTAACCCTTCTTGGGGCATGTAAGAAATTGATGTGGTTGGTTTCTAGGAATGGTGCAATACAGGATGCCAGGCACACTTTGAGACCTGCTTAGACAGGGGAACAATGCTGATGAAGTCGCCCCTGCTCTCCCTGTGTTAGAGCACCTGCACATGTTGCGTATTCACCAGTAATTTGGTGGTTAACATAAGAATCTCCACATAGAAGTTTTACATGAATTAAATGGATAGAATTAACTCTTATCAGTGGTTCCCAGAAAGCTGAGGGTATTATGTATCCTTGTAAAATTTGCAGATGTGGCCCAAGGAGTTCTTCCCAGCAGTGCGAGGATCCCAGTAGGTAAAGGTCAGCTTGAGCTCTAGGGAAGCTGTAAAAGTAATGCAAGTACCCACATGCTTTTCTTGGTGTTTGCAGCTTGATGTGATTAGGTACCAGGCTCTCACTTGAAGGATCCTGCGAACAGCTCTCATGCCTTTACTGTAGCCCTGTCTCCAAACACTATCAGTTTTAGCAGAAAAATTGGTTCATGTAGGAGGAAATGAATAACAGAATTCCTGCCTCTACCTACCCTCCTGTACTTCTGAAAAGATGAGTCCTTAGCAAGATGAACAGTAGTATATTATAAGCTTCAACAATCAGCGCTGTGTGCTTATCTGGGAGATCACTGGTGGTAACATGCCTTCTTCACTATTTTTGCTTCTTAATTAAACATGCTTATTTAAGTAATCTAAATTTGGCGAATAATCAGAATAAGAGAAAATGGCTTATGAAGTAATGACTTTCCTCTTTTTGTTTCTTTTCTCTGTATTTTAGCATTCTGTATTTTTGTCCCTTGCACATGTATTTTGTTTGTTTCAGATCTGTTTCTATCAAAGGTTCCCTTTCCCAGGATCTTTTTAAAGCATTGTGTCTCTTTTATCTGACTGTATTTTTTTTTAATCTAAAAGAACCAAAACTTTTAATGGTGTAAACAATAGAACTTAATTCACATTTATAAAAGCTAATCTCTGTATATGCTGCATCTATTACTCAAGTCTGTCCTTTATTTCCTAACATCCATCTCTAAATAAATTATTATTTTGTGTTTTATATTTTTATATTTTTCTTTGTGTGTGTGGGTAGGAGGGAGTGCACACGCACCACCTGTGGAGTCAGAAGACAACACTGTGGAGGTCGTTCTCTCCTTTTGACGGTCACGTGGATTGAATTCAGGTCATCGGTCATCTTTATCTCACGCACAAAGCACTTCACCAGCTGAGCCACTTTGCCTAGCCTATTCTCAATCTCTCTCTCTTCTCTCTCTCATTAAACTTTTCTTATTATATTTATTTATTAGTGGGTGTGGGGTGGATGTGTGTTGTTGTTTGCTGGGGACTGATAACCTTGGGCAAGCTCTCTACCACAGAGATAAATCTCCACCCCTGTTTATTCTTGATACATATATATGATCAGAGTTTAGAAATTTCAAAATGATCTTCTTGTGTCTTCCATTTTTTTTCAGCTGAGGAGTTGCCCATGGTCCAGCAGCACTCTCTGTAATTAACCATAGTGTTCCACTTTTCTCCTGTGTCTGTGTCTGGCCTAGGTGGAAGAGTTGTTGATGGCTATGGAGAAGGTGAAGCAGGAGCTGGAGTCCATGAAGGCTAAGCTGTCCTCTACCCAGCAGTCCTTGGCCGAGAAGGAGTTGCATCTAACCAACCTCCGCGCAGAGAGAAGGAAACACTTAGAGGAAGTTCTGGAGATGAAGTAAGTCTCATACCTTTGTTTGCAGGGCGCCACTTAGTTGAAGTGCTTCTACTCATGTCTTCTTGTAGCTTTGTGTATTACTCTAGTGCACTTAGCCTAATTATAATGCTAGCTTCTCTCTCCTACTTTCTAGAACATGTTTTGTCAAGCATGGCATAAATCCTGCTTAAGTCAAATTGTCTTTACCTCTTTTGCACTTAATTTTGCACTTAATTTAATGTGTATATCTTTGAATTATTTCCTAAAATGTCTAAATTAATCTGGAATGGTCAAGTCAGCTGGGGAAGAGGATATTGCTTCTCAGTCTTATTATTACTTCATATCTTAGTATTTAAAAAAGTACTTATTCCAAGACCAGCAGAGTGGCCTAGCAGATAAAAGTACTGTGCAAAGCCCGCTGACCTGAGAGAAGTAAGTTAGCAAAGTTGTCTCCTGACTTTCATACATGTGCTTTGGCACACACATTATAGTATTTTTTTTTAATTAGAAAATTTTCTAAGCATTTCCAGATGTACATAACAGTAATATCATAATGAGTTTCCATATACTTACCCATTGCCACACCAGACACCTAATTTTTACAAAATTATCACTTTCAGCCTAGCATTGCTATATGTCATGTAGGCTGTTTATATTGAAATCTGTATCTACTAACAAATACAGATTGTTTCTTTTGTTTGTTTGTTAACTTTTGTTAAAAGCAAGTATATCTCTTTTATGTCTCTTGAAGTTCCAGTAGTAGTACTGTTTCACTTAAAATGTACAGCCGTCACCCACGTCCAAAGCGCTGCTGTTTTGCTGAACCCGTGTTTCTGATGGGCTACCTCAGCCCCAGTGTCACATAATTGTATCAGTGCTGCTTCTCTTTGAGAAACACTGGCTTTACCTCTGTCATCTTCCTCGCTGGTCTCCTCTCTCATATTTCCTCTCACATGGTCATTCCTGGCCTGTCATCTTCTCTTCTTCAATACACCGTCTCAGTAGCTAAAAAGAAAATTTCCACCAGTTAGTACTTTAAGCTATTAATGCCTTTTTTCCTACTTCTTTGAACTGTGTATACATTGTGAATACCTGGATAAATGCAGTTGCTAAGGAACTTGCCAGCATCCTGAGGAGAAACAGGCCTTGTGAAAGCAGCACTTTATGAATTTTGTTTTGTACCCCTGAAGCACCAGTTGATCGATTTTCTTATCAGAGCTTTCCCACTCAGTTTAGATGGCAACTTCCAGAAAAACAGAGGTTTGTTTGATACTGGGATTTCCTTTTATTATTAAGACTTTGAGACTGCATGAAACAATGTTTTTAAAAATGCTTCAGTGGGGGCCTGGAGAGATGGCTCAGCGGTTAAGAGCACTGGCTGCTCTTCCGAAGGTCCATGAGTTCAATTCCCAGCAACCACATGGTGGCTCCCAACCATCTATAATGAGATCTGGTGCCTTCTTCTGGCTGGCAGGCACACATGCAGGCAGGATGTTGTATACATAATAAATAAAATAAACTTTAAAAAAAAAAAAATGCTTCAGTGAAAAGGTAATTGTGTGGGTTTGTTTGTAGTCAGAGTCCATGGCTGCCCTGCCTTAGGAAAGTAGATGCTTGATTAGCAAAGCTCACTAATCAGATCTTAACTCAGGATAAACATGGAGCGGAGATTGTAGAGGTATGTGTCGGCAGTATAGACATTTTTTAAAAATCCCTTGAAATAAAACACTAAACTCCTACTGTTTAGGGATAACTGATTTCTTAAATCACTTTCTTATTTGCCCATGTTGTGTAACTGTGACATCGTGATTTAAAAAAAAAAGATTTATTTATGTTTTTATTCTATGAATGTTTGCCTACATGTGCAGCACTTGTATAACTGGTACTTGTAGGTACACACTAGGGTTACAAATGATTTTTAGCCACCATATGGGTGCTGAGAATCAAACCTTAGTCCCCTTGTAGAGCAGCCAGTGCTCTTAACCACTGAATTCTCTCCAGCCCTCATATATTTCAGAAGCTTTGTGTCATGTACAGTGTACCATCTTAAAAGCTTTACAAGTTTTCACACTTTATATTACACTTACATTTCCCCTACTGTCTTTGTTTCACTGGGCAGTAAGGTGCTTGTTCAGTACTCTGCGTCTAATAAATATCTGGTTGTTATATGCCTAAGCTCCATCCAGATCATCTGTAGGAAAAATGGTGTTTCTTACCAAGTTCTCTTCTTGGCCCTATAGATCAACCAGCCCATGTGGTTCTCCCAACAGTATGAAGCATCTGCAGCATAATGCGAAACACCTAAGCATTTTTAAAAATGTGGACTTCTAAAGTTTAGTAGAAATACAGTAATTTAGAAATCCTCTATTAAATTCTATGTATTTAATCTAAGTTGAATTATACACAAAACACTATAAATGGCATGCTACAGATTCTAATTACAGTAAATTTTTAGTTCGTTTTCACTAGCTAGCTAGTTTAGTTCTCCAGAGGAGAACTGTTAATAGGGCATTTATTAGAGTGCCTTACAGGCTGTGGTCCGGCTAGTCCTGCAGTGGCTGTTTCCCAACAGAAAGTCCAATAATCTGATAGTCCTTCAGTTCCCAAGGCCACAGGACTCAGCTGGCTGCAGTGTACATTGGAACCCCAAAGAATTAGGAATGCCTCAGCAACAGGATAAAAGAACTTGCAAGTGAAAGGCAGAGTTAGGGCAAGCAGCCAAAAAGCAAAACCTTCCCTTTTGTGTTGTTTATATAAGTTACCACCGAAGGTGTGGCCCAGATTTACAGTAGGTCTTCCTATTTTGTACCTCAGATGGTCCAGATTGTGGGGTGGGTGTGGGTCAGGTGTGGTAAGGTGTCTTCCAACCTCAAAAGATACAGACATAAGGTGGACCTTCCTACCTGAAATGATCCAGTCAAGAAAATCCTTCACAGGTGTGCGCAGCTGCTTGGGTTCTAGTTAATCCCAACCAAGATTAGTCATCACGTGGAGGTGGAGAGTCCCTCATTGTGCTCTGTACTCCTGCTCTCTGTGCTGGGGCAGCTGTAATCATCCTGGCTGTGGTGTCTATTGTTTCTGAGAATTTCCTCAGGACGGTTGTTACTAATTTACATGAGGCTTGTGATGTCTCTTTGCACTTAGTGACTAGAAAGAGCACACTCCAGCAGTAAAAGCCGGGGTCTGAGTCTGGCTGTTAGTCATCATCTCTGTGACTTCAGCAAGTTATTTAGCCTCTTTACAAGGCAACATTCTCATTTTTAAATGACGATCTTTTGTAGGAAATGATCAATGGATTGCTTACAGAGAATACAGCTTCTTGTGCAGCATGCAGTTAATAGTAAACTTTTTTTTCCTAGTGATGATTCATAGGAAAAATGAAATCTTTTAAGCGTATTAAATTACATTAATAACTGAGCAAACAAAAAGCTTTCTCAGTGTAGCTAGGAAGCTTGAAGTGTCAAAGAAGTAGAGGGCTTACTACGAGAAAAGAACCTAACCCTGCTTGTGTGTAGCTCTGTACTCAGAATGAGAAATCATTTTTCTCTGGAAGACACCAGTGACCCATTTATACATAAAATTCTTCAGTAAAGCACTGGAATTGTCCAGTTTTCTGGAACAATCCTGGCCTCATCAAACCAAGAAAATTGACCGAATAGTTCTTTTCCATCTCTAACATTTATAGTTATAACTTGGAGCATCTGATACAGATAAGTGGCGGCCGTGAGTTTGGGGAAATGTAAAACTGAGCTCTTGGTGGCCTGCCAGTGCTTCATTAGCGACAGTTGAGCTGGTTAACCAAACCTAAGGAGAAGGAACAGTTTTTATTTGCAAATCCCACAGTGGTCTTCTTTTCCTTCTTATTGCTGAGGTTTTGTTAACTATTACCCTCTTCCCCCAAGAAAGAAAAAAGAAAGGAGGGTGGACAAAGTACTAAAGTAACAACTGTACCAGCTCTCGTAACTCTAGTCAAGCCAGGGTCCAGTCATGACGATTCTGAGACACTGCGTCAGCTTCTCCTCTGAATTCAGTTAGCAGTCCCTTCCCCTCACAGCAGTCGAAACAAAGCTTAGAAAACCCTTTCATTCCTTTAAACAAGTTTTTTTTCTTGTTATTTGAGTGTATGTCACATGTGGACAGGTGCCACAGAGGTCAGAGTCTCAGATTCTGTGGATCTTGAGTGAGAGGTGTTTGTGAGTTGTCTCATGTGGTTGCTGGGAACTAAACTTGTACCCTCTGAAAGAGCAGCAAATGATTTTAACTGCAAAGCCATCTCTCCAGCCCTTTTTCATTCTTGATAGATATGCTTATCAAGCTACTAATGTAATAGTTCTGAGAATTGATTTGTTCAAGGAAGGGGAAAAGAGCTCTGTAGTTACTTGGGAATCTAGAGCGGTGCAGTTGATAGCACCTCCATCAGTCAGATGCTTGCTGTCTCTATCCTGAGCCACTGTTTTTTTCTCCATGCTCATTTAACCTTTGGATCTATATTTAATGGCCATTTTATTTTTCCTCAATTTTCTACAACTTCATCTAGGAAAAGTTTTTAACTTACCATTTTGATTTATAACACAAAAATTTTAAGTTAGTTTTAAGTCATTCTGAAAATGGTATCATCTAGTTGGAATTAAATAAGACACTGCATATTAAGTAAGAACTTAATAAATGATTACGATTGTGTAGATACTGTCAACAGACAAGGGAACAGTGCAAAGCTGTAGTGTCACTACAGGCATGTTTGAGACTCCCCCCTCACACCACACTATGGGCAGCACTTAAAGTACATTGTGCATTTGTAGCTTCATTTTCTACAGTAAGCATTAAGCACCAGTGTGCTTTCCACCCAAGGACCTTACCACCTTAAGTCAAAGGAACAGGCAATGTTAAACTCTGGAGCAGCGGCTTTCAGATCCTAGGTAATACTTGTTTCCAAGCCTGTGTCAATGTTACATGAATTGTACCAAAAAATGAAACTGCTAGTGCTTTAAAATCACATCAAAGCTTTTATAAAATGCCTCTGTTATCGAGGAAACAAAGCAAAAACAGTCTGAGCAACAGATCCTTGTGTTTAAAGGTAAGAAACAAGTCACTTTAGTAGAGCATCTTTCAGGTATATTCCCAGGAGTGGTATGGCTGGGTCTTGAGGTAGAATTATTCTCAATTTCCTGAGAAAGCACAGATTGATTTCCAAATTGGTTGTACAAGTTTGCACTCCCACCAGCAATGTGGAGGAGTGTTCCCCTTTCTCCACATCCTCACCAGCATGTGCTGTCACTTGAGTTTTTGATCTTAGCCATTCGGATAGGTGTAAGAGGGAATCTCAGAGTTGTTTTGAGTTGCATTTTCCTGATAACTAGGGATGTTGAGCTACCTCAAAGAAGATAAGGAGCATCAAAGAAACTCCTTAAAGAGATAGCTTCAGATGTGGCAAACCAACCAGTGGGCAAAATGTCCTTGTTTCTACCACAGACAGAATTCTGCCTAAAAAATGGGCAAGCTTTTATGCAGACAGAGTTTTCAGCCAAATGCTGCCAGGACAGGGTAAGCAAGTCCTCAATAGTTCCTGCCTCACAAATATGTCTGTCAGATATATTGGGCCAGAAGGTGAAGATGGTGCTTCAGCGTTATAGAGAAATTTGGGTGACTGTTTAGGCAGCAAACTGTCTCTGTCTTCTCATTTGGGAAGCTGCTAACCTGTACTCCCAGTATACTCAGGTAATTAATTTTATTCCTTCTCAAGTCTCCGAAGACCAGACAGTTCAATTTTACAATTAAGCTTAGTTATTTAGGGGTTAAGATGTTTTTAGGTCTAGATACATGTTTTAAGTTGATCAATGATGAGATATGATAGATATTGATTTACATTCAGAGTTTTAGACTCAACAAAATAGGAAAGATGTTTTCTTCAAGGATGCCAAATACAAATAGCCAAAACACTATGAATGTAACATATATATAATTCGTGATTGTTTCATAGTTCTCTTGCTGTAGGTAGCTTATTATATATGTGTGTGTGTAATAATATAAATGTATATGTAAAAATAGTTAATAAAAAATTAAAAATAAAAAGAAGCAGAGAGAGCAACTAGGAATGGCACAAGTCTTAAATTCTCAAAGCCCACCTCCAGGGACATACATCCTCTAATAAAGCCACACCTCATAAGCCTCCCAGACACTGCTGTCAATAGACTAGGATGCCTTTTGCTTAAAGACATGTCTTAGTGTTAATATAGAAAGTGAATTTCCACATGTATCTTAGAAAAGTCCTGTCCAGTATGCTGAATTCTAACACAGTGAGTGCCTCCACCTTACCTGCCCCATTGAATTCCAGTAAGGAAAAAATGGGGTGAAAGATTTGCTCTCTAAGTTCTAATATAAATGAGAGAAAGTCCTTTGGGGACGCCCAAGCACAGGACTGAGACCTATTAGACCTATTATATACTGTCCAGAGACAGTCACCAAAAAGTCCATTACATACATGTTTAAGAGATACCCATCCAATCAGACGAACAATTCTCATTATAGAAAAAAAATCATAGACAGCTCTGTGAATTAAGGATATTACTGCAAGATGTGACAGAGAACTGGACAGAAATATTCAAAATGAGAACCTTTAAATGTCAAATAGAAACATTAGCTAACAGCCTCAGCAACACACTAGATCAAATGGAAGGGAAAAAATACCAAGCTTGACACAATTCTTTGAATTGTGTCAGACAAAAAAGGACATACGAGAAATAGAGCACGAAGAGAATATTCATTGAGCAAATAGTCAGCTCATCAGCATACCTGAGGAAGAAGAGCTTCAAGTTGGAGGCATATAAAAATTTGTCAATAAAAAAATAGTGCAAAACAAAACTTGAGAAAGACGAGGCATCAAGATATAGCAATCATTAGAACCCCAAGTAGGCATAACCATAGAAGTCCTTCTAAACAGTGTATCATAACTAAATTGTTAAAAGTGTAGGACAGAGCACATTACACTCTTCAAGAGTGACATGCCAAGTAACATCTAAGACAAATCTTGGAACTCTAAATGCCAGGTGAGCGTGGAATGTTGGATTACTGTGCATTCATGAAAACAACTGCCATCAAAGATTATCACACCCAGCAAGGCTTTTACAGTCTAAGAAAAAGTAAGGATAATTTAAGGGGATTTGTAGGCCCTAAGTGAGAATTAAAAGGGTGCCTAAGGGAACTCTACACTCACAAGAGAATTCAGAAAGCACCACCATTAATGAAGGTATGAATGAGACCAGCAAGATGGCTCAACAGGCAAAAGTGCTTGCTGCTAACCCTCACAACTTGAATTCGGTTGCAGAAACTCACATGGTTAAAGTTGTCTTTGAATCCTGACATGAGCACTGTGCCATACATGCATACACAAGATTTGTAAAAAGAATATATGTGTGTTTGCTTTGTCAGCATATACACTAAAACTGGAACATACAGAGAAAATTAGCATGGCCCCCGCACAAAGATGAAATACAAATTCATGAAGCATTCCATTAAAAATGAAAGAACATGAAAAAAATCCTATTAGAAAAGCACATATGTCAATGAAAAGTAGGGGAAAACATTACCAATATAGTATGAGCCAAATATATTCAGAACTATCTGAAGAAAATAAATGGAATGAAAGGACAAAACTTTCAGTAGTAACCTTAACTGTAAAACAGAGTTAATTTTATTTGTTTTTCTTCTTGCTTACATACTTATGTATGTGTTTGTTTGTTTGGGTTTTTCAAGACACATTTTTTTCTGTGTAGCCTTGGCTGTTCTGGACTCGCTTTGTAGACCAGGTTGGCTTTGAACTCTCAAAGATCCGCCTGCCTCTGCCTCTCTGAGTGCTGAGATTACAGGTGTGCTCCACCATGCCTGCCTCCTTAACTCTTTACCAAAAACACAGACTTGTCTAGTGAGTAGTGTCATCCAACAAAATACTACCTGTAAGGAGCTCACTCCACCTGTGAAGACATAAACAGAACGGAAGAATGAAAGTAAGTAAAATCTAAGAATGAGCAAGGGTGGATATGTAAAGACTGCTGCGTACCGATCATGGGGACAGTTTGTAAGTTTATGCTCCCAGCTGTTGAAGTACCCAATTTAAAAAGGAATAGCCCTACACATAAAAGAGATTTAGCCCCACTAACAATGGGTCACTTTAATGAAGAACAGCTTTGCAAAGATAGAAAAAAATACTAAAATTCATATGGTAGCACCAAAAACTCATAAATATCTAAAAGAAGCTAAGCATAGAGCAGTACTGCAGGACTAGTACTGTAGCCATTGTATCACACAGACATACTATTGTGAAGCAGTGGGACATAATTGGATTCAAAGCAGAGTATGGACTCAATTCTCAATTGAAGTGCTAAAGTAGATACTGGAAGCCAGGCATAATGGCACATGCCTTTAATCCCAGTGTTTAGGAGGCAGAGACACGCAGTCTCTCTCTGAGTTCAGGGTGACCCAAACCTACGCTCTGAGATGCTGTCTCAAACAAAACACATGTACAAACACACAGTCAGTTTTTAAAGGTGTGGCACCTGATGGGCTCACCACACTCCAGTGGAAGGCCACACATCCAAGTGTTGAAGGGCAGTACCAACGGACTTGATGGGTTTTGGTGTGTGTGTTTGAACACAAAAAGGGCTTGAAGTTGAATTGGTAGGTAAGGGAAATTGATTTGGCAGGAGGGAGCAAATATGAATAAATACAGTGTATAGACTCTCAAAGAACAATTTTAAAACAAGAGAAAAATACACCTTGGATATAGGGCAGTTTCTTCAGTGACTATGTGGGGGAAACTGGATATCCACATATAGGGGACTGAAGCTATCTATACCTTATTTGATTCTTCTTTTTAAAAAGTTGTAACTATAGAAGACCTAAAGCTTAAATGTTTTACTAGAGTAAAATACTTCAGAATAGTCTGAAAGGCAAAGATTTCCTGCATAAGACTCCCAAAGTACAGAGAACAAAAGCAAGAATTGCCCCCTAGAATTGCATCCAAAGGTTCTGCACACCAAGGAGGTGGAGTAAAGAAGCCACATGCAGAACCACACAAAGGACTCACATATGTAGGGAATCCCATCTATAGTTATTGTCCTGATAATAGATAAAATGTAGTGGGTATAAAAATAAAGGGAAAAGGCAGATATGTGTCCATATACTTGGAGAAAATAAAGGGAAACCTAGAAAACTTTGAAACTATTTCTTATGTTACCAATGGATATAATAATTTTAATAGGAGTTTTATTCGGTGTTTATATATGAAATTCTCTAAGGTTGTTTTAACTATAAAACATTACTGATAAAATAGGTGTATTTACACCATACTGAGTCAGTCAACCCTTCAGACACCTGTTTATCTTCCCAGTTATATTTTACAATGCCCGTCCTTCTCATAATCACAATGGTTTCCCTGTAGAATCTGGCATGCAGAGTAGGAAATGCACATTCCTACAGCAGCCACAGCAGGCATACAGCAGGTTTGAAAAGAAACAGTGAGTTCATCTTACTTGTATTTGCGAATAGGCAGGACATTTTCTGGCTAGAAATACTGTTATATTTGAGAGCCTGGTGGTTAGTCATTAGCAGTGTTACCAAGCACTTTTGTCCTTTAAATGTGGCCTCCGTTTCACAGGTTGCATGTGTAGAAAGGTTACCATGTCTGCAGAGAACCAGCAAGAATTGCTTTGCTTCTGCAGGTCTCTGAGCCTGTGTTTTCTCCAGCATTGTCCTTGTGCCCCTTCTTTTACTGCACATCTACGCTGCAACCCTCCCTGGCCTGCCCTGCCTAGTTCTTTACATGATTGCCATTCATAGCTCAGCACTACAGATTGCCTTTATCTTATGCTCACTACTGGAATTCAGATTTCAACTTGTAGGACTTAGCGGGAACAAGATAGTTCTCTTAGAGAAATAGCATGATTCAGATATGGGTGTTTATTTTGGTAAAAGACAGATACTAGAAATCCTCTGCACTCCCTCCCTTTCTGTCCCCACTTCTTTCTGGGTTTCACTATATAGTTCTGGCTGGCTTGGAACTCACAGAAATCCAAATGCTAACATTGAAAGCATGTATCACCAACCACACCCAGTGAGAAACACTCACATTGATCATGGGTGCCTCTGCTACAACATATATATGGATAATTTGCATTTATTTTCTCTTCATCTTTGATCAGTATAGGTCACATTATTGAACTGAATAAAAGTACTACTTGCTCAGTTTTGTAGCATACAAGTTGTTTAGAACAGTTTTTTTCTAACAAGTTACTCAGTAAATTAAGTTTCCCACTTTCCTTTCAAAGCTAAATTAATTATTTTAAAAATATGTGCAGGAGCCTCCAGAAGTTATATGTTTGTAGTCAGTTGTCCAGAATTTTTTCCCTAGCTACATTTCTGACTTTATTTGTACTTTTTTATCTCCGCTCCTAAAAATAACCTACTCAAAGTTATCTCATATTTTCTTCTTTACGTTTTTTTGTTTGCTTACACTATTTATATGTTATAATTTTGCCTTTTAACCCCCCCCCCACCTTCCTTATTCTTAGGGTTTGCACCAAATCTTACTGCCTATTTTTTAAAATAAAGTTTTATTTTTATTTTTTATGTATGAGTGTTTCACCTACATATATATTATGTGTATCACATGTAAACAGTGCCCTCAGGGGTCAGAAGAGGACCTCATATCCTCCTGGATCTAGAGTAAGGTATTAGATAGGTTCTGGGAACCTAACCCAGGTCTTCTGAAAAAAGAGCAGGAGCTCTTAACTGCTGAGCTGTCTCTCCATCTGCAGCCCACTGTCTTTGGACTCACTGCACACTCCAAAAGTCTGATGAGGATTATGAGTAAAATAAAAATACAGGTTACAAAATTGTTGGCTCTGTTTCTTAACAATTAAACTTTATTATACAACCCAACTAGCTTACACAAGAAGGAAAAAAGGTTAAAGGGACAAAAGAGTGAACCTTTCGGTATCCGTTCCACGGGATGAGTTCTTAGGTGTCTCTCTGGCCCGCGTGATAGTCCAGCCTGTTCGCTTTCTCCACACGCTCTCCCAAACCCCCATTGAATCTGTTGTTTTTCTCTTCCCCACCTGCCTGAGTCACATGGGAAGGGCGGTCTCCTTCTCCCGTTGAGGGTCCATTAGAAAAACAATAGCCCAGGTGGGGTTCCCAGGTCTGTTTCCTGAATTCCAGGCCCAGGATGGCTCCACTCCGTCTATCACAAGGTATTCATGGGGTGCCCCAAGGGTAAAGCCCGCCAAGACTGCTTCCACCTGTGACAAAGCTTAATCTTTCCCACACAAAATTTTTTTCAGACCCTATTTTTCGTGCTTTTAAAGAACTCAGACACTTGCAGGCACATGATGTCTTGTTAAAAGTGGACATATTACACAGCAAAGCACCAAGTTTTCTAGCTGAATGTACTTGAAATAGCCACTGTGAGTGAAGAACAGCTTTCAGCTAATCATCCTGGAGGAAATAATACTATTTTAGTAGAGTTTCCTACATAGATTTTTTTTGTGTTGGGCTTATATATTTCAATAAAATTACTTAGATGTTACAGTTGATGTTCATACACGCACAGTGGGAACATTAGCAAATTTAGTTTTTCTTATGGGAAGGCAGTCACACTACTGCCCTACAGTACGAGGTTCACTGTGTGCCCAAGTCAGTTTGGCATCTCAGTATAGTTTTTCATTCACCTGTTAGCAATTGTGATAGTATTTACTGTTGTAGGTTCCAGTATGTAGTAGAGTGAATCTCCAGTGTTCTTTGCCAGAGCCATCTGGAACCTTTACACATTTTTATGATACTGAATAGTTCTTTGAAGAAGTCCTTAGGAAATTCTTATAGGAATTTGCATTGATTTTACAGCCTAATTTAGGAAAAATATGGTCTTTTATAGCATCAAGTCTTACCATCAACTGCATCTGTTTGGTAAACTCTCCTTTGTGACTATATTTAGTACTTTCCTCATTGCTCACAGTGAAGGTACATTTAGGAAGCCTTGGTGTCAGGAGCATAAGCAACCAGTCACACAGCATCGACCATCAGAAAGCAGGAAGAAATGACTTGGTGTTTCACTCACTCTCGCCTTTTATTCCGTCCTGGTCCCCAGCTCATGGAATGGTGAGGTCACATGTGGGATGGCCCTCCCACACCAGTGACTCCGTCTAGAAATTCACAGCTTCTCCCCAGAAACTATCTCCTAGTGATTCTAGTTCTTGTCACGTTGGCAGTATTAACCACCACAGTGACTTTAATTAACACCTTGTGTATATTTCTCATCATCATTCTTAAATAGCTGCTAGGTTTACTACTAAATAACCTCATTAGGTCCTGATACAATAGAGGTTTTTTTTTTTTTTTTTTTAAGTTTTCTAATTACATTACTATAGTACGTAGAAAGACTGCATTTTAAAACTTGATATGAGAAAATGAGGCAGTTGGTTGAATGGTTGTCCAGCATGCACAAAGGAGAGCTTTGCCTCTGTTGGTTCTGTTTTTTTTTTTTTTTTTTAAACCGTGAAACCTCTTGTTTTCTGTTGAAACTTCCATTTTTGGATTATGCCAGGAATGAGACCCAGGGTACCTGTTTATCTAGCTCTCTTTTACTGAAATATACATATATACACACATACATCCCCAACCCCTCTAAAGTTCTTTCCTTACAGAGGGTGATCGGTTTCCCCTGGTTATGCGGGCAGTGTTTCTGCGGCTCTACTTTGCCTGGAAGCTCTGTATTTTTCAGGGTGTCTTCCTAGTTTTCTCTGTGAAGACCCAGAGTACCTCTTCCTAGATTTCCTATATTAATTTTTGTGCGTGAGATTCTATATATCTTTTTCATGTATTTGAATTTCTTATAATTGGTTCTTTTCCACCCATTGCGTTTGCTATGGATATCCAGGACATTTGCTGTTTTAGTGTGCTCACAGAAAGTTTTTCTAACATTCTCTGTTTTTACAAATAGAGCCAACTTTTGTGACTTTCTTTAACATTCAACAGAGTTAGATTCATCTTTCCTTAAACCCTGAACTTACGCCCTATTCCTTAGCTAGCAAGGCCTAGAACTCAGTTTTTATCAGTCATGAACCGTTTCTGTTTTATTGCCATCAATGTCCTGACTGGAGCACTTTCTCATTGTTAGTACTTCTGATGTAGCTGCGTTCATTACCTGATGGCCTTTCTATTTTGTGCAGTACTGTGTTCTTACCTTTCAGAACACATAGGGAGGCTTTCTGTGTTCGCTGAGTTCACAGTGTCTTACAGAAATGTTTTAAGCTAAAATAAATTTATTTTCTTTGTTGTTTTTTTCCCTTGTAGATTTTTCTTGCCCATTATTTTACACAGGTAATTTTCCTTTTTGAAGCCATAAACATACATTGAATGAGTTTGGTTCCTGCATTTTAGAGTGAATATCTGTTGTAAAAATTTTGCCATTGCTTATGGGATGGGGTAAATTGCAGCTCATAGGAACCACAGTTTTATGTGGAAAAGCAACAGAAAGACAATGATGAAAGATGGACTTTCCATTTCTCACTTTATTTCTGAAGTGTTATTTTGTGCTGTAGGTTTCGCCAAGGCTTAGAACTGCTTGAAACTTTTCTCTTTACTTAAACTTTATATGTCTTGTGGAATAGTTTATTTATTCAGTATTCTTTAAAGAAAAATCTCTTAGTGTTGCCAGCCTGCTCATAATGTCCAGCTCCCGTTGCTTTGGCTCAGAGTTTTAGTATACCTCATGATAAACACCTTCGTATCTCATTATATCTAAACCTCCGTAAACTCTAGAAGCAGGCTGGTAGAGGGAGCACACTGTGCTTTTTAAATGAGCCATGACAAGCCTGGGAGTGGAGCTCACTGCTGGGAAGTAGACCAGGTGGCATTAAAGGGACCATTCCATGTGGTAATTGCTTAACACATTAATATTGAACTAGAACTGGCAGCCTAAAGGAGCAGGCCTCTTGCAGCTTCTCATTTTCTGGGAGTGCGAACAGTCATACAAGGCTTACAGTTTTGCATCTCACATGTCATAATGTGTAAGAGAACATGCCTTTTCATTTCTAGGTCTAGTTGTTTTAATTTACTAGCTTATTGACAGGATCACTGTGATTAAATACTTTAATATTCAATTTTGATACCATAAGATAACCTGGACTGTTATTATAAAGAAGCCTTATTGTGATAAAATGATGCAATATGGAATTGACCTAGTCAGATTTGTTGACAATGACAGATATACATGTTAAGTCAGATCTGTGGTAACTTAAAACATGTTATTATTCATCTCATGGTTATTCTGTTAAAATATATCCAAGTAATTACATGCTTTCAAACTAGTATGCAACTTTCAAACAAACAATAGAACCTTCTCATGATTATAGTGGGTGATTTTGCACTCAGATGATGTAAGCAGATGCCCCTTTCCTAGCCGGCACCACACTTGGAAGTGCTGACAGGCTCCCAGGAAGAACAGCCCTGGAAACCCTTCTTATGCTCATAGTGTTCTCTTTGTCATGAGCGGGTGGCTGCTTTTGCAAACCTCAGGTTTTGTCAGGTTCTCTAGGTTGTCTTGAAAAGAAAGATAAAACAAGGATTTTTTTTTCCTGACAATAACTGCCAGGTGAGTTAATTTTGGACTAATAAAGGAACAATTAAATTTAATAAGGATTTTATAAAATAACTTGTTTGTGACTTTACTCTGAGTTAAGATTTATTTTCTTGCCGTGTGGTAGCATGCACCTTTAATCCTAGCGCTCCAGGTTGGTGGATATATTTGAGTTTGAGGCCAGCCTTGTCTACAGAGTAAGTCCAGAACAGCCAAGGCTACACAGAGAAACCCTGACTCAAAAGATAAAACAAAACAAAACAAAAATAATAATGTGTTTTCTTTTTCAAACATCCCTGTTTTTGATGCAGTACAGAGTACTACAGTCCCTATATTTAATGTTAGATGTGGTGGTTTTGGGGAGGGACACATAGACTGTGTGTGTAATATCGTGAAACACTTCTCTGTGCCCGAATTCTGTAGGACGATTGGTTTCTACGGTGTTCATTTTCTCTGGTAACTTCTTGTCTGTAATCTCTTTTGTTTTCTGTGCATCCCCGTACCTTGCCAATGATGATTACATCTTCACTTTCAAAGCTCTAGGAAGTTTCTGAGCTGTGTTTTTGGTTTTGTTTTTGGTTTTGTTTTGTTTTTTGAGACAAGGTTTCTCTGTGTACCCTTGGCTGTCCTGGACTCACTTTGTTGACCAGGCTGGCCTGGAACTCACAGCAATCCACCTGCCTCTGCCTCCCAAGTACTGGGATTAAAGATGTGTGCCACCACTCCTTGGCTTCTGTTTATTTTAAGCTAATGCCAGAACATATTTTTGGTTTGTTTTTCTTTTTCGAGACAGGGTTTCCTCTGTGTAGCCTTAGCTTCCTAGACTCACTTTCTAGACCAGGCTGTCCTCGAACTCAAAGACACCAGACCATCTTTATAATAATCAGTCACTGTTTTGGGATGATTCTGGCTCTTTAAAATTAGAAGCAAGCATTTTCAGGAATTGATTTTTAGGTTACATTCATGTCCACTACTAACTTTTCCCTCAATCTTAACTTTTAAAAAACATATTATAAAAAGAGACTTTCACTGTATAAGGTACTGTATATTTCATTGACTAGAATGGAATTAATCTATAATGAAAATAGCATGGTATCTCACTGTATTCAGTTGTAGATGTGATGAAGTATGAACTCTGGTGACGTTGTTCATTATAAATCTCTCCTCAACACTGAAAGCATGGCTAAGAACATCAGGAGATAAATCTCAAAGATCAGTATTGTGTATCGTTATTGTGCATGTGCCAGCTTTGTTTAAGTGCATTAAAAATACCAGTAGTGCTTTTAAGATGACCAAGTCTCTGATAAGGATGTGAGACCAAGTAGCTCTTGAACTGCAAATTTTAAGGTGAAGATTGTGTTTCTTCTTTAGCCATAAGATTGTTGTGTCAATCATAGTGATTGTTTAGTAAGCAGATTTCCCCTTCGATGTTAGCATATTGCTGCAGGTAATATCAGACCCAGGATGGAAAAGCACGTATGTATGTGGTATGTGGGGAGGGTTATGATCAGCTGTATTAAAGTGAGGGATAAAAACTCAAGCTCTTTATACTGTAGAAGTGCAATAACAGTACTTGAATTTCTTCACTTTTGGGGCCTAGGGTTTGTAATATTGTTTTATAAAGGAAAATTGTGTTTTCATATTAGAACACAGGTTTCCCAAAACTCTGGTTCCAGCATAGTCAGCAAAGTTCCCTTGATTCCTTCACCAAAATAAACACAATCATTTCCTAACGGCACTTAGACTCTTATATTTCTATACACCCTAACAGTTTGTAATCATTTCAAAATAAGGAGATGCATATCAGTAATATGTTGACAGAAAGTCCTTTTAAATAATTAGTACTTGGATAAATGCTTATTGAACACTGCATCATTTTCAAACCTGTGCATAATATTGAACACTGTTTTCCTGGTCCACACTGATTTTTCTTCGTTGGGGACTGAGCTTTTTAAATCCTATTTTTACAATCAAAATGTTTGTATCCCCTAAATCATTACATTGAAATCTTCACCCCTAAAGTTCTAGTAATAGGAGTGGGCTTCTGCAAGGGCTCATGCAGATGCAAGCCCATTGGTGGGGTTTGTTTCTTAAAAAAGAACCCATAGGTCTGCTCCTCTGTGAAACAGTGTGCCAGTCCCCGATCTTATGATCTCCTCTTCCAAAACTGAAACAGTTCATTTCTGTTACTTAGGAGTTTTCTGGAGCTTTCATTTTGTTTGGGGCTGTGGTCATAGAGATTAGACCTACGGCCCTGTGAGTGCTAGGCAAGCGTTAGGCTGCAGAGCCCCTCGTCAGCCACCATATTTTATATTTGGTTTTGCAGCCCAAAATGCAGCAGCCACTGAAAACTTCACAAAGATAGAATAATGTAGCACAATACCACATTGAACTGGCTGTTTGTACATCATCTGACCTACCGCTGTGCTCCACCCAGCGTTAACGTACTCTGCAGTAACTCGTGAGTCCCCTGAGATACCACAGTTTACCATTTGGGAACATGCTCACATTGTAGAAAGGAAGATGATCTAATTGTGCATATCCATGACATTTTAGTATAGAAACAATTATTAGTATGTCAGACTGTAGGAGAACGGGTTAAATTGTTTATCAGCCTGATAAGAGAATAATTCTTAATCTTTTCCTACTTATATGCAGGCGTCATGGCATATTAAGGCCAATAACTTTCCAGTGTTGTTTTGTTTTATTCTGATGCCATTAACAGTGGTGTTGTATAACCTCACACACAGCTGAACAGACATGTAATAAACTGATGCCACCCTAGTCAGCTCCCATCACCGCTGTAAACCCTGAGTTTAGAGACGTCATTGGCCTCAGCCCTTGGTTCTTTGGTGCAGTGGCTGTAGGCCTGTAACAAGATACAGTGCAGAAGACCCAGCACATGAAAGGTGGTCATGTTACTGGCTACCAGAAGATAAAGAAAGGAGGGTCCAGGGTCTCAGGGTCTCCTTCAAGGGCACACCACGACTGACCTCACTTCCTTGCACCAGAACCCCCATCTGAATATTTCAGCGTCTCCTAACAGCGCCATGAGCCTGTGGGAGATGGCTAGAATGTAAGCGGTAACACATGCTCTGTGTGCATAGCGGCGTTCCCTCCCCTCCCCTTCTCTGCCTGCTTCCTTCCTTGCCTTCCCCCAGCTGAAGATAAGTATACTTTAACTGAAAGAAGCTAATCAAGGGCACAGAATTCTGGCCCAAGCTGGATTTTAAAACGGGCTTCCGTATATCTTCTGCAGTTTTATGTGTCCATATCTGTAAAATTAGGAGTAAAACCTGGTTTTAGGAAATTTTAAAGGAGATGATACATGCAAAACACTTAAAATTGTACTTGATTGTTAACTAATTATTGCTGTGTCGTTACTAGTGTCTCAGCAGTCAAAGGCTAGGATATGTGGCAATTAGAAGAGCAGTCATAAGCTCTAATGGTACTGGGTCTACTACCAAGGGCAGGTTTCCAAGTAAATGAAAATCTAATGATTGTCCTGGTATTCTAGGCAAACCAGGACTCAGCTAACTAAGACCCCTTTAGACCAAATTTCTTGGAAATGGTAGCTGTCTGTGACATGAAATTTGCAAACACTATTCCACTGTCCATCCAGAAATGAATGATGACGTCATAAGGTTA
Organism: Acomys percivali; assembly: GCA_907169655.1. Taxonomy (NCBI): domain Eukaryota; kingdom Metazoa; phylum Chordata; class Mammalia; order Rodentia; family Muridae; genus Acomys; species Acomys percivali. The sequence goes on from OU015745.1 coordinate 24,000,868, forward strand.
CTGGTATTTTCTGCTCACACACTCGACCAGTTACACTTTTCTTCCTGTGGAGGCAGATTCATACAGGAAAAACTGTTTTTACTTGTGACTGACATGAAATTTGATTAGATTTGAGTAATATAAAAGCTTTTCTATTGGCTGCAAATGATTGCATTACTCCTGTGTGTCACTAAAATATTATTTATGTTACACAAGACACATAGTCTCTCTATTTGGAAACTTCTTGCTCTTTCTTCCCCCCACAGCACCTTTTGCATCTTAGGCAGGGTTAGGTAGCAGAATTTCTCTCCTAGGCATGAAGTTTGCTGTGAGTGGCTGCTGGTTGCAGTAGTATTCCATCAATAGTCGGGGGAGGAAGTGGAGTCCTTTAACATCAGCTTGACGTCCGCTGGTGCTGCAGACTGCCCCTCTGCCACCTTGAACTTGATTTTAAGCAGCTGACAAGCTAAAGAAATAGTAAAGGGAAGGAAATGATGCGTTCTTCTGTGACCTCCTTAACTCCCTGCTACTAACTTTGATTCTCATGATCCATTTATTTGTCAAGGAAGTAAAAGTATTTTTGACTTACAAATATTTCATGTTGTCTCTGGTTGATCCTTTTCTTGATTCTAAGATTTCTTGTGTTTTATTCAGAGTTTACTTTATACCTGCCTTATTAGCATATTGATGAGCTGCTCCATTCTTCCACAGGAGTCTATTAGAAGTTTACTTTCAGTTAAACACAAAAAATCCAAAGCTATCAGTCAACAAGTGGGCTAATGAAATGAGAAATTTTTATTTATTTATTTATTTTGAAATGAGCAATTTTTAAAAGAACAATACAAATGGCCAATAACTGTTCAAAGGAGTTCAAATTCTCCAGCTATGAGAAAAGACAAATTAAAACTAATTTGAGGTGTATCACCTCACCCCAGTTTATCATCAAGAATCTGCTAACAAGTGTTGGAGAGAATGTGAAAGCAGTCCCAGTCACTGGTAGGGTAGTACACACTAATACAGTGTGTGTTGGAGTATGTCTGGTGCTTTCTATTTGTTAATTGCTTGCCCTCCCGAGATTCGTAACGGTTTACAACCAAACTGTCATACACCCCAAGTATAAGAAATTATTCCTGATGGGCTGATTAAAAGGCCTAAACCTGGGTAGGGCAAAATAGGGTAAATGTAGCCAACGTTCAAGGGCTTTGGGAGAAAAGGATCTTGGGTCCATTGGATTTTAGCCTGTAAACACCATCCTACAAGCTATATTTTGTCTTTTTTTTTTTCCCCAATGCCGAGGATTAAACCAAAGGCCACTTGCATGTACACAAATACTTTAAGGCCCTATATGGTGGGGCACATTTGTAACCTCAGCACTCAGACAGGAAAGTTACCACAACGTCAAAGCCTAACTAGTCTACCTGGAATGTCCCACCCAGCCCAGTCAGGGCTGCATAGCAAAGGTCTGTCTCAGCAACACAACAACAGCTGAGACTCAACTATACACCAAACCCCAGCTTGTACACTCCTCTGCATTTTAAATCATGACAATGTGCCTCTTACACACTTACACAGATCATGCCACTTTTCCTGTGCAACCCCCTGTTTGTTTATAGTTCAGTCTTGATGTGTGATGGGGTGAGGGAGACATATCCCAGGTGTGCGTTTACAGGAGGACTCAGGGAAGAATGACATCTAAGTAGTCACCTTTTCAGATGCAGCCAGCACACAGGAGCCACAGCTTCCAACAGCAATAATCTCTTACAAGATAATAGATTGAGCACTCAGCCTAACTCTGCTGGCCTACGCGCTTCTGTTTGTATATTTAAGACGTTCTTTTGACGAGCCTCTACTAACACATAACCAGATTGAGACTTCACCAGACTAGGTGATGCCTGGGATGTACTAGACGCAGGTATTTGATACTCAGATATCCCATATGCGGCTCAATTGCCTTGTTGAGTTGTGTTACTAACTTAGTATGTTTGTTACCAGCTTTTTTTATTCCACCTACTTGAGAAACTATAATTATATATCTTAAAATTGTATGTTCCCAATGATAAACTCGTATGAAAAAATATTTTTATGACACGTAACACTGAATGTTTTAGAAAAGGAATACGGGTCAGTTGTTAGAAAACTGCTGTTGTGACAGCTAGGAAGGCTGAGGCAGGAGAATGGCCTGACCCTAGGAGGTTAAGGTCAGCCTGGGCAGCATACTGAAACTTTATATCCAAAAGAGAAGATAGTAGGGGAGGTTGCTTTCTCTGAGTTCAATAAGAGACAACATACTGGTGTTTTTCATTCTAAGTGCTTGAAACTGGAATTGCTTTAAGATAATTGGAAGATGTATAAAAGATATGGTGAAAAAACAAAGCAGAGCAACCACCAGTGAGTTTGCGTTGCTGGGTCATAAGGTGCGATGTGGCTGCCATACCGTCCCCGAGGGACTGCAGAGCAGGGCACAGTCCTGTGTGCTTTTGACTTCATAGGGAGGTTATTAGTCAGCTACCCAATCTGCATATCATATAAAAGAGTTTCTTGGTCTTTCATTGTTAATTCTGTATATGTTTAAAATAAAAGATTTTTTATAAAGTAGGTGAGTATTAGTAATTATTCACGGAAATGTTAAAGAGACCTAATTCTCAGATAGTAAATATTTTAAGATTATAGCACTCTTTCTGGGATGTGATAGATTGAATTTATTGATACAGATTTGGTTATGATTTTAAAGAAATGTTTGTCACAGAATGTTGTAAAGTGGGAAAAGAAAGAGCAACAACCCTAGATCTACCCCCATACACCCGCCTTCACAAAACCCGATGCTGTGCCCTGGGAAACTAGGGTAGCCCCATGGCGATGTGTCCCACGTGGATTTGAAGTCTCACTGAGATACCTGCCAATTGGAATTAGAGCTGTTGGAGCATAACCAGGATGCACTAATTATTAGCTTACCATATCTAAATAAAAATGAAATGTCCTACAAGATTCTCTGCCCAATCTCTGAAAAAAAAAAACATGGAGCTGTTTTTGGACTAAAATTTCATAGCTTTCGTGGCTAATGAGGCGTGAAGTAAATTGGCAAGCTGAGACTGCTCGAAGCATAGTGGTCCAGTGTGCGAGTTCTGATTCCCAGCCCCTGGGATTCCAGTAAAGGTCACAAATTAAACAGTCAGGATTAATCAAAACTACAATCAAATAAAACCCAATCATTAATCCTCTCCTGAGTTACAATGGAGTGATTGTGTAATTGTGTGAGACACACTGGAGAGGACTCTTTTGTACTGTATAGGAAAATCAACACTGAGGTGTCAAGCAGAAAAATGAAACCCTGCAGGTGAAGCTGTCTCTGGAGCCAAGAGAAACTGGCAGAGCATTTGGAGTTGCGAATAAGCCCTCAGAGTATTGGGAGTGAGGGGCCCTGGCACTGAGCAGCAGAGTGTGTGGGTGTCTCCATGGAGCCCTCCATAGAGGGTAGTTTATGGTCCAGCAAGCTATTTGCTGAGCAAGTCAGTGTTGGGAGCAGCAGACAGACACACACACACACACACACACACCCCATCTCCCCACCCCACTCCAAGTTAATGCCAAGAATTTACTGTGTGAGTCACAGCTTTGTTATGCAAAAGGAGAGGTTATAGAAAAGATTTTGCCAGAAACTTCATCCTTAACAAAGGAGGGGCAATAGCAACGTGCCCACCTTTCAGCCCTTGTTCCTGACTTCTGAAGTAAGCAATGCCTTGTGTATCATTGTCCTATTACTGCTACTATTTTATATTCCAAAATTGTGATTTTATGTATTTTGCATTTTTTTAATAATCTTAATGTCAATTCCATTGCCCATGTTTAAAAGCCAACAGCAATACCACCCAGTGGCTCTATGATCATAACTGTCACTTTTGAGCACTCAGGAGGCCAAGGCAGGAGAGTCACAAATTGGAAGCCAGCCTGAGCTCCATAGTTTTGAGTTTTTTGGTTTTTTGGTTTTTTTTTTTTTTTTTTTTTTTTTAAAAGGCAAGCCAGCAAAAGACTCAGTTTTTGTTTTGTTTTGTTTTGTTTTTTTTACTTATTCCATGTTATATATGGACATAGCTCTTTGTTTGCTTTAAGGCGAGCATTTGCCCTATTTGTTTGGCTTTCTGTCTGCTTTGCTGCATATACAAAACTGAGCTTTACTTTTTAATAGTTATTTGTCTTGGTGGGGGCAGGCCATGCACATGTGGAGGTCAGAGGACAACTTGTAGGAGTCAGCTCTTTCCTTCCACCATGTTGGTTCTAGGGACTAAACACAGGCTGCCAGCCATGGTGTAATACTGCTATTCCATCAGCTCCAAAACAGAAGAGGTTTGGACAGCTTACCCTGCCCCTCATCTGCTAACTGATCTGAAGCATGGGAAGTTTGAGTTTAAATACTGCAGAACTTGAGGGACAAAGCTTAGATGGTAGAGTGCTTTCGCTAGCATGCCTAACGCCTGGGTTTGAATTCTAGCACCACATAAAAGCAGCAACAACAAAAGCCACAGGAAGCTCAAGAAGTCCAAGGTCATCCTCAGCGCTGAGCTAAATGAGCCCGTCTCCAACTTAAATGAAGTAAAATTTAAATACGTAGGTAAAATAAGTCAGAATTGTTTTTTGTATTTCTCTTTGCTGTTTATTTACTAACCTCTCTCTTTTACAGAATGCTGTTAGGTCCCATGTAGAACATGTATTCTTTTATTTCAAGTAACTTAGAAACTAACACCCACATGTAATTAGTTAGTCCCATAAATTCACATTGCTAAAAACATCAATCATTCTGGCCTTATAGTAAGACTTCACTGTAATAGTATATTATTTTGGATTTTTTCTTTCCACTTAAATTCTCACAAAAAATAAATTCCTGAGTTAAGTTTTCATGGAAAATAAGGCCTCAAGTTTTTGAGAATAGTTTCTGTTCTTTGCACCATCACAGAGCTGTACCTTGCATATTTGAGTCTTTCATTTGTTCATGTGTAGTAGCTTCATTTCTAAAGCAGTGAATAATATGTTACAACTGGTAAATCATAGAGAACATTTATGTGTATGACATGATTCTTATATTTATACATATTTTATATTTAGCTTTTATGTGAATAAATGTTATATACATAGTTTTGCAATTTATTTTTTTAGATGGATATTTGGGATTTAAAATTTTTTTCTTAGCATACAAATCAACATATTTCATAGTGATTTCTGTATGCATGTATCGTGTTCTGTGCACACACACAGTTACCCTCTCTTGTTCCTTTCCTAACTTGTGCCTTCCTCTCTTCTTGTAGCTTCCCTTCTGCTCTCATGTCATATATAAGTATAGAGATAAAAATCTGGATTTCACTTAGATTCATGGTGCCTCAAGAGGCAGGCAGATCAAGCGTCTCAGGCCAGCATGTTCTACATAGACAGTTCCAGGCCAGCCAGGGCCAAATAACCAGACCCTGTTCCAACAAAGTGTAATTAGATTCCAGATGTAGTATGGAATTTTTGTCCTGTGTCCCCTCCATTGTCCTCACAATACCTTTTATTATTCCCCTCCCTTCTCCTGTATATTAGTTACTTTTCTATTGGTGTGATAAGACATAACCAAGGTGACCAATAGAAGAAGGCATGTATATGGTCTTACAGTTCTTGAGGGTTAGAGTCACTGATGGCTAGTAAGAACGTATAAATTCTTTTGTTTGTGTGTTGGGTTGGTTTTTTGGTTGGTTGGTTTTTAGAAACAGGATTTCTCTGTGTGGCCCTGGTTGTCCTGGGACTTACTCTGTAGACCAAGGTGGCCTCGAACTCACAGATCCACCTGCCTCTGCATCCTGAGTGCTGGGATTAAAGGTATATGCCACCACTGCCTGGCATACATAGTTTGTTTTGATACCAGTTACTAAATTGCTATTACTATTAGGCTCTCCCCACATAGTCTTTTAATAGTTTATTACATTATTGTATATACTAGACATTATCAATATCCACCTAGTAAATTTTTGCTAACTGATTTTTGCATGCGGGTTATTTTTCTATATCACTGCTGACTCTCCCCTTCTTGGGAATAGTATTCCACAATACACTTAAACTGTTCTTCCATTGGTAGGCAACTACATTACTTTTAACATTTCACTATTACATATATTATAATAAGATAATAAGTTTCTGTGAACCAAAATTATTTCATATGTGTTATTATAGAATAAAGTCCCCAAAGTGCACCCTAAAATCAGAACATATGCATTTATACTCCAAGTTAATACTTGTTTTTTGTTAGATATTTTATTTCCGGTATGTATCACCACACACAGCTTCTAGCTGATACCATTAAATGGAAACCATATGCTACTGTTGGGTTTAAAAGAAGGAAATCTGGGGAGAAAAAAAGAAATTTGGAGAGAGACAAATAATGATCCTTAGCCTACGGCAGTGAAGAACAAGCATGAGTGGAAAAGGGTTTTGTTTGTTTGGGTGGTTTGTTTTGTTTTTTAACTATAATGTGTGTTTACACACAGTATTCTGAGACAGCTGCTCTCAAGTCACAATCCTGTTGTCCCAGGCTTCTCCATCATAGTAGTATAAGCATGCATTGTCATTCTTGACTATGTTTATGTATTTTTTATACTTTTTGAAAAACCATATGAATTGGACCTGGGCTTATATAAGTTCAAGTGGTAGATCACATGCATAGCCGTGTGAGACCAGAAATTTAATCTGCAAGGTCAGAGGTGGGGGAGTGAATGTATCACCTGTATAATATGTTTTAATTCACTTGTCAGCCTGATGGCAGCCCCCCACCCTACCCTGCCCCCTCTCCTCCCAGTCCCACCCTGACACCCCTGCCCCATTTTCCCATCCCCTTATTCTCAGAAAAGGGGATGCCCCTCATGCATACCATCCTACCCTGGTACATCAAGTCGCATCCTCTCCCACTGAGGTCAGACAAGGCAGCCCCACTATGTGAAAGGGATTCAGAGGCAGGCAAGAGTCAGAGACAACCCCTGTTCTCATTGTTAGGAGACCCAGAAGAGGAACAAGCTGCACATCTGCTACATACGTGTTGGGAGCCTAGGTCCAGCCCATGCATAATGTTTGGTTGGTGGTTCGGTCTCTGTGAGCCCCATAATATTTTAACATGATAATATTTCTTTAATACAGCAGTGAAAGCATGAGATGTCAACTTAGGACTGGATTTAATTGTACAGTATGTGACACTGACATTTATTTTGCTCTTAATTTCATGTGTACAAATTGAAGTAGTAAATACCTGTCTCATAAAGTTATAAGAAATTATTATAAAAGTACAGGATATACAGGCCTGCTCATAATACATGTATAATTAATTAATTAATATTAAGCTCTTTTTTATTTCATCCATTCTGCCAGTCATGAAATACCTTAGAGCAGTGGTTCTCAACCTTCTGATGCTGCAACCCTTTAAAACACTTCATTATGTTATGGTAAACCACCAACCATAGCATTATTTTTATTGCTACTTCATAACTAATTTTGCTGCTGTTGTGAACTATAATGTAAGTATCTATGTTTTCTAAAGGTCTTAGATGACCCCTGTGAAAGGGTCAGTTGAAACACCCAGGGGTCACAACCCACAGGTTGAGAACCACTGCCTTTGATTTTATACAGACAGCATTTAGCATAGAATACATATTTTATGTTCCTCTCTCTCCAAATTGTGTGTGGAGGCAGAAATAGAGTCTTTGTTTTACTAGGAAAGAGGCCATTGCCCTGACTTGGTTTTGTGACAGTGACTTCAAAAGAAGTCATAAAATTATTTGCAGACAATGGAAAAGTAAACACAGCTTTGGAAGTTATCTATGTAGAAATGAATATAGAATTGAACTGGTATAAAGTTTCAAGGAGCAAAATAGCTGTGACTCCTGCAGTTGTTCTCAGGCTGAGTTCTCGCAGTGTCAGGACGGCGTTCTCTCGAGTGGCCTGCAGGCATGAGCACATGTAGGATGCTGGCTCTGCTTATGTGGCACTACACTTTAGCCTCTGAGAGATTCCAAGAGACCCTTGAAGTGTAAATTTGGAAGTAGTGCCATGTATACACAGCATAAGCATAGCAACCTTTAAGTATGAACCATGGAGGCTGACCTTCAACAGACTGTGCATTCCTTCCAAACTCATTTAATAAGTTTTTCCTTCCAAGTTATTTGAATCTCAAAAGCTTTCATTTAGGTTTTGTTTTCTTTTTAATCAAGGATGTCAGATTAGAAAGGGCTGAAACGTTTAATCCCAGTAGTTTCTTGTGATAACCAAACTGCCCTGGAGTACTTACCAGCTCCAGTGATTTTGAGGCATTTTCTGTGTAAAGTCTTCTTGTCTGTGGTTTGGTTTACCTGTAAGCATTTTAGTTTCTACACACAAGGTACAGTAGGCATAATTAAATGGTATATAACTATATGCCATACTGGCTTTTCATACTATCTATATAACATGAAACTATTCATAAAACGCCCAGAATGTGGTTTTTATAATAACATTAAAATTACTACCAAAAATAAAATGCCCCCACTTCTTCTAAAATAACTCTAGAGTTTATCTTTGACCCCTTCCTCTATTCTCACCCAGTTTGGTATCATGCCCAGTCCAGTCTGTCTGCTTGATTTCTTTTCTTGTCTTTTTTCTATTTCTTATCAGTACCATACTTTATGCTTCAAAGGTAATCCTAGGATGGGGCATACTTGATTGTCTCCCACATGATCTTCCTGTCTCATTGTCATACTTCCTGCTTATTGCCTTATAGCATGATTGCTCTAAAATTCCCATGTGCTGAATCTTCCACTTAAAACATTTTACTGCCCCTGTTGACTCACCTCATATCCTTCTCAAATCCTTTTTCTGGTGTGTCTAGCTGTACATGCTTTCTGCTCCCTCTGAGTGTAACATGGTATTCCATCCTGTGACTGTACCGTAGTTCGGCCACTCACCCATAAATAGAAATTGGACGTGTCGACAGGTTGGAAATGGAGCTGGTTCTCTCATTCCACATACACTTGGATTCCAAGGATTAAACTCGGGTAGTCAGGCTTGTATCATAGGGCAGCAAGGACCTTTATCCGCTGAGCTCTCTTACTAGCCAGACAGTTTGGAGATGTTAAAAATACAACTGTATGTTTTATTTACCTATCCATCAGATTTGGGGCTTATTGAAGGCATATACTTTTTTATGTTTGTCATTTTCATGTCTAGTACATTGAAAGAGTGGGATAGAAGAGAAAGGTTGTCATAACAGTTTAGACAGTATGATTGCCTTTCTTGTTTGTTTGTTGGCTGGATGGTTGGTTGGTTTTTAAAGACAGGGTTTCTTTGTGTAATAGCCCTGGCTGTCCTGGAACTCTCTTTGTAGGCTAGGTGCCCTCGAACTCACAGAGATCTGCCAGCCTCTGCTTCTGTGCTGGGATTAAAGGCGTGTGCCACCATGCTTGACCATTGCCTTTCTTAAAATTGTGATTTTGTTTGTTTCTCTGGGTCTTCAGTGCAGTTGTGTTCACTTACTGTTCTTTCTAATGCAAACTCAAACTCTTAAGCACTAGCTAGTAAACTGTTGGAATTTATTAAGCAATAGTTTCCATGCCTATTAGCCAATTTTTCTACTCCTTCAGAATGACTATTGAGCAAACTTTTGCTTCTAACTTTCAAAAAGTTGACTATATAAAATCAGTGACAGACTACTTACATATAAAATTATGCTTTTCAGTTGTAAACAGAAACTGATGATAACTGCAGTTAGGTTTTCACATTTATTTTAGAGATACCAAAAGAGAGTCTTGATCGTGTAAAGTATAACCTCTTGGTGTAAATAATTGTTTCAATTCCTAAGTTTAGTTTAGATAACTAAATCCTTACCTGTAATCTATTATACATGTTCTATTCATGAACGTACAGTATTGTTACAGTAGGGTGTGTCCACATAGTGATAGACTCACCTTGTATTCATGTGCAGCTAACTGCATTGCTTCTTGTCCAAAACAGGAACACTGTCAAGAAGTGGCCTGTGTCATATCATGGCCATGCTAAAGAAAGTAATACTGATTATGGGGTAGAACATAAATGTTTGTTTTCACTGAATACATTTTAGAAACAAGTACAATAACTCCTCTCTTAGTAGAGGTGCTATTTGTGAATTCACTTACTTGCTAAAGCATATTTGAAACCCCAAAGTCAACACTTGTGACATTTTCAGTTACTGAGGCTTAGACAGAGTAAGAAACAATTTGAGTCATATTCCAATTTAGAGCCAGACAAACTAACACTTTGCCTTTTTGGTTTAGGTATTGTAGTGTAGACAGGTGTCCTTCACATGGCTTTTAGGACCACATTTCCTGCAGTTTTGCTTTTTTTTTTTTTTTTTTTTTTAAACTAAGGATCTTGGGAGGGCATAGCTTTAAGTCTAGGGCTAATGTGGTGTACAGGGTCCTAAGTCCCAGAATGCTAATCTGTGCCTTACAGAGAAAATGCTTGTATTATATAAGCATCATAAGTATATTAGCTACATAAGGGCTTTTAGCTATGAGTTCAATTTGTTGTATTATATTTATTATTATATGAAATAAGACACCTTTAGGTCGAAACACACGTGAAGTAAGCTTTGGTGATTAAAATATTGTGGCCAGATGCTTCTATGGACCTAGTGTTTTCATTCCTCCAGAGACTGACTAGTGTTTTCATTCCTCCAGGGACTGACTCATTGTTTGCTGTTCAGTGTTCACAGTACTTTATAGCTATCATAAGCAAGGAACACTGTCTCTACTTGATGGCTTTCTCCATAAGGTATTAATCAAGCCATATTTCTTATTTTCTCTCTTATTACAAAGAATAGTTGACTTTCACTCACTGCAGATAGAGATCTAATTTATCCAAGCTTAAATGTTTTTGTGCTGTGACCTCAACTGTTTTGTGTGGTACAGGTGTCCATTACAAAAGTAATGACTGCCTTCCACTGCGATGTACTGTGGACCCTAATGACAGTCAGGTATCTATTTCATCAGTGTCACGTTCAGTTGCCAGCACCACAAATGCAACTTCGACTTTGAATGTGCTCACTTCCAAGTGAAGACAAAACAGTTTCTACTTGGGGACCTTGAGACTTGTCAAGTTTATTCTCTTCCTAATGGATGTTCTCTAAGGTTGTACCCAGCTACACACTGTGAAGCACTTCTCCCTTTGTTTTAATTAAGTAAGGGACTGACAGTTACTAACGTACTCTGTTAAAAAGGAGGTGGAGGCTTGCGCTTTGTGCTCATAGCAATCACCCAAGCACTTCCTATGTTTTGATGCTTTCAGGACTCGCTTGCTTCTAAGTTTACCACTGAAGGATGGGACATATGTCCTTGTGTTCTGAGGGGATTGTATCTTTGCGGTAATACTGTTGCTTAGCACTGTCCATCATGAAACAGCCATCCTCTTCATCAGAGCAGCTGTGCCTGCCTGCAGAAGGCCATCACAGTGGGGCTTGTTGACTGAAGATATTCCCTCACAAAAGAATGGGCTGGGAGAATCACTGAATCTTCACCTGAGATTCCAGCAGTGGCTCCTGCCAGCCATTTGCATGTATTTCTGCCCTAATGGAGCATGGCCCCTGGGTGTGCATGATGCTAGCATACATTGGCTGTGGAACACTAACAGCCAGAGGGAAGCCATCGGGCAGGCTGGGTGCAGACCTTCCATGCAGCTGCTTTAGAGCCACACATGCTGCTGCCCATAACTCCTCACCCATGCTATGTAAGGACACTTAATAAATTCACTGATGCCCCTGGGTGAACTGTGGTAGAACCTCTTTGGTTTGTCACTGGGACCTTATAAGAAGCTTTTCATATATCCTATTTGTCTTCAGTTCTTCCTTTTAATCCTTTAATAAAGGTCCTCTTGCTGAACCATCATTTTGTTATTTTAGTTGTTTATAAATTGTTCCTCACCCACCAATAAATTCTTATTTAACTTTTTGCCTTCCACATTCTACTACAGATCAGTTGTTCTATGGTAGATAAATAGCTAACGAGTGCTAAAGTAAAAGTTCCCCTCTTGCTGTACCGGTGTCCCACTCTCTGAGCTTGGTGGGCTCTCATTGATCACTTATGGTTCAGTCTGTCCTTGGGCTATAGAGACGGTCTTGAAGGGAGAGCTCTGGGCACAGCCTCCTGCCTAGACCCCAGCAACACCAGTGTCTGACATCCATAATGCAGCAAGGTAACATAGTCTTTGATCTAATTTTCTTACTGTGAAACAAAAGCAGTAGAGTGAGTTTTCTCCTCTAGGACATCCGTTCTTAGAACTAGCCCTGGCTTGTGAGAAACTTAGGAAATGTCATCCTCTCTCACTTTGGCTGTTTTTGTTGATGCCTGATTCCTCCGCTTACAGAGTATTTATGTCTTTTAATTCATGTTCTTCTGAAGCTATCCTTCATTCCACAAGGTAATTATTGTCAAGTCGTTTCTCAACATAAAAGCCTTTCAGTAACACCATGGCCTGCCACTGGCCTGCTTGTTCAGCTCCTTGTGCTGTCACTTTTCAGTTCTCACTTTCCCTCTGCTCTTACAGCATATGCATATATAATCTAAGTAAGAGGATTTATTTTATACTTCATTACATTTACTTATTTATTGTGGAGGGAGTGGAGGACAACTTGCAGTCTCTTCTCTTGTCCCATCATGTGGGTTCGTGGCATTAAACCCAGGATGCCGTGAGGCTGATAGCAAGGTTCCTTATCCACTATCTTGCAGGCCCTAGGTGAGGTGATCTTTTTTTTTTTAATCTCTTGTGGCTTAATGTATCTGGCTGGAAGTGGAACCACTGCAGTATCAATAAGAAGTAATATTTCCTGATGATGACAACAAAGGTGTTGTTATTTCTGATTTATCAACACATTAAGATTATTATTTGTTAGATAATGTTTAAAACCTTGATGAAAAGAAACTAATGTAAAGTAAAACCTTACATAGGAGTGTGCAGAGTGCTTTGTACAACTCAAAAGAACTGCTGGGGGTAGCTCACAGAGATGGCAGTTGAGTTGCTTTTAAATTATTAAAGGTTTTATAGCAAGTAGAAAGGAATTACACTGTAACCTGGGAAAGCATATTACTTGATAAAAGCAGACAATAGTTGGTGATTGAGGCAACTTTCTTTTCTATGAATGAAACAAAAAGGGCATTCTAGGTCAGTCTTCCCCTGCTGAGCACTAACTCATCTTCATGAAGGCTGGACGCTCCCTACGCGTGGAGTGAGGTGCTTAGGAGGAAAGTTGGAAGCAGATCATGAAGGTATGTGGGTGCACTTCAAAAGACTTTGCCTTTCTCTGTGTCTTGAAAGAATGGAAAAATAACCAGCGTGTCGCATTCCTGTAATCCTAAAGCACTCAGGTGGTGATATGAGGAGGGAGTATTGTGAGCTTGGGGGGAGCCTGGGCTACACAGCAAAACCCTGTCTTAGCAGAGTGAGTAGTCTAGATACAGCAAATGAGTCTCTTCCCCTGTTCCCTCTCTCTTTGGTTTTCTAGATAGGGTTTCTCTGTGCAGCTCTGGCTGTCCTGGAATTCTGAAACTCACTCTTGTAGACCAGGCTGGCCTCAAACTAACAGATCTGCTTGCCTCTGTCTCCTGAGTGTTGGGATTAAAGGTCACCACCACCACCACCCAGCCCTTAAATCAAGTTTCATTGCTTACAAAAATGCATAAAGTATTAACTACTAATTCCTGGTGCAGTTGTAAATACAAAAAGAGAGTAACTGAGTGCATGGTGAGTTCTCTGGTCATGCAGGTTTCCTTGCTTTTCCATTCTTTTAGACATTCAGAATGACTTATATATGCAGAATTTAAAGGAGATTTAATTGGGTTAGAACTTGGGTAAGAACAATAACATTTGATTACAATCGGGTTCTTCCACAGTATACAGACTACACTGCTTGCTTCAGTTGTTCAAGAATAAGCAGGTGCTATTGTTATCTTTGTTCTGTTGTGGTAAGATCTAGTTCTTAGAAGAATTAAGATTAATTATGCTAGCCGGGTGTGGCGGCGCATGCCTTTAATCCCAGCATTCCGGAGGCAGAGGCAGGTGGATCACTGTGAGTTTGAGGCCAGGCTGGTCTACAAAGTGAGCCCAGGACAGCCAGCCAAGGCTACACAGAGAAACCCTGTCTCGGAACCCCCCCCCAAAAAAAATTAATTATGCTAAAAACACCCATTCCAGTGCAGTGAGCATTTGTTGTTCATGCTTTCTCTCTGCTCATCTAGGACTTTCTGGCAGTCTTATGTTTCCTATCTTTACTGCAGCCTTCTGTTCCTTCCCTTGGCGCTGTCTGTCACAGTAGTCTTTGTGGACTGCATTATTTCAGTTATCTCGTACGTTTTTTCTTTGTCTTGCTGATTAAAGAGTAATGAAAATTTGTATGTCCTAGTGGTAAACTGAAAAAAAAAGAAAGAAAGAAAATTCTGGGGATGAGGATGTGACTCAGTGGTGGCATGCAGACGTCCCTGGGTTAGATCCCCAGCACTGCATGACTAGGTATGGCGCCCCATGCCTGTAGGAGAATCAGATTCCAGAAAAGGTTTACAATTCAAGGTCGTCCCCAGAGTATAGAACATTTCAGGTCAGGGAAGGCTGGACTACATGAGAACCTGCCTCAAAAAAATAAATAAACAAAACCAAACCAGAACAATGAAAATTCTTGAACAGAGGAGTTGAAACCCTACTTCCTTTACATCTGTCCTATTGCCAAGCTGCTTATCACATAAGAGGATATTTTTCATTTGTATGAAGTCATCTTAGGTCTTATAAGCCTCACTTTAACACATTCTGACAAATGTGCCACCTCTGATTTCATCAGTAAGTGGCTGTTATAGTTATTTTTCCCCTACAAACTAAAATGTTTAGTAACTAGCAAATTGTGGGGAAGGAGGCACACACATGGGCGGGCCATCATCTGTTGGACAAAGGTCAGAGGACAACTTACTTCAGTTACCTCCTTCTACCTTTATATGAGTTCTGGGAATCAAACTCACATTACCACTTTTACCTGTTGAATTACCAGCCCATTGTGGAACCATCACCTTTGAGACTGGGGTCCAGCTTTAACCAAACTATTGCAACACATAGCTATTTTGAGGAAAATGAAGTGAAAATTAACAGGTTTTTTTGCACGTATATGGAGGGGTAATAAATGAGTTGAAGAATGTGCGTGTGCATTCATGTGGAGCCTGAGGTTGACATTGGATGGCTCATTTGATCTCTTCACTTTATTTTCTGAAGCAGGGGCTCTCACTAAAGTAAGAGCTTGCTGATTGAGCTATTCTAGCTAGACAGCTTGTCCTGGGATCTCTATCCTGCCTACTGAGTTCTGTAATTACAGGTGGCCTACTACACCGACCCAGCCTTCATGTAGATTTTCCAAACTCAGGTTTTCCCACTTTGCAGCAAGCACTATCCACTGAACTGCCTCTTTAGCCCAAAGAGGAAACTTATATTAAATATATTTAATTTTGTTTTATGTATGTGAGTGTTTAGCCTGCCTGTATGTATGTTTATCACATGCTTGCCTTTTGCCCAAAGAGGTCAAAAGAGGTCATTAGAGCCCTTAGAATTGGAGTTGAGGAAGGTTGTCAGCTGCCAGGTGGATATTGGGACTCAAATCCAAGTCCTTTGCAAGAGCAGTGAGTGTTCTTAACTGCTGAGCCATTGCTCTAGGACATCCCTGCCTCAATACTTAAATACTTGAAAAATGATTCTAGACAGTATATATGCAGTGCCTAAAGCATGATTCATTCTTATTTCAATGTCAGAGGGCTTAATTGGGGATCTGGATTATGAGACTAGTGATAGAAGAAACAGCTGCAGTAAAGGAACAGCCTTATACTCACTTCACCTCAAATATTAGCTTCCCTCTATCCAGTGTAATTTAACTTAGTTAACTTGTTTAACTTGTTTAAACATTCAAAAATTTCAAAGCACTTTTATCTATGTGCAGTAAATATAAAACTAAAATTACACTTCACAACACAAATGATCATATTACCATGCCATTTGAAAAGGCTACAAATTACTCATCAGTATTGAGTATTGAGACTCAAATACTACAGGTGGGTAAGGAAGCCATGAACTTACTCTTTTATTTATTAATATATCTGCCTATATAGCATACTTAGGATCTATCTTCCCAATATTCTTTACATTTCTCAGTATAAATAAGCAGAAATTATAACCAAAAAGTAGCAGAAAAATAACTGGACATTTACCCAGGGAGAAATTAAGCACAACATTCCAAAATAGAAAAGGCATCTGGAATGTCTTGGTATGGGTTTTTAATACTGTGATAAACAAAAAGCAGGACCAAAAGCAGTGTGGTCAATCAGCCAAAGAAGTCAGGGCAGGAACTCAGGGCAGAAGATGATGGAGAGGCCACGGAAGGCGCTGCTTACTGCCTTGCTCACTTAGCTTGCTCAGGCAGCTTTCTTATAGAACCCAGGACCACCACCAGCCCAGGGGTGGTACCCCCTACAGTGGGCTGGGCCCTCTCACATCAATCATTAGTCAAGAAAATGCCCCCATGGTTGCCTTAAGCTTATGGAGGCTTTTTCTTAGTTGAAATTCCCTCCTCTCAAGTGACTCTAGCTTGTGTCAAGTTGACAAAAACAAACAAAACCTGGTCAATACAGGGAAATTTTTTTTGCTTAGAAGGAGTGATTGCTTTTCTTTTATTTTTTTTCTATTCATATATTTTAAATTGTAATGTGTGCCTACCCCTTTCCTTGAAGCCAGTGTGACTAGTTGTTTCTACCTCCTGTACTTACCTATTTTACTAGAATTTCCTTCTTCCTTCTTTCCCTCCCTCCCTCTCTCTCTTTCTTGACAGAGTCAGTATGTTGCCCAGGCTGGCCTCTAACTCATAACGTGAGCATGACCTTGGACTTGTAATCCTCCTGCCTTCAGTTCTTCAACTGTGAGGTTAAAGCTGTGCACCTGACCCAGTCCTCATGAGGTACTGGGGACTGAACCCAGGGCCTCTGTCTTCTAGGTATGCACTCCAAAACTATTCCCAACTCCAGAAATTTCTTTTGTTGCTTTTACTCTCCAAGTTTCCAGACTCAGGCAGATTTTGCTCTGTTGTTAGTACGCCAAAGGTGGGTCCGTGTTTACCCCTTCCTTCGGTTTCTGGCTTTCTTGTTCGTAAGTCCTGGCAATACAGTATATTTGAACAATGCCTCTTTAGTGTCATTATCTAGTGTCAGTCATTCCCTGATCTTGGTTAACTGAGCCAGTAAATTAGAACCGGCAAATGGATATATTGGGGTAAGAAGTAACCATCTGTTGTGAATTTCCTTTTGCTGTGGAGAAGCCAAAAGGCCAGGCATTAGTGACTGCTTCAGTCTTCCCTCATGGTTGGCAGCTGACAGGCTCACTGATGAGGTGATAATGAACTCAAAGTCTGCCCTGCTGGCTGGGTGGGAAGAAACTCCAGACAGCAAGCATACCTCACCCAGGAGCCTGCCAAGGCTTTCCTTTATTATAGAATTCATTTCTGGGAGGTTCACAGGTAGACTTTCCTGGATGCATTTCAGAATTATAAGTTATTATTCCAAATAATATGTATTATTTTGCTTTTAACATAGCAAGTCAGGGTCTTAGTCTCAGTTACTTGGTCACAGAAGAATTAGGAAGTGAGGCTTGAGCAAGATTCATTTTTGAAAAAACAAATATTTCTTTTTATTAAAAAATAATGTCTTACTTATACAGAATAGAAAATTCCTGTATATTAGCTATTCTATTTTGTTTGATTGGTAGAATGGTTTCTGGTCATCTCAAACTTAATTATAAACTTTGTCAGTACTGAGGTAAAGCTGAGAGAAGGCTAGGTGGGTAAAGTGCTTGTTGTGTGAGCATCAATCCCCAGCCCCAACCCATGTAATAACTGGACACGGTGGCATATGTTAGTAGCCCCAGTGATGAGGGACAGAGCTCATTGGCTAGCCAGGCTAGCCATTCAGTTGATGTGGGGAGCTCAGGATTCAGTTAGAAACCCTGTGCTAAAAAATAAAAACAAATATGGACAACAGTAGAGGAAGTGGTCCCACAATAATGTCTGGCTTCCACATGTGTGTTCAGGGGAGCACACAAGCACACTTTTTAAAAATACTTTAAGAAAACTTAGTTTTGTTTTAGTTACGCATATTGGTAAATCACTCATAATTTCAAATGCAGTTTGATTCCGTTGCTGTTAGGGGCTATCATAGCAAAGTATATAGAAAATAATTTGTCCATGCTTTGTGTGCTTCATTAGTCATAGCCCCAAAATGTATACAGGTGTACAGAGGCTTGGATCCAGGAGCCTCTTGGTACCAAGGTTCTGAGTGATCAAGTCCTTTACATCAAATGGTGTAGTCTTTGCTTGTAGCCTGTATCCATACGCTCTTATATTGCAAATCATCTTGAGCTCAATAGAGCTTATTAAAATATAACTCAGTAAATAGTTACTGTAGTAGAACAAGAAATAATGACAAAACCGAACCTGTATGGGTACACTACATACTAAATTTAAAAAAAAAAAAAAACTATTTTCTATCTATAGTTGGTTGAATACTTATGCAAACCCTATAGGTTCAAAATGTCTTAGATTAGTAAGTAGAACTGAGCTAAATATAAAATATTAAAATGACCTTAGAAGCCTTAAACTTGAAAATTATCAGTGAAAGGAAAAAAAGAATGATTATAATGGATGTTCCTCAGTGTTTTTTCCTTAGTGTTCATTAAAATAAAAAGCTGCTTAGTTCTTCTCAACCTCAGACAAAGCATGAACTTTGGCAATTGTTAAGAAGTTGTATGATCATCTCTATCCAAGTTTCCCTTTGTCTCTGGCCTGCAGTAGTTTTCTAGCAGTTAAGCAGCTTAATAAGGAAGAAACTGAAGCGTATGCTTGTAATAGGCATTAAGAGTAATGGCAGAGTGTGCCAGGAGCCTGCATTTTTATCACTGAAGATTGCCAAATGCTCAGAGCCTGTCCTGGTTAGCTTCTCTTGAAAAATTAACAGGAGCCTCTAATAAACTGTTTATAAAAAGTTGAAGGTTGAAAAGATACTAAAGGTATATGCTTGGTGATTGAATCAAAGCTGCTAATTTTGCCATTTAGCTGTTGCTTTGGCATTTTCTATCCTCTAGGAAAATAACTCTTAGAAGCCAAGGCAGATGACTTTGTTGTGAACACAAGGATAAGAGCAGGTCTCCTAAATTAGCAAATTACAATTAGGATAATAGTTGGAGAAGACAATTTAGTAAAAGAAGTATATAAATGCATGCAGTTTTTAGTTCCATTTCTTGTTTGAAACTTGAAGGATTAACTACATCAATCACTTATGTTTATTAACAAAAACAAAACAATCACAGGGCTAAAGTGCATGGATATGGAACAATATCCAAGTTTCGTACTTTTAACTTAGTTTTCCTTTCATGAATAGGAGTTATCTTTTCTCTTTCATAATACAATATATACAAACTGGTTTATATATATTTTATTCCTTTTTCACATCTGCAAGCCTCCCTGCCGGTTTATTTATGTCTCATTTATTTAATTTTCTCACTAATTGTTACTATGTGAAGTCACTTTGGTGTGATAAATGCCTTTTACTTTGTATTATACAAACTCATACCTAAATTAATCCCTATTGGTTTGGGGATCTGCCTGCAATATGAAGCTCCTAGTCTTTCACTTCCATATTCACAGTCCAGAAAGTAATTCATTCCTAAGCAGAAAATGAGGCCAGTGTTGATGTTATACAAGGTTTCCCTCAATCCTTATTTTCTCAAAGTAAAGTAGAACAATCCTTGCAGTACTAATTTTCAACTTCTGACAGAGTGGAACAATTTAAAGCCAAAATATTTTACTCAAAGCTCCATTAATTGAGCAGGGATAAACTAGAGTCTCTGGCCTCTCTAATTAAATAACTAATTGCATTAAATTCTACTACCCCATCTAAACCATTTTTTGTTTTTTCCAAATGACAACTCCTGAAACATGCCATGGTTGAAATTCCTTAGCTTTGAAGATTTTGTGTAACAAAAGCTCTGCCTTTGAAGTAGTTCTGTGAAAAGGAAGTAAAACAACTTTGCCCTGCTGATGGTGCAGTCTCCATATTATACTTCTTGAGCATTTTTCACTAGAGTCAAACAATGGTAGCCAGGGAGTACTTCGGAAAGATGCTGTTTCCGATGCTTAACACCAGCCCAGGGACCTGTGTGCCGGTCCTAGGTCCCATGTGATGGAAGAAAAGAATCATTTCCTATACAAGTTGTCCTCTGATGTCTACATATACACTCACAACAAATAATAAAGAAATGTAAATTTTAAATCACTGATTTGTAAATTCTAGGGTTTTAAAAATTATTCAACTTTCTTATATTTATTTAATATTAAAATCAACACATTTTAAATTTGTCTTCTGTCTTAAGGGCTTTTGTTTTGAGTCTAACCCTATGTCCCAAGTTTACTAATTGCTATATTCATTCAAATGTGTGTTGTCATATTCTGTTTCCCTTGCTTTCAGTGTACAGTTCAGACGCTTAGCATGGCAGTGAAGATCCTGCGTAATCCGCCCCTTCCTGTTGTTCACCATTCCTCAGCACAGCACTTTAATTCTTTCTCATTCCACACACACACCCTCCCCTTTACTGGTAACTCCTTTAGGTCTTATTGCTTATCTTTTTTACATACAGCTTTGTTCTACTGAATTAGGAACATTTTAGTGGTAGGAGCTGTGTGCCTGCTGGCAATAGTACAGTGATTAGGGCAGTCTCTGCTTCAAAGGAGGCAAGGAGTCTTATCATCTTCATTCTTTGGTGTTGGGGTGACTGTCCTTCCACATTGTGCAAAGGTGTGTCTCTATTGTCAATTGTTAATTTTGTACCTGCAGAGAGCGAAGTGCTGGCAGGATTTTGGTATTGTCATTTCTGTGGCCCATCACAGCCTCTATATTTATAAATACTTGTCCTTCCACACCTGCTCAGATACTTGAGGGTCAGACAACCACCCACCATGCCTAGAGGCAATCTAAGAGGTTTATCAGATGTTGTCTTGCTGCTGATTTCAGAGACTGTGCACCAACCAAGGACCATGCATGGTGAGGACCCAGACCCTCTGCTCAGATGTAGCCCATAGGCACCACAGTCTTCTAGTGGGTCCCATAATATGGGGAGTGTGGGCTACCTCTGACATATATTCTGGTGCCCACTCACTGATCACTTCTCCCTGGTGCGACAGCCTTGCCAGACCACAGAGGAAGAGGATGCAGGTGGTCCTGATGAGGCTAAGGTCAAATGTTAGGGGAGGAGGGCTTCCCTTTCTGAGGACTAGGGGAGGAGGAATGAGGGAGGAAGGGTGGGACTGGGAGGAGACAAGGGATGGGGCTACAATGGGAATGTAAAGTAAATAAATTTTTTTTAAAAAAGAACTGATGGCCAATATCTGGGGCAGGATGTATGAGGATGGAACTTCCAGGCGGAGAGAGTGACAGGGAAACAAAAGCAGATGTGGGAGAATCAAGGAGGACACAGAAGGGAGAAGAGCAGACTGCCAGGAGGCGGGTCTGAGGAAGTCCAGCAATACTTTGGACTCTGTAGAACTTACATGATGAATGTAAAAGTTACTTTGGTTTCTTTTAGTCTTAGAACTAGCCTTTTTCCTTATTAATAATATATCTCATGTCTTAAAAATAGTAGTATAATAGTTTAAAGAAAATCAGCTATGCACACATTTATGATAGCCTTCTGTAGCTGAGATTCTGCTTATGATGCAAAAATACACCAAATAAAACAATTACAGCACTATTTTATGTTTTCCAAGTATGAATGGTACTGACTTATAGAAGCCTCAGTGCAGCCTGCAACAGCGCTGCCTTCATCACACGCTCACACTCAGTTGAGAGTGGAGGAAACTGAAGCTGTTGGGAAACGAGCCATGGCCTCAGTCATCCACTGAGTGGAAAGGAAGAGATTGAGGTTGATTTCTTTTGCCACCTAATGCAGTTTTTCTAGAATTTACTCACCTGAAAGAGGGGAAATGTGAATATTTAAGACACCCCAAAAAGTGAATGTTAAAGTAATTTGGGGGAAGTAAAAGAATGAGGGTTGTGTCAGAGGTAGAGGGTGAAGAAGTATTGAGGAAATAGAATGAGCAGGAGATTTCATGGTAAGGAGCGTATGGAGGTTGTAGGAAAGGGGGACTAGAGGTGCTTTAAGTTAAAAGCTCCCAGGGTCTTTGACCTCTGTCTTCTTCTCTGCTTAGTTTCTCTTTTAAAGAAACCCTGGAGAATAGCTTAACAATTCCCAGTGGAAGAAAACAGTCGAAGCTGAGGTGTAATGTTAGGCCCTAGCCCATCAGCAGTGGATTCAACCCTGAAGCTTTGAGCAGTCTCCTTGGTTTTATGGCTAAGAACTAGTGTCCTCGTTCTATAACGAGGAGCGGCAACTTTACTTTGTAAAGAACAGTATTTTGTATATTTTCTCTGGTAAAATTTGGGACCAACATAGTCCATAGATGGGAGATCAGATAGTGCAGAAAGGCCTATAAGGAAGTGCAGGCATACTTCCCTAGCGACTGTTGCTAAGGCTAGCTCATCATCTGAGAACAGTCGCTTTGTACAGCTACGGCTTGTTCATCTTACACGGTGGAAGGCCAGCTCACTCAGCCTGCCACAAATCTCTCCACCCCTCCTTCCACTTTCTGCTGTCTAAAGTTGAAAGATTTATTGAATTTTCTTTTTTGATTTGTAAAAATTCAGGTATTTCATAAAGAGGTAAATTAATAACTCATAATCCCTTCCTAAAACTGATTGTCTGATAAATGACTATATAAGCTATATTTTATATTCACATCAAGCGTTTCCCCTACTCACAGTGAATATTAAAACCTCTCTAAAGTCAGGTGTGGTGACACACACCTTTAATCCCAGTATTCAAGAGGTGGAGGCAGGTGGATCTCTGTAAGTTTGAGGCCAGCCTGGTCTACAAAGCAAGTCCAGGACAACCAGGGATACACAGAGAAACCCTGTCTCAAAAAACACCACCACCACCATAAACAAAACAAAACAAAACAACCTTTCTAAATTAACTAATGTCAAGCTACTTCATTAGTTATAGCAAAAGCATGCTGTTTAACTGAACAGCGTGCCCCACACGCCTCAGGCACTCTTGTTAAGGATGAGATGTTTGTCCGGGTCTTATATTTCAATCCAAAATTATATGTTCCCTCCTTATTCTACTACTCCCTTAACTCTTCGAGAAGAACACACATGTAGTTTTAACTTTATTACTGTCACTATCTCCCCTAAACATCCATTCATTCTATACAACCAGAACTGTGACAGACCAGATATTATGCTCTAGAAATAGAAACTTCACATGAAATCCGTCATCAGCATATGCATTGTGCATTCTGTGCCAGCACTGCTTGAGAGTAGGCTCCATCGTGTTCTCTGTGTATACTTAACTCTTTAATTTGTAACTTGCAGTTTTAAAATTTATTTTTAAGATAGGGTCTCACTACATAGACCAGGCTGGTGTAGAACTCACCGACATTTGCCTGCCTCTGCCTCTTGAATGCTGGGATTAAAGGCTTATGTCACAATGCCCAGCCTTCATCCTAACCATCTTCTAGGACCATTTATTAGTGTTATGTATAGTCACACTGTTATACAGCAGATTTCTAGAACATTCTCTTCTTGCAATCTGAAACTCTGAAGCGATTAAACAATGCTTTTCCTTCCTCTAGCCTCTGGCAACCACTGTTCTGACATATGCATGCATACATACATATAGGGCTACTTTAGACACTTCACATTATTGGGTTCTTTTTTCCCCCTCACTCATTGCATTGACTGATGTCTTTAAGTATTCTAAAATAGGGGCTCATATATAATTCAAGATGGTTTATCCTGCCTGGACCTCACAAGTGCAGTATGTATGCTACCACATTCAACTGCATATTGTAACTGCATTTATTTGTGTGGTTGTACATGTACACGCACACACCCTAGACACTTGTGGAGTTCAGAGGACAGCTTGTGTTAGTCAGTTCTCTCCTTTCACCATCAGTTTCAGGAATCAAACTCAGGTCATCAGGGTTATGAATAAGCACCTTTACCTTCTGAGCCATATCTTTTGCACCTGGGTATATTTGTTAAGTCAGCAAGGAATTTGACATTTTGAAATCTGCCTGCTATAATTTGCTTAATTCTGTTAGCAGTTCTTTGTGAATAGTTACCAAATTTTAAACTTCAGAGAAATTTGTATAAGAATTTTGTACATTTCAATCATTTGTAAACAATTTCCTCTATGATTTCCTTGCTTGGGGAATTTGTGGGCAAAAAGTATTAACAGTTAGCTGGTTAGGGTCCCCCAGCTGGGTAAGCAAGGAGGAGCTCTTCAGCTGCTGGCCGTTGGGAGCTTCTTTTCCATGGATCTGACAGTATCCATTGCAGGCCACATGCAAAGAGCAGCAGTGGCGCCACTTGTATTAGAGTTTTCATTCAAGCTTTGGTCATCCAGACCATAGCTCTACAGGTGTTCCATGCTGAGACGTCAGGATTGCTCAGCCCTTGACTACAGGTGCAGCTCCAATGTCAACCTAGGAAATCAGAATTCTTTTGCACTTGACACCAGCCAGTATTACATTCTTGGCCAAAGAATCTAAGATGCTGGGAGGCAGAGGCAGGCAGATCACTGAGTTCGAGGTTAGTCTACAAAGCGAGTCCAGGACAGCCAGGGCTGTTACACAGAGAAACCCTGTCTGAAAAACCAAAATAAATAAGACTCTAAGATGCTACTTTTTCAGCTGCTTTACTATCTTCACAGCTTGACCAGTGCTCCACTGTCTCAGTTGTAGCTGCCGCTCTGTTGTCTCCGTGGCTGTATTCTTTATGGTACCATCTCAGGATGCACTGCTGATAACAGAAGACTGCTGGAATGGAGTCTTCTATTGGGCCCTATCTTGCAACACTAGAGGATGCAGCTCAGGAGACTGTGTCTTCACTAACTCAAAATTAATTGAACCCAGGAGGTCTGCATACAGCCAAAGAAAGGGTGTTTGAACAAATCACAGAGTATTTTGCATGCATTTTAAGATTTGTGTTTGCACCAATCACAGCCTTGCCTCTTTAGCACCACCAATTACAGCAATCCCTCTAGTGGGAAGTGCTCCCCCACTAGCCTAGGTTTAAATGGTCACAGAGTCATCTAGAGTTCATGGAGGCTTTGGTAGAAAAGGAAAAAAAATCTGATACAGACCATTTGAAATAGCCTTAGCTGAGGCTTCATTTTCAGGACCCAGGATAGTCAGAAGTCATCACACAATTGTTTCTAGGTGTCTGTGAAAGTTCAGTGGACCCATTCCTGGCATAAGTGTCTCCCATTAACTGACTCAGTCAAAGAATCCTACAGCTACTACTTAGAGAGTTAAATTGTCCACCACCACCACCACCCCCAAATCTTAACTTATTTATAACAAATGAACATCAGAAAGAGTGCTTTCAAGAAGAATTTATCATTAAGAGTAAGATTGGTGAGATGATTCAGCAGGTAATAAATTATTCTTGTCATTAACTTGTAAACTTGAATTCAATCCTTGGTACTTACATGGATGAGGAAAGAGCCTACTCCTGCAGGATGCCTTCTGACCTCCACCTGCATTTGAGCATATTGTGTACATACATACATAGAGAAAATTTTTTAATGAGTGATTTATTTTAACACATGCTAACAGTGGTACTTACCATCTGCCCATTGCCTCCAAGGAGATGGGGCCTCCTTATCTGTTTCAAAGGGGCATGGGTTTGGTCTTCCCTCGTCTACAGTAGAGAAATACATAGAAAAAGAAAATTGTGGTAATAAATGTCAAGGAGGTATGAGCAAGTGTCAGTGGGTTATTGTAGACAGGACAGAAGCCATGTCTACCTGGGAACATGACCATCATTAAAAGTATGCTTTAAAAAAATGGCACTTGAAAGTCACAGAGCTATGGCAGATTAGTATATTTGGTGAATTATTAGTAGCAATAGCTAGAGCAAAGAATGTTGAAGGAAATTTCTGAAGAAAACTGGCAAGGCCATCTAAGGCAATCACTTACTGTTTTATTCTGGAGGTAGAAGGGCCAGGAAAGTAATATGATTCAGTCTTTAATCCAGAATGCCCAGGCTAACCCTCAGAGGCTTGATAGGAATGGGATAGACAGCAGCAGACCAGGAAAGGATCCTGGCGGGAGTGAGACTTGGCAACTCTCAAAGTTTAACCTTGAAGCAAACTTTGTAGATAGACGTCTGGTGAAGCAAATGCAGTGTTGGTGCTCTCTATTGCCTGTCCCATGTGCTGTCATACAACTCCTTTGAGCCACTAAACTAATCCTACCTGCTATAAAGCAACCTTGAAATATTTATTAAAATAACTGGCTGGGAGTGATAGTGCAGGCCTTTAATCCCAGCTCTCAGGGAGGCAGAGGCAGGTGAATCACTGTGAGTTCAAGGCCAGCCTGGTCTACAGAATGAGGATAGCCAAGGCTACACAGAGAAACCTTGTCTGGAAACAAACAAACAAACAGAAAAAGAAAATAGCTGTGTTTTGACAGACAGGTGCTAGAGTTCCTGGCATAAACTTACAGTTTATTTGGGGGATCGCCTGTGAGCAACAGGAAGCCAACAGAGCCATCTACAAACAAACTTCTAAGCAATGAACAGTTTCCATTACAACTCCATTTCTTACAATTGTATTTCTTTGTTATGTATTTAATGGTAACTATTTCACACTTAAATGAAGTTTAAGCATTGAAGCATAACAGCTTTCTTGTCTTTTGCAGTTTCAGAGCTGTACTGTTGTTTGTTTTGGCATAAAGATATCCCCATTCGGTTACATCGTCCTCCTTTGAGCTCCACTGGGAAATGCAGTGTCCAAAACTAAACCCCCTGTTTCCTCTACTTAGAAGCACAGTCTCATGGAACTTGAGAGTTGTGTTACCTTGTTGTTGATACTGATTCATTTTTAGGGAGGTTGGTGATATTCATCACTCATTGACTGCCCCTGGAAACATCTGTCATGCATCCTCACCTTCTGCCGTGTCAGGCAAGATTCAGTGTTTCATTTTTTGCATTACTAGAAAGTCTCCCACATTGTGTAATTCCTTTAATGCTCTCAACTATGTGCGGATATGCTGAAATAACTGTGTATTGTGTGTGCTTATACAAACCAGGGGTCAACTTTGGGTATTGTTCCCCAGAGCTATTTGCATTGGTATTAGACAGTATCTCACTGGGACTCCAGGCTTGCTACTTAGGTAGTGCTTCGATCATAAGGACAGTCCATATATTTCAGTGACCCAGGAGGGTGGAAAGAGGCTAATACACTAGACTCCATAGTTTCTCATCTTACTGTAAAGGAATATAGCAGTGCACCATGGCATTCTGTGTCTACAGTTGGCCACATGTTCATCAAATCATCTTTATTAAGTAAATTTGCCTCAGTTGTGTCCAGGAAGATGAAGGAATTGGAGTTACCCCCTTGTATTTTTCTTTGGTTGTTTGTCTTTTGTTTTTGTTTTTTGAGAGAGGGTTTCTTTGTGTAGCCCTGGCTGTCCTGGACTCACTTGGTAGACCAGGCTGGTCTTGAACTCACAGAGATCCACCTGCCTATTCCTCCCGAGTGTTGGGATTAAAGGTGTGCGCCACCATGCCCACACTCCCTTGTTTGTAATAAACTGTAGAACAAAAAAAAGCATTAATGCTTTATTCTAGCTGGAAACTGTGGGATTTATCTTTAAGGGAGTTCTTTTGCTTCTAAGAAACATGGTTCTCTTCATTTGGGCCAATTTAAGAATTTTATTCAGAGTTGAGAACATACAAGACAGCTTGGTGATTATTCTTTAGCCCCAAGTCATAAGTCCTTAAAATTCAATAAACACATGACCTTTACAACTGGGTATTTCTCCTGTTGCCCTCAAGACTAGTGCTTTGATCTTGGTTTGAGATGCAATCAACATAAATGATATCGGCTGCCCTGTGGTCTCCATACCTAGCACGCCCTGCAGGTTGGTCTGCAGAACCATTCCAGCAAGACTCCTTAGTGGGTTACCTAGAGCAAAGCCAGGTTTGGTCTTTACTCTTCTTGTTAAAAGGGACTAAAAGGGAAAATGGACATGTGGCTATAATTCTGAGAAGTTAGGGAAGGACAGGGGTGTAGAGATGTGAGGTACTAAACTCCTTCTACCCTCAGCACCATCATAATCCCTGCAGATGGGCCTTGTGTTGAATGCAGCACACAGGGTAAAAGGAACAGTTTGAGGCAAGCAGGCCCATTGTGTTTTTAAGTGGTTTCTGGGGTGTCCAGGTGTCCTGATTTAAAGGCACCACTTTTAAAGTCAGGAAACTGTGTCTTGTTCTGAAGTCTGATGTAATAAAGTACATATTCCTAGGGGATAGTACGGCTGGGCCCATGAACCATGTTACAGCTAGTGATTTATTTCTACTTAACCACACTTAATAGCAAATATGCAAGGCGCCGTGGTCTCAGGACGGCCTTTTAGCTGGAGCACAGTCAGAGATCCATGAAGTAGGACAAAGGCAGAGCACTTTGTGTCCTGTCCAGAAAAGTTCTCCCTCTGCTCTGTGACTGAGCTGTGAAGTTGCTCTTACCCAGCATTCTTCTGGAGTGCCGCCATGGACTGTTTGTATCTTGCTCTTGTTCATCCATTCTTTACTTCATTGCTTACCATGCCAAAAGCTGCTCTAGGATGTCTACTACTGTCACTTATTTCTTATCTTGGATTGGTTTCTAGAAAGTAAAATTAACTTCAGTTTTTTAGATTGTTAGCCATATGGTTTTAAACGGTTTTTATACTTTAGGGAGCTACTAAGTCAGTGTCCTCTGTTTGCTTTTCTGTTGCTGTGACAAAAACAGTTTCGGGTTAATTCCTGTGTTGGGCTTACAGACCACAGTCATCATCCAGGGCAGCCAAGGCAGGCTCGTGAAGGGGAGAGCCACGGCAGAGCCCACGGAGCAGCAGTGCTTACTGCAGCTTCTTTGCTTGCTCGGCTACTTCCCTTCAGCCCAGGCCCTCCTGACCAGGGCTAGTACAGCCCAGTGGACTGGGCCCTCCCACAGTAAGCAGCAATCAAGAAAATGCCCCACAGACATGCCCATAGATTGCTATTGAGATTTGTGTCGAGTTGGCAAAAACTGACAGCTAGTGACCATTCCTCCTCTTTTTGTCTCTTTACAATTTGCCAGGACCACATGGTAGTAAGAATTCTATCCCACTCCTCCAACTTCATTGTATTACAGACTACTAACAAGGACATTCTGTTGGAATTGCACTTACCAATTATATGGGGTATTCAGATTTCAAGCAAAAAGAAAAGTATATGTACTTTATTAAGGTGTCAAGGTCTTTGGCCTACAGTTCCATTATTTGGTTGAGTTTAAGGAGATTTTTACTCATTTTGCATACCAATTGTTTGTCAGATACATCTTTCACAAATATTTTCTTTTCATCTGTTGCCTGTTCTCTTGATCTTTGAAAATTTTGACATGCTTTAAAAATTTCAGAATACAAAGATTTTGTTATGTTTAAGCAGCTTAAGATCCTTGTTTGCATGGAAGGACATAATTATAAAGTAAAAATGTAGATATACATGGTTAATCTGCTGAATAAGAGGATTTATCTTCTGATTTTGCTTTTATAAATGTCACTAATAGATAATTCAGAAGGAGATAGCCATCCCTGTGCCCCTCCATGGTTTAACAGTTCCCAAATAAGCCATAATTAGAATGGAGGGCTGCCCTCCATTAGACCTCCTACTTCAACCCAAACCTGTTGTTCACTGCTCACAAGCAGTTCAGACCTTCAAAGGGTCTCAGGCCTTGCCATCCAGTCCCTTGCTCACAGGTCTCTTAGGGCTCGGCTGACAGTCAAGATTCATTCCACATCTTGGTTTTCTTGTCCCTGTAGCCATGGTCACAGAGATGGCATTTAGGAAAAAGGAAGGAAGTGTGTACTGAACTAGTGGACCAGCAGGTGCAACAGGGGCCAGAAGACTGACATGAAATGGGTTGGGTTTTTGTTTTGTTTTGTTTTGGGTTTTGTTGTTCTTGTTATTTTGTTTTGTTTTGAGAAAGGAAGAGTCAACATGTATTTGTGGGACATTAAGCATGTCCAGATAACTGGAGCCCTTGACTGGAACCAGAACGGTAGTTTGAGTGTCATCATGTATGGCTTCTATTTCTATACTTACTTTTTCACAGAATG
Source organism: Acomys percivali (assembly GCA_907169655.1). NCBI lineage: Eukaryota > Metazoa > Chordata > Mammalia > Rodentia > Muridae > Acomys > Acomys percivali. Next base: position 24,031,127 of record OU015745.1, read on the forward strand.
GTAAGTTTTACAGCTAGAATGTTCTTAAAAGTCATCTTCTTAACACAGAAAACATCAAAATGAAGTCTATCAGGAAATCTCAAGTAATTTTTTTGTTGTTGTTGTCCCAGTCTTAACTCTTCAACAAGTGCCGTCTGACACAGTGACAGTGTCTGTCATCCCAGTCTTAACTCTTCAACAAGTGCCTCTGATACAGTGACAGTGTCTGTCATCCCAGTCTACTCAGGAAAGCCAGGCCTGGGGTCACTTCAGTAGTCCACTGCAGGCATCAGGCTGAGATGCCATCTCAAGAGAGACAGAAAAAAGACAGACCCCTAAGTGTATTCCTACATGTTTATGGTAATCTCATAAATTTAGAGAACAATAATCCTAGTTAGAAGTTATCTTTTCTGAAAATATAATACACACAAATATGTCTGTTGGATGCATGTTTATAGTAGAATAAAGCTGTTGTAAGTTTGAGACACCTTTCTTTACACGAGGCCTTTTAAGGGTTTGCTCTTACTGTTTTTAATTTCGTATATGTTAGTGTGTGGGTTGCGAATGTGTGTGCAAAGAAGCCAGAGTCATCACTCCCGTGGATCTGGAGTTGGAGGCAGTTAGTTGTAAGCTACACAGCATTGGTGCTGTGAACCAGAGTCACATCCTCTGCAGGGGCAGTGTGTGCTCTTATTCTTGAACCGCCATCTCTCCTGCCTCAGAGTGGTTTTAACATGTAAATATGTGTGAGATATATATATATACACACACATGGGTGTCAAAAGCACATTTACATACCAAGCCATCTCACTGCCCCTTAAAATATAGTTTTACATGTTATTTAAGCAATTATGCTCAGTCTATCCTCTTGGTTCTCATCATGATAAAATACCAGAGTATGAAAAACAGTCTTAATTTTCTTACCCAGAAGCACATTTAGGTAAGAAAAGCAATTAATTTTATAAATTAAGAAATGAGAAGGGGGGACTGGAGAGATGGCTCAGTGGTTAAGAGCACTGTCTGCTCTTCCAAAGGACCTGGGTTCAATTCCCAGCACCCACATGGCAGCTCACAACTGTCTGTAACTCCAAGATCTGACACCCTCACACCAACACACATAAATTAAAATTAAATAAATAAAAAATATTTTAAAGAAAAAGAAATGAGAAGGGTTTACTACATTTATAGAGACAATTTCCATAATTTTAATATAATTAAGAACGAATCCTCCTGGCTATGGTGGCACATGCCAATAGGACATGCTGGAAAGGCAGCAGCAGTAGAATCATGAATCTGAGGCCAGACTGCACCATATGTTGTCTTTTCTACCTCTGGCATAAGTAAAAAGGAGTTAAAAAAAATGATCCTGAATTTTCCATCCTTTCTACCTATATTCCTTTGTACTTAGGAAAAAACAAAAAGTGTTTTTCTTTGTTTGTTTTTATAAGTTATATGCAATTTGACAAGCAGATTAGAATATTTGGAAGAGAGCGGGGAGTCATTCTCAACCTATATCCTCCCAAGCCAGTGCATAAGGCTGTTCTTACAGGTTTTGCTTATGAAAACTCCAGACACTGGCTGTGGGTGTGTGCAGGGACAGGACTGGTGACAGAGAAGCTCAGGAGATCTTTAGGTTGCTAAAAGCAAGCACTGTGATTCTTCTTCTTATACTAGCGGTCCAGCACTCTGATCAATTTGCTAGCAGGCAGTGTACTATAAGACCAAAGATTACTTGCTGGGTATGCCAGGTGTTTGGAGAGAGAAGCATGTAGAGAGGTGAGGCGGTGGCACCACTGGCATTCTTCAAGCAAAGATCATAGTCATCAGACCTGAAAGAGTGCAAGCTGGAGGAAAGGCAAGTACGTGTCCTCAGTAGCATGGTGTGGACAGCTGGTATTGCGTGTGCTAGTCAACTAAGATTGGAAAAGGCTAAGTAAACAGTAGGACAGTGACAAAGTAGAGGGATTAATGGCTGAAAGCCTTCGGTGATTCTTAAAACAGACACTGAAGTACATGGAGGCACTCTGGAGCTTGAGCTCTGAGAAACAATGTATGGAAACTTCAGTTTCCTTTGCAAACAAACTTCCTGAAGAAAAAGGACATGGCAAATGGAACAGCCCAAAAGTGTGTGCTTGCAACATCAGGTGCACTTTTTTTGAAAAGACCATGATTTTACACGGAGGAGTGTATGCTGCCATTTCTTTTAAATGTTAAGCTATCAGGCAGAGAAATGGTGTTAGAAAGTAACACTGAAATGAAAGGAAAATTGTGAATCTGCCATTCACTCAGCTTTATCTCTTGAGGCCTCCCTGTCCCAGATCTCCAGTGCAGCTTTAAGTCATACGTCAGTGGGTTCTTGATCCATTTTGACTAAATTCACCAGTAGAAATTACCTTACTAAATGTTCTTTGTTTGTTGGCTTAATCTTTCTTAGGTTTTTGGGGTGTGTGCGTGTGTGTGTGTGTGTGTGTGTGTGTGTGTGTGTGTGTGTGTGTGTG
>OU015745.1:24033613-24092041 GCA_907169655.1 Acomys percivali
TGTGTGTGTGTGTGTGTGTGTGTGTGTGTGTGTGTGTGTGTGTGTGTTTCTGTGTCTGTGTATGCGCGCGTGCCCCTGTGTACATTTGGAGGACAGAGGATAACTTTGCAGGAACATGGTTTTCCACCACGTGACTCCTGGAGATCAAACTCAAGTGCTCAGACTTGACAGTAAGCACCCTTATCCATGGAGCCATCTCATGGGTCCTCAAGCTGTTGTTAAAGGCAGATGGAGGCCATATGTATTTGCATACAAACCCTTCATCTACTGTACAAGTGCTAGGATTGCCAATGTGTGCTACTGCGTTCAGCTTCTTCATGTGACTTCCAGGGGTTGAACTGAACCATCAGGCTTGTGCAGCAAGAGCTTTTAGTCATGGAGCCATATCTGTGGACCACTTCTAATCTTTGGACTTCAGTTGTATTGTGCATTCTGCTACATAGAGACTTTTCATAGACTTTATTGTATAGATTTGCAAAACTAAGCTGTTGTAAAATATTTTGCTAGCTTACTTAACATAATTGAGGCCCTAGATTCATGCACCATCACTTTGGAAAAATAGGTAAAATATTTTATTAAAGGCAAGATATGTGTTCACTGCTTAAAAAAAAAATAGGGTGAGCTTGATGTGGATTGATGTCTGCTTCAGATGAGAATGCAGAGTGATATATATTCCTGAAGTTGTCACTGTCCCTGGTCTGTACGCATGGCCATGTGCTCCCTTGTGCAGTTTTGGACAGAGTAGGTTCACCTGTAGTGAGGGCAAAGCAAGTGAGCTTTAGATAGAGTAGGAAAGACCTGTTGTTCTACAAGAAAACTGAGCGCTGTCACTGCAAACACAGGATACAGGGTTTATTAGGGTCCCTTCTCCATGCTCACTATCAACAAAGACGTGGCATAAAAAACGTGGCCTGGTTCCCTGTCATTCACTTTGTAGCGCCTTCTGGGAAGTAAAAGGGCAGCTGGAAGGGACGTAACCAACAGTCTAAGGGATGGGTGCCTCTCCTGCCCAGCAGCTGACATGGCCGCTCTGCACCTCAGCCAGCAAAAAACGGAGAAGAAGGCACATGATTTCACCACTAAGCTGCTTTGATCAGTATGTTCAAAGAAAAGACCCTCACACTATCAGGAACAAGATCTGGACCCATATTCAGCAAAAGGAAATCTATGATGAAACATTGTTTTCAGAAAGTTCTGTTGCTCTGATGAGGTCGTGAAGATTGGGAGGCTTAGCTGTAAGGTGTTAAAACTGTTTTCTTTTAGAAAGTAAGATCTGAAATTCAATAGCTAACTGAATCTCAAAATTGTCACAAAAACGATTTCACGCTTCGTCCGCTAGAGCTGTCTTTAGTAAATATACATGTAATCTCTCTCTTGAGTTGTTTTCAGAACCAGTTTAAAAGATGCCCTGAAAATATGAATTTGTTTCTCACTATGATCTAAAAATGTATCACCCAGGTTCATTCTGTGAGCCAGCCGTAATAAACTTCATTTTAACAAAAATAGTATTTGGGGGCTCCATACACAGCATAGGGATAGAGTGCCTGCCCAGCATGTGTAGGCATAGAGTGCCTGCCCAGCATGTGTAGGGATAGAGTGCCTGCCCAGCATGTGTAGGCATAGAGTGCCTGCCCAGCATGTGTAGGGATAGAGTGCCTGCCCAGCATGTGTAGGCCCTGGGTTTGGTCTCTAGTATTACATTTCCTACACATACACAAACACACACACGGGGGGCGGGGGGAGACGCTCCCAGAACCTCAAAAATAAAATAAGCTTTGAAGCTCATTTTAGTTAAAACTTTGGAAGCATCTTTAGTATAAGTTGGTTTCCTTCAAATAAATGTTTTTATATAACCTCCCCAAATGAATTTTTACCTTTTATTTGAATGTAAGTAGATATATTTCACCAAAAGAGGAATTAATAACTTTTGCTAAGTTAACTTTCAAGCATATTAATAAAATGAAGCTTTTCTTAATTTCAGAATTGAGTTCATGTTGTTTAGACAAACTGGTTTAGTTGTAGAATGCAGATCACACTATCTATCTATCTATCTATCTATCTCTATCTATTCCTCCTTTCCTCTCCCTCTTCTCCCTCTTCTCCCTCTTCTCTCTCTCTCTCTCTCTCTCCTCTTCCTCCTCCCCCCCACCCCGCCCAGCTTTTGAGTTTTTCGAGACAAGAGTTTCCTGTGTAGCAGAGCCCTGGATGTCCTAGACTCACTTTGTAGGCCAGGCTGCCCTCAAACTCACAGATCTGCCTGCTTCTGCCTTCCAGCCATGGCACTAAAGGTGTGTGCCACCACACCCAGCTCTACTATTGCTGCTATTGCTATGTGTCTAACTGCTGCAAAGAGTTGAGGGCAAAGAGCCTTAAAAGGACAGTAAAACACCACTTCAAAATATGTAGAAATGCTCGTACCAGCTAGTAGGAATGTTGCTGGATTAAAGCCTGATGCTCAAGGTATCTTGGCACTTGGAGTACGTGAGTGAACAGAACAAAGATTCTGCCTCTATGGGACCTGTATTTCACTTATTTTAAGCAAAAACTTGGGGGAATAATGAAGACTGGCACATAATCCCATAGTTTGTAGAGTAGATTGGATAACTACAGCATTACATTTTAAAAATGTTAGTTTAGCCGTATGCAGAGCAAAAATTAATCTTTAAAAGCTCTTGGCTTTCTGGATCATGAGCTGAGCTTCTAGAATGAAAATACTTTGAAATTAAGTGTGGCATCACCGTTAACAATAATAAAAGGCATAAATAACTCTTGTATCTGTGAGGGAAAGATGGGTTAGACAGGGAGGGCTCTGTGCACATAATGGAGTATTATTCAATGTTGAAAAACAATATGCTGATGCATGCTACAATGTGGATAAATCTTGAAAACATTCTACAGAGTTAAATAAGCAAGTTGCAAAAGATAATTGCTGAATTATTCCACTTTTAATAAAATACCTAGAGTAGCCAAATTCACTGAGACAGAAAATAGAATGGTAGTTATTGGGAGTTGGGGCAGGGGAAATGAGTTTTTACTCAGTGGGTATAGATTCAGGTTTTCTAGATTAAGAGCCTTGGCAGAGATTGGTTGTACAATCATCTGGATGCATTTAGTACCACTAAACATCTGACAACAGTTAAGATGCTTATAAGTGGAACTGGAGAGATGGCTCAGTAGTTAAGAATACATACTGCTGCTGCAGAGGGCTGGAGTTGGTTCCCAGCACCCACATCACAACTGCTCATAACTGTAGCTGCAAGGGATTCAGCATTCTCATTCTCTTCTGGCCTTTTCAGGTACCTGCACTCATGTGCACATGCCCACATAAAGACACATAATTAATAATAAAACTTTTAAAAGATGTTGTAGTTTATCACCATTTAAAATTTGTGTGTGAACATACTGAAAAACTAATTGCTAGATGAAAAGAAACCTTTAAGATAGGCCATAATATAGCCAGGCATGGTGGCACACATTTTTAATCCCAGCATTCAGAAGGCAGAGGCAGGCAGATCTCTGTGAGTTTGAGGCCAGCCTGGTCTACAAAGAGAGTCCAGGACCCTGTCTCAGGGAGGGAAAAAGATAAGACATGATGTACATACTAGGGGTAGCTGACCTTACATGTATCAAATAATTGAAGGTTATTTATGAAATAGCTTTCTTCATCATCCAGGTGATAAAAGAGTTCAAAAAGAGATAGGGACAAGGAAGAAAGTAGCAGTCAGTAGCCATGATGTACATACTAAGGGTAGCTGACCTTACATGTATGAAAGAATTGAAGGTTATTTATGAAACAGCTTTCTTCATCATCCAGGTGATATAAAAGTTCAAAAGGAGCCAGGCGTAGTGGCGCACACCTATAATCCCAGCACTCGGGAGACAGAGGCAGGTGGATCACTGTGAGTTCGAGGCCAGCCTGGTCTGCAAAGTGGGTCCAGGACAGCCAAGACTATACAGAGAAACCTTTCTGTCTCAAAAAACCAAAAAAGGAGATAGAGACAAGGAAAAAAGTAGCACTCAGTAGAAGGAGCTAGATTTTGACAGAGACTAACTTGGCACAATGCAGGTGGAGAGAGTTACAAGAACGTTAGTGAAAGTAGGTAAGAACTGATGAGAGGGGCACTGAGAGACTGTAAAACAGACATAGGCTGAAGATCCAGAGGTGGTCCTGAGGGTATACCAGGTATGTGAGAGCTCTAAGAACATTGACCTTAGAGAATCAGGACAGAGCTGGAGAGATGGCTCAGTGGACAAGAGTGCCTCCTGCTCTTCCAAAGGTCCTGAGTTCAATTCCTAGGGACCACAAGGTGGCTCACAACCATCTATAATGAGATCTGATGCCCTCTTCTGGCCTGCAGGTGTACATGCAGGCAGAACATTGTATACATAATAATAAATGAAGAGGGGGAAGGGGACAGAGACAGAGAGACAGGAGAGAATGAGAATATGAATCAGGACAGTATAGAATGATGGGAAAGTTGGTGATAGAGCTTTAAGAATAAAAGAGGCCCCAAATACAGAAATTACAATCCACATATAAAGCCATGGGTTCCGTAAAGACTATTAGAAGAGCAAGTCTGGCCTGGTAGCACACACCTTTAATTTAATCCCTTTAATCGCAGTACCGAGGAGGCAGAGGCAGGCAGATTGCTGTGAGTTTGAGGCCAACCTGGTCTACAAAGTGAGTACTGGACAGCCAGGGTTACACAGAAAAATCCTGTCTCAGGGAGGAAAAAAAAAAAAAAAAAAAAAGGCAAGGAAAAGAAGAACAACGCTCAGGATTGGCCATAGGAGTCAATGTGAAATTGGATTTTGTAAGTACTGTCAATCTGGGGACCAAGGAGTGGGTGCCTCCGTTGCCGTGATGGTGAGGGAAATACTGACTTGGTGCTGACATTTTGCATCCAGAATATTCCCTAATATCTAAATAAAAGAACAGAACACAGGAGTCAAATTCTGAGAGATCAGGTTACCCACAGCAGCTTGTCAGCAGCAGCCCCATCATCATTGTCCTCCCTCCCCTTCCCCCGCCTCAACCCCTAGGAAGACTGTGTCTTTAACAAAAGTTAATCAGGTTAATGCATCTTCCATACTCTGAGACCTGCAGAGAAAGGAGAAAATTGTAATTGAGTGGACAGCTTCAATGCATGAGATAGAGAGTAAAAGAGATACCCCAGCAATTGCCTATATTTTCTGGATAGCTAGTTTTAAAAAAACAAAAACAAAAAAACAAAAAAAAAAAAAAACAAGGCAACAGAATAGAAGTGTATGTAATCTATTAATAAGAAAATGGATTTTCAGTTTAATCTAGATTGTAGTCAATGAAACTATACCTCTTTGCCCATGTCATTAGCATGCCAAAGCCACTGGCCTCATTCTTTCATCTGGCCTTTCCCTAAAGTGTTCAGGGTTGTAAAGCATAGTGTATTCAATTCTGCAGCTAGCCAGCTTGAGACTCATACTTGGAGGAGGCAGGAATGGTAAACATTGGTGGTTATGTTATTTAATTCACACTCCTTGTACTTTTCAGGGCTCTTCTGTGGAGTGCACTCACACTTAGCACTCACTCCAAGTCACCATGTCATTCTGTGGAGCACACTCACACTTAGCACTCACTCCAAGTCACCATGTCATTCCTGGTTGGAGTTTCTTACACACTGGTACTGGAAGGCCACTGTATTAAAGATTCAGAAATAATCAAAGGGTGTTCAGCTCTCTGTGCCTTTGATATTTGTCTCTAGTTTCTGAAATTTGCCCAAAAGGGAGAAAGGAACAGAGGGGAGGTCGTACTATTTCCTGGAGCTCAAATGCCACAGTGGTGCACATCTTGATTCCATTAGGCTTTGCAGGTCAAAGAGTAAGTTCAGCTGGTGTAGTTTACAGCACCAGGGACAGAGTGACTAGCCACTTTAATGACTTGCCTTTCTGCTGCAACTTACTCAGGAAATAGGGATTGCTAACCACTGAAATGTTTGTATCCTCAGTTGACATGGTGGGGGTGTTTGTTTGTTAACAGAGAAATAGACTCAGAACAAGGAGAGTGATTTGGCAGGAAGTGCACTGACATTTTGTCCTGTGATCTGGGGGGGGGAGGGGGAGGTTCTCCCTTGAGTCTTCCTGGTTGCTCCCTTGGTGCTCTCCAGGCAATTAGTTAGACTGCTTGTCCTATTGGGACTGTTTGACAGGAGCCTTAGTTATGAACACTCTTGGTGGTCAACTTCTGTTTGTGTCCAGTTCCCCCAAAATATTCATGTTGGTGTTAAGACTGGCTTCTAGAAAGAATCATTTCTGACATTTTTCTTCTGTGCCTCAGTTTCCATCAGAGAAATACTACCTTTATCAAAAAAGTATCTTTTTACAAAGAGGACTGGTAGGCAGCAACTAAACTGCAGTTCTTTTCACAGCTTTTGTTTCATTCTGAATTTTGTTGCCTCTGAAAGCACATTTTAAACAAAGGTTCTAACAAGCACCAAGCTGCAGCTTACCATGCTGTCCTTCCTGTGAGATGTATTAGAACAGCAAGCTAAGTCCACCAAACTTGAAGCTGTTGGTGTTGCTTATACATCCTTGCCTTGTCTTGAGCATTTCAAAGGATGTAGTGCAGCGGTAGAACTCAAGGCCCCGAGGTCAGTCTCGAGGAGAGAAGAGGGAGGACTCTACAGTGTTTTAAGATGGCTCACCCAAAGAGTTCCATTTGGCGCCACAGCTAGTATGTTTATTAGAAAAGGGCAAGCTTGCAAAAGAGACTTTCTTCAGCATCAAACAAATATGAGAAACCAGGGCGTTTCACCTGGCTCCCTAGGATAGGTAAGGGATGAATAGCTGTAGGGTATTATCAAGATGACCAGAGACACGGGGAAAAGGACTGGAGGTGAAGACAGTGAACCTGTGAGCAGTCTTGTCTGTGGATAGCCAGGCTTCATGGCTTCCTGTGCTGCATATTTAAAAGTGATGACTTTAATGTTCTCCAAAAGTGAGGTTTGAGGGGATGTTTGTTGTCTTCTTTTTCCCTCAAGACAGAGTCTTGCCACATAGACAAGTCTGGTCTCTAGTTTATGGTAGTCCTACAAGTGGGACCATCCATGCCAGGCTTGATCATGCAGTTTTGCCCCGTCAGACTCTTGCAAAGAACCCAAGTAAAGACTCGCTGATCCCAACTAGCTTTAACCATTACTAAGGTCCTGAAAAACTTGGGGATCCATACAGCAGAGGTAGTCTATAGCAAAACAATAGGGGTGCATTGCTGTGCTTGGCAATTCCGAGTGGAAAGTCTCAGGTTTGGGCTCAAGGGGACACTGAGGCCAATTGTCCATTTGAATAAAATCTTGGTTTATTAGAAGAGTTATTAATGCCATGGAGAGACAGGCATGACAAGGGTCCTGACAAAGTGAGGTTGCCTTCTTACAGGTTCCAGAAAAGGGGGAGATTCTATGCCAGGGGTTGATGGGTTCGTAGTAGATGTTTGCAAGTCATCTGGTGGCAATGGGAGGGACTGTTTCTTGCATTCTGAGGAAAGAATGTGTGGCCTTGAGGATGTAGGGGAAATGAGAGGAGACCCATTTAGTTAGTGTGCATCCATTATATTAGGTGAATACCTGTTGGGTAACCTAATCGCTTAGAGTTTGGTAGCATAGGACCTTTGTGAAGAATTAGCTGTCAGGATGGGGAGAGACACAGCTCAGGTGTGGCCTGAGCAGCATAGCATAGAGATTCTAGCGGAAAGCAAGTGAGGATCCAGAGTCTAATTCATGTTTTATTTGGGCATTAATAGTATCTATTGCAAACTTATTAAAATTATAATCTAAGCAAGGAACAATAGACTAGACATTTCTCCCCTTCTACCATAGTTAGTTTTCTCCTTCCACCATCAAGCTCGGGTTGCCCAGGTTTGTTAGCTCTTGTGCATTTTTCCTAAGTACAAAACTCAAATCTCCATTATCTTCATATTTTGTAGCTAATAAAGATGCTGATGGTGCCATATTTTGCTTATATTAATTCATCATTTGCTCTTGGCCTAAAACCCAGTGCGTGATTCTGACAGTTGGTACACAGAAGTGCAGCACTCTCACTGAGAATGCACACTCCTCATTCCTGAAAGGAAAGCGATGCTGATGATCAGCAGGAAGCTGTATAGCACACAGTTAAGCCAGCTTGAACTCTGTCATCTTTAAGGCCATTTCACCACGTGAAATACTTGTTTCAAATGATCAGTAGATGTATTTAGACTGTCTTGTTCCCTTTGGTGCTGACGTGAGCCTGGATGTGTGAGCCACCTGCCATTTCCCCAAGTGCCACGGTGTCGAGATAGTAGAAAGGGATACTAGGATCCGTGAGGGTCCTCTCTTCCAACAGCAAAAACTAGTTAAGCAAATGCTTATTTTCATGTTGTAAACTGATCTGCCCACATTTGTTAGTATTACTTGTTCAGAGTTTAGTAGATCTATTCATCCAAAATAAAAATCTTAGAATATTTAAATGATAGTCTTCCAGTTGTGGCTTCACTAAACTTTTCCATATGACTGCAATTGAAGCTCAATTATCCTAACAAAAGTCAGAAACAAAGTTTCAGCAGTGCATTCTCAGATTCAGCATTTCCTGGGTCAAAACCTACAGCTACTTTCTATCGTTTGTCTCTTTCCGTGAGAGATGACCTAGTGAAGAATAAGCTTGGGTGCAAGGACAGTTTCCTCACCCAGCTCACTCAGATTATTTGTAAGTTTCTTGTGTGTACCTCCTTGATCTTTGCTTTCTGGACATGAACTGCAGAACAGTTAGCCAGACTGTCGCAAATTCTAGAATAGAAAGGGAGGTCAAAATTAGCGTAGTATTAAAATTTGCACAGAGAAACTGAAAACTCTCATCAAGAAAAGTGACATGTAATAGCATGCAGAGAACGAGTGTGTTCTATTGCGAACGATCCTAGAACCCTAGGCAAGATTTCAGTCCTTTGCACAGCTCCCCATTGAGCCCCTGCCCCTTTCACCACCTCTGGCCCACCTTCTTTTTTGGAAATGTTTTCTTTCCTGATAAATTGTAGCTGCTTCTACCATTATCCTTGTGTCCCTGATCCAATTCCTCATTATAAGAAATCCCAGTGCGTACCCACTGAGCCCAAATATCTGCCTATAACAAAACCACTGGTAATCTGTGACATTTAAATTATTGTTTTAAAGCATATGTAAAGATCATTGCCAGTAAAGTCACATCCCTAAATTTATTTGCAATAATGAGATCAAAGACTTTCTAATGTTTAGCATGCCCCGGGAACAAATGGCTGTGTTTCCTAGTCCAGTTTCTTAAAGTTTTCAAATCAGGGCTAGCAACATGGTTCAGTAGGTGAAGGCATTTGCACCCAAGGCTGACAATCTGAGTTCAGTTACGATGTTGCAAACAAAGAAGAAATAATCTCCCTCCTCCACAAAGGAACATAGTAACAAAGCAAAAGTGTCTTGGCGAGGCAATTCTTTTTGTAAAAAGAGAGCAGCAAGACTCAAACCAGGCTAGCCAGCCACCAGGACAGGAAGCTCCCTTCATTGTTATTCTAACACACATAGTAACTGTTTCTTTTCTCCATTGGCTATGATCCAGTCTCACAGTCTTGCTGCTGGCTAGTTTTAAAAGAATTGCCATGAAGGACAGAGGTAGGGGTTAAGATTTGCAAAAAAGTCACAAAAGCTAGAAGAGATTTATGGAATATTGGCCCGTAGTGGGCAAATTACCTCTAAGAGAACAAATTTTTTCATACCCAAGACTCTACATGATGAAAAGAGAGGGCAGACTTCCACAAGTTTCATGCATGCATATGCTCACATTTATCTTATTTTTGAGGCGTTCGTAATATCTAGCCCTTGCTTGCTTAGGTCTCACTGTGTAGAGCAAGTTGGCCTCAAATTCACAGAGATTGGCTTGTCTTTGTGCCTCAAGTGCTGGGATTATTAAATGCATGTGTCGCCATTCTTGGCCTTACTTTACTTTTTAATTAAAAATATAAAAAGGAGTTCCTACGGAGAGTTGTAGCTAAATTTGAAAAGTATACAATATTAGTGAGTTTTTCTTTAGTTCATGCACTCTCCACCTTGACCCCAACAGAGTTAAGTTGTCCTATGCTGTGTTTTACAGTTGCCAGCTTTAGGTTCTATTCAGTCCTGGGTTCCTTCATGCTCTTTGTCAAGTGAGCAGTGTTGAACTAAATTACACATGTGAAAATCCATGAAATGATTGAAAAGTTAATTATTTCCTTTGTTCTTTAGACTTTTCTTTGTAGAACCACCAAAAAAAAAAAAAAAGTTTCAGATTTGGATCAGTGATTTTTTTTTTTTTTTTTTTTTTTTCCCTTTGCAGGCAAGAAGCTCTTCTGGCTGCTATTAGTGAAAAGGATGCTAACATAGCTCTTCTAGAGCTTTCGTCCTCTAAGAAAAAGACCCAAGAAGAAGTGGCTGCACTGAAACGGGAAAAGGACCGCCTGGTGCAGCAGCTCAAACAACAGGTATTAGTGGTGCCCAAGAGCACTTAGAGGCAGGCAGAGCCGAGTAGAGTGGGGCCCAGTTCCCACTGCCTTCTCAAAAATGCCTGCCACCATAGTACCTTATGTTTCATGCTACATATTAAATACAGAAGATTTTCATAATTAGACATTCAACAGGTCTATGGCTATATCTAAAAAAATTCATAGAATTCTCAATGATTGGCCTAAGTTAGAAGATGTCACAGGTCTCAACAGTTTAAAAACGTTATAAAGTCGCTGTGGTGAATAATTCATACTCACACTTGACTCCTTAGAATACTAAACACTTACTTTCTCTGTGTTTGCAACTTTTGGGATTCAGTTTGCTTTCATTTTGTTGAGACAGGGTCTTGTTATATAGATCTGGCTTGCCCAGTACTCATTTTGTAATTCAGGCTGCCCTTGAATTCACAACAGTCCCCGTGTCTGAACTTCTCTGACGCTGGGATTAAGTGTGCACCATCATGTCCAGCTGTATCTAAAACAACTTTTGATAGTTTCCAACAAGAGGACTTAATATATTATCAGTAAAATTTTGTTTCACTGGGGGTCAAATCAAGGCATTAGTTGACTCTCAGAACAGATTAGCCCCAAGTATCAGTGGTTAGTTGTATTTCCTTTGAGTTCTACTAAATAACCGAGCAAAAACATTTGTAATTGCTGATATCTTTTTTTATGTCCTCTAAGATTACTTAGCAAGTCTCATTTTAAGATCCTGTAAGTAGTTTGTTTTTATTTCATTATTGTAACAGCAGTCAGGTTCCAGAGTATGGAGCAGAACTACAAATTAGGAGTTTAGGGTTAAAATTAATGAGTTAGGGATATATAAGCTAAGTGGCCTTACAGAGTCGTTAATAATATATGCACTCATGGTGAAAAGGCTTCAATGAGTTGCACTGTATTCACACTTCATTTCCCACAAGTCTGAATGAATGTTATGGGATGTGAAGATGAATTGGCTTCTTCAGAGAATCAGGATCTTCTTGAGAAGACTAGTATCTAAATACAAAGCCATGATGTATTGAGGTCTCTTAGTGCATGCCTAAGAAATGCCTAGGAATAGCTAACTGTCAGACCCTAAAGCTGTCACTCTCTGTATCCTGCTCGATTGACTAGAGCCTATTCCTGTTCCCACTGATGTTTCTTTTCACTGTTAAAAGATGAGCATCACTGTTGGCACTTGTTTTCGATGCTGTTTTAATTTGGGGTATTGAAGTCTTTACCTCCCTTCCACCAACCCCTTAACCTGGTTATAAGGAAGAGTATTAATGGGGAGAGGAAGCACAGACCTCTTTACTTCTCCTGGCTGCTTAGGGTTAATGGGTTCTTTTAAGGCAGTATCAATCTCATCAACAACAGACACAGCAAGGAGTCTTCTCCAAGCTGCTAGCTTGAAACATTTCTCTCTCAGGGCTCTTCTGTTTATCTTCCTTAGAGTCCTACACTACGCTCCTCTCCATAGCACATGAGACAGGCCGTTACCATCGGGCAAAGACCACACCCCATGTGAGACAGTGATCAGCTGCAGACAAACTGAAGTCCAAACTGAAATCCCACACTTGGGACTAAAGCAAAAACATATTTACATAACATAACTGAGTTTACGAAGAACCAAAACTTCATTACACATTACCTTTCTATATATGCAGTTTTAATCCGGGTCTCTCCTGAGACCATATCCAGGTGACTGGCACAGGATGGGGGTGAGATCACCACTCTACAGTTGAACATTTTCCTAGTTTTCTACTGTTTTGTATTTTAACTGTTTAACCCTTCAATGCCACCTTATTTCCCTAATCTCTAAGTTCTCACCAAAAGGGAGTATTTGACTATTTCTAAGTATTTCCATGCAATGGGAGGAAATACCAATTACCCTTTCTCTCTCTCTCTGTCTGTCTGTCTGTCTGTCTGTCTGTCTGTCTCTGTCTCTCTCTCTCTGACTCTCTCTCTCTTTCTTAAGTGTTTTGGGACAGGGTTTCTCTGTGTAACTCTGGCTGTCCTGAAACTCACTCTTTAGACTAGGCTGGCCTTGAACTCAGAGATTGACCTGCCTCTGCCTTTGCCACCCCGAGTGCTGGGATTAGAGGTGTGGGCCACTGCATCCATCAACTTTTTAAAATTAACTTATGTATTTTGTTGGGCACACATGTGCCACAGTGTGCATGTGGAGGCTAGAGAACAACTTTCAGGTGTTTTTCTAGAAAAGGAACTTGGCTCACCAGCCTTTTTAGCAAGTGTCTTTACCCACTGAGCCATATCACAGACCCCCAAGTAATACTGTAAGTAATTCTTTTATGTGGTTCTGTCCATTATGCAGTTGCCAGGTTTTAGTCTCTCTGGGAATTGCTACGACACACATGACACTTTATTGGCTCCCTTCGCTCTTGTTTACTGCTTCACCAGTAAACAGTACAGCCAGTTGTTCTGACAGTCGCTGATTTGAACTTTCAGAGAGGCCTACACTTTGATATGGTGCATCTTGGATTCTAGCAGACCTGGCAAACACTTATCTGAAAACTAACATTTGTTCATACTTTCAAATGTCTCCTGAATCCTGCTGGAGTGCTGGATATGACAGTTGCCAGTGCTCTGTCCATTTATAAGCAAGCTGTCTGTCTCCAGTTGTATCAGCTCTTCCCCAGCAAAGTGCAGATTATTTGACTTCTTTGAAATGTTTGTCTTCTTTGTCCTGTCTCGAAGATTTTTACAGTTGTAAATTATCTTTTTACTGTTGAGAAGAATTTTATTAAAGTTGTTTAGGCGTTTGTCAGATGCTTTTTTCTTTGTTTGTTTGCTGGTTGGTTTGGTTTGGTTTGGATTGGTTTTTTGAAACAGGATTTCTCTTGTAATCCTGGCTAGCCTCCAATTTACAGAGATCCGCTTGACTCTGCTGGGATTAAAGGCATGCACCACGATGCCCAGTTTTTTTTTTTTTTTTTTAAAGATTTATTTATTTATTTTACATATATGAATACTCTATCTGGAGGTCACCTGCACACCAGAAGAGGGCATCAGATCCCAGTAGAGATGGCTGTGAGCCACCATGTGGCTGCTAGGAATTGAACTCAGGACCTCTGGTAGATCAGAGAGTGTTCTTAACTGCTGAGCCATCTCTCTAGCCCCGTCAGATCCTTTTTTAAAAGCCCAGCTTCGGCTTTTTTAGTTTTTGGTCTTAGGCCTTTACTGACTCATTGGAGCAATTTTTTAAAAAGACTATCTTTCATTTATTTCTTGACAATTTCATACATGTATACAATGTATCTAGCACAAGACTCCTCACCACATGCTCCTCCCACTGCTCTGAGTCTGATTCCTGCTGCCTGCTAGGAAGTTGACTAATCTTGTGCAGGTAACCACAGCTGCAGTGAGATCATGAGTGCAACAGCCAAGTCAGTTCTGGAAGACGGCACTTCCTAGCACTCTTCCTCACTTCTGACTCTTATGTTCTTTCTGCCTCCTCTCCACAAGTTCCCTGATCCTTGGTGGGGTTTATGAAAATGTCACACTTAGGGCTGAGCACTGAACAGACACATAGTCTCAACATTTTACCAGTTAAAAGTCTATGTATTATGTGCTGTTGCCCACCACAGAAAAGACCCCTCTGGGCAAGGTTGGGAGCAACTCTAATCTAAGGCTATAAATGTAAATATTTAGAAGACAGTTTGACAACATTTCCATTTATCAAAACAATGGTGGTAAGTTCCCTACTAGGGCCTTGACCTCCTAAACCATGGGTAATAAATACATAGATTCTTACCTATCAGGTTTCTGTAGTACATATAGAGATGTCTTCTGAACACAAGTAAAATTGTGTAAAGAAACACTAAAGATATAATGTGAACCAAACGATGAAAGTCATCATTTTTTGTTTATTTTCTTTCCCTATAAAGAAAATAATAATAATAATGTTGGATGAAGAATCTTTCTCGCCAGCCAAGAAAATAGAGCTTTCTGTAGGCTAGTTACAGGTTTAAAGCCTTTCATTATGAATTAAATTTGGAATGGCAGTCTGTTGCCAATAAAAATAATGGAGAACAAGCCTTTAAAGCTATGTACATAATGTAGACTCCTGAGTTACCATCATTCTTCATCGTTTAAGAAATGATGACAAGAAAAGCCTTTTCCAGTATTTTTGATCCATGGTTTGTTTAAATCAATAGGCAAAGAGTCTGGATTTACGAAGCCAGCTCTATTCAAAATTTTAAAATCAGCATGTCTACTAAAGATGTGCAAATTTTTCTCTTGTCATTATTCCCTAAACAATACTACATATTTATATTGACATAAAGTATATATGAGAATATGCAAGAATATGCGTAGGTTATATGTATCTACTATGCCATTTTCTTAAAGATTTGTTTGTTTTTTATTTATTATGTGTACAGTACTCTCCCTGCATGTACACCTACAGGCCAGAAGAGGGCACTAGATCCCATTACAGATGTTTGTGAGCCACCATGTGGTTGCAGGGAATTGAACTCAGGACCTCTGGAAGAGCAGCCAGTGCTCTTAACCTCTGAGCTATCTCTCCAGCCCCCCTACTATGCCATTTTTATATAAAGGACTTAGATGTCCTCAGACTGGTATCCATGGAGGAGTGAGTCTTAGAGATTAGAACCCATCTTCACTGACACCAAAGAACAGTTATATACCACAGAGAACAATGATTTTCTATTTAAATATGGATTAAGAGAATCTATTTCCTGGTGTGGTCTCATTTGTCACTTTCAGTACATGTATAAATAATTTTAGTTTCATTTTTACTTGTGTACCAAGAGTGGCCACACTCTTGTATTTTCTTTCACATTTACTGTAAATGAAGATACAAAGCCACAGTGCCAGCATTGTAATTGGTGATTCCTCAGCTGGGAATTCACTTCCTTTGAGTAGATTTCTGTATTTTGAACATGACTGCAGGTGCTGCTGCTGACGTTCTAGAACAGAGTGAGGAGTAGCTGCCTACTAGTCTGTTCTCACTGATGTAGGTTTTTACCAGTGCCCTCCTTCTTTCCAGCTCACACAGCTCTGCCCACTGCCCAGTTCCAAAGTGACTCCCAGACCATTGTCCCTGTTACCAGCATCTGTTAATCATCTTCTCCTCAATGAAAATCCCCTCAACCTCACACAGTAATGATTTTTTTCAGGAACTGGGGACTGATTCCTAGGATTCCACGTAGGATCCCTTGTAAGTTTGCAGTCAGGCTGATGGCCAGGTCTGCATCCTTAGCTCGCCTGAGGGCCTGTGATTTCTATTTCTTCTTCCTCTTTTGGTTTAGAGTCAAGTCATCTAATACTTTTCTGATCAACATCGACCCAGTGTTGGCTTAGAAAGAAAGAGATCTTTATTTTTTAAAAATTATTTTATGTGTGTGGGTATTTTGCCTGCATGCATATTTTTGCACCACCTGTGTATATGGTGCCCTTGGTGACCAGAAGACAGTGTTTGACCTGGAGTTACAAGTGTGAAGGGGAAAATATAATGTTCTCTGTGTAGGAGTGAGACAGTTCTCTCCTACCACCATGTAGATACTGGGGGTCAAATTCAGGTCATCAGGAGCTGAGTGAGGTGCCGCACACCTGTAATCCCAGCACTCAGGGAGACAGAGGCAGGCCTGGTCTACAAAGTGAGTCTAGGACAGCCAAATCTACACAGAGAAACCCTGTCTCAGGAAAAAAGATAATTTTTAAAAAGAGAAAAATGCAAAACTTAGGTCATCAGACTTGGTAGCAAGTGCTGTTATGCACTGAGCTATCTAAGTCCTTTAACATATCTCCTATATCCCTGGGCTGGCCTCTAACAGCTCATCCTCCTACGTCCACCTGCTCATAGTACTGGGATTACAGCATATGCCTCAACCCTCAGTTTTAAGATCTGATTTTTCTATTGCAGGTTAGTGACTGTCATGCACATAGAGAACCAGTAAGATAACAGAGCAGTGGTTAATGGGTGGACTGTGTAATTAGTGGGAAAATTTGGAAATAGAGTCAACAGGACTTTGTGATTCCATTGCCGGTACACATGGGAAATACAAGGTCAGAAGTAGTTGAAAGTTTCAGATTGAATGACTTGAAGAATAATGAGTGTTAGTAGACCTATTTGGAAAGGTGAGACCCGAGGAAGCCAGGGGCTCACAGTGATCTGACTAGCAACAAAGTTGTCACCATGCCCTGCTGTATGTCTCTCACCACAGAGGAGAAGCAGCAGGACACGGTAGAAGGACAACTGCAGTCCCACTTAGAGACTGCCACTTTCCTCTTTGTCAGAGCGTGAGTGTGACCGTGTGACAGTAATTCATCTGATGCCCCACAGGTCTCTCTGAAGGAATGACATCTACAGTCTGGTAAACAGAGCCTACACAATAGCTCATAGTTTGCTAATAAAAATAAGATTTCAACACTTTCCTTTAAAACACCAGGCTTATTTCTATTCCATTCTGTCTTCTTTCTTGACTTGAGTGTTTTTCTGTGAAATAGTTTCTGGAATGCCTTCTTTAGGTACTAGCTATGACTCTTAGAAGAAAAGGCTAACAATAAAAACCGAACTCCCTTTTCTCAAAAATATATAGGTATGCCCGGCTGATATTGTTGATTTTAATATTTATATAAAATCCACCCAGAACTGAATTAGCTGTTTTAAAAAGCAAGTCAGTTCAGCTGGGTGTGATGGCACATGCCTTTAATCCCAGCACTCAGGAGGCAGAGACAGGCTGATCACTGTGAGTTCCAGGCCAGCCTAGTCTACAAAGCAAGTCTAGGACAGCTAAGGCTAACACAGAGAGACTTTGTCTCAAAAAACAAACAAACAACAACAAAAAACACAAAAAGCCAGTTCTTAGATAACATGAAAACAAGTTCTACCTAAATTTAACTAAAAAATTAAAGTTGCATAATCATGTGTAGTAAGCCTAGTCTTACTTAGCAGTATAAAAAATGTACTAGATAAAGTTGTCTTCCCTGCACAAAGTTACTTCCCTACTTTAGCTCAAGTGAATATAACAAATACCATAGAATGGGTAATTGAAATAGCAGTTTGTTTGCTTACAGTCTTAGCGGTCTGAGAGGTCCAAGGTCAAGGTTTCTGCTAACTCCTTTCCTGGTAAGAGCTCTCTTCTCACCTGCAGAGGCTATTTTCTCTGTGTTCACATAGAGGGGATCTTTGACCTATTTGCTCTTAGAACACAGTCGTAGTCACAAGTTAGGAGTAAACCCTTTGACTTCACTGAGTCTGAGTTAGTTTTTAAAGACCTTGTCTCTAGATGCAGTGACATTGGGTTAGGGCTTTCATGTGTGAGTACCTCTACTAAAGCTCTGACAGCATCCTCCAGAAGGCTGTTTAATTGACTTTTACTATGGATGGGCAGGTGTCATGCTCATGAAAATCTTTAAGGTACATATTGCTCTACCATGTGACATAGAGATTTTATCTCAATTTAAACTATAAATTTCTTTCTAGACACAAAATCGAATGAAACTAATGGCTGACAACTATGAGGATGACCACTTCAAATCCTCCCGTTCCAATCAGATGAACCATAAACCCTCCCCAGACCAGGTAAGACTGTGCTTGAATGTTTCTTTTTCTTTCTTTCTTTCTTTCTTTTTTTTTTCTTTAAGAACACTTTTATGTCCGTATATTTTGTGGTAGCATATTGAAATTTCTAGATTATAAATTAGAAGAAAAATCTTAGCTTTTCCTCAAATAATTTTAATAGGCAGTTGATGATTCTGAGTATCTTAAGAGCATTTGCCTTATTTATTTTATAAGTACTATAATTAAGTAATTGCCTTGAGGTGAGAAAAAGGAGTGAGTCCTACTTTCCTTATTAAAAGAATTGGTTCCTTTTTAGGAAACCAAGACTCTGCTCAAGCTCAGGCACAGCTCAGGACAGAAATTACTTGTTGTTCAGTTGCAGCTTACGTAGTCTCTGCTCAGCATCTCTTAAAGGCACAGCTGAAGGCTGGGACTTCCTCCAGTGCTTGGTAGCTTACCTAACATGTGCAAGGCTCCGCAGTGAATCTCTAGTGAACCTCAAGAAATATTTTTAAAAAGTAGGGTGATAGGCGAAACCTAATTTTTTCCCTTGGTTTCCCTGTAGACCCCTCAGCATGATATTCTCAAGGATGCCATTGCCTTTGGCTTGCTACCTATGCAAAAGAGACATTCATGAAACTAAAGGGAATCACACTCAATTGTAAATTTTTGAAAAGAGAAAAAATCCTCCCAGAATCTTGAATGTGATGAAAGGGGAAGAGTTATTGAGCAGATTACCTCATAACTCTGTGCCCACAATCAGTTTCAACATCTTTGTCACACCCAGTCTTAAAATGTATAAAAATACAAAGCTAAGGAGAAAATTAATAGCCAAGTAATGACATCCATATGACTGTAAATTCAAGGAAAACTCCCCTGCTA
This sequence comes from Acomys percivali, assembly GCA_907169655.1. Taxonomy (NCBI): domain Eukaryota; kingdom Metazoa; phylum Chordata; class Mammalia; order Rodentia; family Muridae; genus Acomys; species Acomys percivali. The sequence goes on from OU015745.1 coordinate 24,052,531, forward strand.
AACATCTCTACCAAGTGACAATTATGGCATTGTCTTAGAAGAAGCCATAGAAACAGTGTGAACGAAAGTAGCAGTTGATATCTAAATTGTTATTCTTTCTAAGACTCAGAAGGAATGGCCCAGTGTGATGGCCTTCACCACGCCAGCTGAGACACACCTAGTACTTCAGAGGGGAAACAGAATCAGCCTTATGTAAAATGGACAGCTGTCTCCCTGGTGTCCCCCTACTTAGAAACCACTGTTTTCTCTGTCTGCTTCCTGCTACTGGAATTAGACTGCCTAGCCTCTGCATGCAGCGTGTCAGATCTTTTCCATGAAGCAGGTTTGGATATGAGGTAGAGGTGATTGGAACGGGGAGACAGACAGAGACGGAGAAAGACAACAAGCAGGCCCTAGAGAAAAGTTCTGACTTGGTGATGTTGCACACCAGCCTGGGAAAGGTGGGAGTGGACATGGAACTATAAGCTAGGTACTGCTTTGTGGTTTAGGGAGCTAGAACCTAATGTAAAAACAGCCAAGGACTTATTTTCTGCTACATTATGCTTATGTCTTTGTTTTAATACTAACCAACTCTTTTTCATTCCCATGCTGCCCTGGGGCATTGTTCCCTTGTCATCTTTCCCCATAGGATGAGGAGGAGGGTATATGGGCATAGCCAATCAGATGCTCTTAGTTCAGCCATTTTGTTCAGAACGGTGAGAAACGGCTTTCCTGAACTACAGAAATGATTTTCGTTTGTTTCCATGTTTCTTTGTTCATGATCACCCTCACCTCTTGCTCTGTACAGTCATGACTCCCCAGTGTGCTTTCTGCTCCTTTGTCTTCACATGGTTCTTGTGTGGGTTGCTGTGCTTTTGACATCGTGGGGTTTGGACTTTGTGGCTTTTTTTTTTTTCCTTTTTGTGTGTTATTAGTCACATTTATAATTTCTTTCTCTACAATTTGGACAGAACTTCCAGGGCATATGACTAAATTTCTGCAATTAATGATTTTACTTATAAGTCACCCTATCTCTGGTGGTTTTACAAGGTCCTGGTTAGTAACTCAGCACAAATTAACAAATGTGCTATTAGCCTGTGTTCAAAATATGTTTTATGATAATTATAACTATTCAGCCTGTTTTAATTTTGTTTTTTAAAGACTGTACTGTGAACTATACTGTACCTCCTCATGTCCCTATCTACCAATAATATGCTGAATTCTGAGGGTCAGTCCCTAGGATCTCCCTGGGACTTTGATGTTACTCTTAAAATACCAGTAAAGAAAAAGAGGAACAATGGAATAAAGGAGGTTTTCTTAGAAAAAAAAATGGTTTAAATTCCTTTTCATAGATTGCTGATGTTTTCAACAGCTGCCAGGACCCTATCTAGAGTCCCCTGTACAGGCCAGTAGGCTGGAAAGCACCGTGCAGCTGTGGCAGCATCTTGCTTTGATCTCATGCCCTTGAGGTTTGCCTAAGGAAGTCAGTTTCTAGGAAAGTGATAATTGTGACTACTAAGCTCACACGTACTGGTCCTTGCATCCGCTGGACACACTGCCCATGCTTATGTTGACCTCACTCCTTTGGAGTCAGTTCTCCCTGAAATGTCTGTGTCTTGATGTTATACTGCCTAAAAATGCAAACAATGTCAGCCTCTCAATATTGAACACAGCCGAAAAGGATAGCAGGTAAGTTGTTCAATGGCCATGTGACTTTTAGTAGCAGGTGTGAAATGTGCAGGACGGGAAAAGGGCAATATCAACCAGAGTGTTACATGTCAGAAAAGCTAAAAACCAAAGGAAATCTGTGTCCTGGTTGACTGTCTGCACGCTGGAGGGGCATGCATTTGTCACAGTGAGGCATGCAGGGGCCACACATAGTTATTATTCTGCCTACTCTGTTTTGGCAGGACACAGTAGCTTGTTGGCTTGCCACAGCAAGAAGTGTGCCCCTCGAATACACGAGCAGAATTGTGTGCTACCCTTCTCTACTCAAAGATAAACAAATTATTCCTTTGGAAAATAAGACTACTAGGTAATTTCACCAGGAGATTGAATAAATAAATAAGGCATCTCATGTCCTGGGTCCAGAGTTTATAGTCCCATGTCGGCTGCCTTGAAGGAGCAGCATCTGTCCCGAGATCCCCCTGCTCTTGCACTTAGCCTTTCCCGACTGCACCTGCGTGTGTTGGTGGCTCACATAGCGCCCTTGCAGCTAGCAGGTCAGACCTGTTGCCATTACAATACAGTGCTTCATACCCTCTAAACTCTGCGACACAACTTTACATGGTAAAACGTTTTACCTAAGAAAATACATAATAAAGGCTGAAGTTGTGATGTGGGCCTGTAATACCAGCACTTGGAAATCTGAGGCAGAAAGATTATAAATTCAAGGCCATCTTGAGCTATACAGCAAAACCCAGTCTCAAAAACAAAATCAAGAATTGTATGAGTGATCCCTAAAGCACTGCAGAGCTTTGGCTTCCTTTTTTCCTGTGCTTATTTCTTTGCTGTTTCCATAAAGAATTAGTTTTTCTTAACAAAATTTTGAATTCGAAATTGATATTTTCTTGCCGACTTAGGAACTTAATGTTTTGTCTAAATCATTTTATAAGATACCACTCACAGGCGAAGCTTGAGTCTAAAGTATAAACTGTAAATAATCAGCTGGGAAGAGCTGGAAGGTCTGGCTTGGGCCAGGCTGCGGCTGACACTGCAGAGCCTGGGCGTTCAGAGTGCAGACTTTTGAGCAAGCGCTACTGAGTCCTTGCAGTAGCATCTCTCCACTCTGATTTCCTCTGTAAGAGGCAGTGGTGGTGACACACGAAACCAGACTACAAGGCCTAGATCTAGACACCTCCACTTAACTCTGGGGCTGAGGGAAAGTGAGGTCACCTCTCTGTAGTGGTTTCTTTACTGCATGAGTTTATCAGTGCTTTGTGTTAATGTGCGATGCTGTCAGCAGTTCCTGTGTCCCTAAGCACTGTACTGTGTGAGCGCTGTTACTTTTTTTTTTCCTGTTGATCAGAATAAATTTTCAGTGACTATTTGTTACTATTATTGGAAATAGCATCACCTAAGTACATTGCTTTCATTTCAGAAGTAAAACTATGGGGAGGTTTGGAAGTCGTGACTCAGGGGCCCCAGGTGTTTCTGTGTTCTAGGACAAGTGACTAGTAGCTGTTCTTAAGCTGTAACTGAGACAAACTTTACTACCGAAGTTTGATGTCATGTGTGTCGAGGAATATTTCCCTTTAGGAAAACACTTTGCAGGCTGGCAAGATTGCATGCTCACACGCACACAGACAGTAATAATTGAAATAAGACACTGAATTTTGTTAGGAGTCACTATAAAATATACGTAGTCAGTGACATTTTCTTTAAAATAATACAGTCAAACAGCAGTGACATGTTTGCCAACATACAGTAAGACACCAAACAGTAGTACAGCTCTGACCTCCTTGGCCACCCCAGTGGAGAGCAACAGAGCAAAGACATACTGCCTGGTTTCATGTCAGCTTGACACAAGCTGGAGTAATCAGAGAGGAGGGGGACTCAACTGAGAAAATGCCTCCATAAAATCCCATTATAAGTCCTTTTCTTAAGTAGTGATCAGTGGTTTAGCCAAGCCCATTTTGAGTGGGGCCACCCCTAGGTTGGGGACTTGGTTCTATGAAAGCAGACTGAGCAAGCCATGAGGAGCAGGCCAGCAAGCAGCACTACCACCACCCCCGGGGCCTCTATATCAGCTCCTGCCTTTAGGTTCCTGACCTATTAGAGTTCCTGTCCTGAATTCCTTCAGTGATGGATAGTGATGTGAAAGTGTAAGCCAAATAAACTCTTTCTTTCCCACTTTGCTTTTGGCCATACTGTTTCATCGCAGCAACAGAAACCCTAGAAGATTTCCTGTCTAAATTAGCTTGTTCATGCTGCTCCCTATCCCTTTACTTTATCCTTTTTCCTTCTTCCTTAACAGTAGAACATAGGATCCCTGAGTAAAGGGATATTAATATGATTACTTTTGCATTCTTGTTATCCATAACAATTGCCTTTGTATAATACACCCTCAGTTTAGTAGGTGTATATGCACACAAATGAGATATACATAATTATAAAATAGAAACTACTTATTTGTTTATTTATTTATTCATTCATTCACAAAATCCAGGGAAGCAGAAACAACTTACATTGAAACCAAGTATACAGAAATGGCTTTGAGCCAATGTAGTGCTAGTGTTAGCATCGCTATTATAAAAAGCAGAAATTCTGGAGATGGGAGATGTAAAGGAAAGCTATAAAGAAGCCCTGACATCTGGCACCTGCTATTTTCATTCTAACTATAGCAAAGTGAGTATAACTCAAAAATGCTTTCTGACTGCCACTTGAAATTTCTCCTCAGGTGACCTGTGACTCATAACTGTCAAGACTGGTCACCCACTCTTCAGGGACTTTGCACTGAAGAAGTTTATAACATTGGGTGCCAATTATAGTGGGGCTTTCTTTGGATTGCCAGCTCCATTAATGACAGTGAGACTTCTTATTAATTATGAAAGCAAGGTCTTGGCTTAGTCTTGTTCCCAACTAGCTCTTATAATGTAACTCATTTATTCTAATCTATGCTCTACCATGTGGCTCATTGCCACTCAGTCTCTTAGTCCCTACACCTGTTTCTTCCTTAACATTTGGCTACTGAATTCTCGCACCTGATTCTTTCCCAAAGTTCCTCTCCCACCTTCCTTTTCTACCTTTGCTATAGGCCATTCAGCTCTTTATTAAACCAATCAGAAGGTGTTGGGAGAAGTATTTACAAAATATGATGCCGGGTGGTGGTGGCACACGCCTTTAATCCCAGCACTTGGGAGGCAGAGGCAGGTGGATCCCTGTTGAGTTCAAGGCCAGCCTGGTCTAAAAGCGAGTCCAAAACAGTCAAGGCTACACGGAGAAACCCTGTCTCAACAAACCAAAAAATAAAATAACAGTACCAACGTCTGCTCTGCAATCAGGTTCTGTGGGTAAGGAAATTAACATTTGAATAATATGAAGACAGCCTCTACACAGTGCACAAAAAGATCACCCCAACAGAAGTTGGGTTGTCTAAAACTGATGTCAGGCCCCTCAAATAAAGTTAGTCCTTATCATAGGCCATAAAAGTCTTTCTGTAGAGACCTTCCGTTACTAAAGTGTGGAAATGAGATTATATGTGTAACAGAAAAACATGAAAACATGAAAGTTTTTCAAAGCAAGATTTGGATGAGAATTTAGAATGAGAGATGCCATGAGTATTACCACTGCTTTTGAAAGAAGTGTTTTAGACATTCTGCATCTGTTCTAGTGAAGTGTGCTCATTGCTCCATTATCTGTTGGCCAGTCTTAGGGTTATACTGCTATGATGAAACAACATGAGCAAAAGCAACTTGGGGAGTAAGGATTTATTCCACTCACCATCCCATGTAACAGTTTGTCCTGAAAAGTAGTGAAGGCAGGAACTCAAGCAGAGCAGAAACCTGGAATCAGGAGCTGATGCAGAGGCCATGGAGGGGTGCTGCTTACTGGCTTGCTCCCCATGATTTCTCAGCCTGCTTTCTTATAGAACCCAGGACCACCAGCCTGGGGTTACCCCATCCACAATGGGCTGGGCCCTCCCATAATATCAGTCACTGATTAAGAAAATGCCCCACAGGTTTCCTACAGCCTGATCTTATGGAAACGTTTTTTCAATTAAGGTTCCCTTCTCTGATTACTTTAGCTTGTTTGAAGTTGACATAAAACTAGACAGTACCACACATACTTAAGAGTGTTCAGGTTGTAGTAGTGCTGCAGTTTGTAAGTCATTTAAGTCTTTACAAAGTTTTTTTTTTTTTTTTAAAAGAAGTCAGCAGAATTGAGGAGTGTCCAGTCTGTTGCCTTCTCTAGACCACATTGGATGAAGAATAATGATCTTGGGCCACACTTTAACTATATGAACAGTAACAAAAGTTAATGGGGAGGGTAGGGGTTCCATATAATTTTTGTGGCATCTACCACTACAAATAACTAAAAAAGTCCTCACATGATAATCCAAACTATATGGCACCTCATGCAGAGTCTTTTAAAATCATCAGGTAGTTTGTGATCATTAATAAAGAAAATAACATTGTAAAAGGAACTTTCACTTGCATGCTTCACTTGTTGTCTGGGAGGCTTACTGCTTCCATCTGCTAACCTAGGCCTAGTCCTGGAAGCTTCTAGCCTCTGTACAATCTAACCTAGGCCTAGAATGTTGTCAGCCTCTGAGACTAACTGCTTAATTAATAAGCTCACGCTTTTTTGTTCTTTCTTAGCTCTGGTCTGGCTGTTTCAACTCAGCTGTTCTGGCTCAAACTCCTCTCCCAGCTGACTTATTCAATCTGGCTTCTTTCTTGGCCCCTGAACTGCTTTGCTTGGCCTCAAACTAACTCCAGCAATCTGCTCTAGTCTTCTGGCTCTTTCTCATTCTCTGGCTCATTCTGTCTTCACAAGCTCATGTCTAGCTTGTTCTCTCATAGAACCTCTCTCTTTAAAACGCTCCCAATGCAAATGCCTCCTGTCTTTCTCCCTCCCTCCCTCTCTCCCTCCCTCCCTCCCTCTCTCCCTCTCCCTCCCTCCCTCCCTCCCTTTCCTTCCTCCCTCCCTCTCTCTCCCTCCCTCTCCCTCCTTAAGTAACTTTCTTTCCCTCTCCCTTCTCATGAGAGTTGAATGTATCCTATTCTGTCAATTCCTCTCTTGATTTGTCACTTTTTCTGCCACTCAATTAGACATTATATTTTTGGCTTGGGGGGGACACGGGCTAGATATCATTTTTAAACATGGATGCTTCCTTCTACAAACTCTCTTTACCTTCTTTGTATGGGATTAAAGATGTGTGCCACCACACTTAGATCAGAGTTTTTCTTTACCTGGAACTTGCTCTATACCAAGCTGGCCTTGAACTCAGATCGGTTTGCCTCCGTCTCTTGGATTAAAGGTGTGTTTGCATTCCAGCCAGGCCACACAGACCTAGGAGGTCCTTGGATGTAATCCCTTGCCAGAGCAGCCATGTTGTAAATTAAATTTCCCCTACAATTTCCCCCTTTCTGTTTTAACTAAAAATTGTACGCAGTTTAACTCTTACAAACAAACAAACAAACAATTATTAGCTGGACAGTGGTGGCACACGCATGTAATCCCAGCACTTGGGAGGCAGAGGCCGGCGATCACTGTGAGTTCAAGGTCAGCCTGGTCTACAAAGTGAGCCTAGGACAGCCAGGGCTACACAGAGAAACCCTGTCTGAAAAACCAAAAAAGAAGAAGAAGAGGAGGAAGAGGAGGAGGAAGAAAGAAAGAATCAAAGGATCAAAGAAAGAAAGAAAGAAAGAATCATTAATCCCACAAACTTAACAGTCCACATTTCCTTATGAAGATCCACTCAGTCATGATCTTCCGTAATTGCAGTCCTGATCATCTGTCCTTCAGCATCAAGGTTTTCCAGTCTGGCAGTCTGATGAAGGATCTGTCCTTCTTCAGCTGCCTTGTTGAGCTGTCTCCATGCAGGGGAATCTGCCTGCTGCTTCATCTTCATTGCTGTCTTTCTGCGTCTCTTCCTTGAACATATCTAATAAGTTTTGTTAATTTTTTTATTATAAAAGTAAAAATGTATTAAAAAACTAGTCAGATATTTGGCATTGTCTTTGAGAGACCAATGCGTCAATACCTGGGTTAGAGAAAGTAGTTCCAGATCTCTGAGTTCCCAAGGTAATCATGAAGCATTTTTACCTTAGTGTGCTTCGTTCTTTGGATACTGTAAATAAGTGTGTACTTTCCTACAGGTGTATGCTTCCATATGTGAGTGCATACATACATGTGTACATGTGGAGGCCAGAAGTTATCACTGGGTGTCTGTCCTCTTCCAAAATATTTAACTTGGAGCTCACTGATTGGCTAGTCTACGTGACCGTCTCCTGGCCACTCAGGTTTTACCTGGATTCTTAGGTTCCAAATTCCAGTCCTTATGTTTATAGCCCAAGTAGTTTATCTGAGTGATCTCTACAGCCTTAGTGTCCTTCGTTTGTTTAAAAAATAAACAAAAAACAAAACAACAACAAAGGAGTTGCTCACAGATGTAGGTGCTGCCTAAAAGAGATGACATGAATTAGGCATGGTTGCAATGAGGCATATTTGTCTTTGGGAAGCTAGAACCTATAAAAGTTAAGTAGAGATGGTTGCCTTTTTCTTTAGGTGAACGTCAGAGTGTGTCTCTGTGTATTCCATTTGAAAATTGACAGGTCACCTGGAATTGAAATCACAAATATACCAAAGTATATATTGGAAATCTTCAGGGCAGCTTTCAAGTTCTTGTATCAAATTGAAAAGCAAGGCTGTGTATTTCCCACTGTCCATAGGACTATCAATGCATTGAAATGCATAAAATTGTTTGCCTTGATTTGAGCTTGCCATAATTTTAATTCTATTTGCAATACTATTTGATTAGAAATTTTATATTGATAAGTTGATTTTTGTCTTAAATCTGTATATTTAACTCATTTAAATAAGTAATTAAAATCACTAAAAACTGCTAAATATATAAGCCAGTTTTCACCATCAAGTTCTGGCACAAAGTTTGTTTATGATCTTACAAGCAGCTTAAGATGTTGAAGATCATAAAGTCTTATCAATTTGTCCTCAACTTCACCATCTTATCTCTGAAAGTAAACAACGAGCATAGTCTGCCTCAGTCATTGTGTAGGGGAGTTTTAGGATTGATAAGGACTTAATCTCTTGCCTATTACTAAAACACGTGTAAATATGAAACTCATTGCAGATTTTCTTATGTAGGTATGGTGTGCAAGTGCACTGTCCCCTTTTAATCTTACCTGCCATCCCTGAGGCATCATCACTAAGTATCTGCAGGGTGACAAAGATAGTTAATTTAACGTAATTTTTTATTGCTTTTTATAATTCTCTTGGTTTTTTTTTTCTGTTTTTTATTCTTTTCACCCCCATTCCCAAAAAATTACACAGTCAAGTTCCCCCCCCCCCCAAAAAAAAAAGTTTGAATCACTTTTCATTGCTTTAGCAACCTCATGGGACTTTTTCCTGAAGATACAAAATACGAGGGCTGGAGAGATGGCTCAGTGGTGAAGAGCACCACCTGCTTTTTCAGAGGTCCTGAGTTCAATTCCCACAACCACATGGTGGCTCACAACCATCTGTAATGTGCTCTGATGCCCTCTTCTGCAGATAAAGCACTCATATACAATAAATAAAATAAAAATTTAAAAAATACGAGAAAGTGTATTAAACCATACAAAGTTTGCTTGGCCCCATCAGAGTTACTGCTTGGTGAGGCTAAGATGGGAGAATTACAAGTCAGTGGGCAACTGGGACCTCATAAAGTAGGGCAAGAGGAGACAGAGAAAGCTTTGACATGGATTTAAATATGGACATTAGGGAAAAGAGACAGACTTATGAAATGACAATGTTGCAACACCCAGCAGTCATTGGCCTGGCCTTCTCTGAAGAATCACGTTTAACCAGCACTTGGGAGACAGAGGCAGGATCTCTGAGTTTGAGGCCAGCCTGGTCTACAGAGTGAGTTTCTAGACAGCCAGGGCTACACACAGAGAAAACCTGTCTTGGGAAGGGAAAGAAAAAAAAAGAAGAGGAGGAAGCAAGAAGATAAAGAGTTCAAAAGTTTTCCTCAACTAAATAGTCAGTTTGTGGCCAGCCTGAGCTGTGTAAGACCCTGTTTCAGAATTACTCCCTGCCCTCAAAAAAGAACAAGGAAAAAGGATATGTGGTTTTGGTGGCTTTTGAAGTTATATTGTTTAAAGAACTTAAAGGCTTAAGTTTAAAATGTTTTGGTGTACTTGTTCTTAACTACAAAGCGTTTGGCAAGTGTTTTTTTTTTTTCTTGGAACAAAATTGAGACAGTATGTCACTCTGAATGTAAGCTGGTCCTGGTACTCACTATCTAGCTCAGGCTAGCATCAAAGTTAGGCAATCTCTTGTCTCAACCTCCCCAGTACTGGGATTACAGGTCTATACTCTAAGCTTCGCTCATAAGGTAGATTCTTGGATTTGTTATGTAAGTGTATAGACTGATGTCTTAGGGTTTTATTGCTGTAAAGAGACACCATGACCAAGGCAACTCTTAATATGGAAAACATTTAATTGGGGCTGGCTTACAGTTCAGAGGTTCAGCCCATTATCATCATAGTGGGAAGCATGGGAGCCTTCAGGCAGTCACAGTGCTGGAGGACCTGAGAGTTCTACATTTTCATCCCCAGGCAGCAAAAGAGGACTGGATGTGTTTCACACTGGGCAGGACTTGAGCATATATATATATATATATCACCTCAAAGTCCCACCTCCACAGCAATACACTTCCTCTAACAAGACCACAACTCCTTATAGTGCCATTCCCCATTGGCCAACCACTCATACACATGAGTCTGTGGGAGCCATTCCTATTAAAACCACCACAGCTGATAAGATGAAAACATAGGTAAAGGGGGTCAAAGGAATCCTTACAATGTTGGGGTAAATGAAATTAAGGCATGCTTTGACTGTAAGCATAGTTCCTGATCTTGGTTCCCCCTTCTGAGACTTATCCCCCTTTCTTATCTTGAGGGTTTCATTTTTCTAAAGCTTCTACATGCTGAATTAAGGATATAGACCCTGCCTATCCTAAAGTCTCAGGAGTCTTAGACGTCTCAGTCTGTCTAAGCTAGGAGTCAGAGGACCATCATTTAGTGAGAATCTAGTAGAAACTGTGTCACTGCTAAAAACATCAGACTGCAAAATCAATAAGCATAATACAGATGGGTTGTACCTAATTTAGCACCAAATATAGAAGAATATTTTAGCATCATAATATGTTTCAGACATTGATCTCAGTAAATCACTACAGTGTTGTGGATGAACCTGACAGATTTATTCTTAGAGGACTAAAGGCCAAGTTGTCACCTATACATCCATAGCAATTTTCCCTAGTGGTACAGGTTCCCTCTTGAGCTTAAAAATGAGGTCCCTTGGGTTAGAAAAAGAAATTTAGAAACATATTTTTAGTTGTATACTGAGAATACAGCAAAACAGGAGCAATTCCAAAAAAGGAATCCAACTAGATTAGAGGGGAAATGTTGCATGATTATATGTGATTATATGAGCAGTTCCTGAAGGAAAAAAAAAAACAGTAAAGCAAACCAAAACATGAAGATGGCCCACAGCTACTGTTAGGTTTAGAGGTAGGGCTCACTGTGGTGCACAAGTGTTCTCATGGCTATCGATTGTGACCATTCTCCATATCCACAAGTATAGTATACAGCTGGAGAATTATGGATCTTGTAATGTCCCCAAACTTGTAATTACTGCTAAGGTCATACCTTGTCCTTGAACTATATAGAAGGTTTTCCTAAATAGGAATTCCCAAGGCTGAGACTGACACTTGTTATCACTCTAGCTTTTGAAAGTTGCTTCTTAAAGGCTTAGTCAGTCTTTCGATGTCAAGTTTCCCTCCATACTGGTTACTGTACAAATGCCCATCAGGTAAGGAATAGAAAAAAACTGCAATACCAACAAGAAAAATTAAGTCTGGCCAGGCATGGTGGCTCACACTTGGAAGGCAGAGGCAGGCAGATTGCTGTGGGTTGAAGGACAGCCAAGGCCACACAGAGAAACCCTGTCTTGGGGGCGAGTCTGATCTGCCGCATCAAATTTCCAAAGCATTATGGTTGTTACCTATGTTTCTTGTGGGCCATGTATACATGTTACCTTTTCTTTTGAAGTAGTGTGTATAGATGTACAAATAGTTGTTCTGTTCTTAACTTTTGAGGAACCCTCACATAGATGTCTATAATGGCTGTACCAGGTACATTTCCACCAGCACTGTATAGGGGTCCCCATCTCCCCAAATCCTCACCGGTAGTTCTTGTCATTTATTGGTTTGTGTGTGTGTGTGTGTGTGTGTGTGTGTGTGTGTGTGTGTGTGTGTGTGTGCGACACCATGCCCAGCCATCATTTGTCTTTTCAAAAGCAATTTTTACTTGGTGGAATTGATTCTTGAAACAGTTTTAATTTTCATTTACCTGGTAGCTAAGGATATCAAACTATTTTCAAATAATTGTGGGCCTCTTGTATTTCATCTTGTAGTTCATTTATTGGTTGAATGATTTGAAGTTTTGTTTATTTTTTCAGTCTTATATACCTATTGGATGTGTAGTTGGCAAAGATTTGTTCCATTCACTAGGCTATCTGTCTTCCGTTGGTTCCCAATTTCCTTTGCTGCACAGAAGCATTTTAAATTCATATCATCCTACTTCTCAGTTCTTGAGATCATTTTTTTGTGTCTGGGGACCTTTTCAGAAACTCCTTGCTGCACCTGTATCTTGAAGTACTTTGCTTATCTGTACTTTTGTTTGTTTTGTTTTTTGAGAAAGGGATTCTCTGTGTAACATCTCTAGCTGTCCTGGACTTGCTTTGTAGACCAGGCTGGCCTTGAACTCAAAGAGATTCGCCTGCCTCTGCCTCCCTAGTGCTGGGGTTAAAGGCATGCGCCACCACGCCCTGCTACTTATCTGTACTTTCTAGCAGTTTGAAATTTTCAGGTCTCACATTGAGGTCATTGGATCATTTTTAGTTGATTTTTGCGCAAGATGAGAGATGAAGACCTAGTTTTTGTTCTTCTGCATGTGTAAATCCAATTAACTCAGCATTATTTATTGAAGAATGTGTCTTTTTTTAAAATATCTTTCATGAATATTATATCGTATTACTGTGTGAGTTTATTTCAGGATTCTCCATTCCATTGATCAGGTGTCTGTTCTGTGCCAGTATCTTACAGTTTTGGTTTTTTGTTTTTGTTTTTTTTCTTTGTTTTTGGTTCTGTAACACTACCCGGTGTTACACCTCCAACACTGTTCTTTCTGCTTAAGATTGCTTTTGCTATTCTGGACCTTTTGTGTTTCCATATGAATTTTAGAGGATTTGTTTTTCTGGTTCTGAAGAGTTTTGTGGGAGTTGTGTTAAATCTGTAGCTCACTTTTGGAAGTACAGCCATTTTTATAGTATTCGCTTTGCCAGTTCATGAGCATGGATAGTCTTTCCATCTTACAGTGTCTTTAATTCTTTTATTCCATGTCTCCAAGAGACAAGAAAGGAGGCGGCCTCGCCATTCCTCCTAGATATTCCTCTCATCTCTGTCAGAAGCTGCCTGGGCTGTATAAACCACTGTAGGGCTTTCTATATAAGAGACACCACACAGTAGCTTTTACAGCAGGAAAATAGAAAATGGGAGAGAAAAAGAATTGCCAGTGATCTTGATACAAACTCAGTTGCTTTGCCATATCACTGTCCAGTGGTACTGTTTTCTTAAAGAATGACATCATTGCGACCTATGCACAATAATGCCCACTACTTCCTACTTTCTTCTCTAATGAAATATTATTACATATCTCACCTATGAAACAGAAATGGCACTCTCTTTTGTTTCTTTTACAGGGTACTTACCTAGTTCTCATGGCCTTTGGCCTGGTGGTGAAGAGTGAACTTTGCCCTTAGACCTACACTGGCCTCTCAGCACCTGAGTGATTGCCATAAGCCACCTTTAAGCAGTAGGTGACCTGTGCTAAGTCATAGTAAAATCTGTGTGCTCACCTAGAAAGAGGCCTGAGAAGGAAAGAAGGGCTGTTCAGAGAGCCGAGAGATACAGTAGGAAACCGACCCGGCGATGAAATGGGAACCGCAGGGAGGGGGACAAGTGACAGCAAAGTACAATGATATGTACGTATAAATTTGCTAAGATGAAACCCATTCTTTTTGTGCTAACCTAAAATACATAATAGAATGAATATATCTTGCATTGAAATTAAATGTCCTCACTTGTTCTATGCCAGGCGCCCAAGAAGTGCTCAGTATAACAGTAAGAACAGCATTGGTGGTAATGTTTATACAGCTTTCAAATATTTCTGCTACTGTTTACTTTGTCTATGTCTCCTGTGTCTGACTATAAAGTGTGTTCTTCTGATCACCCATTAAGCCTAGGCCTGTTAACCAGTTTTTCGTAATCGTAATAAGTGCTACTTTTCTTCCGAGACTCTGATGAATCCCTAAAGAGCACAATACTACCTCACAGTCCCATCGCTTTGTCCTTAAAGCACGGTGGCAGGTTAGCTGCAGGCATTAGGCCCTGCCTACTTACCTCCAAGAAGGACCACACAACAGACAGATGTCCGTCCATCCATCCATCATCCCCCTCCGACACACATACTCCCAGCTTCTGGAGTTTTCTTACTAAAGAACATTCATGCAATACCAAAAAAAATCATTTAAAATTTTATCACCTCAACCGATCTTGGTGGTGCACGCCTTTAATCCCAACACTAGGGGAGGCAGAGGCAGGTGGAGTTCAAGGCCAGCCTAGTCTACAAAAGTGAATCCAGGGCAGCCAAGACTACACAGAGAAAACCTGTCTTGATAAACAAAACAAAATTTTATCATCTTTATATACTGTGGTTCACAGATACATCCTGCATTCTTGTGCTTTCTGCTGTGTGATTTAAGGGGGTTTTGTCCTTTAACTCCCTTGATTTATTTCTTAGACAGAAATGACAGCATTTAAGCATCGATAAAGCATATGCAGTCAGGTCCTTGGATTCATATTCAGCTAATGAAGGCATTGTCTTCCCCTCCTGACATTGTTTGTGATCTGGGCATTCTTCCTAAACAACCAGATATCCTTGGCATTATGTGAAATAAGATCCTTCACATCCTAATTGTTTTTCACAGTCATCTGAAAAGAACAGAGCGCCTACCAAACTCATAAATTACTACTGAATGAAAATATTAGCAGAATTTGTGATGTATCTCAGTGGCCCTGGTTTCAATTCCAGCACTGCCCCTCCCCTCCCCCCAAAAAAGAGGTTTTACGTATATTTCACTTTTCTGCAAGAATAGCCACTGTTTTTAATGTTTTTGTTTCTCCTCACACCCTAACAAGTTATCTAATCTGATACCACTTATATGTAAGTGTCCTAGGCTGACCCATCCAATATTTCTAGCATATTGTATAAGTTCAGCACCCAGCCCCTTAGGTTATCATCCAGCACAACCACGTTTTAATGCTAGTTTTGAAAGACAGGTCTACACTTGCCATCATGTGACATTATTTTATTCAGTGATGCTGTGGAGGGCTATTAGTTGGCTCCTGTCTTCTCTCGTTCTTTAACAGCACTGTGTTACAATAGGGAGGGCTCTGTGGTATTGCTCGTGTTAGCTTGTCCTTGGTTCCCCACAGTTTGTTTTTTATACATTCTCACTGGTAGGATTTTTATGTGTTTGTAGTTAAAAGAACATTTTCTTGGACACAGAACTTCATCATCAACTAAGACAGAAGAGCTCTTCTGCCATGATGTGCCTTCCTCTTCCTGGTGCTAGGATGAGACAGGTTTCCTGCTGGGTCTGGCAGTCAGTGTTTCTGGGATAAATTAAATGAGCACAGTTGATTGAGGTGTAGCTGGACTGGATCACTGCTTTCCCATTATGCCAAGAGATCAAAGCAGTGTACAAATAGAGGCTTAGTCTAGAAAATATTCAAAACAGATGGCTCATTCTTTCAATGAAATTCAGGTTTTAAGGCAAAACACTTGTTAACAAGACTTCATTGAAAGACGGTCAGGTCTGGCTGTTTCAAGACTGGAATCACAAACTTCTAGTATGAGGAGGCAGTTGGCAAACATAGAATGGTTTTCAGCTGCCTTTTCTGTAAATATGAAATAAGTAATTCAGATGTTGCATTTGACACTCTAAATATCTTAAATATGGTCATCTTAAATATGGTCATATAGTCATTTTGCTGGTTAGTCAGTATTATAAAATCTAGCGTTCCTATTGTTATATCCTCTAAGAATTGAATCAGGATGTTTAGCACGGTATTCCATGTTTTAACAAGATGAAACCACATTTTGCACACTCCTTTACCATGTACATCTGGGTCTTCGGTTTAATATAGAAGAATTCAGTTAGTGTATGTGGCTTAAAGCTTTCATTATTTTGATTTAAAACTGATTGAAGTGAGAAATAAAATTAGATCACAAGTATTTCCTGGACACACCCTGTGTACCTATGCTATACCAGGTAAATAAATGTTTCAAGGCCATTAAACAAGCATTAAACAACAGATTTTCTACAACAAGAAAAATGTTACAAATTGCAATGGGGAACCCCAGATTTGAAGAGACTCAATAGTTCACAGGGAATATGATATTTGGGCTAACTCTCAATGGCACCGAAGACATTGGCCAGACAGATGATTTTGCACAAGACATGGATAGCATTTGCAAAGGCACAGAAGCATAAACAGCATAATACAGTTAGTGTCTTCTCCACAAGAGTTCACTGTAGATAGTGCTGCGCATCTGTAGCCATCTTTAACTATGCAACACATTACATCAGAGCATGGTGACATTAAAGAACACTACACATTAACTTGTTTTAAGATTTATTTCGGGGTTTTTTGTTTGTTTGTTTCGGTTTGGTTTTTTTTTTTGTTTGTTTGTTTGGTTTTTTTGTTTCTTTGTTTGTTTTGTATCTGGGAGCATTTTGCCAGCGTGTATACATGGTATATGCTTTGTGCCCAAGGAGGACAGAAGAAGGTGTCAGATGCCCTAGAATTGGAGTTACAGACAGCTGTGACCCTCTGTGTGCATGCTGGAAACCAAACCCAGGTTCTCTGGAAAAGCAACAGATGCTCTTAACCACTGAACTATCTTTCTAGCCCAAGAAAATATATATTATATTTGTTTGGGGGTACTACTTCTTACTTGGAATCTCTGGTGGGGTGGAGTAAAGATGTCACTGAGGACTGTATTTATCCACAGCCTTGACTTGGGCTGGAGCATCCAGTTCAGACCTGCAGTTCATGTCGGGCTTAGATAGGAACCTTTGGTTCTTCATCTTCTACTGCAGTGTCTTTGTAACATGATGGCTGACTTGACCCAACATGAGTGACCTAAGAGACCAGAGCAAGGTGAAGCCAAGTGGTCTTTTATGATCCAGTATGAAAAATTACCATCTCCTCTGCCATGCTTCTTAGAAGGGAGTCACTAAAACCATTCCACAGAAGCTTTGGCTTAGGCCTAACTTGTGGAAGCATGAATGCCAAACATAAGAACTTATTTTTAAATCACAGCAGGGTCACAAAAAGAGGAATAAGCCCGAGGCTGATATGGTCATTAGCAACAGGTTGCTAACAATGACTTTAGCATGGCGCTGTGGAGATGGCTCAGTGGTTAAAGTGCTTGCCACTCAAGCATGAATACCACATTTTGGATCCATTGCTGGAAGGGCACGGTGGCCTTCTTATAATTCCAGCCTCAGAGAGCAGAAACAATGATCTCCAGAACAAGCTGGCGAGCCAGATTAGCCATATCGGCAAGCTCTGGATTTTATTGAGAAACCCTACCTCTATGAATAAAGTGAAAGAATGATCCAAGGATGATTCTGAACAACAGCATCAGCCTCAAGCTTCCACATGCACGTTCACCCACATGTATTTGCACACATGCCTCACAATTGCACCCACATATGCCAAAACATGCATGTACATGTGCACACCCACACATGAAAACTGGAAAAGGGGTGGGGAGATCTTAGCATGTCATTGTGGTCTGGATAAGAAAGACAAGAAAAACAATGAAGAGCATCCTGCATCGCCCTGCAAGTTTTATCCCCAGGAAGCTTTGGTTCTTCCAAGAAATATCCAGATCATTTTAAGGATTTCATGTTCACCAGAGAACATGAGACAGAGAACCAGAGACAGAGAACACTGTCTAAAAGCCCATGTATGGTTCAAAAGATGTACTTGTCCACAGGAACCACCCAGATGCAAGCAATAAGACAAAGTCTGCACATTCTGTTTGGTCCAGAAGAGAAACCAGGTGTGGAGCTGTGAGAAAAGGAGCTTAGCTTCAGTCTTTTGAAGTGGGGTCACCACTCAGGGTCTTGGACTTAAAAAGCCTGAGTGACCACTAATGTTTCTTCCATCATTATGTCCTGGACCAAAGAGAGTTTGGATCTAGTGAGTGTTTTAGAAGGACTTAGCCTCACGAGTGTTTCAATGGGGCATGTAACCTACTTATCAGTATATAGCCAGTGTCAAAACATTTATGCTGGGAGCTTTCTAGAGCTAATAAGTTAATGTAACATAATCCTCCCTTAATTTTATATATGTGCAATTTAAAATATCCAGGGTTTTTTATTTTTTATTATTTATAACAAATTTTACATTTAAATATATTTTGATCATATTCTTCCCTTCTCCTAAGTCTGTCCAGATCCTCTTTCCCTCCCTATTACCCAACTTTAAGATCTTTCTAAAACAAAACCTCCCCAAAACCAAGAAAACAAAATAAGACCAACCACACCCCCCTCCAAAAAAAACCCAACTAACCAAAAAAGAGCCACCAAACTATAACCAAATAAAAGCGTGACCATTGTCTATTAGTCACCTTCTTCTGAGCGTGAGGCCTCCCATTCCAGCCTCTCCACCTCCATCCGTCTGTTCTAGTTCCCTTTCCTAACAAGATCTATCTGTTCCTCTAGTCCCTTACTCTACATCTGCCTTCTGTGGTTCTATAGATGGCAGCTTGTTTATCATTGACGTCACAGATAATATCCACATATAAGCTATTATATATAATATTCATATTTCTGAGTCTGAAATGCCCCACTCAGGATTTTTTTTTAAATTTCATCAATTTGCCTACAAATTTCATGAGTAATACTCCATTGTACAAATGAACCACACTTTCTTTAACCATTCTTCTGTTGAATAAGGCCACAATGAACATGATTGAGCAAGTTTCCTTGTGGTCGGATGGAGTGTCCTTTGGGTATATGCCTAAGATCCTGAGCAAGATGGATTCCCAACTTTGTGGGGAACCTCCATGTTGGTTTCCATGGTGGCTGTACAAGTTTGCACTTTCACCAGCGGTGGAGGAGTGTTCCCTATTTCCACATTCTAGCCAGCACAAGTTGTCACTTGCTACCCATTCTGAAGGTGTAAGATGCTCAAAGTAGTTTGGATTTTCATTTCCCTGATGGCTAAGGATTTTAAACACTTCTCAGCTGCTGGAATTTCATGTTTTGAGAATTCTCTGTTTAGATCTGTACCCATTTTTATTTGTTTTAAAGATTTATTTATTTAGTATACAGTGTTCTGCCTGCATGTAGCACCTGCAGGCCAGAAGACGACACCAGATTTCATTGTACATGGTTATGAACCATCATGTGGTTGCTGGGAATTGAACTCGGGACCTTTGGAAGAGCAGGCAGTGCTCTTAACCTCTGAACCATCTCTCCAGCCCCCCACCCCGTACCCATTTTTAAATTGGATTGTTTGGGTTTTTTAATATCCAGGGTTTTTAAGTTTCTTACATATTGTGGATATTGGTACTCTAGGCTATAGAGTTGGTAAACAGTCTTTCTCCATTCTTCAGGCTAACTCTTTGTAATTGACATGTCCTTTGCCTTTCAGGAGCTTTTTAGCTCCATGAGGTCCCATTTATTAATTGTCGACCTAGTGCCAAGTGCTACTGGTGGTCTGTTCAGAAACTCTTTTCCTGTACCAGTGAGTTCAAGGCTAGTCCCTCACTTGTAAGGCTGAGGCAGGGGATTCATGAGTTTGAGGTCAACCTTGGCTACACAGGAAGAAAGGCCCTGTCTCCAAAAGAGAAAATGTATAAAGCAGCCTTACCTCAGGGCCATACAGAAACAAGCAGCAGTGCTAGATGTGGCCCACGGACGGTAATTTTCCAGTTTCTGGTTTCCTCTGTTCCTTCTTCAGCCCTTGGTGCAGCTGAGCGCTGCGGTTTATTTTACATATGCTTGAATCCTCATAGAACAGCCATAAACATTCGCATTGTATAGATGATGAATCCTAGCTGATGGTTATTGTACAAGCTAACAAGGCAGAGGTACTCTTTGCCTCTTCCCTAGAGTATTGCAGATTCTAGAACCTAGTCAGTCCGTCTGTCTCTAAACTTGAGCTTATCTTCACCACAGCATTACATTGCTTAGCCATTCTGCACAGTTTCACAAAGTACCTAAGATTGTGTAGCATATAACATAAGTGACATAGACGGCACCTATACCACATTTGTTCTTGCTCTTTCCCTCTGTCCCTCCTATCTCCATACTTCTCTCTCTTCTTTCCTCCCTTCACCACCTTTCCCCCCATGTCAGAGGGCAGCCTCTGAAACTGTATACTACCCACTGATCAGTGGGTGCAAGACGTCACCAACTAGGGGCCTGCCTGCTTCTGGCCACTGTGTTTAAATAGCCACAGCAACCATGCCACTTTACCTCACTTGCCCTTAAGAATGGAGAACACGTTGCTAGGCATACATAGCACACCTAGAATTCCAGCACTGAGGAGTCTAAGACAGGAAGATTGCAAATTCATGATTACCCAGACAACATAGTGAAACTCTGGAGAGACAGACAGATAGACACACAAACACACACACACCTACTACTATCTATGTTAAACAGGCTTTGAGTTGCTAGATTCTACATCAACTGTTGCTATAGTATAGAAGTGTCCAAAAGTAAATGCAGCTCTGTTCTGTTTTGTTTGTTTTGTGACCAGGTCTTCTTATGTAGACCAGGTTGGCTTCAAACTCATGGCAGTCTTAGTCTCAGTCCCCTGAGTGCTGAAATTACAGGTGTGAATGACCACACCAGTCCAACTCAGCTCTTTATTAAATTCATAGGTTACAAAGCATCACCTAAGTTCATTTAATTCCAGGATAACTAGTAAAATATCATGAGTGCAGTAATTGACTTAGGGCAAACAAGGTTAAGCAGCCAAGCAAACAGCTGTGCTTTCCTAGAGCTACAAGTTGTCATGGCTCCACGACATGCCGGGTAACAGCAGAAGCTCCTGTTCAGAGCAGCCTCGCCTCAGCCGGTCAGAGTGTATTCCCTGAGCTGACAGTGAGTGTGTGCATCTTTTGAGTAACACACGGACATGATGCTTGGTTCTCATTCACAGAAATGTATGATTGTTGAGACAGCATACTAACCAAACCAGGGGAAGTTGAAACCATCTGTGTATACCTACTTCTATAACACTGAACTCAAGATGTTGGGAAACCCATCACCTTAGAATGGCTTTGCAGTATTCTTTGAAATGATACATATTTGGGGTATGTAATGATCTATTAACTGGTCATGTGACAGAAGCCTATCAGACCCAATGCTTGGTGAAAAGGACAAGGAGGAGAGACTTGACCCTGTGGACAGCCCAAGCACAGTTTGCTATCTCCTGACAGCCATAGACTCTCTTAAGAGCAGCCTAGGATAAAGACTCTCAGGGCTGCCAGAACAGCACAGAAGATAATGGTTGTTGCTGCCAAGCCTTAGGGCCTGAGTTTAATGTCTGCCATGGTATAAAAAGAGAACAGACTTCTGCAAGTTGTCCTCTAACCTCCACATTGTCACTTGGCACATACTCAACCCCAAACACAGAGAGGGAGGGACGGAGTGGGGGGAGGGATTGATTCACAGTTGAAGAGTCAGTCTGTCAGCGAGAAGTCCTGGTACAGAAGCTGGAAGCAACTTCTCCCTTGACATCTGCAGGCATACACCACCATGAGTCTAGATTTTACCAACTTGGCAAATTAACTGTCACAATGACTTTCACAGAGCCAATGTATACTCTCTGGGAAGAGAATCATAAGGTGGATTAGAGCTGGCAAGCACTTGCCCAGCAAGCATGATGACCTGAGCTTGATTCCTGGAGCCTACAGAAAGGTGGAAGGAGAAAATCAGCTTCACATGCATCCTCCGTGGCTCCTGTAAGGTGTTCCTGCCCCATCTTAACATACACCACAAAAATAAAGTTCAGGCTTTTTTGTTTTGTTTTGAAATGTTAGGAGTTTATTGACTTACTTTAAATAAAAGTAGCTGTACTGTCCTTCAGCTAAGCCTAAGTGCAGTCTAAAACTTGCTGGCATGTTCTGTCCATTATATTTCCTGTTTAAAAAATGTACAAAGTGAGAATTATTGTAACCTTTCTTGTTTTCTATTTGTTAGGATTGGCTAAGGAATGACTCCAAAACCAAAAATGTTTAGGGAATCCATTAATCATTTGGCCTGTGCTTTAGATAGCAAGACTTTTTGTCTCAAAGGTTGCATCCCAAAGGATCAAAAATAAAAACCTTGTTGGATTTCATAAACATGTTTGAAGACAAGTCAGACTAAATCTTAACCAAGCAAAATGATTTAGCAATTTAAGGGTTCTTGACATTGGTTTCAAAATTAAAGGCTAAAAAAAAAGATAAATATATTGTACAATTCAACTAGTATATATACCCAAAACATTAATCACTCATCTTATAAGTTCTTTTAATAAACAGTAGAACTACATCTCCACATACTCCCATTGGCTAGACTACAACGTACTACTCAGGCATTCAGTGAGTGTTAAACTGAATTAATTTTTTTCCTCTATTATGATTTGATAGGCAGTATACCTGATCAGTGTAATAAAAATGCCAAAGAGTTTTTCTGCATTTTAAAAGAACTCTTTCATAAATGAGCTGCTTTATATGAGAATGTAATATAGAGCTTCACAACTTTGCAAAGAATTTAACACTCTGCCTTTGATTTCCCTGATCAACTACAGTATTGACCAGGAGCATTGCTGGCTGAGAAGAAATGTAAAACTGGTCAATGCTATTCCCTGGCTTCTTTTGCTTCTCAGAGGTTAGCTCTTTGCTGGATCTCTGTTCCAGAATGCTAGTGAAAAGGAGAGTCCTGGGATATTAGCTGTCAGTTAATTGAGGGACTTTCCTGACATTCTGTATTGAAAGGCAATGGACAGTAGCTCAACAAGGAATCACAACCACCCACTGATATTTATGCAGTTAATATATGGACAACAAATCTGCCTCTGAAGATGTCAGCAAATAAAAAGAACAGGGATTTTATAGCCAATTCAGAAATGTAAGCAGCCACAGAAGACTCATAGTAGATATAAAAGTAATTTTCCAGGAAGACCGAGAGTGAGTGTGTGTGTGTGTGTGTGCGCGTGCCGAGAGTGAGTGAGTGTGTGTGTGTGTGTGTGTGTGTGTGTGTGTGTGTGTGTGTGTGTGTGTGTGTACATACAGGTACAGGTACCTCTCTTGATGGAGGCCAGAAAAAGATATCAGGTTCCCTGGAGTTAGAATTACAGGCAGTTATAAGCTTCGTACCTAACATGGGTATTGAGAACCAAACTTCAGTCTTCTGAAAGAGCAGACATGGCTCGGCAGGTAAAGTCACTTGGCACCGAGCCTTCTGAGCGGCGGCATTCAGTATCCAGGACCTGCATGGTGGAAGGAGAGAACCAACTCCCTCAAGTTGTCATCTGGCTGTGCATGCTTGCCGTGACTCAGATAGACAAATAAAACACCTTCCAGACAATAGAATTTTAGTTCCCCAAGGAAAAATACCTTAGATTCTAATAATATTCAACACCTTTTCATCCAACTCTATGATGAGGGCATGGATAACTTTTAGTGTTCTAAGCAACCAGCACACTTAGAACAGAGTCGAGCCAGGTTTAGTGGTGCTGACTTATGATCCCAGCTTCAACTTTAGCTTCAAGGATCATAAAGTGCTGAAGTTGTGTGTGGACAGATGACATCATTTATGGATCTCACATGGGATTTCTTCAGCTTGCATTTAGAGGGAGTCCCTGTCTCAAGACAAAACAAGCCAAACAAAAATCCCCAAGAGTGGAGTAAGAAGAGAAAGAGTAGACCCTCCTAATTGGATGGGTGCAGTGGAGCAAGGAGATTTTGTTTTTGTTTTGTTGTTTTGCTTTTTCCAGACAGGGTTTCTCTGTGTAGCCCTGGCTGTCCTGGACTGGCTTTCAGACCAGGCTAGCCTCGAACTTACAGAGATCTGCCTGCCTCTGCCTCCCTGAGCACCGAGATCACAGATGTGCACCACTGCGCCCAGTTAGTAGGAAGTATTTTTGTTCTATCCTGGTATTGAAATGCCAAAATGCTGGGCATGGTGGCGCACATCTTTAATCTTAGCACTCAGCAGAGGCAGGTGGAATTCAAGGCCTGCCTGGTCTACAAAGTGAGTCCAGGAAAGCCAAGACTACACAGAGAAACTCTGTCTTCAAACACCACCCCCAAAAAGCCAAACATCTATTAGATCCGTCTGTTATTAGATCTCATAGGTAATGAACCATACACCTGGAAAATATTGTAGAATCTTCTTTACTCTCGACTCTGAAAAATACAGAAATTATTTCTTAGGCTTTCAAAAGCTCACTAGTTATCTTAGCTAAGCAGAAATAAAGTTAAAACAAATACCTTCAAACCATTGTCCCAGTGCAATCAAAAGCTTACCCCTGAAACTAGTTAGTTAAAAAATATAACAAATCCTCTTATGAAGAAACAGCTCTCAGCTAAAGTAAAAAGTCTCTCTCCTGTCATAACTTATTTTTCTTAACGTTTATAACCGTAGAACTGGGTCTTGTTGGCCCTCCTGCTCAGATGGGCAGGTGTCCAGGAAACCCACAGCTCCAAAGCCTGGGAAGGTGTCCCAGCTCTGAGGAGGGACAGTGTCCCAAGGGAAGGGCATCCTGAGACACAGGAGCCCAGGAAGCACAGCTCTGAGAGGAGGCCTCCTCAGCAGAGGTGTTGCAGCTCCCAGGGGAGGGCATCCCCAGCTGAGGAGCACAGCAGCCTCAGCTCTGCTCTTTCTCCAGCTGTTGCAGCTCTCTAGGGAGGATTTCCCCAACCCCTGCGGAGCTGAGGCTCTCAGGAGCCTAGGCCCCGCCCCTTCTTCTCTTCTCTTCTGGGCTTCTTGGCTTCTTCTGATGAGAGCGTCACACCAGGCAGCAAATCTCATAAGAGAGATTTATTGGAGGGACAAATCCATGAAGGAGTAGAGGCCTCTCCTCCCAGGAGAAGACAGCAAGGAACTGGGCAGACACAGCTTTTATATAGGATTTCTTAGGGGGTGGAACTGTTTAAGAGTACAGGTTTCTAGACTAAGGATTGGTGGGATTTCAAGTCCTAAGGTTGGAGGATACTTAGGCATTGGTGGGTCTTATTCAGACTTTTCACCTAAAATTAGCATAAATCTGGGAGAGATCGCACTGATGGGCTGGAGATGGCCTTTGTGACATTTGGAGGCTGGAACTGCCAGTATGACAGAGAAGTGTGGGAGAGGGACATATAAACTCATGCCTCAAGGGGTTTACACAGACTTGAACTCTAAGCTAAACAAAACAACTTTCCTTAACTAAACTATGAACTTATACTAAGGGGTCAGATTCCTGGACCAGGTCCCTGGCTGACAGTGCCAAACCATGTAAAGCTCCCTGCTTCGGCTTATACATCGTTACCACAGAGGCATCTTAGCCTCCGTCCCCCCGGAGTTCCTGTCAGCAGCAGCCACGACTGAGGCCTCGGTGCTGCTGCTTTCTCTGTGGCTTCAGAGCCTCAGCTGCTCTGGAGACCTGAGGTGTTGCTGTTGGGAGGTGTAGAGAGGCCAGCAGCACAGCCTGAAGATCTGAGCACCCCTTTCAGGGACCACAGGGGGGTGGCACCCAGGGAAGCTGAAGAACTGGCACCCAAGGAAAAATGTTGAGGGAGCCCAGAGGCAAAGCTTGAAGCAGCCGGGCCTGGCTGTTGGAGCTCCTCAGTTGCTCCTCAGCTGGGGTGGGGACACTTTCCTGCAAGCTGTACAAAGTTTACAAAGTATACAACATACATAAACAAAAGGAGTCCGGCAGGGAAGGCTTTCCCTGTTGTGAATAGCCAGCAGGTCTAGTTATACAAACATTGTCACAGCTACTTTTGATGCTGAGGCAGGGGGAATCACAAGTTCAAGGACAACTTGGTTAACATAGCAAGACCCTTTCTCAAATTTTATATTTATAGCCAGGAGGTGGTGGCGCACATCTTTAATCCCAGCACTTGATAGGCAGAGGCAGGCAGATCTCTGTGAGTTCGAGGCCAGCCTGGTCTACAAAGTTGAGTCCAGGATAGCCAAGGCTACACAGAGAAACCTTGACTTGAAAAACAAAAAACAAAACAAAACAAAAAATTTATATTTAAAAGAATCTCAGGAGGCAGAGGCAGGCAGATCGCTGTGAGTTCGAGGCCAGCCTGGTATAGAAAGTGAGTACAGCCAAGGCTACACAGAGAGACCCTGTCTCAAAAAAAAGGGGGGGGGGCATAGCTCAGTGATGGGGCACTTCCCTAATATGTATGAATCCCTGGGTTCAATTACCAGCATCATACATGGACACACTCTATAAAATTTAGTAAGCATAGGATGGTAAAACATTCATATTTGCATGTTACCTTTTGGTTATAAAGATATATCCTGAGAAGTTCATTTTACTGTTTCCCAATTTAAAGTATATAGACATATACAAATGTGTGTGTATATATGTGTGTTTGTATACAAATATTTATATTGCATGTTTTTCCTTGGATGTGAACTTAAGGTGTGGGGAGCGGGGAAGGTGTAAAAGTAGAAAGGGAGACCATCAGAAAGAGGGGAGAACAGGAAGGACAGGGATCTCACAGTGAACCAGACCTGGTGCTACAGGAGCCTGAGACAAGCTCAAGATCATTGCAAGCTCATTGCAAGCTCAAGGCCAACCTGGGGCAACCTAATAAGACACTGTCTCAAAACAGAGTGAAGCAAGGTCTGGGGACATAGCTCAGTGACAGTTGGCTATTATGTAGAAGGCCCTAGGTTTGATTCTCAGTACTGTAGTAGGTAGGTGAGGAAAGATCAAAAAGAAATCCCATTATTTCGTATAACTAATATTCTACCTGTAATGTGGATTAGATAGAAAAATGCCCATCTATTCTTTTAGGCAGGGTCCCACTATTGCAAATTCATTGTCTTAGTTAAGGGTTTTTTGGTTTTTTGCTTGCTTGTTTGTTTACTTTTGGTTTTTCAAGACAGTTTTTCTCTGTGTAGCTTTGGCTGTCCTGGACTGGCTTTGTAGACCAGGCTGGCATTGAACTCCTAGCGATCCACCTGCCTCTGCCTCCCGAGTGCTGGGATTAAAGGTGTGCGCCACCACGCCTGGCCCTTAGGGTTTGTATTGCTACAGCAAAACACCATAACCAAAAGCAAGTTGGGAGAGGATGAGGTTTATTTGGTTTATACTTCCACATCACTGTTCATCATTGAAGGAAGTCAGGGCAGGAACTCAAAACAAGGCAGGGTCCTGAAGGCAGGTACTGATGGAGAAGTGTGGAGAGATGCTGCTTCCTTGTTTGTTCCCAAGGCTTTGCTCAGCCTGCTTCCTGATATAACCCAGGACTACCAGCCTAGGGATGGCACCACCAATCACTAATTAAGAAAATGCCCTACAGCTGCATCTTATGGAGGGATTTTTCTCAATTGAAGCTTCTTCCCTTCAGATAACTCTAGTTTATGTCAGGTTGACATATGACAGACTAACCAGGATCATCCTCTCAGACTGCTGGGTGCTGGTATTAGGAGGCATACACCACTGTGCCCAGCCTTTTAAAATCTTGATTCTTTCCACGGTAACTATGCATTAGGGGGTCAGAGATGAAACACAATTCGTTCTGAGGAGTTGGTGTTGTTTGTGAAGAACTGTCTCAATCCTTCACTTTCAAAACCTCTGCTTTGATTGGAACACCTTCTTTCTCTGATTGACTTTGTTGAGTGAGCTACCTGTCATATGAAATGCTGGTACACAACTGTTACCACCAGCCTGCTGACCAGGGGTCTCTTGGAAAGCCGGTGAGCCTTACACAGCAGCACTTTTGTGTTTAGCTATTACTTTCAAACAAGGTATGTGTGTGGGTGGGTGAGTGTGGGTGTGGGTATGGGTAGTGTCAAATGAATGCCAAGCCTTGTTTCTTTCTATTTGAAGATGATCTAGTCCCTTAATCATGAGATGGGAGAGAGGTGTCTTGTTCTAAAAACATACCATGCAGCGGGTACAAATTTCTGGGGTGTAAGGCCTGGGAATCTGTCAAGGCTTAGCAACTCCCATGGCTGCCATGAGTATGGCACTTGCTGCTCTAGCTTCATACTGGAATGCAAAACTTGGACTGACTCTTTCTGATCATCTTGGGCTGTGACATCATTACCAATAATACCTGACCAGAGTTTTGTCCCCAATGGTGTCACATGGAACATGGAACAGAATCCATCATCAGTCATTGAACTCCCAAAGAGAATCCAAGGAATGCTCACTCATCTGGGACAAAGAGAACCAGATAGGAAAGAAATTTACCACAGGTCTCTTAAGAGAAATGCAGAACCAATGTTTCAGGCCTTGGCTGTGAGTCAGATACTTGGTGTTATGCAAAGATCTACCAGTTGCTGTTTTCAGAGAAAGAATATCAGATAGCCTATGAGAAATGAATGAAGGAAACTGAGCCAGGATGAGACAGATTTAGTAATGAGTTCTCTCATCACATCATATGTCTCAGCCAAGAGCAACACTCACCTTCTCCAAGAGACTGAATTTTCTTCCACACTAGGAGGTAGAAGACCATGTGAAGTATGTTGCCCAGGCTTTCAGATGAGCAGTTTTCACCAGCAGTCTTGAAATCTGCTCATAGTGAAGTGAACAGAGCAGTTATAGGATCACTGGAGGCTTTGAGCATCAGGAACATCAGCTCTGTGAAAACAAGACGTGGCAGTAAAGATATCACCAAATCCCAGAACACACATAGTGAAAGGAAATAACTCCCACAGGTTGTCCTGTGACTTCACATATGCCATGGCAAGCACGGTTATATGAAAAATAAATAAATAAATGTAATTCACAATTCAAACAGATACAAGCTAGTCTTGTGTCAGTCTCCTGCCTCAGTGCAGAGTTCTCTAACTGGTATGCTCAGCCATAGTCCCTCTTTGCTTCCCAGTAAACACCACTGTGAAATTGTCTGTCTCTATAGTCGTGAGCACTGCAGTAGTGCTGAGGAGAGTCTCAGCCTGGGTTCGAGAGGTATAAGGAATATTTGAAATTCTCATTTCAGATTAACCTTGACCTTCTTCCTTATTTTTCACCTCAGATCATCCAGCCCCTCTTAGAACTTGACCAAAATAGAAGCAAGTTAAAGTTGTATATTGGACACCTGACAGCCCTCTGCCATGACCGAGACCCCTTAATCCTCCGTGGACTCACTCCACCAGCTTCTTATAATGCAGATGGTGACCAGGCAGCTTGGGAGAATGAGCTGCAGAAGATGACCCAGGAGCAGGTAGGTCTTGCTTAAGCTGTGGCCCAAGCACACTTCACTGTCTGGATGTTTGGAGGTAAGGATATGATTCCAGGTACTCTAGGTGCATGCGTGCGTGGGTGCATGCGTGCATGTGTGCATGTGTGATTGTGTGTGTTGTGTGAAGATGTGTCTATAGCCAGTGTGGATATATATATGCATGTACACATATGGAGGCCAGAGGTTGTCCTCGTACGTCATTACTCAAGGGCTTTCAGCTTTCTTTCTGTCAGGGTCTGTTGTTGGCCTGGAGCTCACTAGTTTAGCTAAACTGGCCAGTGAGCCCTAGGGATTGGTCCTCCCTGCCTCTCCCTCCCCAGTGCTGGGATTACAAGCACACACCACTGCTCCCCAGCTGTAGATATTTACAGAAAAGACCACCCCTCTGGAGGACATTCCTGGGTACTATATTAACCTGAAATTATAGCTTTGGTGAAGTTAACCCAAACATTTTAAAAGGTGAAGAAATGCATGTTTAACTCAGCACATACTTCAAAAAATAATGTTATGTGTGTTTTCTGTTGATCTGGAAATAAATAAAAAGTATACATCAATTAAAATGATACTGGAGGCCTAAAGAAACAGCTCAGTTGGTAAAGTGCTACTATACAAGTCCAAGGATCTGATCCCCAGCACTGCCCTCCACAGTACAGGAAATCAAATCTAGGGCCTTCTACACATCAGCCAGGTACCATTGCACTGTCTTCAGGTCCCACTTTACTCTGTTTTGAGTATTACTGAGGGATGCCAACCTGTAGCCTAATTCTTTTGGGTCTCTCTTGAGAGACTTAGGATTTTTTTTTTTTTAAGATTTATTTATTTACTATTTGCATACAGTGCTTTGCCCCGCATATACACCTGCTTGCCAGAACAGGGCATCAGATCACATCATAGGTGGTTGTGACTCACCATGTGGTTGCTGGGAATTAAACTCAGGACCTCTGGAAGAGCAGTCAGTGCTCCTAACCTCTGAGCCATCTCTCCAGCCCCGAGCACAACATTTCTATGCCAGTGTCTGTGACCCATCCAACCTTCTAGCCCTGTCAAAGCAGCAGCTTGAGGCTAGGACTGGAGGTAGGCACTGCAGCAGGTGGGTCTGTAGTCTGTGACCCCAGGACAGCAACAGCAGGTGAACAGTAGATATGTGATAGTATGTGTCTTCAAAGGGCACCTCAGTTTTCATAGAACTGGGTGGAGGGAGGTGCAGTCATCCTCAGCTTTGTGTTTCAAATCTTCCTCAGTTCCCTTTTGGACTTTTTTCTCATCTCCTCCAAACATAAACAGGTGTTAAATTATTCCAGGAAAGGCCTTACCCTATAGCATCCGTTCCACAAGGCGTTTTCTCCTCCAGCCAGCGCCCAGGTGAAACACCAGCTGGGAGGTGAAGGGTTGGAGAAAAGCAGCACGCCTGCCTTGTAGAAGGAAGAGACCCACAGACAAGTTAAGAATCAGAGGGTTGGCCTCAGCCAGGTTGGTCCACACCTTCTCCTAGCACCCCTCCAGTGAGGACTTTGTAGTTTGTTTTGGTTTTATGGAGAAGAATGAAGGACATGTAAAATATGTTGTCCCTGCTGTACTTTATTGTAATCAGCATTGCTGTATTACTGGAGTTGTAAGGGTCAGAGCCTGAGCCCTGGAAGACCTATACACTGGGCATGGCTGCCCATCCCCCACAGGCCAGCTAAACTGACCAGTGACAGTGAAAAGCAGAAGAGAGGCTGACTCGGTCATGTCACATTGAGGAGAAGAGCAGAGTTCCAAGGACACAGCCTTCCTCCAGTACATCTTCTGGGTCCTTACGTGAGAGTTAGGATTAAAAACAAGGCAAGCGGGACACATAAGCAGTCCCAGTCAATGCGTGTTCCCTCTTACCCTTGTCTCAAGTCCAGGCTTCTCTGTAAAGTGGTCTGACAAGTTGTCAGAACTGTACTTTTCAGGAGACAAGTTCTCTTTCTTGCAGCCTGAGATCTCTGGGGAAATTCCAATTCCTTGGAGATCATTGTTTCAATGGTCAGATAACCAAAGGGAGAGGCACGAGTGTCTCTCTAGCATATATTCATTCCTGAACTGGGGTGGTGGCTCAGTGGTACAGTGTTTGCCCTGTAAGCAAGACACCTGGAATTAGATTTCCCAGAATCTAGATAAATGCGAGGTGGATGTGGCAGCCCTCTGCAATCCCAGCCTCAGAAGGCAGAGACAAGGGAGCCCATAGCAAAGCTAGCTGTATCAGCAAGCTCCGGGTCTCACTGAGAGACCCGGCTTCAAAAAAGAAGATTCCAGGGTCGACCTCAGAGCTCCACATCCATGTTCATCACTCAGGCTCATGCACATTCACATGCACATGAGAAAGAGAAGAAAGGAGCGATCTTCATCCTTGCTAAGGCAAATGGTTATGTCACAGATCTCCTCAACTTAACTCCTAGATGAAATTTTGAATTATTTTACCAACATCTCCTCTATCCCCATTCCACCCTGTAGCCACCATTCTATACCAGAGTTCAAGATTGATAACCAAGTAGTTGCAGCAGGCCTTTGAAATAGCACTTTGAAGGACATGCTATCTAAGAGTAACTTGCTCCAATCACAAAGTACTGACTCAGAAAGTTAGACTTCCATAGGGGATCTTGTGAAGAGGCAGCCACTGAAGAAAGGGCTTGGCTCAGGGACTTTCAACAAGTTGGTGTCATGATTGTCCAGCTGTCTTTAGGGGAGCAGTGACTATATTACAACATACTGGTAAAATTTTAAGCTAAAGAACCATTAGAAAACTGATGTGATAGTGCATGCCTGTAACCCAGCCGCTGGATCAGAAGTTCAAGATCACTCAAATTCCTGTCTCTTGAGACAATGTTTGACTCTGTCTCAGTCATAACAAACAAAATAAAACATGAAAAAGATCATTGGGTCGTATTAGCTTGAGTTGACTTGAAGGCCAGTGAGAAAGGTAGACTAGTAATTACAGATTCCTTCATGTCTGGAGAACCAAAGGATTCTATACTGTCAAGCTGACCTGTATTCTGGCTTCTATAATTTGTTTAAAGAGATACAGTGGTCCACATCAGTAATCTCAACACTCAGTAGATAGAGGTAGGAGAATTGCCATAGGTTCCAGGATAGCCAGGGCACGACCTTGTCTCTAAAAAAAACAAAAAACAAAAATTGTATCATTCCTATTTAAATCGTTTCCTTCCTGCCCACATTGATGGTTGCCATTCCTTCCTTTCCCCTGTGCCATGCCAAGCCTGTCATCACTATTCAAGGAAGTTCATTACCTTGAGTTCAGTGTACTTAGTTACCTCTTCTCTCTGTGGCTCCATTAGTTGATATTTTCTAGGTAGTTCACCTCCTGTTGCTAGGTAGAGGTGCTCACTGGCACTTTCTGTCTCCTAAACAGACCTAGCTCCCTAAGTACTAGGACAGTTTTTTAAGGTTTTCAGCATCTTCTGATCCTGTACAAAGTTAGCATGTATTTATGGCTGTTAGGAAAAGTTGTTTTAAACCTTTTATTCTTCGTGATTTTCACATCATGCACCCCAGTCCCATTTACGTCTCCCTGTCTCTCCAAACTGTGCAAAGCTTCCTTTATCTAAGACCCTCATAGTCAGTTGTAGCCCTGTTTGTTGTTCATTTCTGTACAGACCTCTTGAAAACAACTCAGTGCATACTTCTTCAGCTTTGGGGAGCATGTAAGTAATTAGGCCTTAATTTGTACTTACCCAGAGAGAGAGTGAGAACTAAAAGGGTTCAAATTTGGGGTCCAGGAGACTACTGAAACAGACTGACCTTTTTATAAGAGATCTATCAGAAGAGTTGTTAACACCATAGAGCAGCAACTATTGGGGTTTCTAAGGAGAACTGAGGCCCATGTGGCAGAGTAAGGGTCCCATCTTATGTATCTTAGGGGTAGGGAAGATGGTTGAAAAGCTTCCCAGTTGCTGGGGTAACAGTGAGTGGTCAGTTAAAAGAATGTCAGGTGAACATAAACTGACCTAGCTGACCATACTAGGGTGGACCAGGGCAGGGGAGACTAGAATCTAGAGAAACCAAACTACTATAGTTACAAGAACTGTCACAGTCCAGCGGAAGTGGAGAAGCTTTATAAAATAATGTATCCTGACTAACAAAATCACCTGAAAAGCCAGAGCAAACAAGGTATGTACCTTCTCATGCCCTCAAAGGAATATATCATGAAAACTAAAAT
Source organism: Acomys percivali (assembly GCA_907169655.1). Lineage (NCBI taxonomy): Eukaryota > Metazoa > Chordata > Mammalia > Rodentia > Muridae > Acomys > Acomys percivali. The sequence continues at coordinate 24,085,999 of OU015745.1, forward strand.
CATTCTCTTCGAAAAAGGGCATGCAGGGCAGAATGGCTCTCGGCTGTGGTTCAAGCATTCAGGATGCTCAGACACAAGCAGATTACAATCAATTCAAGACCAGCCTGGGCTACTTACCTACTTTCAGGCCAGCCTGGGCTGCAGAATGATTACTTTAAAAAAAGAAATCAGAAAAGAAACAAGATGTTTGTCTTCACCCATTTTTCTGTTGCTAGAAGCACAATGCTACCAGTTGAATAAATCATAAAAGAAAAGTTTATTTCTAAGGTCAAGGGCCTCCATATGGTAATGGCTTTCTTCCTGGCAGCATCCCTAGGCAGTATAGTGGGTATATCACATGACAAGAGACAGCAATCACAGATTTCCCCAAACTGGCTTCGATAGCACACCCATTCTGGGTGTACATTAATGCATTAATCTATTAGTTGTGTAAGTGAATTAATCTCAGCAAATGAGGGCACTTCTCACCTCTGAAAAATGCAGCTGGTTTCACCTTTTCTCTTTTAGTAGAATTAAATTTCAACCTAAGTTACAGAGGCAGCAAACTATATTCACACTGTATGTAATAATGTTCCTTCTGCTACCCTGGTTTTTAAAATTTCTTATGACCAAATATAAACAAAACCCAGTGGACATAGTTAAAGTAATGGTTCCCACATTTTGAAACACATAAGCACAATGCCACCACAGGAAAAGAAAAAAAAAAAAAAAAAAAACAGTAGTGGAGTCCAGTAGGAGAGCACCCAAACTCTAGCTCTGGCCCTTTCCATTTTTGGCTCCAAATTATAATTCTTCCTAGGATTACTTGACATTTAGTGAAATAATATTGCTTACTAGCATGTTGAAAGAGATCTAGGATAGTGGGTATAAAGGAGGTGAGTGTTAGATCTTCTCAGCAAAGTGTTGCTTTCCATGGACTTGCCCTGTAGGCTGAGTAACTTTCCCAATTCCATAGTTGTTTCTTCTCAAGGAGGTTGTACATTTGGCACTTGTTTGTAAACAGCTCATAGTATAAGATAAAATTCAGGGGCTGGAAACTATGCTCAGTGCTTAAGAGCACACTGATTGTCCTTCCAGAGAACTCCAGTTTGATTCTTAGCACCCAAATGGTGGCTCAAAACTCTCTGTAACTCTGGTTCCAGGGGTCTGATGCCTTCTTCTGGGTTCTGCAAGCACTGCATGCACATGCTGCCAAGACATACTTGCAGGCAAAACACCCATACACACAAAATAAAGTCAGAAAGAATAAAAATAGGAAGTCTAATATATTAAAAACTTAAATCTTCTCTTTCAAAATGACCCAGAGATGGGAATATAAAACTCAGAGTTAACAGACCGAAAATTAAAGGCTACTGCCTTGAATAGATTTAAGGCAGAGCCTGGAAAGAAGTTAGAAAGCTAACTTTTGTCTCTGTTAGAATGCAAAATTGGTCCATATATAAAACACAGTGATTAAGGCTGGCCTCCAAGCTTTATGTTCCTGGGAATTTTGAGAGGGGTGAGGGTTGTCTTGTGGTTCCTGGTTTGTCTAGGTTGGGTTTTTTCTTGGGGTTATGAGAGATTAGTTTCAGTAAAACTGAGCAGAAAGTGGGTGCCTGTGGAAGCCGGCACAGGCGTGTCCGTGCCGTGTGCTGTCAGTGGCACCTAAGGTATACTTTGAAATTAAAGCATATGAGTTTTAGAGACAGCCTGCTGTGAGTTTGTCTCTTTGATATGTTTTTCTTTTGTTTGTTTGGGATTTGTTGCTACTGCTGCTATTTTTAAGACAATGCCTCAGAATGGTGCACTAGCTGATGTGAAACTTACTGTATAGACCAGGCTAACCTCAAACTCATATGTCTGCCTCCCAAATAAAGGTGTGTGCCACCACACCCCACTTTGATTTTGGTTGTTGTAATATCCTTGCCCCGTCATTTTCAGTGGGTTTAATTCTGTGATTTAAGAACTTTGATGATTAGAATGTTTCTCTTATTCTCTAAGCATGAGAAGTTATGGCTGTGTCTGGTCCTGTGTGGACATCCTTATTTTGCACTTCCTGTTATTCTCTGTCAGTGTTATGACTCAAAGAACATGAAAATGGAGTAAAAAATTATTTGCTTTCCATTTTAGAAGGTTTCTCTGTGCAAGTTTTCATCTGCCATTGTTATGTTTTATTTATTTTCTATTTCCACTTCTTGTCCCCAGATCTTTCCTATTTGTGTGTTATTGCATCACTGTTCTGCTTGCTTGTTTGCTTGTTTGCTTGCAAGCAAACACGTCATCTGGGCAGTCCTTGGAACTCAAGTCTGTACATGGGGATGGCCTTGGACTTGATCCTTTTGCCTCCCTATAAGTGCTGAGATTAAAGGTGTATAATATCATAGTTTTCAGGTGTGTGTGTGTGTGTGTGTGTGTGTGTGTTCATGTGTGGGTAGAGTATGTGTATATACACATGTGCAGAGTCCTTAGGTTCATGTTGGTTTGTTTTCCACTTTTTTTTTTCCCCGAGACACATTTTTCTGTGTAGCCTTGGCTGTCCTAGAACTCACTTTGTAGACCAGGCTGGTCTCGAACTCACAGTGATCCACCTGCCTCTGCCTCCCAAGTGCTGGAATTAAAGGTGTGCACCACCATGCCCAGCCCTCCACCTCATTTTTTGAGATAGGCTTTCCTAATCAAACCTAGAGCTAGCCTGCATGGTTAGTCTCACAAGCCATCGTGCTAATGTGTTCCTCCTTACCAGGCTGGAAGCACAGGTGGGTTGCCTTGGCACCCACACTTACATGGATCCTGAGGATCAAACTCTAGCCCTCTTGCTTGCAGAACAAGCACTTTAATTGTTCAGCTGTCTCCCCAGGCCTAGATCACATTACTTTTTATGAACTAATTTAAGCATTCCAAAAACTGTAGAGGTTGATATAATGTTATCTGTGCAGTTTTAAAAGAGAATGATCCCCTGTGGGCTCCAGGTCCCCAGTTGGTGATGCTATTTGGACAGGTTTAAAAGGATCAGCCTTGCTGGAGGAAGTACGCCACTGGGAATAGACTTTAACAGTTTTAGTTCAGCCTCACCCTACTTGAGTTTGCTCTCTGTGCATTGCTGGGGCTGAGATGTAAGCTCTTGGCTTCTTGCTTGTTCTTTCTTAAACAAGTTGCTTTTGCTTATCACAGCAACAGAAAAGAAGCTAGCATAAGACCCTATCTCAAAAACAGAAGACAGGGGCCAAGGAAAATGTCTTCACTGCTAATGTGCTGAGGACGTGAGTTTGATCCCCACCACCTATATAAAAAGCCAAGTGTGAGGCTGAGGAGGTGGTTTGCATGCATATGTGAGGACCCTAGAACCCACATAAAGCTACATGCTGTAGCATAGCCCAGTGCTTCTAGGGAGACATGAGCCAGAGACAGGAAACTCCCCAGAAGCTCATAGGCCAGTTAGCCCAGTGTAAGCAACGGCAAGCAAGAGACCCTGTCTCAAACAAGTCGGAAGGTAAAGATGGACTGCTGAGGTTGTCCTTTGATTCTGACATGCCTACATTCACACGCCAACACACGCACACTGTATGTACATACATACACACATATTTAAATAGAAAATAAATTTAAAAATTTGAAGCCTGGTGGTGATGATTGTGGTGGTGATGCACACCTTTAATCCCAGTACTCTGGAGGCAGAGACAAGCAGATATCTGTGAGTTCAAGGCCAGCCTGCTCTACAGAGCAAGTTCCAGGATAGCAAGGGCTACATAGAGAAACCCTGTCTTTAAAAAAAACAAAACAACAGACAGACAGACAGAAAAACACACATCATCATCATCATCATCATCATCATAATAATAATAAAATGTTGTTGTTGTTATTATTGAAAGGTCCTGCCACACACCCATTGTGATCCCAGCAGTGAGGAGGCAGAAGCAAGCAGAACCCAGGGTTTGCTGGGAAGCTAGTCTAGCCTTCCTAGTCAGCAAGCTTCAGGCCAGTGAGAGAACATTTCTCAAAAAAAAAAAAGTTACACTAGGGCTGTAGCTCAGTGTTAGAACCCGTGCCTAGCATCTGTGAGGCCATAGGTTCAATCCCCAGTATTGCCAAAAGGGTGGGGTAGGAGATGGACAGCTCCTGGAGGATGATGCCTAAGTTTGTCTTCTAGCTTCCATACACACATGCATGTGTGTCCTGCATATGTACAGGTATGTTTGCATACATGTGCACACATACACAATGATAAACTTAAAGACCTGTACTTGGGATGGGTGCAGAGATGGCTCAGCAGTTACAAGCATGCTGCTCTTACAGTGCCCATGTCAGACAGCTCACAACCACCTGTAATTCCAGATCTTGGTGGGGTCAATCTGACACCTTCGGGCCCCCATTGGCACCTGCATTCATGTACACATATTTTCACACCAACACATATGTATATACATACATACATGTAAATATCTGCCTCTTATTATATGTCAGTATTTTGTTGTTTATAGGTCACACCTCGCCTACAACCTCTCTTTGAAGCATTGAAGAAGTTCAACTGATAGATTCTATTAAAACACTAAAAATTAATTTCCCCCTAGAATACGGGTTTGTTTGTTTGTTAGTTTTTTCCTACCATAAATGGTAGCTTCCCATCAGAGGTCGAACCACTCCAGAATTAATTTGTATCAGCCAGCTGCTCCGTGGGCCACTGAACTAGCATTCTAATCCCTGTTCCCAGCACTTGGTCTCATTTTTATTTTTCAGGAAATATTGTCCCAAAACTTGGCTCAGGGCTTGTGTTTTTAGATTCTTTTTTTTTTTCCCCATGTGTTCTCTCCAATTGCTAGGTAACTTGCATATCCATCTCTCTTTTGAAAGAAGTGAGTGAGGAATGGCTGTGCTAGAGTGGTACTAATCACAGAACCTGGAAGTCATTTCTGCCACTCGGGGCTCATCAGTCATTAGCCATAGACATGACAGTGCATTCTTCCCTCTTGGATGGCTTTGCCTGGTTGCTGTGTCACCCAAGTGAGCCCCACCGACACAGGAGCTGGTGGGGCAGAGCCTGAGAAACAGCAGGGAGAGAAAAGAGAAAGAGGAATGGTTGTTGGTGGGCGACAGACTTTGTTCTGGTTCCCAGCCTCAGTGTTTGTGATCTGCTTTTCTTCTTTTTGTGATGTCTGACTTGTTTTCTCAGCTCAAATGCTGAACTCTTCTTCAAAGCGCTGGGGGCAGCAGCATGTGAGAAGCTGCAAAAGGCGAGGCTAGCAATCTAGCAGAGAATAGCTGAGCCCTGAAGATAAATGTGTTTGCCTCAGAACTGAGCGTAGGAATGTGTGCGTGTTGTGTGTGTCTTGACACATCTATGAAAAATACAGAGCATAGTAGCCTCTCTCTCCTTCTCAGTTATGCTCTCACACAGTCTGGCATTTTCTGCTTCCAGAGTATCTTGCTAGTTGGATGCTAAAACATCTGGCAATGAAAGCTTACTTAAAAATAAAAATTGAAACTGGAGAGATGGCTCAGTTAATAAAAGTGCTTATGTAAAGAGCATAAGGATCTGAGTTTGACCCCCATACACTAGAACCCACAGTAGAAAGCCAGGCAAAGTGGCATGTGCCTCTAACCCCAGTGCCGGGGAGGAGAGAGGACTATGCCTGAGGCATCTGGGAAGAGAAGGAGGAAGATGGCATAGAGCTGAGTGCATAGCACCTGAGGGCTTCAGAGCTGACAGGGTGCTGGCTTTGGACACTGGAACCCAAAACTCTTGCCTGGCTTCTGCTGTTAATTTCCTAGCTCTAAGTAAAGAAAATGAAGAGGAAATGGGGATTTGACTGTAGAAAATTATAGTCAGAAATCACACTTTTGCATTCTTGAATGCAAACATTTAATACTATTCTCCATTCACTCCCAGTATAAGAATAGTATGTGGTATTTGGTGTCTACATGGAAGAAAATACAAAGGACAAAACTACAAGTTTGTGCTAAAAGCAGAATAACTTTATTTGTGTCATTGGAGGAAGAGTTACCAATTAGAGGACCTGTATTGTGTGTGTGTGTGTGTGTGTGTGTGTGTGTGTGTGTGTGTGTGTGT
>OU015745.1:24092051-24104943 GCA_907169655.1 Acomys percivali
TGTGTGTGTGTGTGTGTGTGTGTGTGTGTGTGTGTGTGTGTGTGTGTGTGTGTGTGTGTTCAAGGGAACCAATGAGAGCTCTGGTGGCAGCAGTTGTTTACCATGTTAGAATACAGACAAGTCTTTGTAGTGACCATGGTAGACAGAACCTACCATCTCCAGTGTCACCTCCTACAGGTCAGGCTATCCTGTGGGAAAGATAAGCTTTGTCACAGGTGGAAGCAGTCTTGGCGGGCTTTACCCTTGGGGCACCCCATGAATACTTGTGATAGACTGAGAGGAGCCAGTCTGGGCCTGGAATTCAGGAAGCAGACCTGGGAACCCCACCTGGGCTATTGTTTTTCTAATGGACCCTCAACGGGAGAAGGAGACCGCCCTTCCCATGTGACTCAGGCAGGTGGGGAAGAGAAAAACAACAGATTCAGCCAGGGGTTTGGGAGAGCGTGTGGAGAAAGCGAACAGGCTGGACTATCACGCGGGCCAGAGAGACACCTAAGGACTCATCCCGTGGAACGGATACCGGAAGGTTCACTCTTTTATCCCTTTAACCTTTTTTCCTTCTTGTGTAAGCTAGTTGGGTTGTATAATAAAGTTTAATTGTTAAGAAACAGAGCCAACACTATCCCAACTAAGGCAGGAAGAAAATGTATCTAGCTGAAGCTGTGGAAGCTACACCACCATAGTCCTCTCTGTCACCATGGTCCTAGTGTCTCAGAACCTTTGGAAAGTAAAGTTTCCAGTCCAGACACAGGGTTTGAAACAAGTTCTCTTTCAGAGCTTTAGTTTAGTTTAGTTTTGTTTTGTTTTGTTTTGTTTTGTTTTACCAGACATTTGATGGTACTGACCTCACTGGGATTATCTAGAAATAGAAACCACTTAAAGTTCTTGAAGATAGTGTCTACTCCATTGCCTGAGCACAGAAGGTGACAGTGGCTGTGTGCACTGGCAGTTCTCTAAGAAAAACCTGGTGTACAGTTTCAAATAGCAATGTGAGGAAGAGCACCCTTCTCCCATGGAACTCAGCATCTCAGGGCCAAATCAAAAGAGGGATCTGAACACAGGCGGTGTCATTGCTGTCATTTCTCACTGCATCCACCACCACCACCACCCTGACAGGGAGAATACCCACACAGCCTCCATGCCTGGTCCCAAAACTCCCAGCTATTTTTACATTTCCCTTCATACTAGCCAGGTATTCTAGCTGTTGCTGTTGGGACCATAAAGTGCTGAGAGCCTTTTGGGTCTAAGTCAGAAAGGTGGGAGAAGACCACACTGCCTGTCATTTCTGACATGGAGAGTTAGAACAAGGTGTAGTGGCCAGTGGGCTCCTCAACATTGCATACCAGCAGCAGTCTATTAGCTTCTTCCAGCCAAAGATCATTGACTAGGGGCTCACATAGAAATTTATCTTTTCCTCATTTTTGAAGGCTGGAAATCTAAGGTCAGGATATTGGTCCTAGGATCTTTGGCTCTCTGGTGCAGACTTCTCACTGTGTCCTCTAATGATCTAGCCTGTGTACCCGAGTGTCCCCAATGTTTGCATGTATCCAGGCTACTACTACAAGTCATACAGGTTAGGGCCTACACTAAAGGTCTAATTTAACATACCACCCTTTAAAGGTTCCATCTCCAAATACAGCCATACCCTAGATTCTGGGGATTAAGGCTTCAACTTACAAAATTTGGGCTGGACACAGCTCAGACCATAAAAGCATTATTGGGACCACTTCAGAGCCTAGTTTTAGGAATTTGTTTTGTTGTTGTTGTTTGTTTGTTTGGGGAGGAGGGTTGTGTGGTTGGTTTTTGTTTGGTTGGTTGGTTGGTTGATTTTTTTTTGTTTCGGTTTTTGGTTGTTTTTTGTTTTTTGTTTGTTTGGTTTTTTTTTTCTTTGTTCTGTTTGGTTTGGTTTTTCAAGACGGGGTTTCTCTGTGTAGTCTTGGCAGTCCTGGACTTGCTTTGTAGACCAGGCTGGTCTCTAACTGCCTGTGATCCACTGGGATTATAGGCATGTGCCACCACTCCTGGTGTTGTTTCAGGGTTTTGATTTAGTTGATTTCCACACCAGCTATAGAAACTACATTCCAAATAAGCCTTGGGTTTTTGCCTACCCAAAGGTAAGGGGTGCTGCAGACTACCTCCTGTGTCCTAAGGGGACATAGGGCTGCTGGTCACTTCCACCTAGAGAGCCATGTGAGGAGCACTCACCAGCAGGGCCTTTCTGGAAGAGCTGTTGTAGTCACAACATCAATCATGAGTAATGTCAGGAATGTTGTGGGGGCTACAGTGATGATCCACTTCTACACACCACAAACCTACCCTGCTGCTTTTCCTTCCATTGACACAAAAGAAAATGCTAAACCTAGCATAAGCTCACTGGCTAGAAAGGAGCCTTGAAATTTAGCCCTACAGGTCAGGTTCTGGTGGATAAAATTTTCCATAGGGTCCTTATCGGTGAGAAATAATGGGTTTAATGTTATCAGTCTGAGTCTTGTCTTTTTAGATCAAACTGTGAGCCAGATTTCAGACAGATCTTATTTCTAGATGGGCAAAACAGATTGTGATGTGATGTGATGCAATGGTGATTTTAAGCTAGTGTGGTGGGCCAGTGTTCTCCAGATTCTCTGACCGTACTATGTGATACGATACATGTAGCATCTATCGGAAATCACTCGACATTTGCAGAGCTGAAGGAAAACTAAACTCCCATCAGCATTCAGCATTCGTTCCTAAAGGAAAGTGTTCCACAAGTGAAGCTCAAAATGCAAAGCCGAAGGAGGGAATCTTGGGAAGAGCCTCTGGCTCCTGCTGGTGAGACCCAGAGCAGGTGCAGCAGAGTTCTCATGAGCTGAGATGTCCTCAGGCTAGAAATAGCTTGTGGCTTCCAGCTGGGCGCCACTGCTTGACTCTCATTTGATAAGGCAAACCAGAGATGGGCTCTGCTTAGTCAGACGTGGGGGAGTCTGGGAAGAATTTGAAGAGCACCTATCTCCAGACAGCTGAAGCCAAAAGTGAAATGTCTCATCCAGGATGGGAGAGCCAGGTGGCAAGTCAGGCTTCTGTTTCAGGTATTGGCTGCTGTTGCTCTTGCAGCCTGGGACTTAAATTCCCTCCATGCGCCCACTCAGCAGGAACTGACACTTTCAGATGCAGAACATCTTGTCTGGATGCTGTCTGCACACTCAGTGCCAGCTCAGGTTGAGTGTGTCTCAGGGTAGTGCAATTAAGTGTCCCAAGCAAGCCTGTAGATCTTTCTGGAGAAAAGGGGTTCAGTGCCATCACTAAATAAGGAGTATTGGGGTATTTATTTAGCCTCTTGCAGGGCTGTAACTTTGTTCCTTATAGGACAATAGAGCCCTAGTGTTCTATTCCTAAGTCCTATTTAGTGTCATGCAGTCATAGGCAGTGGTCCCACAGACATTGGGGATAACTGCACAGGGCATGTGCAGCCTTATCTGGGCTCTGGTTTATTTAGGTTGACCGTCTCGGGTTATATGCAGAAGAATGATTCCAGGGTTTCTTGGTCTCCTGGGGCCCGTGTTCAGCTGAATTCCTCCTTTCACTTCTCCTGAAGGCTGAACCCACCATCTGGCTCCCTAGAAGGAGAATGTGGGAGGAAAGACCTGTCTGTCCTCCTCCAAGTGCTTGGGTTAGGCCAAAGCTGTGTGAGGGTGTTGGAGATCTGAACGCATGGTTTCACCATACTTGGGGAGCTATGCTGATAGCATGGAGAGCCTTGAGTGTTCACTGAGCCAGATTAGACTGAAGTGGCCCTGCCCTTCTTGACCTGTGTGATTATTGACTGCAAAAGTCTGAGATGTAAGAGATTTTGAGAATATTTTTCTTTCTGCCCTAACCTTCCTTAAGGAGCTTTCAAAACATACCCCATACTTTCTTCCCTTCAACACACTAAAATAAGTAACACGCAACCCTGCCCCCATCCACCTCATGCCAGGCAAAGCAGACACAGGCATTCCATATCGCTGTGTGATACTTACATCTCACCACAGTACACAGTCATCCATGAAATGGTCACCACACTGATGAGCCCACCTGACCCCAAAGTTTGGTCATGAATAGACCCCTTCCATGGTTCTGTGTTACTGGGCCAGGAGTGTGTACCCACTAAGGAGCATCCTGTCACTTTCTCCAAGAGTGACCAATCAGACAGTATGTCAAGCTTGCATTAAGTGACCACAGGAGCCTTTTCAGTCTTCACCTATCACTGACTCTAAAGTAGGATACACATGCTGGGCAGAGCAGTCCTGGGAATAGGCGTGTTGTGCACATGCCACAGTGGCTGCAACACTTCCTTTGCTCTCCCCACTGGGCCAGAGACATCAGCTGCACATGGAGTGGGCCACATGCTGGTTCTGCACTTAAATCTCAGCTGCAACAAGGCTGCATTCTTACCACCCTGACAAGCTTGAGCATTAGATTTCCTAATCCATTGTTTGGTTTGGGGGGGGCTGTTTTTCATCTTTTCCCTTTTGACACTCTTCATTTCTGAGAGCCAAACCAAACACATGGGGCTGGCCAGCCACCCTGCTGGGTCTGTGCTTCCCAGAGCATTGCTGCTGTTGTGATAGATCCCTTCAGCAAGAGGGAGGTTTTCTTTCATTTTCATAATGGTGGGCAAGTCTCAGTCATTTCAGCCAGCAGATGAGTGAGGTACTGCCAAATCAACTTAAAAATAAGACTTCGAGAATTCTGGGTAGTTGGAAATGTTTGTTTAGACCATGCCGCTGTGAGTCCATATAAAGTCAATTCCAGGCATGGCAACAAGGTTGCGATCACCTACCCCTTGCCTCAGGACTTCGCTTCTGATCAGTAAGCCACCAGGGCTAACCAGCATTCTGTTCGAAGGTGACAGGATACCACAGTTCTTTAGTGTTCAAAGGACCTTTCGCTATAGGAAATGATCCCCATTCTCTTGACCCTTCAAAATCAGTGCATAGGACACCAACCAAAGCACTGTGAGTGCTCTGTGGAGTTTTTTCTGTGCCCACTTCTTTCTTCCATAGCTGTGTGTGCTGCTGGGCTCCACCTGTCTTCTCCATCTCTACACAGACAGACACAGATCTAGCACTCTACCAAGAGAGACAGACCTGGGGAGTTGTTAGGGCACAATATCACAAAGGGGACACATGCCTTAGACAGGAAAGCAGCTGCATTTTAGACATGTCTGGTTATAAGTAGGTTAGAGGTTACAGCATTAGTATCTTAGCAACAGTTGCAGATAGAGTGCACATGTGTCTGGAAACTGTAGGTTTGACTTCTGACCCCAGCCTGGCCTATGAATGGGGCCTGCAAAGTTTGCTGAAGTGAGTACTTCCGTCCACCTAGCACCCAACCACTAGGCCTCTTCAGGCCTGTCTTCCTCCAGGCTGTGAATTTCAGAATTACTGTGCTTTGACTGAGATGTGCAAGCCAAGTGTTTCTGTAATTAGATGTTTGTCTGGCTGGGGTTGGCGATTGGGGTGGGAAGTACAGGAAGTGAGTCAGAGGTGGGAAGATCCAGAGTTCGAGGGCAACCTGGGCTCTATAGTTGACTCCTCGATGTTTATTTCACTCAGGATAAGGGGCTGCTGCTACCAGCTGCTGTGTTTTGAGTGCTGTGGCAAAGGAGCTCTTTCTTGGGTTTTAGATTTGGCTTAGGAGAAGGTGGACCTTTGAATGTAACCCAGGTCTTTGGTCATACTAGGCAAGTGCCCTGTCATTGAGCCATAGCCCTTGGTCCTTGATTTAAATAATTTTCAACGTTTGAAAACTAACTATAAAAACAATGGTAATATAACACTGAAAAGCCCAGTTAAATTAAGGCATATGGCTAGCATTCATCCAGAACATGATTAACAAATACTGTGTTCTAAGATTGGAGATAACACTGGAACTGCGTGGTTTTCAAGCTTCAAAGCATAAAGTACTGTGCTGTTCCTGTATGAGGGAAGGGAAGGCAGACGTTCCTTCATGTCAGTGCACAGACTAGTACTTTTTGGAAGGAATATGGGTGTTGTTTTTAACCTGTGGGGAAGCTGTAAAAGTCTTGAAGATCAGGCTCTAGCTTTCCTTGGCACCAGTGCTAGTAAATTCTACAGTGTGAAAACAGTGACCAGATGCCTGTAAGAAATAGCTTCCCAAGTGAGAAGTCACTATGCTCTCGGGTCCCTCCAGTCTGTAAGCTTTATGGTCTGTTCAGAACAGCAGAGTAGCAAAATACATTGCATTTTTTCCGTATGTTTGAGATACTGAAACTGGGAAGCTCAGTTTGTGCTTCCATAAATTCCTAAACTGCTGCTAGTTTGGGTTATGGGGCTATAGGACAAGACGAGAGGCCATTTCTACTTGACCTATCACTTCCAGGGTACCACCCTCTTCAGTTTTACAGCTCAGACTCCAAAGCCCATGTCCTGAGAGCTAGTTGTTTAAAAAAACAAAAAACTCAAGTTCTGCTTAAGTCAAGCTAAGTTCTGTGTAATTTTGTGCCTACCACCAAGCCATCTGGAAATGGAGTTAACTCAGTCATGCCAGCCATTTGCTGACCTTATCTGGAGACCTCTCTGGGCATGCCTTTCTAATGCGCATCAGAAAACCTCTTTCATCTCACAGCAGTGTACCTTGAATTGGAACCAAATCTACAGAATACTCACCTTTTTCTCTTTTAAGAATTTCTAACATTTGGGCCTCTGGTGACTCTCTATTGTGTTGTGTCTTGTCTATGGAGAGACATACGGGTCCTGTTCCTAAGTTACAGCGTACACTGAGCAGATGTTCCAGGCAGTGGTCCTAAGACAGCCAAGTCACTGCAGGCTGTTCTCTCCTGATCCATGCCTCCCACTTATGTTCCTTGTCATTATACCTTCCATGTTGGCTGTTTGAGTTACTCAGCACTACAGGCAGAAAGAGGCTGGCCGACCCTTCCCAACAGCGCCTGTGTTTGGTGGAAAGTTGGAGAACCCCCATCTCTGCTCCATTTATTTATTGGTCCTTCTGTCTGTGGCTTCACAACAGCTCTGAGTTAGAGACGAAGGCACACCTAACAGTGTGCACATCACCTTGAGTGTTCTATGTGGGATCACTGCTGTATTTGTGACTCTTGGCTCAGGTCCCTTTAGAAATCACATCACTTTGAGTTTAAGAGTCAGTGGCAAAGCTAGACACTTCTTGCCAGTGGCCGCCTTCATGTCTTTTACTTGCCCCTGTACGCCATCTTTTGGGAACTTTGGGCAGAATGGGTACTATCAACACAGGCCTGGATCATCATCAGGAGGTTCATATGATTTTGATTTCTTGGTTGTGTTTCTGTGGAATTGGAACCCAGGGCCTTCCATGAAACAAGCACGGTGCTTCTGAGTCACATCCTACCTCAGCGGGCAGATCTTTAAAAATTCCTCAGAGATGCAGCTAGGTGGGAGAGCACTTACCTGTGTGCCTAACACATGCCCTAGCAGCACAGATAGGAAAGAAAATGTCTTTGGAAAGAATCAGGATGTGTTCCTACAGTTTCACTTCATGGGCCATTCTTAGATTGTCTGCTGTTAGCAGGCATTTTGATAGACAGCTTCATGTATAAAACAGAATTCCTCAGGAGTTTACAGGAGGACTGAGGAATTAACACAGAACAAATACTGCAGCTGCAGTCGTGCTCCCTACTGCCTGGGAAACGCGTCAGAAGACTGAACTAAGCCATGAGGGATGAGAAAGTTAAAGAGGATGTGCCAGAAGAAAAAGTGATCACACTTGGGTAAGAGAACAACGCAGAGAGTCAGGGCAAGAGATGGACATATGCACCAGAAAACGTTACGGAGCAATGGCTACCACACAGTGTTGGCTGTTTAAGAGGGAGGGAGTCATTTCAGGGCCTGAAAGAGGGGAAGGGAACCCATTCCAGCCTGCTCTCAGAGGATATGCTCAGGAGCAACAGGGATGGCATTTTCAGAGTGGCGGACCTCAGCTGTTAGCTCTGCTGGGATACAAGTGTACCCTACCACACTCACTTTGACTTTTTAAAGCTAAACAAGATTGCCCAAGAGATGGTATAAGAGGAAGGAAGAACAAGAGCCTGGGAGGGTAGCGCAGTGGTAGATCACTTTCCCAGCATACAGGGGCCTGAGAGGGCAGCGCAGTGGTAGGTTGCCCAGAACTCAGGTGGATCACTTGTCTAGTGCGTAAGGGCCAGGAAGGTAGCACAGTACTAGGTCATTGCCTAGCATATACCAAATCCCAGCATCACAAGCAAAAGAGAAGAGTGACACATACACAGAAGAGAGAAATGTGGCATAGGAAAGAAAGCCAGAGGCTCTGGCCTGTTAAACTTGAGGGCTGAGTGTAGGCATAAGATTATTGTGTAATTCAAATGCTGATTTCTGTACCCCCTCCCCCAATATCTGGTTGCAAGCCTTGTTCTGAGAACACCCTGTCTCAATCTTGTATAAACTCTGCTCCCCAATTATCCCCTGATATGCTAATAAAGTATCTTACTGCCAATCACTGAGTAGGGGAGAGAATAGGGCTGGACTTCTGCAAGCCAGGGGAGGAGGAGTTAGAAGAGGAGTAAGGGATTGAGTCCCTGGACAGGTCCAGATGATATTAGGAGAAGGAGCTGGAGCAAGAAATCTACAGAGTGCAAGTATCTCTGGGATTTATGTTGGGAGGAAACCAGATTAGCTTAGAGGGTTAAGAATAGAGTAATAACTGTTCAGTTATTTTATTATGAAGCTTATTATTAAGCAAATATAAAAGAGTCTCAGTTATTTGCGTGTTAGCTGTGTTAAAAGAGAAACAAAAGCACGTTATAAAAATAACTAACAGGAAAGACTTTTGAAGGGAGGAGGCATCAATGTCAGGTAGAGAATGCAGCTAGGTAGCCTCAGGGAAGCTCTAGTGCTGGTAGATTTCTCATAGTGTGACATGTGCACAGAAAACCTAAGTACACAGCTGAGTGAGAACCAACATACCTTAGAGCACCATAGCAACACCTCAGAAACCTTTGTCACACCGCTCCATTCAATTTGCTTTTTTTTCTTCCTTTGTCATCTGATCACTTTCTAAATAACGTAGTGTAACTACTGCTTATGTAGTGTTTATATGACATTGTGCATTATGAGTAATCTAGAGGTAAAGTGTGTAGCTTATATGCAAGTACATCATTTTAGTTCATTATTTTTTATAGAAATGAACATCAATGGATTTGGTTGTCCATAAGGTATCCTAGAATCTGCAGGACGTTCCTGCAGACACAGACACTGAGTGACAAATGGAATCTTTTGTAAAGTACTATTCTAGTTTCTTGGCCTTTTTGTGCTTGCTGTGCTGTTGTTGTTGTTGTTGTTGTTGTTGTTGTTGTTGTAACTGACTTATAGGAGTTCTTTATGTATTACACTATTAGTCCCTGTCACATACATGCATTGCAAACATCTCCCATCTATTGGCTGCTTTTCTTCTCTTCTAAGAGAAAGTTCTTAGTTTTGTGGGGATTTTTTGGTTTTGTTTTATTTGAGTATTCTTGTTTGCTTGCTCATTTGCTTTATTTTGGATTTTTTTTTTTCCTTTTTTGAGTTTTGAGACATAAAATCTCACACAGCCCAGGATCAACTTTGAGCTCTAGATTTTACTGCCTCTTGAGTACTAGAATTACAGGCCTTTAGTTTTAATATAAATGAATTCCTCCTCCTCCTTCTCCTCCTCTCCTCTTCCTCCTCCTTCACCCCCCTCTTCCTCCCCCCTTCCTCCTCCTCCTCCTCCTCCTTCTTCCTCCTTGTTTTTCAAGACAGGCTTTCTCTGTGGTGTAGGCTTGGCTATTCTGGACTCGCTTTGTAGACCAGGCTGGCCTCAAACTCACAGCGATCTGCCTGCCTCTCTCTCCCAAGTGCTGGGATTAAAGGCGTGCCCCACCACATCCAGCCTGTTTTTCTTTTATTCTCACGTTGAGTGATGTTTTGTGTTCTGCCGAAGGAGTCTTTGCTTGATAGCTTTGGCAGTGTGTATGCTGAGGTTGGAGGGGTCCAGAGAAGACCAGCGTGGCTGATTGTATTTACAAAGTATCCCTTTTTAACCTTCACATTCGATACAGTTGGCTTGCTCTGTTTTGTAAGTTTGGATACAGGTTTTCTCTGTGTAACCTAAGTTGTCTTCAAACTCACAATCCTCCTGCCTCAGCCTGAGTGCTGAATTTACAGGCATGTGGCATCATCCATCAGGAACTGAGTTTGTGTATGATTGCAATATGGATAAAAGTTTTCCTTCATGTATCAGGAAATCTAACCTTTCCCCACCACACAGGATACCTTGGTCATAAACCTAGTGATCATGTTTGTATTCAGCTATTTCCCTTAAGTTTCTTATGTGCATAGCTGCCTAAGATTTGTTTGGGTTTCACTGAATCAGTGAGTTAGTTTGAGCAGGATTAATACAGTGTCAAGTCTCAGACCTTGGTCATATTATATCATTCAATTTAAGGAAGTTTTAGCTTTTGCAAATATACTGTATAGTTTTTAGCTAGAGGTTTCACTAACCTTCCAAGAAAGCAAGTTAGATGAAGAAACATTGTCATTCCCTGTACCAGCTGGAGAGTACACTTCTGAGAAGCTGCCACCAGCTTTAGTAAGGTGCAGTTTCAGAGGCTCTTTTCAGGATTCGAAAGGCCCCTACCAACTTGGACTGGGAAAAAGAGAGAAGGGGGACATGAGGGTGTGGTCCAGTGGCTACAGGAAGAAGGAATAAAGGTCATTGTGGGGTCGTTTGAGGCAGGGTGTTTTGTGTGACATCACCTTAGTAACAGTTTCCAGACTGGTAAACAGGACTACACCATCCTGGGCATTGTGCCCTTGCCTCTAGGCACCATATCCCATGTGTGGAATGTTCAAAGCAGTCAGACTTGCTGCTCTCATGTACTCCAGTCTGCATTTGGGAATCTTGGTTTGGTTTAACAGTATATTTCTCTACTGTAGATAATCCTCTCTATCCATTTTTCAATTGTCCCTCCTCCAGTGTATGATTATAGTCAAAAGCAGCTCTTCCTCAAAATCTTTTTGAAGAGCCATACTCTGTCTCACATGAACAACACGCACACACACACCTTGACCTCCAATGATCCTCTAGCCCCAGCATCCCAAGTAGCTGGAACCCCAGACATGTCCCACCACACCTGTTCTTGTACACAAGATCTTGCAGTATCCCAGTGACTGGAAGAAGATTTTTTGAATGGACATTTTACATATGGAAGAAAGTAAAGTGCTAACATATGGAACTTGCAGAAAGGTCTGTGATTCATAGAATCACACTTAGTTTTGCAGGTTAGCAAAACTGTCCTGTTCCAGGAGTGTTTCTGCTGTCTGTGCATACAAAGATTTCAACATGTACAAAGAAAATTATATCTATGGAAAAAGTCATGGGAACTTACATGCTAGCTACAAATTATGATGAACTACAGAAACCAACCAAACAAACAAAAAAACTATTTTTCACTGTATTATCTGCATAAGGGACTTAGTTTGCCATTCCATAAACTAGAGAATGTGTGTCAGCTCCCTCACTATAACGACTGTCTGAGCCTGTCATCTCACAGAGAGAGGAGGTGCGCTGAGCTCTGCTTCAAAGGTTGTGCTCACCTGCAGTTGCCATATTGCTTTTGGGGCTGTAGCAAGGCAGCTTGTACTCACCTTGTGGCTGGAGCACACAGAAAAAAGGTCAGCCCAAAGTCCTACGGTCCTGCTCCTCCTCCCAATGACCTAAGACCTTCTGCCTCTTAAAGGTTCAGCCATCCCCCAGTGGTGCTCCCATCTGATACCAAGTCCTTAACACCTGGATTAAACCCTCTAAGTCCATGAACTGGAATAAACAATTCCTCCTTAAAATTGTTTTTTTTTTCCCACAACAACAACAAAAAGCTGATACAAAGCCCAATGGGCACAATGTTATTAAGATAGCATTCTCCTATTGGCATGTTTTTCTTTCTTCTTTAAAATATCCTTGTGGGTGCTGGAGACAGAACTCAGTGGTGGAATGTTTGCCCAGCTTGCACCAGACCCTAGAGTCCATCCCCAGAACCTTCAAATGCAAAATGTTTTTTTCTCCTTAGTTCTTGTGTTTCCACATCAGAATGAATTTTAGAGTCAGTTATCAAATCAAAAATAAATAAAATAAATAAAATAAAACACTACTAGGATTTAATTTGGAAACACAATATACTCTTAGGTGAAAATAAACTAATTTAACTCCTGTCTTTTAAAGATGCACTAAGGTTTAGCATGGTCTAAACATGGTCAGGGTCTACAGTTAGCAAAAGAAGACCACCATGCTCTCCCTGACTGCTGCTCTTGAAAGCATCAAACTCATCCTTGGCTCAGAGTAGCAAGAGTCTAACAAGCAGTGGGGTTCTGAAGTTTTTGTTCTCTTGGCCATTTATTTAATCTGCTTTTTTGGGTCATCTTCTCCAGTGAATAGCAGTAATTACAGTGTTTAACTTTTTAAAAGCATTTTCAGTGTAGTGGGCATCACCTTGCCCTTGCTATATGCTTGTCGTTAAATCCCCTAAAACTTCCATATGAAAATGTTACTGCTCCATCCTACAGAAGAGGAGAGAGATCAGGGTCATATCAGCTAAAAGTGAAGCGCTGACTGACACTGAGGTCCAGGCTGTGTTCTTACCTGTGTTCTAAACTATACTTGACACTCAGTTTTCACCTTCCCTTCTTCCTTCCTTCCTTCCTTCCTTGGCCCTGCCTGGTACTTGAACCCATCTTACTGGCTCATCCCACAGCTAGCATTGTCACAAGTGGTTTCCATTCTTCTCACAGAACCCTACTTTGAGAAGGTGTGTGTGTGTGTGTGTGTGTGTGTGTGTGTGTGAGAGAGAGAGAGAGAGAGAGAGAGAGAGAGAGAGAGAGAGAGAGAG
>OU015745.1:24104953-24125192 GCA_907169655.1 Acomys percivali
TTGTGCTTAGGAAAGTTTCTTTCTCTGTATTGCCTTCTGCCCGTTCAACAGCTTTTTAACCTTCTAGGACATCCTCTAAGAAGATGAAGGCAGTTTTGTTACTGTGCCATCTAAAACTACAGCGTTTCCTTGTAGTATGTACCAGTTTGGGTTTGAACTCTAGCTTCATGTCCAGTCTTGGCCCTCACCTCTCTTCAGCCCCACCCTCTTCTACCCACACCCCACGGCAGGATCCAACATGCTGGATGTTTCTTTGATGTGCATCTAATCTCCCAGGTGATTGCTTTTTGGCTCCTGAGGCCCAGACTGTAGCCACCTTTAATGATCCCTTCTCAGACTCCCCAGAGTGAAAAAGTTGTGTGTTTTCTCTCACGGTGTGTCCTCATGCCTCTCTGGTGGCCTTTGTTGTACTGAGCTGTGACTTACTTGCTGGCGTGTTTGTTTTCCCGTTAGCCTACAAGACATTTCGGGAAAAGGACCCTGTCCTGCTGTCTTTCAGGCCTTGCACAATGTCGACACTCAGCAACTGTTAGTTAGAGCTTAGAGGACTGTCCAGTGGGTACTGAAAATGGCAGACACTGGAACTGTGTCTCTCCTCAGCAGTAAACCATGATGTCTGTCAGAATAATCTCCTCAGCTGACTGTAGTCTGTGGCCTGCAGAAATACAGCCGTTTGTAGCAAAGGGAAATGTTTGTGCAGGAGCACCACACAGAGTTGAGCTCCTCAGGCTGTGAGTCTGGGACCCTGGACACAGCTGTCATGTGAGGTCAGCACTACAAGTTAGACTGTGTGGCCTCAGACTCGGCGCTGACTTCTCTGGGCCTATTTCATGATGAGAGTCTGGGAACATGTAGGTTCTGATCACTCACTTTTACACAGAGGTGTCAGCTCTGGTTGTCCTCCCTTCCCTGGTGAGTCCCCGCTCCTTATAAATAAGCTGAGCTCTATCTGAACTCTCCTCTCCCTTTCAGCTTCAGAGCGAGCTGGAGAAAGTGGAAGGGGACAATGCAGAGCTGCAGGAGTTCGCCAACACCATTCTCCAGCAGATAGCTGACCACTGCCCTGACATCCTCGAGCAAGTTGTCAATGCCCTGGAAGAGTCCTCCTGACGTGCTCCAAGGACGGTGACCAAGGAGCCGGAAAGGAGAGCCTGAGGAAGGGGTCTGAGCCGTCTCCATCCCAGACCCTACCAGCTGGACTGGGAATCCAGCCCGTGTGTCTCTGTCCTCGTATTCTGCGTTCTGCTTTGAATGTTGTCTCTGCACAAATCTCCTTGGTCTCCATGAAGAACTGCCCTTGGCATCAGCAGCGGAGAGCCAGGAGGCTGGCACTTTGCCCTTCCAGGGACAGGGAACCAGGAGCCTACTCAGAGCGCTGTGCCGCGGAATCATCAGCAGGAGTGCTTTCTCCTTGGAGGGTGCTGGAGGAGGGAGGAGGTGGCCAGGGACAGCAGCTACAGGCAGGCCTCCTGCAGCTCAGCTCAGCCCTGCTGTGACTCCAAATCTGTCGCCTGTCTTTCCTGCACTGCTGTCAGGTGGTCACCCGGCTCACCCTATATGGCCTTTGGCCTTCCCATGCTTCACTATTAGGCCACGTGTCTGACTGAGGAGAAAGGCTCTGACATGGAGGGCCATGTTGTCATTGCTTGCAGTTTTGCTCCTCAACAGAAGATGCCTGTAGGGCCAGGCTGCTTCCCACATCGCCCACAATGCTCTCTGCTCCCACTACCTTACCCCAAGCTGCTGTAGAACAGGGGTTGCTAGACTGTATGATCTGCCGCCCACCTTCTCACTTTTTTTTTTTTTTTTGGTTTTTTGAGACAGGGTTTCTCTGTGTAGTCTTGGCTGTCCTGGACTCGCTTTGTAGACCAGGCTGGCCTCGAACTCAGAGATCCACCTGCCTCTGCCTCCCGAGTGCTGGGATAAAAGGCGTGTGCCACCACGCCCAGCCTCAGCTTTATTTAAGGTACCTCCTCAGAACCACAGCCTCGTGCCCCGCCTACAAACGTCTTCTGGTGCAACTGAGCTTGTCTTATTCATGCACATTCCCTCCTCCATTCACTAAAAAGAAGAAGAAGAAACACTGCGAAATGCCTGCTGTGTGCATCAGTGTGCACAGCACCCGTCCTGGGAAAGCCTCTGACAGGGAAAGGTGGAGATCATGTGAGATGTGCTCAGCTGAGTCGTGGCAGTGAAAGCATGCCTTCTCCCCTCCACCCTCCCAGGAACGTCCTTCCCAGACCAGCTTTCTTTGTTTTCCACTCTAACAGCATTGTGGGCTTGGATGGCTCAGCCACCTCTTTGCCTGGAAAATCTCATTTGGCAGTTCAGGATCTTTGCTGTCAGTATTACCACCCTGAAACATGTTCTGTTCAGGGGACTGTATGCGTCCATTTGTGTCAGCTGACTGCTTAACACATCCTTGCACACATCACGGACTTGGCCAGTGCCATGCTAAAAGCAGATACAGATCCAGTTGAGGGTCTGGGCGTTTTGCAGGTTGCCCCCAGGTGTAGACCACAGCTGCCATGCATAGCCAGGCACTAAGAAAGACGCAGTGCAGCAGTGCAGTCCTTCATTCCTGAAGCAGACACCTCGCACTGCCATCTTCTGATGAGGCTGCTGCGCACTCTCAGTTTTGCATTTTCTCTGTGTTACACTCTCAAAAGAACGTAACACTACCTATAAGCCCCTCACAGCCCTCAGCCTAGGACCACACACAGCCACTACTGTCACACTCACCTAAGCAGTCGTGCCTGGCTCCCCTTCTTCCCTGCCATAAAGTGTTCCCTTGTGTGGGATGCTGGAGACTGTTCCTCATAAGGGGTTGCGTGGACTCTGCCATGAAGCTCTCAATGAGATGCTTTTGGAGGACCTAGCCTGGCTACCAGGAATATGGAGGTTGGGCCAAAAATGATGATCACCACTGCTCAGTGCTCTCAGTCCTTTTCATTGTCCCATCCCTAAGTCCTGTAGAGGGTCCCAGTATGTCAGCATAGGAAAGTTAGACTCCTGCTTTACTCCCATAGTATAAGGAACCACCACCTAATAACAGTTTCACAGGCTACTGTGGGATATAGAAAACAGAAGAGTCCAGGCCCACAGAAGCAGCCTACCACTGGCACAGGCCAGCTGCTTTCCAACTGTGGGGGACCAGCACAGGCAGACCTCCTTACCTGTACCCATTTGGTGTATGTTAACAGAAGTACCATCACCACTCTTGCCAACTGCACCACATACGACCCACTCTTAAGCTCTTCCTTCTCTTTATTTTAAAACTTTCCCTCAGGTCCCTCTAGAGAGGCTGCAAGAGCCCTCCAGGACACATGCTTGTTGGGATGGCAAGTTTGTAGGACAGACCTTGTCTGATCTCTGCACCACAGCAGAGGGGTGTCCTCCGCTGGTGATCCAGCAACTCAAATAGTTGCGGAGACTAAAGGGGGGGAGGACCATAAACATGGCCTCTGTGTTAGACAAAGCTAACAGGGTATCTGGCATCTTACATCATTCATTGAGCCAGTATTTACTAAACACAAAAACTGCCATCGCACTAGGACATGGCATTCCATGACTGTCCCTGCGAGCTCACTGAAGCTTGGCTAGGATCATCCCCATCACTTCTGTTCCATTGTCAAGTTTCAAACCCTCTCACACCTAAAGACCCCAAGTGAAGCTGACCAGAAGAAGAGCGCTGGAATCCAAACTGGAACTCACGGCTACAGCAGCAGCATATGCATCCTATTGTAGACCTCTGTCCCAGATCCTCAGTGAGTGAGTGGTGGCACACCTGAATGGGAGTAGTGAGGACTTAGAAACCATTTAAGATGGGGAAGTCAGAGTGGGCGTTACCAACTCAGACAGGTTGTACCTGCCAACCTTTGTTCTCACACCATCTTCAAAAGGTCTGGGTGTACTTGTAACGCAGCAGTGGGCCTTAGAAATTGTAGGAGAGCAGACCTGACCTGACTAAGACCACCATTGCAAGTTGTACCATGTCTGGCCGTGACCCATCCATCTGTTTGGCCTCCTGGGAAGAATGTGTTGGCTCACTTTCTCCCTCAGGAGATGAAGTCAGCACAGATGGCTCTCACGTGCTACTGTCCTGCCCTCCACTGTTGACACTGGGACTGGTTTGGCCTCACACCCTCCTATTTGAAGCACAGGCCCACTGGCTGGCCTCCCTCCAGGTCTTTGAAGAAGAGCCAAAGCAAGAATATGTCGCTGTGTAGAATGTGACACCCACAGGCCCAAGTCCCAGCAGACCCCACGTCAGCAGTGTCGATAACTCTCAAGTCTGCTTAACCTCCTGCCTGCAAAGTCCAGAGACATGGAAGAGAAGCAAAAAGGGTGAGGCTGCACCACAGGCCTGTCGGGCACCTGCTGTCACTGCCAGTCTTGGAGCTTTTGAGAGTTCAAAGACATTTCCTCCTGCAAACCAAAAGGATGTTTGGGGAAAAACGAAAACAAGCTTTACCTGGGGACCCTTCTGAACAAAATGGCTGTCTGTACTCTTTTTAAACAGAAACTTTCCAAACTTTTTAGTGTCAAAATTGTAACCAAGTGTCTCCTGAATCTTCCCACTGTGTTTGGCAAGTGTTGTGACCCTGTTGTAGGTATTTCTCCTCCTGCCTCTTGAGGGAGAAGTCATTTTAGGGGTTGACTTGGGAGAGCGGGTATCTGTCCCCGTCCCGCCACCTCTTTTGTTTCTCGGCTTGTTGATATTGTCTGTGTGATTCAGAGAACGGGGCAGTTACATTGTGTCCATTGTTGAGAATATTAAAATATTAAAAAAAAAAAAGTAGTTATAGAACTGAAAATTTAAAGAGCTGTGTTTTAAAAAATGCGAACCCATAAATATCATGTTAACAAAGGAATTCAAGCTATGGGCAGCCTCTCCCTCTCCCTCCAGGTTGGTGGGGTGGTAGCCAGGCCAGCCCTTGGGAAACACTGACCACACTTGAGTTAGGTGACTGTGTGGAAACCTGCTTAGTGGAGACATGAGAATCTGGGGCTCAGAGACTCTTCAGTTGTGTCAGGGTTTTCTCTACGTCCTCAGGACCTCTGGGTAGAGGTTTCAAAGCTGGTGACCCCAGAACCACCCTCACCCTCACATTGGATCAAGCCTTGTGTGCCTAGTGCTGTGTGGTAACCTGGGCTTGGGCCTGGAGCCCCTGCTTGCCAGGCCACAAGACCTCTTCCTGCCCACTTGGTGCTATCTCATCACGACCATCCAACAGTGCAACCTGGTCTCCTGAAGTCCGTGGGCCAGGTGCCGTGGATGGCCCTCAGAGCTTAGCTCTTTCTGGCTTCAAGTCATAGATTCTGCCCTTTGAAGCTTTTTAGACCCAAACCTCTTGGCTCCAGAGATACCAGAGTCAGGGAAGGAAGTGAGCCAGGCTGAGGCAAGGAGATCACCCCTGTGCCGCAGCGAGCACACCAGCCCAGCCCCTCTCCCCTGCCACACCAGTATTACATCCATCCTCTCAAGCACCTAGTCCTACCGGAGGCACATGCCATTGTTGGCCAGCTGCCCAGTGCAGACCAGAAACCTGCCATGCACCGCAGGCTGTCCCAGGATGTGGACTTGGGCATTACTCTGCACCTCTACTTGAGAGGAGGCATGTTGCACTTTAGTGGGGAGCCCAGAACATTGGGCACTGGCTTCCTGTAGCTTGAGTCCCTGTAGGTAGCAGTGGTGGCAGCCTGATGGTTTGTGTGAAGCGGCTGCAGCTGCTGTCTTCAGCTGTGCACGTGTGTGCAGTTACTAGAGTGGAATTGCCGGCCTGATGATGACATTACAAAGACGTTGTGTTCTGTTCAACTTTGCCTTGGTAATTACTGTAAACACTTTGTTCAATTTTTTTCTTTTTTATTCACAAACTAAATCCATCAGGAAATTATAAACTTATTTAAAAACTGTGTGCTGCTGCCTTCTTTAGTCCATCCCAGCCTGGCCACGCCCCTATGACAAAACTGGTTATGATCTGGAAAAGCAAGAGGAGACCAGCAGTCACCAGGAGGCCATCTCCAGGGGCACTAGAAACTGCACAGTACAGGAGATGGGCAGCAGACTTGGCCTGCTAGTGCCTTCTCTTGCACCTGCTGGGCTGGTCTCAACAGAAAGTGCCACTTAGATTCCCACTCCAACCCTGGTTATCTTTCAAAGTTCATTTCCAACTTCCTGTTTCCCTTTCAGTGTATTCCAAAGCAGGTTCACATCAGATCCAGCTATGTTAGAAAGCATCCGTCACCAGGAGGCGTAGAATAGTTTACGCCAAGATGTGGCCAGAACTGGCATTCCCCACTTCAGGGGTGTGTTCTGAGTACCGCCACCTCACATGCAGGCCGTGTCTGCAAATGCATTGTGAACACCAAGAGTCAATGAGTCAGGAGACTTCTGAGAACTTGTGCCCATAAGAAATGTTCTGGGGCACTTATTTTAGGGTGTTCACGTTCTGATTAACTTTTTATCCATGTCTATCTTAGGAAGTAAGAAAATGATGCTGAGCTCGGCACAGTAGCTCATGCCTGTACCTCAGTACTCAGAAATCGGGTGGGAAGATGCGGAGTTGGGGAGAAGCCTGGACCACATAGTGAGACCTGTCTCACAAACTCGGTCTCTCTGCTCCCTCCCTCTGCCATGAAAATTATGGCACCTGGCTTGTTGCTCTGTAGGACTCATGAAATGAGAGCTTCAAGCATTTTCAGGTCCTTTTCCTGGCAGAACAGCTGATTAGACATACTGCCAGGTAAAGGGGTACCTGGCGCTATTTACCAGCCTGAGGGATGAAGCTGCACCTGGTTGCATCATGGGAAATAGCAGTGATGTGAGTAGGAGAATGAAGGCTGTGCTGCACAGTGTAAAGCCACAAGCACAAGCAGACCACACTAGTCAGCGGTCTCCAGGGCTGGCTTTTTTCCTTTTTTTTTTCCAACTAATTTCTTCACTCAGTTGTTGACCAGTACTTAGCTGCAGAGGAGTGGACACAGATCACAGGCTTGCACAGGGTGCACATAAACCCACACAGTACACAATCTTTTTTTTTTTTAATGGCTATAATACAAACAGACATGAGCATAATACATAATTGTTCTTTTTGTAAATTCCTTTAAAGCACAGGGTTACTTTTTTTTTTTCCATATCTGTGAGCTGCTTTTAAATGATCCAGCTGTGTGCTGGAGATGGGCAAGGAGCGAGACATAGCTACAAGAGATCAGCCAGGGAGTGGGTGGGTGCATGAAGCAGGGCATCAGTGTCTACCAGAAAGCCATGCTCCCTCTTCAGAGGTCTGTGTGAGGTTTCCCTGATCAACATCAGGAGTCACAGTATCTTTACTGTGCTTTCCCAGTCAGCACACATGCGCCTCTTCCCCAGGACCGTACATCCTATAACCCCTTGTTGGAGACATCTGAGTACAAAGACTAGTGCCATCAGCTTGTTCAACATCTGCTAGGCTCTGGTGATGGCTTGTCTCATCCCATCTCCACAGTGGTCCCTCGGGAGAGGCCCCCATACCCATCTCACAGATGAGGCACAGATGGGACAAGGCTCTCAGGCCAGGCAGCAAAGGTGTGACAAGGGCTCTCCTCACAGCTGTGGCTGCTCCAGGGCTAGGAGAGGAGATTAGCCCCAGGGCCAGAGGCTGGGGAAATCCAGCAACAGCAGCACTAGACAGATCTCAGATCAGTTCTTCTTACAATGTGAGTTTGACCGCTAGGGGTGTCAGGCGATTGGGGCTGAGAAGATTGTGTAGGCAAAAAACGAAGCAGAACACAGGTATCTGGGCTAGCCAGTGGCCTGTGTGGGCCTTAGAACCACTGCTTGGCCGAAGACCAAGGCCCAGACATGTTGGCTACAATCTGCCTTAGATGATGTGATGTATCTGTGTGGTTAAAATAAATAAACCACCTCTACTGTCCTTGAATGTATAGCTAGCTGGGGAGAACACCACCTCACATCACCAGTCGTCCTGCGGGGCTGATAAAAACCTGACCAAGAGGAAGCGGGAGAGAGTGCCTGGCTTGGCAGCCTGGGAAAATCAGCACCTTGCTGGCTCTGAGGCAGGGGAGGCTCTTGGGGCTTGGAAGGGAGAAGCTGCTAAGAGCAGTACACAGCCTCTCTGCACTGAGCAGTGTCCGTCAGCACAGGTCCAGTGCCTGCCAGTTATTCACCACTGCTTCTGATAAAGAAGCTAAAATGCAAGCTAAATAGCCCACAGCTACAAAGTCAACTAGTGACAGGCCTGGATCACTCACTTCCGTCAATGGATTTCCATGTTTCTCCGGCTCCTCACAGAGCCCATGGTCCTATCAAAGATTCGGGGCCAGGGAATAGGATGGTGGCACAGACAGACCTGCCAGCCACAGGAGGATGGAGGCCTCAGGGCCATATGCTGGCTCTGGGTTCAGAGGAAATAGAAACAATGCATCTGGCCTGTTCACTAATGGGGTTGGATATGAGTCACATGGTCTCGAGTTATGTTGGGCTTTGAACACCATTGGTTTCTCGGGAATCAGGCAGTCAATCACTTAAGGTCCTAGCCATCTTCAGGCTAAACTTGACTGGGAAGGAATGATGTGGGCTGGTAGTACCTCATCAGTCTTCTTGGTACATAGCTCACCCCTTTACTGTCATCTTAAGAGGAGACAATTTCCCCCATAGGACACAATGGCTCATGGGGTACCATGATGTTTGTGTGTGCCAAAAGCTCGTGTGTTAGAAATGTAACTTCCAAATTTGTGTTGATGGCATTAGAGGTAAGAATTGGGGGGGGGGGGGCATAATTAAGGTTCAGTGAGGTCATGATGGTGGCATCCCCATCATGGGGCAAGAGGCAGCTGGCATGCCACCCCATCACCAATATTGTGTCTTCTGCTGTGTTAGCTTGTACATGGAGGGCCTTCCAGATGCAAGAGGATGTCAGCCCCACCTGCTCAGACTTCCAGCCAAACCGATCCTTATTCCTAACGAGTTGCATGCTCAGATGGCCAGTTACGGCATCAGAAAGTGGACTAAGACACAGGTGGCTTGGAGCATCCAACAGCTGTAATGGACACCCACCACCATGAGCAGGCACACTGTTATGCCACACACACCCCCAGGCTGTGTCTACAGCAGGACGCTGACATCCCCACAAAGCCATGCCTGCTGGAGGAGCTGTACCTAAGTGAGGCAATCAGAGACAGAATGCTGGCCCTACTGAGCTGACAGACAGCACAAACTTTGACCATGAAGGTGCCCAGATGAGCTTTGCTGATAACTAGGTGTGTGACCTTAGCCTTGGCGATGTCACCTAAAGCTTTTGACCTCCAGCCTTGTACTTTTTTCCATTCGAGATAGTGGCCCCCACACACTTCACGTGTTTGTAACATGCCAACAAGAAGATGCAAGTTCTAGGTGGCTCAGAGGCCGAGCACTTGCCTCATGTGTACCACCTGTGGGGTCCATTCCCACGATATCAGGGGGAAAGGATGCAGAAAAAAGTGTCAAGCCCGCCGGGTGGTGGTGGCGCACGCCTTTAATCCCAGCACTCGGGAGGCAGAGGCAGGCGGATCGCTGTGAGTTTGAGGCCAGCCTGGTCTACAAAGTGAGTCTAGCACAGCCAAAGCTACACAGAGAGACCCTGTCTCGAAAAACACCCCCCAAAAAGAAAGTGTCAAGCCCATGGCAATGAGAAGGGGTGCTTGGCGCCCAACAGTCAACTGTTACCTTCAGTTCACTTTAGAGCCAAGGCTTGCTTTGGAAACCCATGAGCACTCCATGGAGATGCTGACAATGTGCATTGCCTTTCAGGAAGGATGCTTCTTCAAAGGCCATCTCTCACCATCTGAAACACCCCAAATAGAGAAATCAGCCAAAGATGATGATGCTAGTGCCTAGAACAGCCAGTTTCCCAGAGAAGGGAAGGGCCCACCACCACCTCCTCCTCTTCTGTGTCCTGGCTCCCTGCTGGTGACTGTGGCCTGCCTTCCTGCGGTTCCCTGAGTGTGGGCCACAGTCCCTCCCCGAGCAGCCCAACAATCATACTGTTTCTGCTTTAGGAAGGAAGAAGCCCAGATGCCAATGAGCATGCCTCAGCGTTGGGGCCCAATTGCCTCCATTTGTGAGGATGAGCCCCTGGGCTCTTTGCCTGCCCTGGCTCTTCATTGCTGTGACATATGAGACACGGAGTCTGGAACCCAATATTAGAATCTCTGGCCAGGCCATCACACCATGAAGTTTGGGTCATGGCATGCTGACATCTCTATTGTGATCTTTCTAAGCTCCCTACACAGACATACCTGAGCCGAGGCTGCTTAGATGCTGGCCCTTAGATGACCTGAGATGCTCACCCTTCGGCCTCAGAGTAAGAGGCGTCTTGATCTCCACTTGTCTCCTTCCAAGGCCTGTAGCTTACTTTCCTTCTCCTCCTGTCTCCTAATTGACCACAAGCCCCTGTAAGCAAGGACTGTCCTTTCTCCTGAGTTCTCCACAGTCCTATGCAGACCTGAGCTTACCAAGCAATTTAAAAGGACTTGCTTATGTAGCGGCTTCCCATGGTTGGCCCAGTTTTAGCCCCAGCCTCCTGACATCAGGTAGGAGATCCCGTCTGCTCCCCCACCCCCATCTCCAGCCTTTGGAGCTCCCATTAGTGCTGCTGTGGTGATGAGCAACAGGTGGAGCCTGTCTGTCCTGAGAGGCAGCTGGGAAGGAGGCAGCTAGGCTCTGACCCTGGGGCTCAGGGTCCTCGGTGAGGCTCTGGCCATCTCCTCCCCTGCTCCAATTCTCTGTTCCTCCTAGACACCCCCAGGAATTCCCACAGAGGTTTCTAAGAAGCTGAACCTGCCTGGGGCTGGGAAACAACATCTTGGAATCCAGTGCAGGTAACGGTTCTTCGGAGGGTGTACATAGGCTCATTTGATGTCCTGGGAACTTGCCAGGGAGTGAGATACAACCAGTGTTCTCCTGATTGTATGTGTGTGTGTGTGTGTGTGCGCACAGCCTATTGTGCAGCCTTGCCTTCACACACATGTGCACACAGCATACGTGTACAGCTGTGCCGACACATACACAGAGGCGCCGGCCAAGCAAGGGGCTCCATGTTAAGAAGGAAATGGGTAAACAACGTCAAGATTTTTGTTTCCCTCTGAGGCTTGCAAAGAAGGTGTTAAGAGCACAAGATTTAAATTATAAATGTTGTCAAAAGGCGCAAGCAGCCTAATGTGTGACTCTTGCCAACTTGGATGTGCTCCTTGGGGTAATACTACCCTGAGCTAATGCAGAAGGAATCGTGGGAGGAAAAGGCAGGGTGGGAGCAAGCCGCAGTGTCAACCAAGGGCAGACCAGCTGGAGCCCGGAGGCCCTCCATGCCTTTTTCTAGTTTCCCTCCCACGGGTTCCTTGACTGATAGAGTTTTCTGTCAGGCCTAAAGGACTCACGGCAAGGTTGGGGAGACCTACTTCCGAGGGACCCAGAACAGGTCCAGATCACCCAAGGAACAATTGCTTAAGGAGCAGGAAAGACAGCCAGAGGGCCTGCCAGCTGGACATGTCACCTCTCTGGACCCACCCTCCCCCCATTCTATCCATCTCTCTGTCCACTGCCAAAGACAAGCTGCCTCTCCCATGGGTGCAGGAACCCCGCTCGGCATGGCACAAGATGCCTGGACAGAGATGGAAATGAAGACATAAACCTATAGTGACTCTACAATTTGGGACACAGTGGGGGTAACCAGAAGAGCTATTATAGGGCCAAGAGTCATACTTCCCTCCAACCCAGTTCTGCCCCATTGTCCCCTTAATAGTCCGACCAGTCCCAGGTTTCACTTAGCCCGGCTTCTGGTCCCAGTATCTGCTTTCTGACACTCAGAACTCACAAAGACGTCTCTGCCCCCACTAAGTTCCTATGATTTTCGTGTCATTACATTTTGTGGGTGATTCACCTTTCCCACCCTTGTCTGACCAGGCACCTCATTCACTCCTTTCCCTGTACATCTGAAATAGGGGGCCATTCTGGTCTACGCTTTAAAAAAAAAAAAAAAAAAAACGTCATCTGGGAGGTGGTGATCCCAGGACTTAGGAGGCAAACGTAGGTGGATCTCTGAGTTCTAGACCAGCCTGGTCTACAGAGTGAGTTCCAGGACAGCCAGGGATAACACAGCAAAATCCTATTGGGGGGAGGGGCGGATGCTTATTGGCTTTTGAGATAGGGTTTCCCTTTGGGACTACGGGCGTGTTGATTAAGCCACCACGGCCTCCCCAGTACTGGGATCCCCAGCACATACAATACTCAGTTTTTCTGTGGGTGCTGGGAATAGAACTAGGGTCCTCATGCTTGTACATCAAGCACTTTACCTACAGTACTATGTCTTCAGCCCCCGCCCCACTCATAGTATTTTCTCCATCAAGCTAGCCCCTCCAGCCTTTGACTCCTCAAGACAGCATCAGGGGAGCTGGAGAGATGACTCTTGCAGAGGACCAGAGTTCAACTCCCAGTTCAACCCAACACCAGGTGGCTCCCAATCGCTTGTAATTCCATTCAGGGCATTTAATGCCGTCTTCTGGCCTCCGTGGCACCTGCGTGCATGTGCACCTATCTACACAGAGACACATACCAACATCAATAAATGTAAATATTTAGATTTTTTTTTAAGGTAGGAAGGGGACAAAGAGGAAGAGCTAGAGCCTCAGTTTCTGGCGCCGTCAGGGGACTGACTGGCCCTTTCTGCTTGCACAGGAGCGCTGTCATGCTGTGCTGTTAAAGCCATCAGCTCAGCTTGGGATGGCCACCAACTCCCAGCTCTCCTGGGAGTGGGTGCCACCACTTAGAGCCTGAAGCCTTGAGTGGGTTTGGGTGGCCCTGAGGAGTCCTCTTGACACCTTTAAGAATCACTTCCTTCCAGGCATGGTGACGCATGCCTTTAATCCCAGCATTCGGGAGGCAGATGCAGGTGGATTGCTGTGAGTTTGAGGCCAGCCTGGTCTACAAAGCAAGTCCAAGACAACCAAAGCTAAACAGAGAAACCCTGTCTCAGGGAAAAAAAAAAAAAAAGAATCACTTCCCACAGTTCTTCTTGCCATAGGTAATCTATTGTATATATGTGTAATAATATAAATGTATATGTACAAAATAAAATAAATTTTAAAATGACATTTTACAAAAAAAAAAAAACTTGAAATATCCTGAAAAGCAAATCTGTACAACATGTAATTAAAGAGATGTTTGCTGATATTTTAAATGTTAAAAAAAATCACTTCCCAAATCCACGCGTTTGTAGGTGAATACATAGCCTGTGGGAGTTCTGTCTCTCCAGTCACGGCTTCTCTTAAGTTCATGGCTGTGAATCCCTTTTCCTCAGAGAGGCGGCTGGAAGGGAGTCACAGCTCACAGTGATGATGACCAATGGCCTGTAAAGGTGTCGTCGAGCAGACATGCCCAGGAGACAAAAGAGCCTGTACTCTGCCATCTGCCTGTCCCCACCCCAAACCTGCCGCCTGCCACGGGGCTCCTTGAGACAGTGTTGCATGTCATGCCTGAAGAACCCTTGTGCAGCAGCAACTGTCTCATTTTCTTTCTCTCTCATTTTTTTCTTTGCTAAAAAATATATACCTCACAACAAAAACATCTCTTTTCTTCCTCATGAGCAGTGATCAGGACCAGGAAATGAACGGAAACAGTGCTAGCCTGTAGGGCAGACGCCTCCCCGCTGGCTTGTGGACTAGGGAGGACTGCAAGGTCAAATCTACTCCTAGAAAGGCTGCAGAGGAATTTCTCCTGGATGTCTGGGACGTAAGTCCCAGCTGTTTGCAGCTGGGCCGATTGGTGGAGGAGTTTCCTGAGCAAGTCTCACTATTTATGCTCTTCGGCATCTCTCACCGGCTTATTTAAAGATATGTTTATTTCCAGGTTTGCATCTGTCATTGCTGACTGGAGGAAACTCTAGTTACTAAAATAAGTCTTAGCCCTGCAGCCCACACTATACCACCTCCCATACCTGACCACACAGCCAGCCTGTCATGCAGAACCTGCCTACCTGCATAGGGATGCCCCTGCACCCAGCCACCAGTGACACAGCCTTATGCTAGGCTCACCTTATGCATTTTGTATCTTCTCACAGTAGCCCTCATAAGGCTTTAAAAATGGTTGGCAGGGTGTTATTAATATGGCTACCTCTATAGGAATGAGAACACACAGTGACCTTGATCAGTCGGCTGTGAGGATTTAAGGGGAAGGACAGGACTGCCACTGGGGCTCGTGGGGAGCCAGATACAAAGCCAGCCATTTGGAAGTTTCTAGGGACCAGAAACTGCACACACTGCAAACTGCATACTGCACACTGACAATAAATGAAGCACATTTCATGTCTGTTTGGTCATTGGCCTGTCAGCATACAAACACAGGTGGAGCATCCTAGGTGGTCCATGAAGATGTGCTACAGAAAAGAATGTGAGGCTCAGGGCAGCTATGCCACTTATGGGGGGGTCACCTGCCCTACGGTGTCAGGTAGACTAAGCCTCCTATCCCAAGCCTGGGCACCTCCACTCCTGCCTGAGAGACCTTGCATCTTCTCTGCATGCAGCTTGTGGGCATCGGCAACCCTACTCCTATATATGCCCCCCAAAAGATCGAAGGCAAGTCTAGAGATTTCCTGCCTACCCACATTTGTAGTACCATCACTCCCAGATGGCCAGGAGACAGACTGTGACACACCTGCACAGTGGCACTTCCTTCATTGTAAAGGGTGATTAAAACAAAATTTTTGTGCATACTATAGTGCTGATGAACCCTGAAGACATTGTATTTAGTGAAAAGGGGCAGACACAAAATGACAAACACTCTCTAACCCTGCTGTGTGGACTATGGGAAAGCAAACTCCCAGGCACTTCAGGGATGGAGAAGAGGCAAAAGAAGTTGGATTTAGAGCGCCCTGGCCCCACTGTCCTGGCACACTCCTGTCACTCCAGCACTTGAGAGGCTGAGACAGGAAGATCTCTAGGCGGTGGAGCGGTTTCCTAGGGGAGAGCTTTGAAAATGGTTCTACAATACTGTGGCTATGTTTAGCTCCATCACACCAAACTGTTAACTATTATGTATATGTTACTGGAATAAGACTCTTTAAAAGTTCATTTGGGCCAGGCATGGTGGCACATGCCTTTAATCCCAGCACTCTGGAGGCAGAGGCAGGTGGATCGTTGTGAGTTCGAGGCCAACCTGGTATACATAGAGAGTCTAGGACAGCCAAGGCTACACAGAGAAACCCTGTCTCAAAAAACAAACAAACAAACAAAAAATTTAATTTGGAAAGCATGGTTCTGCACTAAGCCTGTCCGGACTGGCCTCTGCCCCTAGCCTGTGTCTCTCCTCTGCCCAGCCACGCCTCTGAGTCTCTGGACCATGCCCCTCCTTTCTCCTTCATCCACAGCTTGTGGGCCCAGGCTACTTGGCCACCATTTCAGCACCCCTGCATCTCTGGCACACCCTGCCTCCCTACGGGAGCCACACAGACATGGGGTACTTGGCGTAGAAGAAAACCATGAGAGGTGGCTGGTTGGTGGGTGGGGAGAGCCACGTGCTCCATTTCCCTCACATTGGAAGAGTCTCCCTAAGCATCAGGCAGCCTGTTCTGGTTAAGAACAGGCCTGCATGGTACAAAGTTCCTCCATCTAGGTTTGTGGATTCTAAGAGAAGGAAAGGCTCTCGGTGATAATCATGTCCCGTCTCTCCCTCTGAGAAGTGGGAGGCCAAGAAACATCATGGAGTGTGCCTGTGGGGCGTGAGCAAAACTCCTGAACCAAAAAGTCTCAGACCCAAAGACTGGCAAAGCCTTCCTGGGCAAGGCTCCGGGGCATAACAGAGCCTTCCTGGGTGAGGCTCAGGGGCATAGCAGAGCCTTCCCTGTGAGACATGGGGGCATGGTAGAGCCTTCCCCGTGAGGCATGGGAGAATGGCCCATGAGGCATGGGAGAATGGCAGAGCCTTCCCCGAGAGGCTCAGGGTCATGACATAGCTTTCCTCTGCTCCTGCAAATGTTGGCAGGGTGAGCAGAAAGATCTCTGCTGTAGCTGTCTCCCCAGGATGTTTATGTCCCTAGGACTGCTCCCCTAGAAAGATGGCCTCCTCGGTCCGGTCCGTTGTATACCTGTATACCGTAAGCCCCGCCTCCTTGTTAAGCTGTGTGCAACAAGCCCGCTTCCTGTTCAACTAGGTAACAAGTGATGAGTTTCTGGGATGCCGAAACTCCTCCGTCAGAGCACAGTCCACCCAGTCCCAGCTTTTCTGGCCATGTGTCTGTGAGTCTGTCCTTTCTGTGTTCCCTCATTACACCTAGCTAGGCTTCTGGGACCCCCACACTGTTCGAGGACAGCGCATGCATGCAAGGCCACACACATTGAATGGAGCATCCAGGGATGTTCAGGCTTAGAGCAGCCTGGGTATGGCCAATAGGGACAGCCAGCACTCTCTTCTGTTGTAGCTTCCACAGCTCCTCACAGCCTCCCTGGCCAGGTGAACAACTGAAGAGGTGGCCAGCTATGGGGAGGTGACAGGCAGATCTGGTTGCCGTCCCCAATAGACTCAGCTTCAGCAAGCAGACATCCATCTTAGCAGAAGTGACAGCAAAGGGACATCTCCGGCTGTCCCAGCTCAAAGTGGAAATTTCCATGGGACCTGCTATGGGAAGCAGCCTTTTAGGTCTTCAGGAGCTGACGCCATCCAGTGTAGCTAGTAAGAGACTCCGTGCAGCTTTAGCGGCATCAGAGCTCAGACACAGACTCCGGGGGTTAGCGTGGGAGTCTTGTAGTCCCTACTCTGGGGTCATAACTTGTGTGCTTCCATGAGTAACAAATGCTGGCGTGTGCTCAATGTCACTTCCCACCCCTGAAATGGCCTCTGGGCAAGAACAAATAACCCGGAAATAACTTAAGACATGCCCTCTCAACCCAGCCGTTAACCTATGACAGCATCTGCAAATAAAACTCAGAAATATTTACATTTTGAGGGCTGGGGGTGTGGCTCAGCAGTAGAGCATTTGCCTAGTGCTGGAAGGTGCAGGTGGATGGCACTTGTGCATGGCAAACTTCTCCATGGAACTCCCATGGTGTCATCCAAAGAGCTGACAATGGGTTGGAGGCTAGCATCCAGCTGGAGGGGAGGACACTGGCTTACCATATTAGTGGCTGACCTAAAATGAATTAGAAGCCAGGCTAGGGGCTACTGAGAGTGCAGGCAGAAGTAAGCTAAGGAATTGGCCATCTGGTTATCAATGTGAAACTAGTACAGGCTTAATGTCAACATAAGGCCAACAGACAGGCGTACAGAGTAACTACTGTGTGACACCGGGAGCCCTAAGTTTGTTTCGTGATCAATCACATATTGTTTGAGGCACTGGGGATGAATTCAGGGCCTCTGTGGGATCTACCACCAAGTGACGGCCTAACTGAGACCTATGTTTCTGCGTATGAAACATGGGTAGCTAGCTCCTTGGGACTGGCTCTGCAGATAGTGACAATGCCCTGGGTCTGGAAGGATGGGTCCAGATTGGCTAAGAGCAGCAGAAACGATCCCAGTTACAGGGGCAGTGCCACGGAGACAGCCTTGAGAATCTGACCTTCACTAGCCAACCACTTATGATGCTGGCAGGTTAGGGTTGAGTTAAGCTTTAGAGTTCTCCCATGAGATCCGTTCTGATCAGTGTGTATGAACGACAAAGTGAGGAGCTACAGTGGAAGCGAGACCCTCAAGGCTGCAACGCAAACCTCCCCTTTGAGCACAGGACCGTAAAGCTCACACATCTGCTCCTAAAAGACACGCTGCCACAGGGTCCAGCCGCTCTCGCCTACCCTGCGCAGCTCACTGACAAGACAGGGTGACTGAGACCCCTCCAGCCTCAACCCGTCCACCCCGTGTTATGTGGCTGTGAAACTGCAGCCTCCGATGCCCCAGGGTGCCTGCCCTTCACCTTCCTCCTCCTCTGTCTCTGCGGAGTTGCAGGGGGGCTTTGTGTAACCTCTGTAGTTGTAAGGTTTGTAAATTCACATCTGTGAGAATGAAATCCCCTAGACCTTCCACCTGGTGTCATGTGAGGCTGGATTTCTCCACACACTGTTTCTGGCAGCCATGCAAATCACTGCATGTTTATAGTTCATTCTGTTTGATGAGTACCAGAGTGTGGTGGGGGCATACCACAGCTGACTTCACCATTTCCTTAATGGAAGAAGCTGGACTTTTATTTTTAGAGGGGAGGTAGGCACAGGAGGATTCAAGACAGGGTTTCTCTGTGTAACAGCCCTGGCGGTCCTGGAACTCACTCTGTAGACCAGGCTGGCCTCAAACCTGCAGAGATCCTCCTGCCTCTGCCTCTGAAGTGCTGGGATTAAAGGCGAGCACCACCACCACCTGGCTCTGAAGCTATACTCTTATTTTGGCCTATTACAAATAGAATGACTATGAATTTTTCATTTTAGATTTGCATGTGAGTATACATTTTCATTTCTTTGGATAAATGCCCAGCTGTGTGATTAAGTGATCATATGATAAATATGTTTAGTCCTTTGTTTTGTTTTGTTTTTTTAAGAAACTGCTTGAGGTGGGTACTTGCCTAGCATGTGTAAAACCATAACATCAATCCCCAGTACTGCAAAAAATAATTCACATAAACTTCCTAGGCTTGTATCCAATGTGGCTGAATCATCTTACATTCTGACATGTGAAAGAAACCCAGCTTCCCCACACCCTTGTGGGAATAGGTTCCATTGCTCTTTAATCTGTGTTTTTCTGGATGCCCTGTTCTTTAATCTGTGTTCTTCTGGGTGCCCTGTTCTTTAATCTGCGTTCTTCCGGGTGCCATGTTCCATGTGACCTCTAGGCTGGACTGTTTCAGCGGTGTCTCTCTCTCTGAGTGCTTCCATGTTGCCATTTGCCATTCAAAAAAAAAAATGTCTTCTCATGGTTTTTTCTCAATTTATGATTGGATTTTTAAAAGTGTGTGTGTGTGTGTGTGTGTGTATGCATAAATGGGGTGGGAGTGCGTGCACATATGTGTGTATGTGAGGAGCAGAGAGGTCAATGGATCTCCACTTTTTCTTTCTTTCTTTCTTTCTTTCTTTCTTTCTTTCTTTCTTTCTTTCTTTTAGTTTTTTGAGACAGGGTTTCTCTGTGTAGCCCTGGCTGTCCTGGACTCACTCTGTAGAGCAGGCTGGCCTCAAACTCAGAGACCTACCTGCCTCTGCCTCTCAGAGTGCTGCTGGGATTAACGATGTGTGCACCACTGTTTCCACTTCTTAAAAGGTTTACTTATTTTTATTTTCTGTGTTTGGGTGTTTTGTCTGTATGTCTGTCTGTGCACCGTGTGTGTGACTGGTGCTCGCGGAGGCCGGAAGAGGGTGCTGGATGCCCTGGAACTGAGCTACAGAGAATGGAGAGTCATCATTCCACTGTATTTGTTTGTTTTTTGTTTTGAGACAAAATCTGCAACTCACCAATTCCACAAGACTAACTGGCTAGTGGGCCCCAGTGATCCTCCTTTTCTGACTGTTTCTCCAGAGCTAGGATTATTACCCGCATGGCTATCGTGCCTCGGTTTCCTATGTGTTTGCTCAGGATCTGAATTCAGACCCTCATGCTATGTGGCAAGCACTTTATAGGTTAGCTGCCCTCCTAGTTAGATTCATTTTTAATGATAACTTTTAAACAGTCTTTGCATGGTTCAGATATAATAGCAACCTCACCATTCTAAGTGTGTAACTGAGTGGCCTAGGGTAGAGTCACTCCACCGTGCATTGATTCATCTTCAGAATTT
Organism: Acomys percivali; assembly: GCA_907169655.1. NCBI lineage: Eukaryota > Metazoa > Chordata > Mammalia > Rodentia > Muridae > Acomys > Acomys percivali. The sequence goes on from OU015745.1 coordinate 24,124,729, forward strand.
TGCAATCATCCCCATCTGAGGCTGTGCTTAGGAAACCCCCTCCCAGCCCTTGGCAATCATCATCTCTCTCTCTCTCTCTTCCCATCCCCAAGACTTTATCTAGTCTATGGAAGTCACATAGATGGAATCATAGCCTGGCATCCCCAGGAGATCCTCTCTGCATGCATCCCTGTTTTTCCTATGGCTGAGTCACCTACCAGTGTGTGGCTATGCCACAGTGTGTTAATTCGTAGCCAGTTGGTGGACCAGGGTCCTCCATTGTTCCTGGGATGAAGGTCACTGCTGTGAACATGAGCGTTCAAACCCCTTCTCTTAGTTACTTTTCAGTTTCTATGAGAAGACACCATGAGCGAGCAACTTAGAGAAGAAAGTGTTTATTGGGGCTCACAGTTTCAGTGCGTTAGAGTCCATAACCATAATGGAGCATGGCAGCAGGCAGGCAGGCATAGTGACGGAGCAGCAGC
>OU015745.1:24127383-24149001 GCA_907169655.1 Acomys percivali
CACACACACACACACACACACACACACACACACACACACACACACACTCAACAACAAAAGGCAATGTTAGACTCAGTAAACAGAAAATCAGGTCACGTCTACTAACAGTGGAACTATCTAAATGCGCTGAGCACAGGATGCTTGCTTCTCACTAGCACTGGCTGACTTAAGTCTCCTGTTCCACAGGGCAGGTGTCTGACCACAACTATCTTTCAGATGAGGAAACCAAGGCATAATGAGTGACTTACCCATAGCCATATAGGCAAGAAGGTAAAGTCCTACACAAGCTGCTTCCAGCTGACCAATTTGCCACCACATAAGTCATCCCTGAGAGGACCACCCTCTATTGGAGAGAGGTGATCAGAAAACCCTCGAGAAAAAAAAAAAACAAAAAAAAAAAAAAAAAAAAAAAAACCCTTGAGCAAAATTAACAAGACATTAGCTTTGGATGGTTCTCAAAACACATGTGGAAATGGAAAAGCAGTTTGCCTTGGGTGAGCTCACTGTCTATGCCATGTGCTCAAACCCACCACTAACTTAGCCTCCTCTGCTTTCACCAGAAAGGCCTTCATGCCTCTAGCATCAGTGAATTGTTCCCATCCCAGACACAGAGAGATAAGAATGCATACTAGAGAAGATTTCTTATATAGTGTAGTGATTTGAATATGAAATATCCCGTGTGCTCTTGTTGACTACAGAACCCCTATGAATTACTATTAGATGCCATTCTTCATATGACATGAGTGAAGATTTACAGAGGTCTTTTTTTCCTGCTCATACAAAAAGCAGGAATCCAGCCTTAATTGTTCTGTGCATCACGCACACCTCATATACTTATAATTTTAGGACTGTATAATGCTTGAGAGAAATTATATGCTTTCAGAACAAAAGAACCAGACACTGACATTGGATCAGACCTGACAAGATGCATTCCTTGCAGCATACTGGATGTTGACATCCTGTTTGGAGAAAGGGGTTGAAAAGAAAGAAGGGGAAACATAGAAATATATAGGGAAGATAGAACAAAAAGTAGATTAGTGAATCTACTCCTCAACGTAATGCCTTAATTGTCACAAGATATTTTTAATTCATTGGTATAGAATTTTGTATATAGATGCAAAATAAGTTCTAGATACAGTGGTATAGAATTCAAATGTAAGGTTATTCTTCACACATGCAACATATATATATATATATATACATATATATATATTCTTCTACTCTACTATGAGTTATTATACACCTATACCTTAATTATAGTACAAGGTTTACTTCTAGTGCTTTGGAAGTGCTATAGCAAGCTATTTAGAAGAAATAAGTTATATAAATTAAATGTTAGTAGATTAAATCATGGTGATGTCAATTGCTAGTCTATTCTCATCACAAGAATATACATCTTAGGTGCAGCAGACAGATATGCCGCTATAGAAAGATAAGGTCTTCAAAAACCCCAGAGACATGCAGAATATGGCATTTTAAAATGTTTTTATTACTTTATTTTTTTGTTTTTTGTTTTTTGTTTTTGTTTTTATTACTTTAAAGATTCATTGACAATGAGGCGGGTTAACTCCTGGCAACACCCAACCTATCTGAAAGAGGATGATGAGCATCAAAGAACCTCATTATGGAGATGGCCTCAAATGTGGAAAACTAGCCATTGGCAAAACATCCTCATTTCTACCACAGATAGAATTCTGCCTTAAAAAGGGGCAAGCTTGGATGCAGGCAGAGTCAATGGCCAAACTCTGCCAAGACAGGGTAAGCAAGTCTTCAATAGTTCCTGCCTCACAAATATGTCTGTCAGATATATTGGGCCAAAAGGCTGATGAAGATGCTCCAATATTATAGTTTTGGGTGACTATTCAGGTGGAAAACTGTCTCTGTCATCTTTTCATTTGGAAGGCTACTAACGTGCACTCCCGGCATACTCAGATAATCAAGTTTATTCCTTCCCAAGTCTCTGAGGGAGTTGAAGACCAGGTAGCTTAGTTTTAAAATGAAGCTTAATTGTTTAGGGGTTAAGATGTTTTTAGGGGGCTGGAGAGATGGCTCAGTGGTTAAGAGCATTGCCTGCTCTTCCAAAGGACCCAGGTTCAATTCCCAGCACCCACATGGCAGCTCACAACTGTCTCTAACTCCAAGATCTGACACCCTCACACCAACACACATAAATTTTAAAAATTAAATAAATAAAAAATATGTTTTTTTTAAAAAAAGATGTTTTTAGGTCTAGATAGGTGTTCTAAGTTGATAATTTCAATATGTGATGGAGGTTGATTTACATTCAGAAATTTAGATGCACCAAAATAGGAAAGATGTCTTCTTCAAAGCTGTCAAATACAAATAGCCAAAACACTAAGAGTGTAATATTCATATAATTCCTGATTGTGTCATGGTTCTTCTTGCTCTAGGTAATCTATTGTATGTATGTGTAATAATATAAATATATATGTAAAAAATAAAATAATTTTTTAAAAAAGAAAGAAAGAAATAAATATCCCCTGTAAGCTTGTGTGTTTAACGATTGGTCCCTTGATGATAGTGCTGTTCCTTGATAAAGTATGTCATTGGTGGGTGCACCTTGATGTTCTATAACCCAGCTTCACTTCCTGTTCCATCTCTACTTCTGGACTGATGATGTAATGTGGTGGGCCAGTCTCATGTTTCTGCTGCTATGCTTTCTCCAACATGTCAAACTTCAACCCAAAATGAGCCCTTTCTTCCTTAAGTTGCTTTTGTCAGGATATTTTATCACAGCAACAGAAGAGAAACAAAGACAGAAGTTGGTGCCAGGAGTGGGGTTGTTGCTATGATAAACCTAGCCGTGTGGTGCAGAGGCTTTTGGAATGGGTTTATGGAAGGAATATGGGAACATTTGCAATCTTAGGCTGGGAAAGCCCATCAATGCTTTAAGTAGGTCTCAGCGTGATGCTCTGGTGGGAGTGTGGAAGACCAAAAGACCAAGGGAAGCAGGGACAGTGGAGGTTTGGCCCAGGAGGGTTCAGAGGAGACCAAGGACTCTATCAGAAACTGGGATAGAGGCCATTGGGGATATATTTTGATAATGAGCCTGCTTACGTTCTGCCTTTGTCCTGAGAACTTGTGTGAGGCTGAGTTAACAAATACTAGACCAATATTTTTCGGCAGAGGACCTTTTAAAAACAATAATAATTGAGACTGTGCCACAGATGGCACCTATTATTTTTATGCAGGTTTACAATGAAAAAGAACAGTAGTACGGCAGAAATAAAAAAAAAAAAAGTACAGTTTCGAGGGGAAAAAAAGCACTAGGAATTTTAAGGTTGCAGCCATGACACATGCTGAAAAGGTGAGCGTACTCTTTAAAGAGGTTGGCACGGTTACGGAGAAGCCTTCTGCTCTGTACTGGCACATCAGGAAAGGTGACCTAAAGGCAAGACACTACCCACTGAAGGCCCGGCTTGTGAAAGGAAAGGTCTTAAAGGACTTCCTCCTCCAGAAAAGCAACTACCTAAGGAAGTTTTCTACTGGGTACTGGTTTTGTAGACATGAAGAATGCAAGATTGGAGGGGGGTGGGTGTCGTGGATTCTTATTCCACAGTTTCAGCCAAAGAGACATGATTGGAGTCCCTGCAAGGATGCTCTGAGAGGCCGTTGTATGAAGTTGTGATGATGAAGCCTGGATTATGATGAAAACTCCAGTAGGTTGAAGATGCCACCGTCATGGTGTGTCTGCCCAGGAGAGTTGCATGCAAGGAGTGGAATTAGTCTGAGAGAGAGAGAGAGAGAGAGAGAGAGAGAGAGAGAGAGAGAAGAGAGAGGGGGGGGGCTGCAAGCAACAAAGCTGGAAGGGCAGAATCACCTAAGCCTTGTGGCGTGGACAGTTTGTGAAGAGTCCTAGATACCAGTGTTTTGCCTGCTGGGTTCAGACATGTCCCTCGTGTTCCTTTCTTTCATCCAATCATCTGTTGGAAGTAACGCAACTTGGTTTTCTGCTGTTGTTGTAGTTAGTTTTTATTTTATTTTTAAGTAGGTAGTCAGAGTGGAAAAATTGCCTTGAGTCTCAGAAGAGACTTCTGACTTTTGAATACTGTTGGAACTGTTAAAGACTACGGGCAAACCGGGCGTGGCTGGCGCACACCTGTAACCCCAGCACTTGGGGAGAGAAAGGCAGGCAGATCTCTGTGAGTTCAAGGCTAACCTGGTCTACAAAGCTACACAGAGAAACCCTGTCTTTAAAAAAAAAAAAAAAGGCAAAACAAGCAAACAAACAAAAAAGACTATAGGCTTTTGAAGTTGAACTAATGTATTTTGCATCATGAGATACCCATGAGCCTTTTGACACCAGGAATATAATGTTCCCCTATAGGCTAATGTCTTACCATTCATTTCCTAGCTGGCTTTGCTGTTTAGGAAGGTTGTAAATCTCTCAAGAGGCAAAACCTTGCCAGAGGAAGTACAACACCAGGAGAGGGTGAGCCTTGAGTTTGGTGGCTTTTTCCCCCCCTGCGTATGAGTGTTTTGCCTGCATGTGTATTGCACACATGACTGATGCCTGCAGAGGCCAGAGGGTGTTGAATCCCCTGGAACTAGAGTTATGGGTGCTTGTCAGCAGCCATGTGGGTGCTGGAAACCGAACCCAGGTCCTCTGCAAGAGCAGTGAGTGCTCTCAACCAAGAAGCCATCTCTCCAGCCCCGGCCTTGACACGTGACAGCTCAGCCTTGCTTCCTCTTCTGTCTCTGGCTTTGAACTGCTGATGCAACGCGGTGGCTGGCTTTGTGCTACTATCACCGTGCCTTCTCCAGCATTGTGGGCGGTAAGTCCTGTGGAACTGTGAGCCAAAGTGAGCCTTTCCTCTCTCAAGTTGCTTTTGCCAGGGTATTTCATCACATCAACAGAAGAAAAACTATGACACATATACTGCTGGAAGGTGTGTAAGTAGAATCCCCCTTAACCAACAGGCTCCCACTTGTCCCAGCTACTGTGGCTCTGCTAATCCACGAGTGGTACGTGAAAGCTCTTATTCTTAGGAAAACACTAGTTTCTATGCCATACAGGGAAAGCCAGCAGCCAACAAACGCTATAGACCAAGTGCACTGGCGGGTCAGGGACTGGAGAACAGCTGTTGGACTGAATCAAGTCATCAGCTTTGCCTCATGGTCTTATTGTAGCTTTTGCAGGCTCATGGGCCAGTGCCCCCCACCCACCCTCTCTCCTGGGAGGGGGCGTTGTCTGTGCATCCTGAACAACCCTTTGTGATGGTCCGGGTGAGCACCCTTTGTAGGTCTGGAGGATTACCACACCAGGGTATTCTGCATAGAGTCCCAACACTGCCCAAAGGTCTTCCCCATGGCCTTGGGGCTGCCAACAACTAATCTAAGGGTACACTGATTAGAAAGTTCCCAAGAGCTAAGGAGTCCCCCTTCCTCTGCAGTTGTTCTCGCTTAGAAGAGCTCCCTGCGCCACTGCCCCGCCCCGCCCCACCCCGCCCCGCAAGTGTGGCTGTTGGCCAGAGTTGTTAAGCATCCCTGTAGGGCCAACTATTATTTCCTGTTTCTCCTTGTCCTGCCCTCCTTCCCTTCCATCTGTGCACCCTCTCCCTGTCCTGCCATTTAGTTATTTATTTTTGTTTTTGGGCACAGGGTTTCTTTGTGTACCCCTGTATGTCCTGGAACTAGTTCTGTAGACCAGGCTGACTTCAAACTCAGAGAGATCTGCCTGCCTCTGCCTCTGAGTGCTGGGATTAAAGGTGTGCACCAGCACTGCCCGGCTTCTTCTTTTATTTTTGATACAGGATCTCACTGTGCAGCCCAAGCTGATGCCAAACTTGCCTTTTCTTCTTCTTATATATCATTTTCTATTATTATTTTGTCTTTTCAAGACAGGGTCTCACTGTGTAGTGTTGTCTGGCCTGGAACTCACTTTGTAAACCAGCTGGCCTTGGGCTCACTTTATAGACCAGCTTGGCTTTGAATTCACAGAGACCTACTTGCCTCTGCATCCTGAGTACTCAGATTAAAAGTAGGTGCCACCACTCCTGACCCCTTTCCTTCATTTTAAACCTCACATACTAAGAATGTGTTTGATTTGGGAAAAGTGGACAACACCAAAAACAAACCAACAATGCCAACAACATGGCTGAGGAGGGTGGCCTATAAATCACTTTTCTGTGATCACAATGCCCTGACCAAAGCAGCTTAATTGAGAAAGTGTTTATTTTGGTCATCATGGCCTGGAGTGAGGTGGCTGGCTATGTTACATCCATGGTCAGATCTCCTCTGTTTATTCTTACCATCATTTAGTGTGGCTCTTTCCCCTCAAGTAACCTAGCCCAGAAAATCCTTCAAAGACATGCCCAGAGACTTGTCTCCAAGGCTCCAATCCTGCCAGACCGACCCCAGGTGTGCATTCTGGTCAAAATCGGCCTCCCACAGCCTCTTCTTTAGACTTTAAACTTCTCGATGGTGAGACCTCATGAACGGAACCCCAGAGAGCCTGCTGGTTCCATTCCCAGGTGGAACTCCGGAGTGGTTAAGGCCTCCAGGATCAGGCTTTTTCTCAAACTTCCACAAAGCACTCATCCCCCAGAAAGAACATCTCACTAGAGGGAAAGAGGAGGGCCTGTTTGTAAGGAGACAAAGCCGACTCAGATTTTATGCCTTTTCTAGGCAGCTCTCTCCTCGCCTCATGTGTCCCCAAGGATAAAGCCCTTGAACTAGATTGCCCGAGAGGGCAGGGTCCCGTAACAATCACAAGACATTGATTTACTGGCTGGACCCGGTCTCGTAAACCGCACTCATTCCCAAGTGAGAAAAGTCACAGGGTACCTGGGCTGCTGCTGCCCCAATTCCAAGACCTTTTCTCTTCAATTAGGGGGTCACTTGCTAAAAACATCTTAGCTCTTCCTTTTGTAAAGCCCCCCCCCCCCCAACAACAGCTCCTTACACCTCGTCCGTGTGATGAATTCTTGGTCCCTTTAATGATCGGAGCTTCTCTGTTGTCCCTGACCTCAGAAAGGGGATTCTGTCACCTTGTTTGGTTTTTAAGTCAAAAGCATAGTCTGATTATTACTAGTGTTTCCTTGCCGTCACTGCACTGAATTCAGAGGCAATTTCTTAAGGAGGATGACAAACTCATCCACAGCCTGAAATCTGGACTCAGATCACGAGCTCTTAATAGGCACCTTGTAACTAGGGTCTGGGGCAAGGTCCTGCCACCAGCTGGAGGCCTGGCCTCCCCAAACCTCTACTAACTCCTTTCGCCTTTTCCGGTTCTTTGAGCAGCTCACTGTGGTGTTTGGTGAGGTTACAGACTAACAGACTATAGGAACCCCCATAAAAGTGTTTAAATTCTGCTCTGAGCTAAGGCCAAACACTGGCCTCTAGTGACCTTTGCAGGCTAACGGCAGAGTCCTTTTATGTGCCTCGTGTTTATCAGGAGAAAAACCCAGCCCTAAGTCCGTGACATAAGTCTTTCCCTCTGGAACAATCCAGGCATCCGAGTCCCAGTCTGAGAATCGCCTGTGTGGGTCCCGATCGCGAAGGGGAGATCCGGGTTTGCAGAGTGGAAAAATTCCTGGGTCGCTCCGCAGCTTTGGACTCCAAAGCGTACCCGTAAGTCACTCGTCAGCGCTCCACGCCTGCCGGACCGTGGGCGCGGAGGGGCGCTGGAGGCAGGTGCGGGGGGCCGGTCCGGCGCCGGGGAGGAGCCCTCCAGAGGGGGCGTCGCGCGCGGCCGCGGGCTGCGGGGGGCGGGGAGGCGGCGCGGCGCGAGGCGGGGCGGGGCGCAGGCGGAGGAGCCCCGGGATCGCGCGCCCCGCGCCGGCGCTGCACTCGAGCCGTGGCCGCCAGCCGCGCCGCTAACTTGGGGCGCAAACTTCCCGGGGTCCAGCGACTCAAGCCGGTGGCGGCGCCCGAACGGACGGGCGGGGACGCCGCTGAGCCCTCGCAGCCTGCGGTGGAGCCCGAGCTCCGGGCTCCTTGCGCCCCTCCCGGCGGACCCGGCACTCGGGGCGGGTAGACTCCCGCCGCCGATGAGGAGTGCGGGGCAGCTGCGCCATCGGCCCGCGCGCTGAGCCCGGGCTGCCCCGTCCCGCGGCCGACTCGACGCCGCAGCCCCCGCAGGTAAGCTCGGGAGTCGGCCGAGTGCCGGCCGAGGGCGCTGTGCGGCCAGGTGGCGGGAAAGGGGCGCGCGGCGACCGGCACCGCGGGCCACTGCGAACAAAGCTGGGGCCGCGCGCGGGTGCCTGGCGCGGGCAGGTGGGGCGCGGGCGTCCAGGGGGCTCCGCGCTTCTTCGCTGAGTGGCCAGGAGAGGAGATGGCACCCCGGGCGCTGCGCGTCGCCTCCGCGAAGCATGAGCCGGGAGTTATTCTGCTTTTCCAGGCTCCGCGGGGCCCAGCTGCAGTTTTCCACGCTACGAACGGCTCGGGGTGTCCCAGACAGGTACTGCGAAGGGATGACTTTAGCCCAAGTTTCTGCCCCAGGCTAGAGCGGGTTGCACCCTAGAGACGTGGTACTGTCTGGTTCTCTGTTGCTTCTCTGCACCTCTCTCTCCATCCTCACGGGGCGCCCCGGAGGGTATCTGGCCCAGCACTCTGGTCAGACCCAACTTTTCTTGGGTATTGCATCCTCCTAAGTCATTGTTGGACACCGCTCACTTTGCTTCTAGAACACTTGGTTCTGTTTTGCAGGCAGAGACTGAGGTGGCTCAGGCCCAGGGTGAGTTGATGGGGCGGGGTGGGGAGGAGGAAGAGCTTGACGTCCACATTACCAAGGTCCTTTCCCGCTGCTTTTGGTACCAGGCCACGGCTGGCAAAGCTTTCAGAGGCTGCCACCCTGGGTAGTTTCAGCCTGGTACCTGGAAGAAAAAGGCCACCTGGGAGACAGGCTCCCATTTGCCAGAACTGTGGCTCCCTTGCCACAGGAGCAGAGAGATAGCAAACACGCAGGGGCTTACTCCTTGCCAGATACCAGCACTCAGGCAGGCCCATGTGGAAACTTAGGGTTCCTCATTTGTGACTGGTGAGGCAGCATAGGGTCCCCCGGAATAGGGGGGCACACTCTCAGAAAGCCGGAGCATCTTCCCCTGGACCCCTGTTGCTGCGTGGATTCACACTAACAGAATATTCCTAATATTTCTGGGAGACATACACTGTGGAAAGAAAAACAAATCTTGGGGTTCTTCTTCACCTGCGTCTTTCCTTCCTCCTTCTCTTCTTAGCCTAGAGGCAACTGAAAGATTTTGTTTGCTTGTTTGCAGTGCTGGGGCTGGCACCCAGGGCCTTGAGCATGCTAGGCCAAGTCCCCTCAGCCCATTCCTGACCCAGCTAGGGTTTTTCAAAAGGATTTTTGTTGTTTGCTCTTTTTCCAAAGGGGCAGAGGCCAGGCTGGCGCCTTACGATTTAGACTTTTAGGACGGCTTCCGGTTGCTCTATTCTGCCGCAGTACAGTGCCACAGGAGTAGTCCGTGGCTCTGAGTTCCTTTTAGCACCGTTATCGTTCATCTCCTCAATCTTCTAAACAAGTCTTCGGCACTCACCAGCCCCGTACCTCGTGCGTAGTCCTTGGGGCTTGTGTTGTGATGTGATAAGCAGTGCTTGGTTGGTTGGTTTTCGAGACAGGGTTTCTCTCTGTGTAGCCTTGCCTGTCCTGGACTCGCTTTGTACACCAGGCTGGCCTCAAACTCACAGAGATCCGCCTGGCTCTGCCTCTGCCTCCCAAGTACTGGTATTACAGGCGTGCTATAAGCAGTGGTTGTAATTCAACCTCTCATGACTTGGGGCAGCAGGAAATGTGAAAAAAAAAAAAATCCCTGCTGGGAGCCATATATCCAGGCATCTGAGGAGGCTGGTTTCTGTTGAGCATTTTCAGACTGTCTCTGGGAGTCCAGAGGATCCAGGGCACAGAGATGGTGATCAGTCTGAGGGCCTGACCCTCTCTCTGAGGCACACCTGCATGCTTCTCCTAGCAGTATGCTGATGGAGTCCCAGCAATGGACCTGCTGTGCATTCAGTTCTGGCTGTGCCTTTCCCCTCAGCAAGACACACCCGTGGTGCCCCCTTTCCCCTCAGCAAGACACACCCGTGGTGCCCCCTTTCCCCTCAGCAAGACACACCCGTGGTGCCCCCTTTCCCCTCAGCAAGACACACCCGTGGTGCCCGAGAGCAGGTGACTGCCCTGCTCTAAAGCCACTGCCACCCCTGGGCTGCCTGTTTACCTGGCTAAATTTAAACCTCTGCGTTCTGAATCCCAGCCTGACCCCCTGGCTCCCCGTCCGCTGTGACCACTGGCCGGCTACTGTGGCTGCGTTTCCTGACTAAGGCCCTGTGGTTACGGTTTGGTCTTTTTGTGCCGTGTGAGTCTTCTTTCAGACTTTCTAAAGTTGGTCTCTCTCCTCCCTGCTTCCCTGGCCCTGTGGCTTTCTTCTCAACTCTTCCCTGAGGGCTGATTTGGAACCTGGGTCAGTACTGGTGGGAACCTTGCCCTGACGCCCTTCCAGATGCCATGCAAGAAGGTTTGAGGAAAGCTCCTCAGAGGCTGCTGCTGCAAGCCCTCAGGGGTCACTGACTCTCAGGTTCTGGGGTCCCCTCAATCAAGTATGGTGCTGGCATCACTACAACCACTAAGGGCTGCTAAGAGGTATTTTTCTGAATCTGGCACCCCAAAACTTCAAATCCCAAAGACCTCGCCTGTCCTGTGCGCCCTGATCTGTGTGTCCGTGTTTCCCTTGGGTATTTTTCCTCATGTCTGTCTTGGAGGTGGGATGTGCTTGTGCCTTTTTTTCTCTGGCACTTACTGACTTTCTATAAAGCAGGTTGTCCTAACGGCCCACTCAGTTCCGTCCCCTGTTCCTCTATCATTTGCCCTTGCAGTCTATGGAAGTTACTGTGCCGTGGCCCAGGCCTGGGCGGGAGGCTCGCCAACAGAAGTCCAGAGGTGTGGCCCACTAGAGGTGAGGGAGGGTGCTGAAAGGAGGGCCTGGGCCCTGTCCTTTCCTGGTTGCCGGTTCACAAAGCACAGTCTCAGGAGCAAGGTTTGTGGTCACACTTCTAGAGACTTAGGTTGGTCTCCTGGTCCGGCCTCGTAGGGATCTGTGGCTAGATGGCATCTTGAAGATTATGACAGGGTTTCTCTGTCTATATCTTCAGGTGACTTGGAGACAGGTGCCTGCTTTGTTGTTCTTTGTTTGTTTTGCAATTTAGGCATCTCATTGGGGGTTTTTAAGTTTATCTAAAAGGTTAAATAATTTGTCTTTATTTGGAGTTCATTCTTTGACAGTTTACTGTCTTTTCTTCTCAGTAGCTTCTTTGAACCCAGAATATAAACTACTAAGTGGTTGTTCCTGCCCGTGTGGTTCTGAGCTCAGAGTGGGTCTAGCCAAGTCAGTGGGCAGTGACCAAGCTTGGGTTAGAAAAGGCAGTGGTTTAGAAGGTTGGTGTCCCAACTGCAGCCTCCAAAGCTCCCCCTCCCCCCACCAACTTGTCCAGTTAGAGTTGCCAAAGTCCTGCGGGAGGGCGGTATTTAATACACCTTCACTCAGAATTTCCCAAGGAATCTCTCAAGAACATTGGAAATAGTCACAGAGCAAGGCACAGCACAGAATGTCATAGGGCTATTGTGGCTGGGCTGGTGGCAGTCCTGATGTTGCCAACCCTCAGTGTGCTTGCTCACATTGTGAGGAAGCCCAGAGCTCCACACGTAGCAGCTGTCCCTCTCCGGCCTCCCTGTGAGCCGTTCCTGAGGACAGGTGTAGGGAGGAGCCTGGTATCCTGACTTCCTCTCATCCCAGAGGGAAGGAGGATGCTGGGGAGGTCAGAGCACTGCTGAGACCCCCCGTCTCGGGTGTGGCGTGAGGAGTACACACTTTGCCCACGTGTGTTACGACATTTCTCCTGGGAAATCTTCAGTAGTGAATTACTAAATATTTCACAGAAGTCTTGTTTGGGGTTTGAGGCCATCAGTCAAGATAATAGTCCCTTAGAGAGGTGTCATCTGGGAGCTGAGATGTAGGGGCTCCCGAGTGGGAGCAGGAGCTGGGGCGGGGAAGGCTAGGAAGGGACGGGGACTCGGAATGATACTCTCTGAGCCTGGAGCAAGAACAAGCTGAGATGGAGGTGGCACGATGGCTCAGCTGCTAAGATCACAGCACAGCAGCTCTGGTAGAGGACCTGGGTTCAGTTCCCAGCACCCACACAGTGGCCCACAACCACCTGTAACTCTGTTTCCAGGGGATCAGATGCCCACTTCTCAATGACAAGGGCACCCAAGCAGGTACACGGTGCACAGACATACATGTAGGCAAAACATTCACATGCATGAAATGGAAAATAAATCGAAAGAAAAATTTAAAAGACCAAGTTGGGGCTGCAGAAATGGATGCTAAGGCTCCATGGTGCTTCCTTAGGCCTGGGTATGTACCCACTGTCAGACCACTATTACCAGCTCTGCATTCTTAGGTGAGGCAGGGTACTGGCCTTCTTTTCCTCAGTTTTCCATATTTGTCGTCTGGAAACAGTACCATCATAGCTATCCTCCGTGTGGCTGTGGGCAGGTTGGGATGAAGGTGGTGTGTAAGGCCCTTGGGCCATGTCTGGAGCTCTGTAGCGCTTGTCCTGACCTTGGTAGTGGGGTCTAAGGACCACTTTCTTGGCGACCTGTATTAAAGATGGAAGCTGCTGGGGCTGGAATCGGCTCAGGGGTGGAGAACTTGCGTGAGGCTCTGAGTTCCACTCCCAGGAGTGCAACAATAGGAAGAAAAAGAAAAAGAAGAAATAAGAAGATAGCAGTGGCTCTGTTGTTTTATATGTGGCACTCACGCCAGACCTGCCACCTGCATTGGCATCCTGCTAACTTCAAGTAAAATGCCACCAAAGGGAGCTCAACAGGTAAAGGAGTGTGCCCTGTAAGCCCCGTGAGCAGAGTTCAAATCCCTGGAGCCCACACACATGTGGACACACACCTCAATTGTGAAAGGAGGCACATAACCTACACCTGACCTGGAAGTACATCCCCACCAAAAGGCATTCGAGCTCAGGTTTTAAAGCTCATGCCAAAACCTTGGAGATGTAAAAAAGCTGGCCACTGGCGGGGTCCTTCCACTAAGAGACGAACAGTGAGCACATGGCTGTTCATGCGGGGATCTGTGGTTGACAGAGCAGGGCCCCAGCTCTAGCCTATATTAGGTCCTTTTCCAGTGTGCCACATCTAGGGGGATGGATCAAATCCTTCAATTGTCAGAGCTCAGCTAAAAATCCTTTAAGTTGTTGGTTCAAGGACTGGGCCACTACAAATGGCTCTAGCCTCTTTCTGCGTCATGTCTGCTGTGCGTAGAGACTTTTCGTGCTTCCGGGCAATACTCCCCCCACTTTTCACCAACCTAAAACCTTAGTACCATGGCCAGCAAAATCCTTCACTTCCTGCCTTTTGCCTCCCTCACCCCCCAGGCCAGCTTCATTCCACACAGTTCTCACCTGCTTCTGACACCGCTTTGATGGTGTGTAAACACTTGTGCTCTGCCACCATCTGAGGCTGTCTCGGCCACTTATCAACCCTTGCTACAAATCTGCCCCCTTCCCTGTTCATCTTCTTCTTTGCTGCTTCCTCGGAGCTAAACTGTATCTGAGGTAAAAGTGCACAGTGAATGTCTGTTATTTGGTTTGGTGTTTGGCATTTGAGACTGCTTCACTGAGTTACCCTGGCTGGCCTGGGACTCACTATACAGACCAGGCTGGCTTTGAACTTGCAGAGATCTTCTGCCTCTGCTTCCCAAGTTCTAGTCCCCACTCTGTGAAAGTGAGCTCCAGGCACCCTGTTTATCAGTGCTAAGGACATTAATATACCGGACATGAGGGTGTGCCTTAAAGTCAATCTGGTAGCCTAAATGGGAAGGCCTGTCTTTATAAAGTGTACAAAATAACAGTAATACTGGGCTAAGTAAAACAAAGCAATGCCCTTGAGCACTGTTTCCTACGGTGACTTTGTGTCATTTCTTTGGAAATGGCCTGATTTTTGCCAGATATTTAAAGCATCACCTTCATGTTGGGCATCTATTGACTAAGAGTTTACATTGATGAAGGGAGTCTTAGGCAAAGGCATGTCGCCCCAGGTTACCTGGACCCAAGACACTTGAGGATCCTGGGTTCTGGGCATCAGAAATCTAGGATTTCTGCCCCTGTGTAAAATGGGGTCTTGGGCCTGTGAATGAAGCCGTATGAAGCTTCCACTCTTCCTTTGTAAATGAATCCGCTATGCAGCCACTGCCCCACGCCTATTCCTGATTCCAGAGTTGTCAGGATCAGATGAAGAAGTGTGCCCGAGCACAGCCAGCAAATGGTACTGGTGCCTGGTGCTGCTCCTACCTGTAGGATGTGCCCAATGGAAATGAGGCCCAGAGGTTTCTTTCAACCCACTGACAAAGCACAGCCCCGGGTGACTCATACCTGGCATTTGTCTTCTTGTTTGGTGTTTCTAGGAGTGGCTTTGAAAACTTTGTAGCAGCTTGTCTGGTGAGGTGAAATAGTATCCTGAAGGACTGAAAAGAAGATACATTCTCAAGCCAAAGTGTAGCCCCGCCCTCCCAAGCCACCTAACGTTTGACTGTTTCACAGCCCTGCCATCAGAAATCATGTCAGTTAGAATATCATTCATAGTAACGTCTTTGTCATGAAAGAGGAGGTCTAACTCATTATGTGCAGTGCTTGGGAAATCGGACCTTGTGTGACAGGGTGCCAGTGTGAAGACGTGACCTCGGCGGGTTACCCAAGCCCTGATGACACTGACGGCAGCTTCCCCACCTGTGAGCGCCTTTCCAGGGCTGGTGTAAGCATTAAATGAAGCCAACCCTGAGTGCTCAAACACAATGCACTGGGGCGAGGGGATGAGGGGGGCGGGGGTGCTTGATCGTAGAAAGTGCTCAGGAAAATGTTTGGCCTAATCAGGCTTCTGAAAAACCACAAAGAATGCCTTTGTGCATCAGGCCAACGAGCAGGTCTACGGTGTGACCAGCAGCTTGCTATGTCTGGGAGGCGGGGTGTTATTTTCACACTTAAACGGGCATTCATAAGCTCCACAGACATGTCAGCTCCATGTAGCCTGACTCAGACAACATTGCGTTTTCCATACATACAGCTTGTTACACTGGGACCCTGGTCAGAGCCCTAGCAGACAGCTTCAAGTATATCCTTATAAGTGGGGTTCTGGGAGCACCCTGTTAGGGGTTCTATGGTTGAGTCTTAGGAGGCATCCCATGGTGCCTCTTACTGCCAGGAAGGCTAACCCTCAAAGCCCTTTGCCAGGGATGGATCCCCTCTGATCTCTGACTCATTGGAATGCTGGCCTCTGAGAACACACTTGAGCTTCCTTCCACAGCTTTGAGCTGGGAAGAGGCTCTTGCCTACTTTATACCTCTTTCTCTGGCCCTGTCCTGCTTTGCCACAGAGTGGCAGGGTTGCTACTTTTTGAGGGCAGTGGGAAACGTCGTAAGGGTCCGGCCAGGGCCAGGGCCTCCACGCATGTGAGGCAACCATTCTGCCACTGAGTATGTCCCCAGGCCTCCTTTCCTGTTCCAATCAATGTTATTGACATGTAACTTACATGCAGTGAAATACGCACACTGGATGTGTGTAAGTCAATCAACTGAGACAAACGGAAATGCTCATTAAACTACCCCCTCAGTCCCAAGACATCCTTTCCCCTCACAGCGAAGTCCCCTTTACAGCACAGTGGGTGAGCTACACCTCGAACTCCGGGGCTCAGCATAGTACACTACAGCATGACCCCGGGGCCTTGGGGTGATTGAATTATTGTAGATTAATTTTACCTGTCCCAAAATTTCATATCACTTGAATTATACCAGAACTGGGGATTTCTCCTTTGCTACTCAGCTTCTTTTGCCTGGTAAAATGTGAGGCCTATCTGGGTTGCTGCAAAATGGCTCATTCCTTTTTATTACCCACATTTGCATATTAGCTTTTCTATCTGGTTGTTCCAGATTAATTTCCACAATCTGTGTATTTGTGTGTGCACGTTTGTGTGTGTGCTTGCGGGGCAGGGGGTGGGGTGGATAATGTGTGCTTGTGTGCACATGCTTGTGTAGACTGAAGATATAGACCTTGTGTGTCTTCCACTACTCTCCACATCATCATCATTATTATTATTGCTTTTTCGAGACAGAGCCTCTCTGTGTAGCCTTGGCTGTCCTGGACCACGCTGGCCTCGAACTCACAGTGATCCACTTGCCTCTGCCTCCCGAGTGCTGGGATTAAAGGTGTGGGCCACCATGCCCAGCTCAGTCTATTTTCATCAAACACCACCTTTGAACTTTTTATTTTGAAGTAATTTTAAACTTACAGAAACATTGAAAGAATAGCACAGACAATTTTACATGCCGTTCACTTAGTTTTCCCCGTTGCTAACATTTCACCTGACAACACTGCATTTCAACGGGAAACTAACGTGTTACAGTGTCATTGGTAAAACCTGGCCCTTATTTCAAGTTCCTAAATTTGTCCCAAATGTCTTTTTTTTTTTTTTTCTGGCTCCAAATCCAATAAACCCTCTCACACTGAACTCAGTTGCCACGCTGCTGTCACCTTCATCTCCTCCTCCTTTGACGAGGTCTCCCTATGTAGCCTAGGCTAGCCTCAAACTCGAAGTCTTGCTGTACCTCGGTTCCCTGAATGCTAGTGTTGCCTAGCTCTTGGACGGTCTTTTATTTTATTTAGCATTTGTTTGTTTGTTTATGGTGGGTGAGTATGTGTGCCAGGGTATGCATAAAGAGGTCAGAGGACGACTTAACAGGAGTTGGTCCTCTCTCCCCACCACGTGCATCCTAGAGACAGAATGCAAGTCATCAGACTTAGCAACAAGTTCCTTGACCCACAGAGCCATCTAGCTGTCCCCTCTCATGTCTTTCTAATCTTCTCCAACGTGACACACTTCCTCAGTATGGAGACATTGAACAATTGTAACAATTACCCTGGCTTCCCCTGACTCCGCTCCCTTCACCCCGGCCCTGTGCTGGGGATGGAACCTAGGGTCTTATCCTAGGCAAGCGCTCCATCACTGAGCCACACCCTCGGCCCTTACTCCTGTATGCAGATTCCTCCATCAGTTAGGATTTGCATGGTGTTTCTCGGGATTCATACATGGTTATGCATTCTGTTAAGAATAACACAGGTCGGCCTGGCGGTGGTGGCACACGCCTTTAATCTCAGCACTCGGGAGGCAGAGGCAGGCAGATCGCTGTGAGTTCGAGGCCAGCCTGGTCTACAAAGCAAGTCCAGGACAGCCAAGGCTACACAGAGAGACCCTGTCTCAGAAAAAAAAAACCAAAAAAAAAAAAAAAAAAAGCGTAACTGGAGCACCTCATGCCAATATGCATATTACTGTGATGCTAGCTTTAATCGCTTAATGGGGGTTTTATATGTCTCAGTGCAAGAACCATGTTGCTACTCAGTTTCCATCTTTCCCCCGCAGAAATTAGTCTCTATGGTGCTTGCTCATGGTTAACTGCATACCCTTAACTCACATCTCTTTGTAAACACACTTGGCCGCGGTAGCTAAGTCACAGCAGGAAAATTCCATTTCTGTCTCCCCACCTTAGTACATTGTCATATCTTTATGACTAAATGTTAATATTTCTGCTTTGGTCAGTTGCCTTTCAATTTTGAAAGGCTTTCATACTCTCACACTTCCAACTCTTGCTCTGATCTGGACATCCATCCGTTTGCAGCCTGAAAATTCACTTTCAGCATCCCTGTGGTGTGGTAGCGGCCTCTCAGTTTTCATCTATCTGGAAATGTGTTTATTGCGTTCTTGGTTTTGAGTTATTCTTCTGGATATAAAAATTATTATCTTTCCTTTCAGCATTTTGAGTTTTGATGAGACGTTGGTTGTCCTAAAAATTCATTGCTCCTGCATGTCATCACCTGCTGCCTCCACTGTGTGTGTGTGTGAGTGTGCGCGTGTGTGCGTGAGTGCACATTTGTGTGCATGTATGCACATGTGCATGCAGAGGCCAGAGGTCAGTGCTCTGTGCCTTCCTCAGACTTCTCTCCAGTCTAGTTTTTGAGGCAGGATCTCACTAAGTGTAGAACTTACCAGTTGACTAGGCTGGCAGCCAGTGTGCACCAGAGACCCACTTTGTCCCCTGCTTCATAGCGCAATCATTATAGAAGTGCACTCACTGCTGCATCTGACTTCTTCACTGGGTATAGGGGATCTGAACTTGTGTAGCGTGTACCTTACCAGCTGAGTTACCCACGTAGCCCCTGCTGCCTCTACTTTTAAGACTTTGTTCATTCCTTTTTTTTTTTTTTTCATTTTTACTGTATCTTATGTGTATGGGTATATTGCCTACACGGGTAGGAGAGAGGGTCTGTTCCTCTGGAACTGGAGTTACAGATAATTGTGAGCTGTCGTCTTGGTGCTGGGATTCGAACCTGGCTCCTCAGGTTCCACTTAGCTGCTGAGCCATCTCTCCATCTCCAAGATTTTATTTTTAGCAGTTTGTTCATGGTGTGTCTCAATGTGGTTCTTTTTTGCTTATAGCTCTTAAAGCTATTTCAATGTACAAGCTAGTGGGTATTTTTGTTGTTGTTGTTTTGTTTTGTTTTGGTTTTTCTAGACAGGGTTTCTCTGTGTAGCCTTGGCTGTCATGAACTCACTCTGTAGACCAGGCTGGCTTCGAATTTGCAGTTATCTGCCTGCCTCTGCCTCCCAAGTGCTGGGATTAAAGGCGTGCACCACCATTGCCCGGCTGTGTTTTCTTTTTTTAATCAAAGTTGTGAAACCTTTGGCAGTTACTCATTCTAGCATTTTCCTCCCCTGTTTCCATCCTCTGATCCTGATATTTTAACTACATTAGATGGTTTGATTCCTTCACACCGGTTATCAAATTTACTTTCTGTGTGCATACATATGAGGAATGATTTGTGTGCACACATATGCACATGCATGCGGAAGCCAGAGATTGACATTGAGTGTCCTATTTTTTGAGACAGCATCTCCCATTGATCCTGGAGCTACTAACCGGGCTTGCCATGGAACCATAGGACCCTCCTGTCTCCACTCCCCGGCACTGGCATTACAGGAGCGTCACATCCTCCAGCCATTCTGCTTAGATGCTGGAGATCTGAGCTCGTGTCCTTACGACAGGAAACAAATGCTTTACTGTCTGTGCATTCACCCTCAGCCCCTCTCCTGAGGATCTGAGTATTGGGTATAGCACTCATCTGTTTGCGAATTCCTGGATTTGCTTAGGCCTAGTGCTGCAACTGCTCAGGAGGCTCAGGCAGGAGGGTTGCCAGCCTAGGCAATTTAGTGAGACCCTATCATAGAATAAATTCTAAAATGAAGCGTATGTGGTTGTGGCAGAGAGTGCCTGCCTCGCATGGTTAAGACCCTTGATGTCAGTGTTGAAAGAGCAGAGACAAAGCAAACCTCTGACTTTATTAGCTCTTTTTGGGGTTTTGTTTGTTTTTGTTTTTGTTTTGGCCTGACAGTTCAGCTTCTGGCTCATCACTTTGTGTCAGTGTGGCTGCTCTGACCCTTTGCCATCGCAGAGAGCACAAGCATCGAGCAGCTCAACAGGACACAAACCCATCTCCTTCAGAGACTGTAGCAGGGCTTGCTTTTACTGTTCCCTCTCTTTGTGTCCAAATAATTTTCCAGAATGTACACTTGGTAGTTATCTTTTCACCAACTGATAGACATTTACGGTTGTTTCTACTTTTTAATTATTGTGAATAGTGTTACTGGCAATATGTGTATGTAAGTTTTTATGTTGGGGGATACCAAGGAATAGAGTCATTGGGGCACATGCTGGTCATGATGTTTGGGGAAATACTAGACTGTATTTCTAAATAGCTTTAGCATTTTCTCGCTAACAGTGTGCGGATTCTAATTTAGCCACGCCCTTGTTGCTAATTTCTGAATTATAGCCCCCCTAGTGTGTGTGTGCTTTGATGCAAAATGAAGACAGTGTCCCCAAAACGTCTGTGTGTTAAACACTTGTCCCCCAGGCTGTTCTGGTGGGGGACATGCTTCGGCCCTTTGGGAGGTGGAACCTTGTGGGAGATTCTTCGGTTATTAGGGGTGTGCCTTGGAAGAGGTTATGAGACTGGGCCTGTCCGGTCTCCCTAGCTCTGCCTCTACTGTGAGGCGAATGGCTTGCTCCGTTCTGCACTCCTGCCACCGTATGGAGCCATCACCAAAGGCTTATAGCAAAGGGCTGGTACCTTCAGGACCATGAGCTAAATTAACCTTTTCACTTTGTAAGCTAACTGTGTCTAGAATTTTATGGTAGTAATAGGACCATGATTGTATTACTCCCTCAGATCCATGTGCTGAAGCCACAGTCCTCTTATGAAGATGTATACACATATATGTATGTATGTATGTGTGCATATGAAAATATGCATATATATGGAAGGAGAGGAGAGAATCTACTACATAGCCCTGGATGGCCTGGAACTCACAATGTAGACCAGGCTAGCCTTGAACTCAGAGAGATCCTTCTGCCTCTGCCTCCTGAACACTGGGATTAAAGAGATGTGCCACCATGCAAGGCCAGTATATTTGGAGTTCTGGGAAAGTAACAGATTAGATGATGTCGAGAGTCTTGGGCCCTGCTCTGGACTGGTTGTGGTTTGAGCCCTCTCAGAGTTGTGTGATAGAAATCTGGTCCTCTGTATGATCTGGTAGAACCCTTTGAGAGGTATAACCTAGGGTAAGGTAATCATGTCATTAAGGATGCTGTCCTTGGAAGGAGGGATGTAGTTGTCATGAAGCCACTGTTAGGTCCTGAGAGATTTCTTGTGCAAGAGCTCATTCCTGCTCTCTGTCTGGCTTCCAGCCTTTCTGTGTGACCTGTTCTTCATATACACTTCCCCAGCCACGCCACCCTGGAACTCACAGTGTAGACCAGGCTAGCCTTTAACCGGCATGAGTGAAAAGGCCAAGGGAACCCTCACAAAGGCCAAAGTGATGGGGTCAACTGATCTGGGTCTTTAATACTATAAAGCAGTGAGCCAAGTAAGGTTTTTCTTCTTTATACATCACCTAGCCTTTGGTATTTTGTCATAGCAATGGAAATTGGACTCCTATAAGTATTATGATGGGATCGATTTACTGATACAAAGGCACCCCTCTCTTTCTTTCTCCCTTCTTCCTCTCTGCCTTCCTCTTGCTCTCTGATGTGGCAGAGGTCAGAAGTCAGCATCGGTGGCGGCTGATCTCCTTGAGCTGAGGTTGTAGGCTGTTTGTGAGCTGCCTTGCAGGTGCTAGGAACTGAACCCTGGTCTTCTGCAGAAGCAGACAGTACTGAGACTTCCATGAGAGACCTTCTATAAGCACAGAAGAACCCTTACCAGACCCTGACCATGCAGGCTTCCCTGGCCTGCACTGCCGATCTCTAGAACTATGAGAAAAGACTATTTTGTTATTGCGGCCTGAGCAGGGATGGCATGGGTTTGATTTGGTTACACCGCCCAAAATGGTTAATGAGAAAGCACTGGTGGGTGTGTTTCAGTGTAGAGTGATGACCTCTTGTGCACTTGGGTTCCATCCTCAGCAACACACACACACACACAGACACACACACTCACAGACACACACACAGTCACACACACTCACAGACA
>OU015745.1:24149011-24161650 GCA_907169655.1 Acomys percivali
AGACACACACACAGTCACACACACTCACAGACACACACAGGAACACACACAGACACACAGATGCACACACAGACACAACACACACACTCCCACTCCCTCCCTTCCTGCTGTTTAATGCTTTCGAGTCTTTCCAGGGCCTGCAGGCCGTTCACACATCTTCTTTGAAGAAAGCCTACTCAGATCGCCCCGATGTTTAGTAACGGAACGTCCATCTTATTGCAGAGGCATCAGGCATATGATTTGCAAATACCACTCGGAGGTTCCCAAGTTACTTAATTTGAGTTCGTTGTCTGTTCAACTGAAGACAAGTTTGAATAGTGATCACTGATCCTAACCTGGTGCTGCTTTCTCATTAGTTACTGACAGAGGAAACAGCCTTCAGGTGCTTAGAAAATGAGACCCAGACTGATAAATTAGCAAAATGTAAATCTTCTGACGTTCATAGAAAAAATATATGTGTGTCAATTGTGTCCTTGAGGTTTCTAGTGGGATCAGAAGCTTGGCGACTTTCCTTATGTTGGGCCGTCTGATGGTGCTGACTGGGGAACTTGCTAGAATGAGGCTCCTGCTTAGGGCCAGAGTCTCAGGGTGTTCAGAATGCACAGTAGTGGGGGCTTGCACCTTAGCGCCTTTTCATGGCTTTAGAAGGCTAGAGAAGAGTGAAAAATCCTTCAAAAAAACAAAATTAATCTCTTTGCAGTAGAAACAAGCATCATTTTATAGAGTGACGACTCTTCTCCTTAGCCCAGGAAGGTGCAGAATGGCACACGGAGTTTGTTGTTGTTAGTGGCGGCTTGTGGTGCTGAGGCAGAGCCCAGGCCTCCGCATGCCAGAACATTCTGCAGCAGACCAGTACCCCAAGGCTGTGGTGCGCTGCTTCTGAGGAAATGCAAAATAAACTTAGCTCTGAACTTCATGGCACCACTTGAGACAATGGGAGGCCTGCCTGAGGTCACTGAAGCTTCTAGTAGAATGTTAGAGTCACGGTAAACACCCTGAAGAGCGTCCCTGGCATCCCATTCTAGTGACAGGCTTGTCCCTGGGTGGCGAAGCCCATCTGTGCCGGACTGCAGCTGTGTCTGTGGAACGCATTTTCCTAGAACCAATAACAGTTGCTAATGCTTCACACGTGGATGTGACACATGCACGCTGCTCTCTCTTGCTGTTTGTCTGCTTTTGTTATAATGAGAATATCTTGAGATGACAAGCCCCAAGGTGAGGGTGTCTGAACTTAGGAACTAGTCGTGTGGCCTTGGGGTGGCATAGGCCTCTCAGGAGTGACTGTTTGTCTGGGATGCGTGTCTCGCTGAGGGGTGTGAGCCAGAGGGAGACACATCTCATGCCATCTTAAGCTACCCACCCTGCTGGGGCTCCTGAGCCCTGGGTTGTTTCTGCACAGGTTTGCCTCCCGTGGAACTCCCACAAGCACCCCAGGCGTCTGAGGTCTCTGCCTCCTGTGGTTTTAACTTGCTATACATTTCAGGCTTGAGGGCTCAGCCGCACTGCAGCATGGCCGGCCTGCTTACTCTCTCTGAGTTTGTCCTCGTCCAAACTCCTGGGGATGCATTTTCTGTCAGCCACCCAGTGCTCAGCCTATACTGGTCTCCTGAGGTCTTGGCCTCGGGAGGGCATACAAGGTGAGGTCGTTTTAATACATTCCTGTGGGAGCTGCATTCGCTCCAGCATACTCGATGCTTTCTTGTGAGGAGAAATGAAAGGCCTTTTTAGGACAGATAACTGGCCAGTGTGGCTCACACCCACGCCATACACTAAATGTAGAAGTGGGGCTTTCCCTGGGTCTGGCTGTTAGAACAGAAACGAAATCTGTGCCCTGGGATGCAGTGGAACCATCCTGGGACTTGGCTTGCTGCCTTCAGCTGCTACCCTGCCCTCCTACCATGATGGTCATGACCAATAGTTTGTTACCAGTCACGGTGACTCCACCCATTATCTTCCCTGGACACCAAATCCCCATCAGGTGTCAGGCAGCTGTCCCCACCTTCAGCCACTCTTGCCCTGTGGTGGAACTTCTGCAGCACACTGTGGTTAGCCCCTTAGCAGCCACTGGCTCAGGCCCTATGGTGAAGGCAGTTGTGTTTGGGTAATGAAAACCAGCACTCCTCAGTAGATCCTCTCCCAGAATCCCCTGCACACTGCACAGTCTGGATGGCCAGGAGCAGCTTGTGTATATGGGACTTAGCTACCCTTAGCCACCTTGTCCAGCCCGCCACAATCAACCATCCTTTTTTTTTCTTCATATTTCTTGGTATTGTTCCCTCTCCATCCTGTTTATTGTGGCATATTTGGCTACACACACACACACACGCACACGCACACGCACATGCAGTTGTGCATGTGCACCAACATACTGTAAAAACAGAGACACCTTTGACACAGGTTGTTTAGTGTGTGACTCTGCATGGTGAGGCAGGATGCTCTGACATTACCAATGCCTGGCCTTTTTAAAGTGCAGTGAGAGCTCTGAGATACAAGGCAGAGTCACTTACCAGCCACAGCCTTGGGGAGTCACTAAACTCTAAGCCCCGGCATCTTTGTCGCTAAAGGAAGTTTCAAGAATTCACTTCTGCAAGTTTGGGAGGCTAGCTTAAGAATAGAGTAGTTCTCTTTCAACTCAGGCCTATCATTCTTTAAAATGGTAACTAAGTAACAGGAACACGAGTAGTTCTTTGCTCTGTGGGGACTGATTGCAGGGCTACACAGGCGGTAGACAATCGCTCTGCCATTGAGCTGTACCCCTGGCTCACCAAAACTTTGTTTGGCCTTAGCTACTTAATAAATGGACTTTCTAGTTACTTCTTTCAGACTAGAGACTCTACGTAAAAGTAACAATACTGAGACAGTGAAGACAAAGGCCAAGAGTTTGTTGACCTGAAGATGCTGTGGGTGTTGCACTCTGCTGTTCCAGGCTGGTCTCCAACTCTCGAGCTCAAGTGACCCTTTGCCTCCGTCTCCCACGTAGCTAGGGGCTACAGGCTATATTAGACTTTTATTTTCTATACTGTAAAGAAAGTCAAGAAATGCCAATTACCTATTAGACAGGGCCTTTCAGATAGGCCTTTGATGGGAGCTGGAAACATGGCTCAGTGGTCAAAACACTGGCTGCTCTTACAGTGGACACAGGTTCAGATCTCAGTACCCATATGTCTCGCAATGACCCATAATTTCACTTCCAGGGGATCCCAGTGCCCCTCCCTGACCTCCAGAGCACCTTATGTGGTGTGGTATACATACATAAGGCAAAACGCTCATACACATAAAAATAAATAAGTATATATATGTGTGTGTGTGTGTGTGTGTGTGTGTGTGTGTGTGTGTGTGTGTGTTAAGGATTATCCTTTGAAAAGTAGATTAGTCAAGGGGCTGGAGAGATGCCTCAGTGGTTAAGAGCACTGCCTGCTCTTCCAAAGGACCCAGGTTCAATGCCCAGCACCCACATGGCAGCTCACAACTGTAACTCCAAGATCTGACACTTTCACACCAATGCACATAGATTAAAACTAAATAAAAAAAATTTAAAAAAAAAGAAAAGGAGATTAGTCAATCCAGGTGCACACCTCCCAGCACTTGGGAGGCAGAGGCAATCAGATCTCTGTGAGTTCGAGGCCAGCCTGATCTACAGAGTGAGTCTAGGACAGCAGGGCTACACAAAGAAACCCTGTCTCAAAAACCAAACAAACAAGTTAGAGAGTAGATTAGTCCTGAGGCCCGAGTGGCTTGTGATCTGCTTCACTGGTCCCCAGCGTTCTCCGCTTCTCTTGGCTGCAAGGTTATTTCTGTTTGTAGGATGGGACCCAGCTTCATCTGCCTGTGTAAATTGACCTTTCCTGGCTTCCATGAGACTCCTGGTTGTTGCTTTGCAGAAAAATTTGGAGTCACAGTGGTTGTGGTTATGAACCTTTGGTTCATTGGTATACACTTTATATTGCTTGGTTTCCTCGCCTTCTATGAACCAGTGAGACTTTGAACACTGAATCGGTGGTGTCTTTGAGGACGCAGCAGTTAAAGTCAGCGTGGATAGTGCCAGCCATGTGTTACTTTATCGAAGTGAGTCTGTACACACCTGTGACCGCATTCGGAACAATAACAGTTTTGTGGTGAATAATTTCACAGACAGCACTGAAATTTGCACTCTGTGGTAAAGTGTGTGTCCGCCTGCCATCAAGGATGTCAGCTCTGGCCAACACGGTGCCTTCGAGGACTGAGGCTTCATCAGGGATTGTGAGAGTGAGTTGGGGTTTTCTCACTGATGACCTCTGGCTGGTGCTTTGTCTATTGGATATTCAGACAGGAAGACCTGGTTAGAGTATGGGAGAACTCACCCACCCAGGGAGTGAAAGCTGAGTGGCCCAGATAGAAGGCCATTGCAGGGGCGGGATGTAAGACCTGCCTTCTTAACATGAGCGGGCTTTAGGTCTGGTGGACTCAAACCTAGTTACAACACTTGTGTCAATAGACTAGGAGTTGGTGGATTGAAAGAAAGGTATATGAAATTGTCTGGGGACGCGTTGAATTTGACGGAGTGTGTCTATCCCGAAAGTTGTAAACAGGGCACTGACTGTCTTCAAGGAAGTTTGGCCATGAAGGACAAGGCATGCAGGGAACCCAGGCCCCCTGCTCAGATGTAGCTGATGGGCAGCTCATTCTCCACATGGAGAGAGGGGGAGCAGGAACTGCCTCTGACCTGGACTCTGGTGCCCGTGATTTGATCACTGTCCCTTGGCGGGGAGGCCTTGCAGGCACACAGAGGAAAGGGATGCAGGCTACCTGGATGAGACCTGATAGGCTGTGGTCAGATGGTGAGGGAGGAGGGCCCCCCTCCCCAGCAGAGGTCTAGGGGAGGGAATAGGGTGGAAGAGAGAGGGAGGGAGGGAGGATGGGAACAGGAAGTTAAGTTAGAGGGGATAACAATCGGGATGTAATGTGAATAAATGATAATACATAAAAAAAATTAAAAAGAAAGAAAAAACCCAAACATTTCTGTTATAACTTTAAAAAAAAAAAAAAAGGAAGGAAAGAAGGGATATGGAATTGCTTGGAGAATGTGTTGAATTTGACGAGTTACATCTATCCTGAGTGTAAACAGGACAATGACTATCTTCAAGGAACTTTGGCCAGGGAGGATAGAAATTGGGTAGTAATTGCCGCAAAATGACACTGGGAGGCGAGATAGAAGCGGGCATAGACACCGGACAGGAGTGTGTCTTTAGTGAAAGACAATGACAAACTTAAACCTGTCCGCATTTGCACTATGTAGGTGAGTTACAGATAGCTGTCTCAGGAGCTTTCTTCCTTCTGGGGGTCCTTCAGCATTTCCTATTCCTTCAGCACCACCACACGCTGTCTAGATCTCCTTTATGCTGGTACTGAGGCGGCTACGCTATGCCTCTTTAAAATACTACTTTTACTTTTGACTAGCACATACATACGCCATACATTGTTAAGGTTCTGTGAGGTATTGGGGATCTTTTTGTTTTGTTTTGTTTTGTTTTTTTGAGACAGAGTTTTTCTGTGTAGCCTTGGCTGTCCGGGATTCGCTTTGTAGACCAGGCTGGCCTCGAACTCACATTGACCCACCTGCCTGTGCCTCCCGAGTGCTGGGATTAAAGGCGTGCGCCACCACGGCCGGTTTAGGGGTCCCTTTTTATAATCTTTCCCTCACCATGCTTTCCAGCCCTCGAGTAATCACTAGTGTGTATCCAGGTCATCACTTTTAACTTCCATGTTTGCAAGAGAATGTGAGATACTGTTCTTTTGTGTTTCAGTTAGTTCACCCAACATAATGACCTCTGGTCCCGCCTTGTAGACGCTCAGGGTTTCCGTCTTTGGGGCTGGATAATGCTCCGAGGTGCACAGCTACCACCTGCCCTGCTCTCCTGCTGCACGTCGGACTGTCACCTAATCCACACCCCAAGGTTCCTTCTCATGACCCTGTGGTCCTGGGGGAAACAGGCTCTCCCCATGCTGCACCCATCTCCACCTGAGCCTGTCTCGGTACCCAGGACCTTCTGTGACACCCTCATGCTTTGCAGTCGGCCACACGCTTCCGTGTGACGGTGTCTGTCAGCCTCTACCCTTCCCTTTCCTGTGTTCTTTCTCTTCCTCACTGTGGCCTCTGTGCTTCCCGCCTGACCCCTCGTCACTGCTGTCACACTCTTCCCTGTTGTGCCCCGGTCACCAGCTCATCGTCTTGTTAGGATAAATGTCAGAGCATCTATAGCCTGGTACATTTGATTATTAGTTCCAGTCATGTGATGTAGTTTCTGTCCACAAAGCAGCAGGTTTTAGGGCTGAAAGACAGGCTGGGGTCATGCGACCCAGCACAGTTCCATGTTCCCCCCTCTCTTGAAGCTGGTAGGTATTTAGTGACCGATTAATTAATTAGTTAATTAAGTATGTGATCAAAATGTTTGAGAAGTGATGATTTCAGCCAAAGTAAAGATGCGATTTTCTTTGCTTGCCACGGAGATTTGGTGCGCTCCTATACAATACAAATCACCCCATATTTCTTGACTGTGGCATCCTCTTTGCTCAGAGTTGAGTGCCTGAGATCATCCACTGTCAGGTCAGAGGTGGGCGAGCTCTCAGCAGCTGAGGTTCTGATGCCACCTGAGTGGCTGTTGCTATTGCAGTCATGTTTGGGAGCCCTTGGCTCTGCTGTGGACCATTGCCTGGGGAGAAGTGTTCTGCAAGAACTGATATTGACCCAGAGACGTTACCATCTGATGACATCAGCCTGTTACTGTGGGCCACAGGCAGTGAGTGCAATGCCACCCTTCCCTGAGAGAGGATGTTCCATGCCCTTCCTGACTCAGTTCCTCTCCCCCACGGCTCTCATGTAGACCAGGCCTCCCAGCCTCAGAGAGCCTCAAAGTGCTGTCTTTCTGAACAAGATGCCTGAATTAGCATGCTTGTGGCTTCCGCCCAGGGCCTGCTCCTGTGTGCAATGCCCTTCTGCACATACAATCTTGTGACACTGCTGCAGGCTTCTGTGATCCTGCCCCGCACCCTGCATAGGCATGTGGCAGTCTCCCCCAAAGTCCCAAAGATGCTTGCACATATAACTTCTTATAGGAACCCTTGCGCATTCCTTTAGATGTCTGTTGTAAACATGCTTGGGCTATTTAAAAAAAAAAAAAAAGAACCCTTGTATTTATCACTGGTTCCCAGGCAGGTCTGGGTGAATTTCTGAAGATGAGCACTCCCTCCCCTGATGGTGCTGCCAGGCAGAGAAGCAGCAGGAATG
Organism: Acomys percivali; assembly: GCA_907169655.1. Classification (NCBI taxonomy): domain Eukaryota; kingdom Metazoa; phylum Chordata; class Mammalia; order Rodentia; family Muridae; genus Acomys; species Acomys percivali. The sequence goes on from OU015745.1 coordinate 24,156,276, forward strand.
CTGCCGTGTGGGGAATCCGCACCAATTCAGGACAGTTGGCCTTTGAGAAGGGACTCTGAAGAAACCACCGGATTGACAGCGAGAGGGAAACCTCTGAGGCCAGATGCAGTGGGGAGGGGAGAGGGGAGAACAGAGGCCTAACAGGGGGGAAAAAACCGCAGGAAACTCATTGGGGGAAGGGGGGCTGGGAGAGACGGAGCAGAGGCTCAAAGGAGAGGGCCATCTGACCGGAAACCACTGGCAGGAAGGTGTACATGGTGTGGAGGGAGGTCCTGGCAGGCTCCGAGGCATGGTGTCCATCTGGCTTGCAGCTGCCCAGGGTGCTGGAACTGGATCGTCACTTGGAGGCCTGTTCCATGCCTATATTGGCTGGCTGGCAGACACCTAAGTAAGTCCTGCCCGGAGCCTGCCTGGAGAATACACTCACTCAATCCCAGCCACCCCACTGCACCCTCTGGCCATCCTGATCCTGGCTTGGTGGCTGAGAGGCTGGCTGTAGGAGCAGCAGAAAGCAGATTTCTAGCTCTGCTCCCTCCTAACTAACATGCTGGGCGTGCCACCAGCCCTGCTGAGTTCCACTTGGCCGACTGTTACCTAGAAAGAGAATTTCACACAGAGGCTGTGAAATGAGTATAGACCATTTTCCTTGCTGGAAATGCTGCAGCAGAGCGGCTCTCCTATGTAATGGAGTTTTTCAGTGTTGTTTCTTTTCACTGCTTAATCTTAAAATGTCTGCAGATGAATGTGTAGCAATGTGAAACCCAAATGTTTCCTGTAAAGATGCAAACGCTAAGAATTTGCAATAAAAACCTTAAAAATGTAGAATGTGTGAAATAGCAGCTTACTGCCTGGTCTCTTTTGAATTCTTTGCCTTTGACGTGTATTTATTATGTGACAAAGAATTGGACACTGAATTTGTCCATATCTTTTCTGTATATAAAAAGGAAGTTTAAGCCGTGTGTGGTGGTGCATGCTTTTAATCCCAGCACTCGGGAGGCAGAGGCAGGCAGGTCTCTTTGAGTTCGAGGCCAGCCTGGTCTACAGAGTGACTCCATGACAGCCAAGGCTACACAGAGAAACCCTGTATTGAAAAACCAAAAAATAAGTATAAAGGAAGTTTAGAATGCTACTTATTAGTAAAAATTCACAGTTGATACCAATGATAACACAACATTTATATTAAATTACAGGGATGTAGTTTAGTGGTGGACACATAACAAGCCATGTGAGGCCCTAGGTTCCATCCCTAAGAGTGGAAAAAAGTTAAGGTGAGCATGGTGGATCACACATAGAATCCTAGCGCCATCACTTGAGAGGTGGGGACAGGAGGATCAGGAGTTCAAGGTCATCCTCAGCTACATAGCAGGTAAGTGTGTGTGTGTATGTGAGTACGTGTGTGAGAGTATATGTGAGTATGTGAATGTGTGTGCATGTGTGTGTGAGAGACTTTGTGAGTGTGTGTGTGTGTGTGTGTGTGTGTGTGTGTGTGTGTGTGTGTGTATGCAATAGTCTCCCTGGGTGCAGGCTGAGTGTGTTCTGCTCCTGGAGGGATGTGATTCTGCACTTAGCAGCAGGAGGAGGCTCCTAGTGAGGAATGTCATTTCCCCAATCCCCTGGGCGATTCTGTCTGTTTCGTTGTTTCACATTGCAGGGTAAAATCCCATTACCTACAACTTAACTATCAAACAAGGATTTAAAGCCAGGGAGGAGTTACATGCCTACAATTCCAGCGCTCAGGAGGCTGAGTCAGGAGGATGAAGAATTCAGGGCCAGCCTGGGCTACATAGCAAGACCCCGTTGGGAAAGGGGGGGGGGAGAAGAACTAGAACCAATCCCATTAAAGCCAGGAACAAGACAGACAGGGCTGTCCATGATCCCCACTCCTTTTCAATATGGAGCTTGAAGCACTAGCCAGAGCAGTAAGACAAGAAAAGGAAATGAAAGGTTACAATTAGGAGAAGTGTGATTATCTTTATTTAAAGGTGATATACACGAGACCCCCAAAATTCTACCAGGAAGTTTCTAGAAAAAAATCAGTGATTTCAGCATCAGGACACAACATGGACCTTAGGCCTCTCTTATAAGGGGATATATTTCTTTCAAGAGGGCGGAGCACTGTGGCTTGGTCCCTTCTCCAAAGTTTCTAAGACTGTTGCTTTGTGGGTTGTTTCGATATATAAATTTCCTAGGGACACATACACTCAGACAACAGTTCTACCGCCAGCACCTCTGAAATTCATATTCTTATATTTACGGTTGTGAGCCTAGCCTTTAATGGCTGAGCCATCTCCCCAGCCCGAAATTCATATTCTTATATGCAGAATAAATTTATTCCATCCTGAGGACCCCAAAAGTCTTCTATTTGTTCCAGCACCAACTCAAAGATCTCAAACCCAGAGCCATCAAATTTGGGTGGAACACAGAGCCACATGTATCCTGGAATACTGCTCTTTAGTTGCAAATCTATGAAGTCTGCGTGTTACTTGCTTCTAAAATACAGTAGTGTGGGGGGTAGATATTGCTGTGGATCATAGTTCCCAAGTTCAAAAGCCAACATAGCAAACAACATTAAAGGTTGGTTTTTGTTGTTGTTGCCACTGGCGGCGGCGGCGGTGTTTTGGTTTGGGTTTTGGTTTGTTTGTTTGTTTATTTATTTTGAGACATGTTCCTACTATGGAGTCTTTGGTGGCCTTGAATTCACACTGTAGCTCAGGGCAGCCCTGAATTACCAATAGTTTTTTTGCCTCAGCCTCCACAGAGCTGGGGTTACTGGTGTGCACCATGTCTGGCAACAACCTCAAGGGCCAGAAATAATCTAAAACAAGGCTGGAGATACAGCACTTGCCTGGCATGAATGAGAGTCCAGGTTCAATCCCCTACACCTCGCTCCCAGCCCCCAAATCTAAATACTTTTCAGCTCTATGCTCCACTTTCTGGACATATTGGGAGGGCTGGATTTCACTATTTGTTGGGTTTTTAAAATTTTCTCTAGTTAGGATCTTAAATATTCCCAGTGCTGGGGATCAATTTCAGGGCCTTTTGAGTGCTAGACAAATGTTCTACCACTAGGATACATTCCCAGCCACACAATGTATTTTTAAACTACCTAGCAGTGGGTCTGTCCCCTTGCCCCGCCGTAAGAGCCTTGATGGTTTTGTTTGCCTGTGTGCTCCAGCTCCATTGTTTGCCTGTGTGCTCCAGCTCCAGGCTGGATGGGGTGAAAGAGTAAGAGGCTCGTGCTTTGCCCTGACTACATCTCCAGAATCAGAATCCGACTCCCGGCACCTGATTTTCTGCATAAACCTGAATGTTAAAATCCACCCTTCTGAGCCTCTTGATTAGGCCATGGGATCCTCTCCTGCAGTAGTTCACATTGATTGAATCACCCTGGAGACAAACGTCTGGATGTGGCTGTGAGAGGGTTTCTAGACTGTGTTAATTAGGTGGAAAGAGTCACCCCAAGTGCTGGGCTAAGTAAGAAGTAAAAAAGCCAGCTAACCAACAGCGACCATCACTCTTTTCTTTCTTTCTCATTCTTTCTTTCTTATTTATTTATTTATTTATTTATTTATTTATTTATTTTGAGACAGGGTCTCTCTGTGTAGCCTTGGCTGTCCTGGACTCACTTTGTAGACCAGGCTGACCTCGAACCCACAGCGATCTGCCTGCCTCTGCCTCCCGAGTGCTGGGATTAAAGGCGTGCGCCACCCCTCTTTTCTGACTTATATGCAGTATGGTGATTTCTGCTGCTGTGATTTCCTGCCCATGTTAGACTTCAACCCTTAAACTCTAAGCAAAACTGAGCTCCCTTCCTTACCTCTCTCCTTATCAGATATTTGTCAGGCAACAAGGAAAGAAAGCAATCCAGGAAATTGGTACCAAGAGCGGGGTGCTGCAGAGAGTAACCAGACCGTGTGTTTCTCAGGCCTTTGGAACTGGTTTGCAGAAGAAATAATGGGAAGGTTTGCAACTGTGGGCTACAAAAGCCCACTATCCTTAAATGCAAATTAAAGGGACTTTCTGGTAGGTGACAGAAGACAAGAATGCTGAGAAAAACACAGTAGTGGAGGCCCAGTTCATGAGGTTTCAGAGGAGGACAGTGGGTCCCAGGAACTGGCTAGGGACAGTCCTGTGGTGTTCTGGCAAAGAGTCTGGTTGGATTGTGCCTGTGCCCTGGGAATTTGAATTTAAAGGTAATGGACTCATTTGTTTGGGAGAGAAAATTGCAAGACAGATTAACATTCAGATTATGTCATATTGCTGCTCACTACTCTCATTTGTTCTACAGAGAGAGAGAGACAGAACAAAAAGTGGAGCAGAGCCAGGCATGGGACCATTTAATCCCAGCACTTCGCAGAGGCAGGAGGATCTTTGTGAGTTCAAAGCCAGCCTGACCTACAGAGTGAGTTCCAGGACAGCCAAGGATAGACACAGAGAAACCCTGTCTCAGAAAACAACAGACAAACAAAGTGGAGCAGCAAGGAGAAAAAATTGGGAAAGGTGTGTTAGTGTGTTTCAGCCTTTTGGCAAGGAGGGATCTAGAGAGATGGCTCAGTGGTTGAGAGAGCTTGCTGATCTTCCAGAGGACCCAAATCCAGTTGCCAGCAGCCACGTCAGGAGGCTCACAGCAGCCTGTAGCTCCAGATCCAAGGGACCTGTTGCCTCTGGCCCTGAGGACAACTGCAGTTATATGCACATGGTCACACACAAATGTACACAAATACACATAATTAAAAATAAAATAAATTTCTTGTTAAATAAAAAGCTTGGGGACATAAGGAATCAATCTTCCCTCCTCTCTGTCCCCAGGGTCCCATTCACTTCTCAGTGAGCACACATTGAGCGCTTGCTGTAACCACTTCTTGGTGCTTAGTCAGCTGATCCAGGATGATCCGTATGGTCTCTGCTGCCTTCACTTTTACTCTACACACTGCTATATCACAAACTGGCACCTTCAGGTTTCAGGAGTTTGTTGCCTCACCGTTAGCTCTGGAAGCTAGGTGACAGTGGCATTGGTCCTGCCAAGGGCTATGAGGTCCACCCACCCTGGGCCTCTTTCCTCCAAGTCCGCCTGGCAATCAAAGGCATTTTGGCCCTGTAACGGTTTGCTCTATTCCGCCACCCCCTTGGCCCTGAGTGCCCAGCTGTGTCTACATTCAGATGTCTGTGTTTGAAATCCAGAGGCCAGAAGAGGTCTCTGGTTACAGAGGGTTGTGAGCCACCATGTGGGTGCTGGGAATCAAACACAGATCCTCTGCAGGGTCAGAGTGCTCGTAACTGCTGAGCTGTTGCTCCAACCCCTCAGTTGTCTGTGGCTTTAAGAATACTAGTCATTCTGAAGCAGGCCCCACCAAAATTTAATCTGGTTATCTTTG
>OU015745.1:24161660-24173258 GCA_907169655.1 Acomys percivali
TGGTCCTTCAGCATCTCCCACAGTCTCTTTCCACTCCCTGGTCCTTCTGCACTTATTTTAGCACTTGGCCTCATCACAGAGTGGGCTTGTAATCGCACTAATTAAGCATCTTTTCCGGGAATGTCTTTTTTCTTTTTGTTCTTAGGGCTTAGGGAAATAGTTGACACTGACAGGCATTCCATTTGGATGGATGAATGAATGGATGGACGAGTGAATGAATGAATGAGTGAATGAATGAATGAGTGAATGAATGAATGAGTGAATGAATGAATGGAGCTGGTCTCAGTCTGTCTTGCCAAGGTCATCTCCCATTATTTCCACTCAAGCAGTTTGTCCTCTGCCTGAATGTTGGCTGCCTTTCTCCACACCATCCTCTTTCTCAAGCTCAGGTTCCAGGCCTTTCTCCGAGGCCTCTCATAAGCTCCACTCCCTGGCCGCCTCCTCTCAATGCTGTCTCCTCTTCCCTGACTCTAGTGCTAGCACCGGGGCCTTTGCAGTGAGTGGTATTTACATCTTCATTTCTGTATTAAAGTAATTCGTAATGAACATTTTCATTAAAACACATTTTTTGCAAGCCTAGAATACCAGTGTATATGTTTAATCCCAACACTTGGGGTGGGGGTGGGGAGCAGAAGTAGGCCTGGTCAATTTAGTGAGTTCTAGGCTAGCCTGGGCTACATAGGGAGGCCCTGCCTCAAAAAAAGTCACTTTCACAGATGCACCAAATTGAAGATATTTGCATTTTAAAACCTCTACAGCTGTTTCATCTTCCCTCCCTTATTTTTTCAATGCTCTTAAATCCCCCTCCCTTTGTGGGGCAGAGGGACCAGAGTGGGCGAGGTCAAGCAGGGGTCAGAGTCCTTGGCATGAATTGTTCTAACACCAGGCTTCAAGTTGGGGCTGGTGTTTGAGGGCCCTTGGGGAAGGGGGTATGACTTGGCCCAGCGCCTGGTCCCCTTCCCTGAAGCCTCACACAGCTTGGTTCCATCACTCTAAAGGCATTGCGTGCCAAGGACCCAGGCCCTGAGAAATGGGCTGTGAGCCCAGCTGTCAGCCATGAGAGGAGACCTAAGCGGCCACATCCCAGAGACAGTCTCAACTTTGTCATCTGAAATGTTTTCTTTCCAATTAGATGTTTTTCTTGGATCTTGGCCTTGAATTTATACTCCAGGTAGATGTTTTCCTCATTCCTGGTGGTCTTGTCACTGTGGCTGCTTCCTTGATCAGTTCTAGCTGAGTGGCCTGGGCCTGTCAGAGAGACGCTCACCCTAGCCTGCCTTCATCCTACTCTATGTGTGTGTACGTTCACGTCAAACTCTCATGTGACTTTTTTCCCATCTTAGGGTTTCTATTGCTTGATAAAAACCACTGGCTAAAGCCGGGCATGGTGGCACACACCTTTTAATCCCAGCACTCCAGGAAGCTGAGGTAGATAGATCTTTGCGAGAGTCCAGGACAGCCAAGGATACACAGAGAAACCGTCTCGAAAAACCAAAAGACCAAACAAACAAAGAAAAAAAACCCTGGCTAAAAGCAACTTTTTCTTATACTTGGGATAACAGTCCATCAGTGAGGGAAGACAGAGCGGGAGCTCAATGAGCAAGGAGCCAGGACGCAGGAACTGATGCGGATGCCACGGAGGAGTGCTGCTCATATGGCTTGCTCAGCCTGCCTTCTTACATCACCCAGGGTCACCGTCTCAGGGTTGGTACCACCTACAGTAGGATGGGCCTGGGTACCCACAGATGAATTAATATAAACATTAATCAAGAAAATACCTTCCAGAGTTGCCTACAGGCCAGTAAGGTGGAGGAATTTTCTTGTTTTGTTTGTTTTTTGAGACAGGGTTTCTCTGTGTAGCCTTGGCTGTCCTGGACTCACTTTGTGGACCAGACTGGCCTCAAACTCACAGCGATCCGCCAGCCTCTGCCTCCCGAGTGCTGGGATCAAAGACGTGCACCACCACGGTCTGGCTGGAGGAATTTTCTTAATTGAAAGTCCCTTTTCCCAAATGACCCTGGTTTGTGTCAAGTTGACAATAAACCTAACCAACATACCTCCTTTCAAAGGGCCTTGAGCCGAATTGCTCTAATAGGCTTCTGGTTGTGTAAATAGCAGCAAGACCCGGAGATGAGGTGAGCCCCTCCCAGACAGCCGCTGAGGCCTTGGGTGAACTTAGGGGCTCTGACCTACTGTGTGCTTGCTATCTTTTCCTTTTCTCTGGGCCAGCATAACAAACCCTACATCAGAATCCCTATCTAAATGACAGCTAGATGGGGTGGGGTGCTCCTTGCAGTTGTGGGGTATCCTAGTGCTGTGTACAACCACATTTTTTTTTTTTTTTTTTTAGTGAGTCATTTGGAAGTCATTGAATTGTTATCTGGGATTGAATTATTGATTCACGAGTCAAATAGATGCACCCAAAAGTCCTAAACATCGTCTCAGTTCTCATCTAGTACACGGTTAAAACTCTGGCTAATTAAATCTTGATACAGTCTGTAGATCATAGCTGCGTTTGCATTAAAAAAAAACAACAAAAACCAGATTTCCCTTGTAGTGATATGTGCTTAATGGAATCTGACCTATATTACTCTGCCAAGAGGAATTCAGAATTACCAATTGGAGCTAATGTGGCACAAAGAACCAGCCCTCTCTGTCTCAGGAAGTGGGTGGCATCAACTAGGGAAAGCGCTGAGCCAGTCATTTTTTGTGGCTTACTGTTGCCACGTTGTAGTTCCATGAGTTCAGAGGATATCCGCGGAGACGGAATTATTGAGGAGAGGATGAAGGAATATGCATCAAAAACAAGGATTGCCCCTGCTTCCGTGGCCCTGACAGTTTATCTGACCTCTTTGTGCACTTGTCAAAACAGAGGGGTGAAGCGAGGCCCAGGGATTTTGTCTACACGTGGTCCTGCTGTGTAGCCCATGCTGACCTTGAACCTGTGACCCTCTCGCCCCCACCTCCTCAAATACCATGCCTGGCAGAGTGTAGCTTTTGAGCCTGAACTTTGAGACAGTTCTTCCTTAACAGAGAGAGAGAGTAGAGAATCTTTCCTCTCCTAAACATGCAGCTGCAGAAACGTTTTTGTTTCTTTTACATCAAAACATGATTGTGTGAAAAATACAGTTCTTTGGGGGGGAAAGTTGGAAACGACTAAATGAGATAATAACTATACTTGGGCCTTTGTGATCCACTACAACATCTGCCGGTCAGTGTCCGCGCTGGTAGGTTGTGCGGCTAGTCGGAGTCACCCGTAGGGGTGGGACCCTGGGACCGTTCGAAGAGCTCAGCCAAAAGGGGCGTCTGAGGCAACAGGCAGGGTGTGTGGTGGTGTCCTTGACCTACACATCCATAGCCTTGTTCAGAAAAGTCAAGTTCAAGATCTTCAGCCGCTAGAGGAAGCTACAGTTGGCAGCGAACTCTGTTAAGAGAAAGTCAGAGCCTATGCTGGCCTCTTTTCTTGTCTGGCCCGGCCTCCTCTTGACATGAGGAGCTTTTCCATGATCATCGAGGAAGGTCTCCCACCTTCCAAACCAGACTGACTAATCATCGCCTCAAACCCTCTCCCACCCTGAAGAGACTTGGCCTGGCTGCCCAGCCGTGTTGTGTACCTTCCTTTCCACTTCCTCCCATCACCACACTCCAAGGTCTCTTTAATTCCTCATCCTTCATAAAGTAGTCCCTGACTCACGGAAGTGAACCGAGCCAGCCCAGTTCATAAAAGTAGAAAATGACTCCTCTAGGCCAGAAAGGGAGACACACGATAAGAACCTCAGCTGCAGCAGACCCAAAACAGTATGGAAAAAGAACACAAATATAGCCATTCATTCCTGTTCAAATAGGAAAAGTGCCCCCTGGGGAGGGAGGCACATCTGTGGGCCGCACAGCGGATTCCCTCACATCTGGGAGCTCAGCAGACAGTATTAACGAGTGATAATGATTTGTCGGGTGATAGAAATTGTTTCAGGGGAGGAACAGGGTCTGAAATACAGTCTTTGCCGTGCTTCGTGAGGAATGAGGAGACAGATGCACTTTCCTGGGGGAGTTGTGAATTCCTTGTGTGCAGTTCTCACGGTGTGATTTGTACTGTACTTCCTCAGCATTGCGTGTACACGTGTTCATACATCTTCACACATATTTTAGAAGAAAGGACAGGATCTCTCGTCCCCATCCAGCATTTAAAGAGCTCGGAAATCACAACTCCATTCCCCGGCAAATACTGAGCAGCACTTGTGAAGTTCGCAGTGTGAAGTTTGCAGTCTGGGGTTCAGGCTCACCACCACACTGAGAGCGCATCTTAGGAATACAGAATGTTCCTCCCCCTCTTCCCAGCTGACTCCCACCTTGCACATTTCTGTTTGCCTCTTGGCAGCAGTGTTTTGTTTTGTTTTTTTCCACTCAGCCACTGCTGCGCACGTGTTCTCCTGCATACCTTCTGTTGCTGTGGTGAAACGCCATGACCAAAAGCCACTTACAGAACAGTTTATTTTGGCTCAGGATCCCAGAGAGAGAGTCCATCTTGCTTTGGGAGAATGGAGTGGGAAGCTGAACGCCTAGAGTTGCAAACTAGAAGTGGGGAAAGCCCATGTTCTAGTGAAGCTCTTCCTTCAGCAAGCTTCTACTTTCTAAAACACACATGCGCGCACACACACTGTCACCAACTGAGGACCAAGTTTTCAAATACATTAGCCTATGGGGGCCATTTCTCATTTCAAACCACAACACGTCTTGAAGTTTATATGTTGGGATTTCCTTTCTCGGCGTGGCTTTGTTGGGAGGCGGGTCCTGGGAGCATAGGGTCACAGGGTAATAAAGCTTGTCCTGTGAGTTACTGCCTTAGCAGAATGGGATTAGCCCCACCCCGCAACCTCAACCCCCAAGCAGGTCATATGACCCAACACAAATGCCGTTAATGAGTTCGAAGCCCAGAAGGTCACCCGGGAGAAAAGAGTGAAGAGAGCGTTTTTTTACCTATAGCAAGTGACAAGAGCATGGCGACCACTTCCAACATAGTGCTTTTCCACGGACAGGAAGCATGGAGTTTTATTTGGGGACCTTTAGGTGAAGACATAATAGTGGTGGGCACGTTCCTGCACATACCCAATTTAAAGTCACGGTACAAGAAGGAAATACTGTGGCCACAAGCACTTGTGGGCATGCTCAGCCCAACATTATAAGGAGTCAGATTTACTCTAAGCCACCTAGAAGAAAGAGTGGCTTGGTGACTTTGTCTCGCTTTCCACGAGAGTCTCAGCTGAAACAAAAACAAAAGAAGAGTCTGAAAGTGCAGTATGGCAGGAGTGAGGTGCCGGCCCGGGCTTCCTGTTCTGTCTTCTGTGCGCGCCTCTTCTGCTTTTCAGCACGAAAAAAGGAAAGCCTCACCGGATTGAGTGCCCAATCATTGACTTTCCAGGCTCCAGAAACTTGAGCCGGAAGAAACTTCTTTCCTTTATAAATTATTCAGCTTGCAGGCATTCTGTTATAGCAATAGGAAATGGACGAAGACATAAGTCATGTCTGGCTATGTAGAAAAAAAAATGCCAGAGAATACTAAAATACAAATAATGAGACAGAGCACACATCAGAACCAGACTCAGCTATAATGGGTTGCTGGCTCTAACAGAGAAGGGATTTAAATATGATTAACGCGCTAGGGCCCTAATGGGAAAAGTCGGCAGCTTGTTAGAACAGATGAGCAATGCGAGAGAGAGAGAGAGAGAGAGAGAGAGAGAGAGAGAGAGAGAGAGAGAGAGAGAGAGAGAGAGAAATGGAGCAAAAAGAAACTCGAGAGAGCAAAGCCACCGGAGAGAAGTAAGGCCAGCCTCCAGTGGCCACCGAGAAGGGGAGTCTCTGAGTTAAGGGTGCACCAGCAGAAACCACCAAAGCTGAAAATCTGGGAGGAAAAAGGATTCGGGATAAAGTGATGAGAGTAAGAACTGTGAGACAGCCAGGTGTGGTGGGGCATCATCACTCCAAAGTCAGAGGCAGGAGGATCTCTGTGAGTTTAGGTCAGCCTGGTCCAGGCCAGACAAGGCTAACATAGTAGGACCTTGTCTCAAACTCCCCACTAAAAAAAGAATTATGAGACACGTGTGATAGGTGTAATAACATGTGCAGTGGGGTTACCGGGAGGACATGAAAGGGAGAAGAAATGTTTGAAACAGCAATGACTGAGAATTTCTGCAAGATAGTGTCAAACGTAAAACCACAGACCCAGGAAGCTCAAGGCGTCGCAAGCAGGATGAAGGCCCAGAAGTTCACATTTTAAATAACAGGAAGTAGAAGGCAAAAAATAAATAAAAATAAAAATAAATAAAAAATAAATCAAATCCTGAAAGAGGTTAAAAAATTTTTCTTAAATACTTTACAGAAGAGCAAAAATTAAGAATTACTTCTGACTGCTCCTTGACTGGCAAGCAAGGAAGAAAGTGGAGCAAACTATTTCAAGGACTGAGAGAAAACAGTCAGCCTGGAGCTCTGTGCCTGGTGATGCCCTCCTTCCAAAGGAAAGGAACAGCGTGTTTCTGACAGACAGAAATCGAGGGCATTTGTTACCACCAAAACTGCCTTAAGAAAGATGAGCCAAACACGGTGGCACTCAAGCATGTTACCCCCAAATACGTGTTACTAGAAGGCCACGCACGGGCTTGTAATGACTTTAATCCCAGCACTTAGGAGCCAGAGGCAGGTGGATCTCTGTGAGTTCAGGCCAGCCTGGACTATATGTCTTTTTCTTTTCTTTTTTTTAGTATTGTTAGAAACTTTGGGATGGCCTAACGAAGACCTACATGTTTCTGTGGAAACCAGTTACTTTCTCCTTTGGGTTCTTAGTCTTGTTAGTAAAACAATTTAAAGTAGGATTTAGTAGAGAGCTCGAGGACAATTTTATTACTACGGTTGAGCACTGATTTATTAATAAAATGCCTGGCGGATGTGCTCATGGGCCCGTGCAATGGCAGAACTCCATCAGCCAACGTTCTCTCTCCTCAGGTGCCTTTATCTATGTCAAGTTGACAAAAACTAACCAGGATAACTGACCCCTTGTCAACCCGACACACATCACTATAAACCATTAACTCTCCTTTCTTATTTATCCCCCAAGAGCTCACATTAAGTCACGATATAAAGAAAAGTACAGTTTTGAAAAATCCCACAGGCTTTAAAAAAAAAAATTCTGTCTCTTTTAAAAGAGTCAATATCTCTTGAAAATCCCAAAGTCTCAGGATGGGGAGATGTCTCGGCAGTTAAGACCAACTGCTGCTCTTGCACAGGACCCATTCAGTCCCCAACACCCACAGGGTGGACCACAACCATTGCCAGCCCCAGTTCCAGGAGTGGCTCATGCCTGTAATCCCAGCACTGGGGAGGCAGAAGCAGACAGATCTCTGTGAGTTCGAGGCCAGCCTGGTCTACAAATCGAGTCCAGGGCAGCCAAGGCTACACAGAACAACTCTATCTTGAAATCAAAAACAAAGAAGAAGGAGGAAGAAGTTCCTCCCTGGGACCCCAGAAATGCTTGTGCAACAAAGGGTGTCTTTTTTTTGGGGGGGGGGTTTGAGACAGGGTCTCTTTGTGTTAGCCTTGGCTGTCCTGGACTCGCTTTGTAGACCAGGCTGGCCTTGAACTCACAACGATCCACCTGCCTCTGCCTCCTGAGTGCTGGGATTAAAGGCGTGCGCCACCACCGCCCGGATGCAACAAAGGGTTCTTAAGGCATGAACTGACAATTGTATGACATTCACTCTAAGAGAACCCATCTTGCTGTTTTTTGTGCTTAATTGATGTTAATGCTTTTTTTCTCCCTCCCTGGTTAACCACTCCCAGATTTGGCCAATGTCTTAGTTACTTTTCTATTACTGTGGTAAGACACCATGACCCAGACAGCCTATAAAAGTGTATAATTTGGGCTTACATTTTCAGAGTGTTAAAGTCCATAAGACAGAGCAAAGGCATGGTGACAGGAATATTTGAGAGCTCACATCTTGACCTGCAAGGAGGGGACAGATAGAGGGGGAGAAATGAAGGGAGAGAGAGAGAGAGAGAGAGAGAGAGAGAGAGAGAGAGAGAGAGAGAGAGAGAGAGAAGCACTGGCAATCATAGTCTTTTGAAACTTCTCCAACAAGGCCACACCCCCTAATCCTTCCCAAACAATTCCATCAACTGGGAATCAAATATTCAAATATATGAGCCGGCGGGGCTCATTCAAACCACCACAGCCAGCATGGGCAGCAAATACTGGTCTTAGTTTGGGTTTGTGGTAGTTTGAGTGGGAAGTGTTCCCTACGAGTGCTTGTATTTGAATGCTTGGTCCCCAATGGGTGGTGCAGTTTGGGGAGACTTTGGAGGTGTGGCTTTGCGGGAGGTGGAGTTGAGATCTTACAGCTTCCTCTCCCGACTTTGTGCTTGAAGTTGAGGATGTGAGCTCTCAGCTTCTTGTTCCCACCACTGTGCCTGCAGCTTACTGCCGTGCTTGCTGTGTCTTCTGTGTCCTTACGTCCCCCCTGGAATGTAAGCCAAACTTAGCCTTCTTCTGTAAGTTTCTTCCGGTCTTGGTGTTTTCTCACAGCAACAGAAAAGTAAATGATGCAGGTTTTTCCACAAACCTACTAAATGGCATGTAGGTGACTTCTGACATGGAGGTCCAGGGAGGTGTGGCAGTGTGTCTCTGGAGAGGAGGCAGCCAATGAAGGGGGGTTGTAAAGCCAGTAGCAGGTGGTGGTTGTGGGCTGTGCGAGCTCCAGCCTTTGTCCAAGAGTACCTCGTGTACGAGGGCTGGAGTTTGCAGCTCCTGAGTGCTGTTCTGGGGAGCACTTGCGCTGGGTGCTCCATTCCTAGCAGATGAGCAGAGGTGTAGGAGTGTGGGCCCCAGGCTCTGAGGTGGGCCAAGGGGGGCGTGGTAGGCGTGCTACCTCAGAATTCAGCTCCTTCCACCTCGCCCATTTTGTCCCTGATCAAGGACAGTGGCCAGTTAAATATGCCACAACTGGCAGCACACCTCCTCCCATGTGGCCTTATTTTACCAGTAGTTGTTAGCCGGTGCTGTGACTGCTAGACTGTTAGCTGCTCCTTTAGAATAGATCCTGCATATAGCTTGGGTATACTTGAACATACCGTGTTTTTACATGGCGATAGCTGCTTCCAACTTAAACTGCATCATTTATTTTTCCCACAACCCTAGGGGTAGAAGAGAATCTGTTTCGTGTCCATCCCAAATTGGTTTCTAGTAGGCTGTGATTAGGGGACTAACCTCAAAGTACGCGATACAAAAGGCTTCCAAATGCCTGCCCAAATCCACCTGTCAGGTAGACCAAAGGAACAGCATGCTGGCCTCCGGCGCCCGTCATCTGATTTGTCCTTGCCGTGTGATCTGTGTCAGGGTGGGAGTGTGATGGGTGAGGTTGAAATTGCCTGTTAGCTCACACCTAGATTAATCAGGGACCAAGAGGAATGGTGCCAACGTCTCACCACACGTGTTTCTTCTTGTGCGGTCTGAGCCGAGCGTGCCATGCTCAGTGGGTCACCAAAACACAGCAAGTTAATTTTTTCTCCAATAAAAGTAAGAAACAAACCAGGAGGGTCTTGCTTCTACTAACTTTGGCAGGTTTGCCCCAGTTCAGTGTTTTTGTTTCCTTGCATGAAGATTAAAAAAAAAAAAAAAAAGCTTTATCATAAAATGGAAGAATAAGCAATTTTACCATTGAATCAAAGTAAAGACAGTGGGGGTGTGGAGGTGGGGTAGCTCAGTGGTTAAGAGACAGGTCTGTTTGAAGCATCAAGTGGCTCACAGCTGCCTGTAAGTCCAGCTCCTGGGGATCCAACACCTCCGGCCTCTGTGCTCACATGCTCATACCCGCATATGGGTACACTTCATCATGTTTTCTCAGTCTCTCTCTCTCTCTCTTTTTTAAAGTTAAGATTGAGAGTTGTTTAAAAAAGAAAATGAGCTGTGTGCCGTGGCGCACACCTTTAATCCCAGCACTTGGGGGCGCAGAGGCAGGCTGATCACTGTGAGTTCAAGGCCAGCCTAGTCTACAAAGTGAGTCAAAGTCAAGATAACACAGAGAAACCCTGTCTCAAAAAACCAAAATAAAAACAAAGAAAGAAAATGAATCCAAGTGTTGGCATCTAGGAACTTAGCTGTAGACTGTTGCATGGACACCGTGGTAAGCTGAAGTGTAGTGTTCGGCCTGGCCTGGTTTGGTTTTCAGTGTTCAGAGCTTTAGAAGTGTTCCAGCTGTAAAGCAGAGGTCTGTTTGGATCCTGTTTGGATCCCAGCACAGGTATGGCTCTTGGGTATGTTGTTGGCAGGTGAGACATGTGTCACCAGACCTTTATTGACTGCCCAAAGCTCTGGCTTCTGCCCTTAGCACAACAGATAAGCAAAGCAGCCTGCAGTGTCCCAGTCATATTATTGTTTTTTGTTTTGTTTTGTTTTGGTTTTTTGAGACAGGGTTTCTCTGTGTAGCCTTAGCTGTGCTTTGTAGACCAGTCTGGCCTCAAACTCACAGAGATCCACCTGCCTCTGCCTCCCAAGTGCTTGGGATTAAAGGCGTGCCCCACCATGCCCAACATATTATTGTTTTCTTATCTTTGCAGCTAATTCCTTACAGGTAGGCAGGGTGACATATACCAGTAATCCCAGAGCTGAGCACTCAGAGACAGGAGGATCATTTCAAGTATGAGGCCATCTTGGTTTACATAGCGAGTTCTAGAGCAGCCAGGGCTGCATAGAGAGAGCCTGTGTCCAACATACAATTTCCTTGTTGGGCTGGGAGCCACCCAAGCATGGAGCTGAGTGCAAGCTCCCAGAACCCACATAAAAGCAGTGTGGGCTCATAACCTCAGTGCTGTTGGAGAAGACCGCAGGCAGGGAAGACCTGTGGCTGCCTGACCAGCCAGTCTGGCCAGTCAGTGATTTCCAATTTCACTAAAAGACTCCATTAGAAAACCAGTATGGAGGGCAGCCGAGACACCTGCCTTGACCTCTGGCTTCCACAGGCACAGTTACCTTGAGGCAGGGACACAGGAGTCACCAGACTATCTTTTGAGTCCAGCTGAGATTTTAGAAGGTTTGTTTTTACTAGTAAAGTTACTGCTGCCAAGATGGGCCCTGTTGTATTTTCCGTCATTGCTAAGTCATTTCCTTGTGGAAGAATCAGTGGAGCCTGATGTATTGGGTACCTCAGGCCTGCCCCCAGTTCCTGCCCCCAGACCTGCCCCCAGTTCCTGCCCCCAGTTCCTATGAGTCCTTCAGGACGTCACCCCTGTGGGAATTAGCCTAGTCCCATGTGACTGGCTGTAATCACTTCATAAGGTCAAGCCTTCCTGACCCACCACCTCTGTCACCTTAGGGATCATATTTCAATGAGAGTTTTATAGGAGACGAATTATTTTCAGACCTTGACATCCCTTGTAAAGTCACCCACTATAATCAAAATGGAAGACACTTCTCCACCCTAAAAGCTTCCTTTTTCCCCTTTGCAATCAGATTCAGGTATGTATTAGTACAAATAATATGCCTCTCCAAACATAAGAACATTTGGGGTGTGTGTGTGTGTGTGTGTGTGTGTGTGTGTGTGTGTGTGTGTGTGTGTG
>OU015745.1:24185328-24197560 GCA_907169655.1 Acomys percivali
AGAGAGAGAGAGAGAGAGAGAGAGAGAGAGAGAGAGAGAGAGAGAGAGAAATAAAACCTACACTAAGCCATGAGTGAAGTTATCCAAGGCTGCATATCAGAGCTACTGTGCCCCCGCCCCATGTGCCCTGGACCCAAGAGAATTCTGCCATCCAGCCTCCTCCGTCCTCCGAGCCACGTGGGGACAACACTTTCCTCTTTTCTGCAGACCCTTCCTTTACTGGGGCTGTCCTTTCTGAACCTGTTTCTCTTCTACACAGTCACTCAGAGGCATACTTCAGCGATGGTTTCCGTAAAGTCCCCCTGGGAGATTTTCTGACTTCCTAAGAGTTTTCTTGGTGGTTCTGGGAATTGTAATGTGTTTCATACTCAAGCCCTGGGCACTGGCGGTGCGTCTTGTTCATTCCCTTACAACAACGAAAGCTCTACTAGTGTGCTAATATGCGGTGCTCCCCTGGCTCACAGCCTGACACTCCTTTATCCCACAACAGCACCAGCCGCTGCAGACCTGTGCTTTGATTCCCTGATCTCTAAGACTCAAGAGTGTCAGGAGGACAGACCCCCATCCTCTCTGCCTCAGCCCCTCCTTCATGGCACACATTATGGAATCCTGCCTCAGTGGTTCTGGGCGTTTGCCGTCGTCAGCTGCCTTTCCCTTGCCTACGTTCTGGATTTATATCATGCAAGAAACCTGGGATCCTTGTTAGAGCTAACAGGCTCTTGTTGCACAGACCTCTTTAGATTCTTACGAAGATGTCTTCATTTGGTCCTTGAGTGTACTGCATTCCTTTCGATGATTAAAATGAATTAAGACTAAAAAAAAAAATTTTTTTTTTTCTGAGACAGGGTTTCCTTGTGTAGCTTTGGCTGCCCTGGACTCACTTTGTAGACCAGGCTGGCCTCGAACTCACAGAGATCCGCCTGCTGGGATTAAAGGTGTGCGCCACCACGCCCTGCTAGGACTAAAATTTAAATTCCCAATTTGTTTTTTCTAGTTTTCTTTCACAGGAACAGGATGCTTAGCTCTATCTTTGTGTATGATTGTTAAATTTCTCCCCGTGTGCCAAACTTCATGAACATAGCACACTGGCAATCTGTGAGAATGACAGTCTTAAAGCATTTCTAAAGCAGAGCTGTTAGAACCGAGGTACCCGAGTGAAACAGCCACACTCCAAAGGCAGAGTGCTAGGAGTCACCTCACTGCTGCTTTAAAATTCAGTCTGGGACCAGCTGGTGAGCTAGAGGGCTCAGCCGGTAAAGGTCTTTGCTGCCAAGACTGACAGTCTGAGGTCCATCCCCGGGACACCTTAAGTTGCATGCCTACTCATGGTGGAAAAAGTAAATTAAAAAAAAAAAAAAAAAAAAAAAGTCAGTCCCAGTGTTTTGAGGAGGTAATGCTCCAGTTGTTGACGCTTAGATCCTGGGGAAATCTTGGGAAGGAGGGAGGTTCTTCCGTGCACATAGACAATGCTGCCACCTGCTGACAAGGTGCAGAAATTGCAAATTTGGTGGCTGAATCCCTTTACTTTCTATCTTTATCAGAGAATGAACTGTGTCCAACTACACTTAATTTTACTGCTTTATATTGAGTCCAAAACCAAAGGAAAACATATTTTTTCTGTTTTTTTCTGCCTCTGAAGCTGTGTGGACACAGTTCATAACTTCATAACAGTGGGAAAGGTAAATCCTGTTTGCACCTCCCTGGTTTATAGGAAAGTGAAGTGTCATAGAACAGGATGTTTTGTAGCCCTCCTTTTTTTTCTTTGTGCTGAGAAAGGGTCTTATGTAGCCCAGGCCGGCTTTGAGCTCCATCTGTAGCCTATTGAGGACAACATTGAATCAGATCCTGGGGTTATAGATATGCACACCTTGAACATTGTCCATGCTAAGCAAGCACGCTACTAAGCAACAGTTAGTTACGTGCCCCCACCTTTTAGTAATGCGCCTGCTGTCTGTCTTTAATAAAACATGTCTTTCGTTCTAGAGCAAGCAACAATGAAACTGTTTGCTGTTGATCCCTGTATGGTATCATTGGTAATGAATTTCTTACCTCAGTGGTAATGCGTTTCGGTGATTCTTTTTGTTGTTGTTTGGTTGATTAGTTGGTTTGGTTTTAGTTTTGGTTTGAGACAGGGTTTCTCTGTGTAACAGGCCTGGTTGTCCTGGAAGTCACTCTGTAGACCAGGCTGGCCTCAAACTCCGAGATCCAGCTGTCTCTGTTTCCCAAGTGCTGGGATTAGAGGCGTACGCCACCACCACCAGACTCTTCTGTGGGTGGGGGTGGGGGGTGAGGGGGTATAGAGATGGGCTAGCTGCCCTCCTGGAGAGGCCACCTGATTCTGTGTGTTACTTTTTGACTCACAGTGACAGGACACGTGTGTCAAGTGCATGGATCTCAGCATAGTGGGAGGGCCACTCACCTTTCTAGTCCAGGCTCTCTCTGCTCCCTGCAGGGGCCAACTGTTAGCGGTACAGGGTGACAGAGCCTGCTCTTGACAGATTCCTGAAAGGCTGCCTGAACTGTGTGTACTTGAGATAAAGCAGAGAAGTTACAGCACAAGTCGGTTGTTTTCATACTTGCTTAAATCATGCCTGGCACCATCCTTATTTGAGGCCAGGCAGTCCTAGGCAGTGAAGTTAAGGTTTAAAATTCTGAAGGTCAAATGGAAGGCCATGGCCAGTATCTTTCATCTAAGAATATAAGAATTGTTTTGTTTGTTTGAAGGCAGGCTATGTAGCCTTAGCTGGCCTGTTATCCACTATGTAGACCAGCTGGCCTCGAACTCACAGAGATCCACCTGCCTCTTCAAGTGCTGGGATTTAAAGGTGTCTGCTACCACACCTGGCCCAAAAACTATTTATTTTATTTTTTAAGCTATTTTCTTTTTATTTATTTATGTATGTATTTTTATGTATGAGTACTTTTTCTGCATTTACATCTGTATACCAGAAGAGGGCATCAGATAGTTGTAAGCTGTCATGCGGGTGCTGGGAATTGAACTCAGGACCTTTGGAAGAGTAGTGAGTGCTCTTAACCACAGAACCATGTCCCCAGCCATGAATTATTTGTCTTAATGGTCTATTGTAGTTTCTCCCATCCTTTATCTATTTACTCAGTTCTAGCCTCTGTAACTGTCTTCCAGGGTCTAAGAAATATCAGGACTGAGTCTCTTGGCTCCTCTCTAAGACCACGTCTCACAAAGCCTTGCCCTGGACTGGGAAACGGAAGCAGATGGGTGTGTAAATAGTGGTGGTTCGGGGAGAGGTGACCAGGAGATGTAATATCGCCGACCTTTGTAGTAAATATTTTGTGCTAACTTCAAGTGAGGAGAGCAGCGTTTCCCAAGCCAATGATGAATAACCCCCCATCCTGTTTGAGAAATAATAACCAAGTCTTGCCCTATTTCCCACCGTCCAGTTCCAGCATCCTGGGTCCATGCTGTGGGGTGGCCATTATAGACAGGTAGGATGGCATGACTGGTCCTTCCAGAGAGCAGATTATGCACACGACACATAAGCTAGATGAGGTGTGCACACCTCTTAACACCCAGTAATTGCAGTACTTGGAGTTCAAGAGCAGCCATGGCTATATTTATGACTGAGGACAGTCTGGGCTGCATGAGACCCCATCTCTAAAGAAGTGCTTGACAGTAGCAAATGAGAACCCTTTACTCTTTGTGGACCGTAGAGAGAAAAACATGGGTGAAGTCAAGCCTTTCCACCTTTGACCAAAAAGAAATAGCCAGAGTTCCTGCAGGCGGATCCTAAGTTATGATGTGGGCAGGGTGTGTGAGCATTCTTATCTCTGACGCCAGCAAACACAGTCTCCCGGCATTTGGACTCCACATTACTATTGGAACTGCTGCGGGACCTAGCTCCGTGTCTGGGGACAATGAATAACACCCTATTCCATTGGCTTCTTCAGCAGCTTGTAGGCTATTTGCCAACCCAAATTCTTCTCAGCTTCTGAAGAACGCTAAACAGTGTTCATAAAACATATCTAAGTTTGCATGCTGTAATTCATATCAAACGGCAGTGACAACCAAGGGCATTCTGGGGTCTTTAGTTTTTCTGCTCCCAAGATGCTCCGAGGCAGGACATTTCTGAGGGGGTTGGAGGGTTATAGTTCCAGAAGTGCCCTCACGTTGGCCACCTGTGAGGCAGAATTCTCATGTCACCTATACATTTTATTGACTATGTCAAACTTCTTTCTCTGAGTATAAAATCCAATGTGCCGTATCTGCTACCCGTTGGCCGAGCTCTCCAGCACGCCACACCAAGTACTTCTGATATCGTGTCTTTGAGCAGCTGTGGCCCTTGCTGCCACCACCGACCAGCCCCCTGCTCTGTAACTGAGATGCACTATTTTCCAGTGTCACAGAGACAAGAATCCTAATAGCTGTTTTCTCCTTCAGTGCTGGAAATGGAACCCAGGCCTCCAGCATGCACCAGCCATGCCCCTCCAAGCTCCCTTCAGTGAATTTTTGAAGGACGTGTGGTACTTGTTTCTTAAACAATTAAAAAGCAGAAGAGTAGAGTAATGAGATAGTAAGAACTCACGCCCACGAAGGGCATGGTGGTTCATGCTATAATCCCAGGAAGGTTTGAGGCCAGTTGGGACCACACAGTGAATCCCAGGTCAGCGTGAGCTACAGAATGAGACTCTGTCTCAGAGGGGGGAAAAAAAACAAAACAAAAAAACAGAAAAACAAAAGGAAAATTTTCTTTCCTTGTTTGGGGAAAGTGAGTACATTTCCTGGACTAACTTACAGCAGCCAGGATACTGGAAATTGCAGTTCTGTTGGCACCAAGGTTGAGTGGCCCCCTAGGATACCGATACTGTAGCAGGTCACTTCCCTGTGCCCCTCAACTGAAGACTGGCTTTGCAGAGTAGCACCCATGCTGGGTGGCTAGAGACAACCCCACCAGGCAAAATCCGAGCAGTCCCTGGGAAAGAGGAAGAGACTGAAACGGATGGTTTGTGAACACTTCCAGCATTTCAGTGACCCAGAAACATGTTTGCATCCAAGAGCCGAGACCGCCCTGAGCCAGCTGTGTGCTTACTTTTCACCAGCTGTAAATTACGAATAGTCGACATCGATTTAAATCAGATTTCTTACCTACTTTGTGACTTTTGCTTTAAAAAAAAAAAATACTGACTTACCACTTAGTGTCGGAACAAGTATGGTGACAAAAAATGAGCTATGTGGCCCAAGTGTAAGCGTAGGTTTGAATGTAGCTGACTTCTAACCCTGTGCTTTCCCCATCGCCCTCCTCCCCAACTAGTTTATCAAAAAGCTCACACCTTCCTCTGGGGTTGGGAATGACACAAAATGTTGGTCTTTCCTACTGTCAAAGGGATAGAGTCAGCCCTCTGAAGGGGTGATGTTTGATGCAGGAAGAGAGGGGACCTGCATGATTCCTCTAGCTCCTCCCTGTCTCTGGTGGTGAACCCAGAATCAGAAGCCAGGGCCTGTCCTTTCAGAACTGGGAGGGCATCGAAGGCTGTGGCAGATCTTGGGTTTTGTTCCAGGGATCTTATTTCTTGTCGGATCTAAAAGGCTCCTGTTCCCAGAAAACTCAGTGATCTCTAGGGGCGACAACTTTCTCCTTTGCCTTTGAAAACTTGAGTTCAAAGCTAGGCCTGGTGATTTGTGTCTGAACCCTCAGCATTATGGAGGCCGAGGCAGGAGAATAAGTGTTCGAGTTCAATGCTAGCCCCACTACATTGTGAGACCCTGCCTTAACACACAAAGGGAGTAACACTGTTCAAGGGATTATATGCCCTTTGTTCTTTGTTTGTGAGGTTGTGGGGTAGGGTCTTGTGTACCCCAGGTTGGCTTCCAACTCAGTAAGCAGCAGGGGATGGCCTTGAACTTCCGTTCCTCTGCATAATGGGATTGGAGGGATACACGGCCACCCCCAGTTTATTTGGTGTGGTTATGAAGGGCTTTGTGAGCACTGGACGAGGACTCCATCTACTGACCTACATCCCCAGCCCCCACACCCTCAGCTTTGAAAATTACAATAAAAGAAACAAGTACTTTTTAAAAGACGTTTATTATAGATTTGATTTTTTTTTTTTTTTTTAATTCTTTTGGAGACAGTGTTTCTCTGTGTAGCCTTGGCTGTCCTGGACTCACTTTGTAGACCAGGCTGGCCTCCAACTCACAGGGATCCACCTGCCTCTGCCTCCCGAGTGCTGGGACTAAAGGCATGCACCACCACCACCCGGCTTGATTTTTTTTTTTTAATCAGTTTTCTCTTTAAGGGTCTTGGCATCAGCTTTCAGTTTTACTAGGTGTGAGTTGAGCAAGCATTCTTGCTACTGCCATGTGCAGAGTAAGTCCAAGTGGACTTCCTCCCAGCAGTGCCTGCGGGACCCACCAAGGAGTTTTGCATCACCACGCAGCATGCAGCCTGACGCCTACCGTGGCCCTTAGGCACTGTAGAAGCTGCTAGAACCCCACTTATATCTATATGTAAATATGATTCACATATATTTATATGTATTTATAGCCACTAATGGGAAAAGCTACTGTTGATGAGATCTCTAAAGAAGCCCTGAAGCTTTGCCCCTTTCCTGTGGCAGATGCCTGTTGGACTTAAGGTTTATCATGAACCCACGACCCCGCCTCCTCCAATAGCTTCTCTCTCTCCTAGGAGACAGGGTCTTATATGTAACCCGCAACTGACCTTAGAGCAATGCTCCTGCCTCAGCATCTGCTGGGGTCACACACATGAGCTACCATGTCCATTCTCTTCATTTCTTGAGTTTCAGCAAACCCTTGAACTATGATGGTCTGTTTTCTAAATATAGACCCAAAGGACCCTTTAGCTTTTGTGGCACTCAAAAAATGGCACAGGAACCCACTTTCTTTACTGTTCCTGTTAATTTATTAATTTTATCTCTTTTCCAGTGCTAGGGATCAACACAGGGCCTGGTGTATGTAGACAAGTGCTTTAACCACCGAGTTACCCTCTCCAGCCTTAAATAGGAGGGGAGGATTAACCCTTCCTATACCAACTCTACCCTTACTGTCTTTGAAGTGCTACTGCACAGGCTTAGCCACTCATTTGAGGGTCATCTCACAGGAAGCCCATGTGGGTCAGCACCTAACCTTCTTGAGAAGGGGGCTACGTCAAATCATGGCTCCCCCCCTCACTAGGAAGTATACAGCAGCTGTACCCCACCTTAAAAACAGTGAGAATGTTTTAGTAGGTTGGTTACTTAATTTAGCTGGGGGGGGAGGGGGTGGCACATGCCTTTGATCCCAGCACTCAGGAGGCAAAGGCAGAGGCAGAGGCAGAGGCAGGCGGATCACTGTTGAGTTCGAAGCCAGCCTGGTCTACAAAGTGAGTCCAGGACAGCAAAGGCCACACAGAGAAATCCTGTCTCGAAAAACCAAGAAAATTCAAAGAAATAATAAAATGTTAAAGTACTATGCAAAGCCTACATGGGTTCCCAATGTGTATTTTTCCCCCATTCAAAAAGGGTGCAGTGTGAGCGTTTGGTCACCACTGGCAATAGTAAAATGTTTACCCCTTTTCTCTGTGTGCTTGCGCAGCTCGGGCCATTTGAAGACTTACTTTTTTTTTTTTTTTTTTTTTTAAACTTGTGTGTGTTCGCCTACGCACATGAGTGCAGGTACCCATACAGGCCAGAGTTATCAGATCCCCTGGCTATGGAGTTACAGGAGGTTATAAGCTGCCAGAAGTGGATGCTGGGAACTGAACTTCACCATCAAGCCATCTCTCTAGCCCCTCAAACTTACAGAAAGGAAGGAAGGAAATGTTTCAAAGCATTGGTAATGGGATTATCTTGCATGTTACATGGAGAACGTTATTAGCAGTGTGACTTAAGAGTGTTCCAGTTCTTGCTGACTGAAGAAAAGGCCAGGAAGCCATGGCCGTGGAACTCTGGAAGTTAGCTGGGTCGCATTCCTAGGAAGCAGACCTAATTCAGACTTCTCAGTAGGGTTCATATTTTTTGTTGTTGTTTTCTTTAGGAAATAGCATTTATAGAGAAGAGGGCCGGAGAGATGGCTCAGAGGTTAAGAGCACTGGCTGTTCTCCCAAGGACCCGGGTTCAAGTCTCAGCACCCATGGGGCAGCGTACAACTGTCTATAACTCCAGTTCCAAGGGATCTAACACCAATGTACATTAAAAAAAAAATTTAATTGTTAAAAAAAAGCGAGAAAAAGAAATCTGCACCTTCCCTGAAGGGGAGACCTAGTGTCAGATTCAGTCACGATTTTGGTGACTCCAGAAAGGAACAATGCAGCTTTTGTGTTACGTTCAAGCTTAGAGCTTGGAAGTTTTACAAGACCTTCATACCCCACAGCAACCTACAAAGATGGGTTGATCTAGGAAATCAAGGATTCTGGGTTGAGAAAGTAATCTCAGAAACAAGGCGGCCTATGTGAAGCCTGGGCTGTACCTCACCCCAGCCTACAGATGTCATACTGCAGGTCTAGTCAGGGGAACTGTGCTAAAATTGTTGTTATTCATTTATCCGCCCTGAAGTCAGCCTGGACCCTCACCAGTAGCTGAGTGGCCAGCCTCACGCTCTAGAAGGGCTTAAGTGCCAGAACTTCTGGCCGGTCTCCCCCCCCCCCCCCAAAGCTCCTGCATGCCAGGCCTGGAGGGGAGTGCTAGGAGGAGCGCTGCTGCCCCCTTCCGCTGGACCTGCTCACACTCAGAGCGCGCTTGACGGGCCGGCCAGCCAGGAGAGGGCTTTCAACTTCCCCAGAACAATGGCTGGGCTCCCTGAGTCCCTCACTGCACTCAGGCTAAAGGCGCACGTCCTACTTGCTCACTTTCAGAGCTCATGACCCATTTCTTCAGGGTTACCTCTGGATCTTACTTCCACCCCCACCCTACCCCCCAAAACAGAAACTGGCCTGTCTGGGAGACTGACTCTTCCAAGTCTGGTTTCTTAAAAACTTTCATTTTCTTTCAGTTTCCATGTTGACAGTTTAAAGCCAAAAATCACAGAACTCTTCAATGTAATCACATTTCTAGAAACAGAACATCTGGGTGTCAGCGATAAACCTTACACAGAAGGACGTCTGAACTGTGAACTCCCAGCACATGAGCAAACGGAACTCTATGCCTTACTTCCGTTTAGGCTGCACACATGACACCTCCCACAGGAGCACGTACCCAACACACAAAGCCTTAAAAATAATTCACAGATACGAGGGGGGATTTTGTGTTTTTTTTTTTCAAAAACATACTTCATATTTCCTCTTTTATTATATAAATATCAGTTTAACCTTTTACTGTAAGAATATAAACGTTTTTAAGAGGATCTTTGTTATCATTTATACAAATTCACAAACAGTACAATTAATTGATAAAGGTCTCTGGGTTTCTCCATGGTCTCTCGTGTTGCTGTGGAGGGCTCTAAAAAAATAAACAAACAAAATATACATCCTACTCAAAAGCGATTCTTAAAGCCACAGTCCCACCCCCCACCAAAATAACGTCATCTATTCCTCCATTTGGAAACAAAAGTTTTTCAAACCCACAAGCTCCCATTTTATGAACAGAACACAGATAAGACGTTAAGTTAGGTCTCCTCCCTTTCACATAACAGCCCCAGGCTCTGCAGACTCTGAGCTCGACTCTCTACTCCCGACAGGAAGCCTCACTATGTAACCTTTTTGTGGGAAAACTTGGAAGAGGGTTGGGGTGGGGCATAATTTGCATATATAATACTCCTCTTCAAGACTCAATCTGCATCTCAAACAAACATAAAGGCAGTTCTGCTCTCATTTCTCCCATACATTTGTGCTATAAATTAAACCAAGATTTAGAAATAAAGTTGGGTCATCAAAGCCCAATAGACAAGGGGAAAAGAAAAGTCATAGCCAGGATGCGGAAGTGGGGCACACTGATGCAGGTTGGGAAGAAGCCAAAACAAAACAAAACAAGAAAAGGACATACAAACCCAGTGGGCATCTTTCCAGTCTAGGCACAAAAATGTTTCAGTCTCAAAATATCTCTCTTGTGTAATTCCAGGGCTTAAGAGAAAAAGTAAACTAAAACGAGGTAGCCAGACATTATATATATATACATATAGAAAACATATATATATATATATAATATATAGAATATACTCAGAAAAAAAAAGGACAATGATCTCAAATTTCTTTGACAACTAAGAGGAAAGCAGATATATAAAAAACAAAAACAAAAAAGCCACGCGGGACTAGTAAACGACCGGTCCACGGGGAAAAAAAACAAAAAACAAAAAAACCCAAAGTGAGTTGCAGAGTACCAAAGGAGCAGTGATGAGACGAGACTGGTTACAAAGTGGATGAAAAGGCTGTTGAAGTCGGACTTGCTTTCTACACATTTCGAAATAAAAACCAGATCACAGTATCCAAATGAAAGTGTAAGTGAAGGCAGACATCTTTCCTCAACTCCTTGGGGTTGAAACGACTGGCCCCTCCCCGCCCCCACCCCATTTCCAAATGCAGTGACCCCGGGATACAGTTGGCGGTGGCTGAATCAGTCTCCATAACCCTGCAGAGGAGTAGGCAGAGAAGCAGCAGTGTCCATCTCTCCACCCACTGGGAAACGGGAGGGAAGTAGGTAGAGGGAGCCGAACACCAGACGCGGTGGGGAGGGGCGCCGGACAAGGAGAAAAAGAGCCCAGGCTTCGTGCCATCGCCCCATCGCGGCCACTGCCATGAACGTTTAAGTGCGCGCGTGAGTGTGCGGGAACAGTGGTAGTCCTGGGATGAACAGGGCGGGGCAGGGGAACTGGAACTGCCGCCCTCACCTGACCTTCTCACTGTCCGTCATCTGCCAGAGTCCCAGGTTAAGTACCTTGAGGCAGGGCAGCTGCGTGATGCGCTCCAGGCCGCGCTTGGTGATCCTGGTGCAGCCGTACAGGTCTATGCCCGTGAGCTGGCTCAGGTGCTCAGCGATCAGCTCCAGTCCCTTGTCCGTGATGCGCACACACTGTCCAATGTTGAGCGTGCGCAGCCCGTGCATCTGCCGCACCATGCGGTTGATGCCATCGTCACTGATATGGCAAGAGCAAAGGGAGAGGGACTTGAGGCCGTCCAGTCCCTGGGCTATGTAAGCCAGACTCTGGTCTCCCACCTTGTCACAGAACGACACATCCAGACCGGAAAGGCGCAGGCTGCCCATGGCCAAATGCATGATGCCGGTATCGCTGATGTTGTCGCAGGAGCGCAGGTTAAGGCTGCGCAGGCTGCCCATGTGCGACAGGTGCAGAAGGCCCGCGTCCGAGATGCCGCCGCAGAAGCTGAGGTTGAGGAGCCTAAGGCCCGTCAGCCCTCGCGAGATGTGCTTCAGAGAAAGATCCGTGAGTTTCTGGCAGTCCTGCAGAGTGAGCTGCTCCAGGCCCAGGCAGCCCTCCGCAGCACTGCGCGTCATGCCGGCCAGGTGTCCGATGCCCACGTCCGAGAGGTGGCGGCAGCTGCGGAGGTTAAGGCTCTTGAGGCGCTGCAGCCCCCAGGCGATGAGCAGAAGGCCGGTGTTGGTGATGTTGCTGCAGCCCCCCAGCTCCAACACCTCCAGACCCTTGAGGTACTGGGCTATTCGGCCCAGGCTGCTGTCGGTGATCTGCTTGCAGAGGCTCAAGTTGAGAGCGCGCAGCGAGCCGATCTCCTGCACAAACGCGTGGCCCAGGCCGTTGTCGGTGAGGTTGTAGCAGCCGCTGAGGTTGAGGCTCTCGATGTTCGCCATGCCCTGGATCACGTAGCTGAGGCTGCGGCGGAGGCTGAGGATCTGCACGCGGCGGATGCCCCGGGCCTGCAGGCTAGGGAACAGCGACGGGTTCGCCCGGCGCAGGTGCAGCTTGGCCTCCACGCCCCGCCACACCGACTTATGGTAGGCGGCGTCCCGCCAGGCCGTGCACACCTGCGCCGCGCGACCCTTGTCTCGGACGTCCAGGTAGCCGAAGATCATGGCCAGCAGCTCGGGGAACAGGCACGAGATGTGAGTCTCCATCTTCTTCCCGCCGCTACCCGGCGCCGGGTGCAGGAGGCACGGGCACCGCCGTCCCGGGAGGCGCCGAGAGCCGGCCGCCGCGGGCCAACGGGC
This sequence comes from Acomys percivali, assembly GCA_907169655.1. Taxonomy (NCBI): domain Eukaryota; kingdom Metazoa; phylum Chordata; class Mammalia; order Rodentia; family Muridae; genus Acomys; species Acomys percivali. Next base: position 24,197,413 of record OU015745.1, read on the forward strand.
CGCCCCTCCCCGCCTTCCGGCCGGCCCGGCCGCCGCTCCTCCTCCCGGCGCGTCCGAGCGGCGCTTCCTTCCTGCCGCCCTTCCCGCCCCCGCGCGGCCGCTCGGGCCTCACATCCCGGCCGGGGCGGGCGCCGCGTTCGCGTCCGCG
>OU015745.1:24224999-24236101 GCA_907169655.1 Acomys percivali
CCCCCAAGGCTTGAGACGCCTGTAAGTTCTCTAGGGCTAGGGCAAAAGGTGGTAGAGCTGGGAAACCTTCCTCCCACCCCACCACAGACTTTTTAATTTTCATCTGCACCAACTGTCGAGGAAGTAGATCACACAAAGGAATGCTGTGCCTTAAGGCTAAGAGGATTCGCTGAGCAAAGTGGGAAGGAAGAAGGGGGGCAGGGTAGAAGCAGAGACCCTTGGGAGAAATAATTAAGGCTGGCAGGGAAAGGCTGTGTTAATTGAGCTGAACAGAAGATGAGCATCTGGGGATTCCTTCAAGAGACTGGGATTTTCTGATAAAGTGTTCCTTACATTATTGCATTAATCTTCAGTCACTATTTAAAAAAAAAAAAAAAAAAAGGTGTTTTAAAGAAAGGTATCTATGAAAATAGTCATGCCAGAGGCTGGCGGGTGAACTAAATAGTGACCACTGGCAAAAAATAAAAATAAAAGTGACACAGAAAGTAGCTTGACTGAAAGCCTGGTTTCCCCACGGTGAAAGGAAGCCATGTTGCATCATTGACTTCTGATGCGGAGACTGCTAGTCCCGGATAGGATGCTGGGGGCTGTGTGCCGATTCGCTCCACGTCTGCCACCGCCCTCCGATAGTTATGTCACAGGGCTGTTTCTAAATTAGTAAACATCTGTTTAATTTTCTTTTGAGCTTGAATACTCTTTTTATAAAGAGGAAAAGAAGAAAGGGGGAAAGGGATGTTCGCATGCCCTATGAGGTTGAGAAAATACACAGAGATCCACACTACTGGGACCTTTTCTCATTTTTGAACACTTTTGTTAAATAATGTCCCACACAGGGACACAGAAAACGGCAAAGAGCCTTGATGTGCACATAATACATGCACAGCCGAATGAGTGGCACAAGGGAAGTGACCTCATCCATTACCCAGGCTGAGCCAGAGTGTGATGCTGGCACCCACAAATTCCAGGTCTCTCCCTCATCACTGTCTCCTCTCCCATGCAGGGGACGGGGGTGGGGTGCGGGAGGGGGGGAGGGAAGATGGGGCCGGGGAACCTCTACATGCTGTGGGCGATAGTCAGCTTCTGGTTTTTCTGCGTGGCGTACACCTGTGTTCTCTGTGGCCGGCTTTTCTACGTTATGTTGGTAAGATTTGAGCGTGGTTGCCTGCAGCTGTAGCTTGTTCAATTTTATTCCTGTGCAACACTTCATGGCCACTACAGAGCACAGCTGGCCCAGCCATCTCACTGTTGGTGGCAGGAGGCTGACACAAGGCTGCTAACCTATTTACGTATTTATTTTTGTTTGTTTTATTTTTTTCCATGACTTTATGATGTACATTGATGTTTTCCCTGCGTGTAGGTCTGTGGAAGGGTGTCAGAACCCTTGAAACTGGAGTTATGGATAGTTGTGAGTGGCCACGTGGGTGCTGGGAATTGAACCCGGGTCCTCTGGAAGAGCAGTCAGTGCTCTTAACCACTGAGCCATCTCTTCAGCCCCTACTTATCTATCTATTTATATTTGGCTGAGAGTGGAATGCATGGACTCAGGCATGTTAAGTCTTGCAGGTCAAATTCAGGTTTGGTGGCAGGCCCTGAGCTAGGACTGTTACTGACATAGTTCCTGGTGCATCCGTTTCTACAGGGGAGGGGACAGCTTCATCACCAGGAACGCATTGTTAAATGGCAACAGCTTTGTTTCGCTGTAACCCGTGTCCTGCGTAGACCATTTACCTAGAGCGCACAGTCCGATGGCCTTTAGTGTAATCACAGGCCTCTGCAGCCGCAGTCAGCAGTGATGCTCCAGTGGGAGTTGTTAGCGTGTTCCTTTCAGCCATCTGCACACATGGCTATCTAAGTGAAAGCCGGTGGGCACGTCCATGCTCCGTCTGTGGCTTGGCTTGCTTGTGCTGAATGGTTCTGTGGCCCTGAGAGATCCTTTTTTTTTTTTTTAAGATTTATTTATTATTATGTATACAGTGCTCTGCCTGCACATACACCTCCAGGTCAGAAGAGGGCATCAGATCTCATTATAGATGGTTGTGAGCCACCATGTGGTTGCTGGGAATTGAACTCAGGACCTCTGGAAGAGCAGTCAGTGCTCTTAACCTCGGAGCCATCTCTCCAGCCCCCCCTGAGAGATCTTTAACACCCTAGGGTGACTGGTTTAAGGCACCAACAAATAGATATTGTTATTAAAGCACGAATGCCGCATTGCGAGCATGGTGCATTAGTCATTATGTTACTGAGGATGGCTGCATAAATGTGGCTCTCAGATTTTCACTAGCATCAGAAGCGACCTTGCAAAGCTGGCCTTTGACCTCCAGCACGTGTGCCCAGCCCCCAACTCCTCATACAAATAAGTAAATGTAATGAAATGCTTAAGTAAAAAATGATTTCATTAGCCAGGTGTGGTGGCGCACACCTGTACCCCCAAGCACTCTGGAGGCAGAGGCAGGCAGGTGGCTATGAGTTCAAGGCCAACCTGGTCTATGAAGGGAGTCCAGGCCAAACAAGGCTACACAGAAAAACTCTGTCTCAAAAAAACAAAACAAAAAACTGCATTTAAGGGCCTGGAGAGATGGCTCAGTGGTTAAGAGCACTGCCTGCTCTTCCAGAGGCCCTGAGTTCAATTCCCAGGAACCACATGGTGGCTCACAACCATCTATAATGTGATCTAATGCCCTCTTCTGCAATGCAGGCATAAATGTAGGCAGAATACTGTATACATAATAATAAGTAAATAAATATTTTAAAAAAAACTGCATTTAAAAACAACAATAACTGATTGCTGGACACAAAACTGTGTCTAGGTGGAGCTTGGCAATTCGAGTTCCTGTGACGCTGACACTAATCAGTGCAGACCACACTTGCAGGAACCTAGAGTTTTCCACAGTTAGAAAACTGAAAAGTAAAGACTTTAATAAAGAAGCCATGACACAGAGGTCAATTAGCTGGCTCTTTGGTCTCTGGGAGTACGGCGGTGTGGATGGAGAGTGGGAAACAAGCTTTAAGATACTCTGCAGATGCTGGGCAATGGTGGCGCTCACCTTTAATCCCAGCACTCAGGAGGCGGAGGTAGGTGGACTGCTGTGAGTTCGAGGCCAGCCTGGTCTACAAAAGAAGTTCCAGGATAGCCAGGGCCATTACATAGAGAAACCCTGTCTCGAAAAACCAACCAACCCAAAGTCAAAGGCCTTGGCAGCTGAGTCAGAGAGGAGCCTGAAGGACAGCAAGGGAGCATCCAGGAAGAGAGCTAGAGGACAGGATCCAGGCAGGGATGAGAGGAACCTGAGGCTGGTTTTCAGGGCAAGCCTTCCTTAATTCACTCAGCTTCATGGTGAGGCGGGTGGCGCCCAATGACAGAAGGAGTGAGCATTTTCCTGGATGGTGGCTTTTGAATGTCCCATGGGGATTAGACACCAGGCACTGTAAGTACACCCTGAATCTCATAAGCCAGAGCTGTCCCGAGAACTCAGAGATGGTTGAAGGCCTCCTTTGCTGCAGTGTCTCTCCTTTCCTTCCAACGTACTTGCCTTCCGACCACAACAGGTCATCACAGGAGATCTATTGGAAGCTCGCACTTCTCCAAGGCCCTCTACTCAGAGCCCACAGCCTTGGTAGTGCCTGCTCCTTGGACTCTGGCAACACATCTATGCCCTGTGTCTTAGAGTGGACTTGAGTTATTTTTACTCAGTGGGATCAAAACATCTCGGTTAGCTCCACACTGTCCATGCTGACACATCCTGCAACCATGTCAGAAGTGCAGGTGGCTGCCCAGTATCCGTTCTTGGACCACTTCTGGCCAGAACAGAGCTCCTGAGGACACTGATGGGTGCTTTGTTTCATGTACCATGTATGACAGACAGTGGGAACAACACCCATACTATAAGAATTTTTGTTTGGGTTTGTTTGTTTGTTTGTTTGTTTTTGCTTGGGTTTGGGGTGATCTTTAAATTTTTCACTCATAATGGTCTGAGAACTCGGTGGTGCCCAGGGTGACTGTGAGTATGCACAGGAGGGCTGCTGGGGCCCATTACATTTCCCCTTTATGTTTCTGTGGCAAGGAAGTGTGGAATTTGTAGCCCCTGTGAGGTCTGGCCCTGGACAGCATATCAGCCTCTGACCCTGGGCAGTCAAACACAGTGATGTTATCAGGCACTGGCTGCCCGTCTCTGAACCGATGGCCTCTCTGATGCCCAATTTGGCCTTGGTAGGACTTAGGATCTGCAGAAAGATTTCCAAAGAGCCCGTTAGAGGGTGAGATGGGAAACCTGGGGTGAGGAGGCTCAGGGAGATCGGTGTCACTCATTGGGAGAAGCCTGTGCTGCTTGGTAGTGAGACTGGGGCAAGGGGCAGAGTGCTGGTGAGGAATAGGGATCTTGCCAGTCCGTGGTGGTTTGGCCAGGGCAACTAGAGGAGAAGGCTAAATGGTACCCAAGAGGGACTGGGAGGAGAAGCTGGGGATGTTTGGACAAGGAGGCTCTTTGAAGTTTTTCCCCTGTGTATCCTCTGTATCCCAGACCCAGACCCTCCCCCCCACCCCCCATAAAACCATTAGCTTCTGGAGCCAGCCCTATCTCTACCCCATCTCTCTAAATTCTGCATTCACAGACCTCCCATCCCGAGGTGGAGGAGGATTTATTGGGGTGAGAGGGTGTGGGAGGGGGGAGGGACACCCTTCTGAGGAGGCAGTGAAGTTGGTTAGGAAAGTTGGAGTTGTTAGTGGCCTGGGCTAGAGGCCGGGTCATTTCCGAGCCAGTTCTACATGACAAAAGCTAAGGAGCAAATCTCTCTTTGATCTGCGGCTTGCTGGGGCCCCACACACCTGCCTGTTGGCGCCCGGCCCCAGCAGAGACCTCAAGCAGGAAAGCCAAAAGGGGTGGGGAACAAGCTTGTCCCAACTCTCTGCGTCCTGCTCCAGCCACCATCCTCTCTTAGTGGCCCCAGGTCAAACATGTTTCCCAGACCAACGGTCTAAAAAGCATCTGCCGCCCCCTCCCGGAGAGTCTAGCGATTCAGAAGCTCAGGATCAGCGTGGTGAGCCAACTCGGGACTGCCTGGAGCTTATAGGGTGTGTGTGTGTGTGTGTGTGTGTGTGTGTGTGTGTGTGAGAGAGAGAGAGAGAGAGAGAGAGAGAGAGAGAGAGAGAGAGAAAGAGAGAGAGAGAGAGAGACAGACAGACAGACAGACAGAGACAAACAGAGAGACAGAGACAGAGAGAGACAGAGAGACAGAGACAGACAGAGAGAGAGACAGAGACAGAGAGAGAGAGACAGAGACAGAGACTGGTGCGTGCGCTAGTACACTGGAATGAGACCCTCGGAATAGGTGGGCATTTGGTCAGTTGCTCTAGGATGCCAAAGCTGTATTTTCCAAATGTCCAAGGTTTCCCGGATTGGTGTTTTCACCCAAGACAAAGGCAGGAACACCAATTCAGCAAGGATGGGGGCAGGACCTCCCGGAAGATTTGGAAGAAGTGGCCCATAGCTGGCGTTATCCAGATGCCGGTGTGGCCTTTCAAAGGCCAAAGTGTTGGGGGAGGAGACTAGCCACCAAAGCCTGCTCCTGGGAGGCTCCTGCATTGATGTTTTCTCCCTGCCACTACTACCTAAGAGTAAACAAGAGTCTGCGGTCAGAAAACTTCAGAGCCGGAAGGATACAGCCTCCTGTTTGGGTGTAACCCATACAAAGAAGAAGATAGAATTAAACCTCTGAAGTGGGTGTTTTTTTAAAAAGTGTGTGTGTGTGTGTGTGTGTGTGTATGTGTGTGTGTGTGTGTGTGTGTGTGTGTGTGTGTGTGTGTCCTGTGTCTCCATCCTCTTGTCCTCTGCTGTGTTCCAGAAGGGCACGTGTGCTTCTTAATTGCTGCACCAGGCACACTCTTGAAATGGTCTGTTTTCATTTGCTTCGTCTGGCTTCACAGCTCACTGTTACCTTCGGAACTGGGTCCTAAGTAGGAGTCCCATAGTGAAATGCGAGGGACTCAGGGCCCTGTGGTGAGCAGAGACACCCAGTAAGAGGAGGTTGGAAAGGGCCAAGTTTCTCTGGGGACCAGAATTGGCCCTCACTTGTCTTCACCCCCCAGCTTCACCTCTGCTCCCCAGCTCATCCTTTGAGTTTCTCTGCACTGTACTCATTGCCCCTGTGGCATGTGCACGCTGGCTGACTGTCTTTGCTTCCATCTCCAGGGAGCTCCGCTTTGGAAGATGTTGGTCCCAGGGCACTGGGATGGGTGGAGGCCGACCATGCCCAGCCTGCTGCTGCTGCTGTTCCTGGCAGCTCTGCTCTCCAGCTGGGCCCAGCTACTGACTGACGCCAACTCCTGGTGGTGAGTGAGAGGCCTGAGGTCTAGCCCGTACCTTGAGGCTTCTTGGGTAATCAAGCTGTGAAGCCCCATGGGAGGGATCACACCTTTATCTGAGGAATACCAGGGGACTCTTCCATCCCAGGAAGACCACAAGGGTGGTCTTCTCCCTCAAGCTCCTGGAGGTGACAGTTTCATAGAAAAGAATATAGGCTTTGTTCGCGTGATTATTTTCCCCCTTAGATACTGTATAAGACCCTTCATGAAGAATTCACCCTGTGAATCGCTACAAATAGCTTTGATTGCTGGGTGTGGTGGCACACGCCTTTAATCCCAGCACTTCCGGAAGCAGAGGCAGGCGGATTGCTGTGAGTTCCAGGCCAGCGTGGTCTACAAAGCGAGTCCAGGACAGCCAAGGCTACACAGAGAAACCCTGTCATGAATGAGACCCTTAGGTTCAATAGTTCATTCTTAGCAACACACACACACACACACACACACACACACACACACACACACCTCACCCCCTTGAGCCCAGTAGTTCAAGGTCATCTTGTAGAACAAGGGAGACCGCTGTCACAAAAACAGAAGGGGGTGTGAGTATATTCGTATGTGTAGTGTGTGCATGCATGTATATGCCTAGTGTGGTGTTGCTGTCTCTCCGTGTGTTTCTTTGCTGGTAGAAGCAGATGGAATAAAATTCCTCCTTGATCAGCCTGAAGGCCTAAGAGGGCTTTGTAGAAAGAACCAAGTGACCTCTTTTGTTTTTTCCTGGCCACTATGTTTGCCAAGTAGACATGGAGATGGCACAGTCTGTGCCGGACGTGTTTTTATTCAGATGGCGAATCTGTAAGTTCCTCATCTTATTTAGGACGTGTCATATGTGCCAGATGATGAGCAAATGTAGCCCCCAAGCCGATGGCAGAGGCCTGGCATACACAGAGAGGTGGAGAGAGAGAGAGCGCATCAGGGTGAGTGAAGTGGATTCTGTCCTAAAGGCACTGGAGATTTGCATTAAAGGAATAGCTTACCTTCCATCAAGCACCCTGCACTTGCCTAAACTCCTTATTCCTTCTCTTTCAGTGAGGTCTGTGCACCCCACACACACTGTAGGTTAACTTTTTCTGCTCTCTCACTGCTCCGCTCAGCCTCCTCTGCCCCCCTCATCCTTTAGGACAGTTTAAATGTTTGTTATGTTTTGTTTTGTTGTCGCCTCTCCTCCCCCCCACCCCCCATAGGGTCTCACTCTGGTTGTCCTGGAACTCACACTGTAGACCTTAGACCTCGAACTCACAGAGATCTGCTTGCCTGCTGGGCTCAAGTCCCCTTCCAGACCCTTTGTCCAGAGCCTCCTTGTATGTGGAGAACATTGCAGAGAGGGGGCTGAGTGACCGCGGTATAGGGGTGTTCATGGCTCTGCACCTTCTCCCCTTCTGGATTGCTGTTGTAGGTCGCTAGCTCTGAATCCGGTGCAGAGACCTGAGATGTTCATCATTGGCGCTCAGCCCGTGTGCAGCCAGCTTCCTGGGCTTTCCCCAGGCCAGAGAAAGCTGTGTCAGTTGTATCAAGAACACATGTCCTACATCGGGGAGGGAGCCAAGACGGGCATCAGGGAGTGCCAGCACCAGTTCCGACAGAGGCGGTGGAACTGCAGCACAGTGGACAACGCATCTGTCTTTGGCAGAGTCATGCAGATAGGTAAGAGGCCACTTGAGCTTCGCTTGGCCACAGGAACCCAAGTCTTCATGCCTGGGGGCAGGACTCCTCCTCAAGACTGGTGCTTTGGTAGCATGAGATTTCTAGCTGTATCGTGTTATATGGGAGAGGGAGCCAGCCCCACAAAGTATTATAGCAATAACCGGCTCTGTGTTCCTCTATCTCAGACTCGCCCTGGGGCTGTCTGTGACTCACTCTGGGAGGGAATGGAACCTCTGACTAAGGAGGGAGTGGATTAGAGACCCGTCTGCCTGCCTGCCTGCAGGGGCTGCCTTTGTCTCTTCTAGAAGGGCCTTTAAAAAAAGTCTTCACAGAGTCTCAGGAGAGAAAATCCCAAGTCCGTATGTTTAACATCTAAGATTTTCACTTGTGTCCTTGAGCAAGAGGTGAAAACTTGGTGCCAGGTTGGTAATAGCTGTCATTAGCCAGCCCCCCCCCCCCCCCCGGAGCCAGGCAGGCTTTCTCCTTTGAAAAGGGAAGTGGTGGGAGAGGAAGGTGAGAGGGCCACTGCTCTGGGTCTCTCTCCCCTCCCCTGTCCTGCAGCTGGTGAGATCACTGGCTGTCCCATTGTCCAGATGGAGGTGTGATCTGAGTCTAATTGTCTTAGGTCCTTTTGAAATGCAATTCTCCTCTCTCCCTGGCAAGAAATTGAGAAACCAGGCCCTATTCGACAGGGTCTTATCTGCAGAGCCATAAAAGGAAGGTGTTGGTAATCTTGTCTCTGCTGTCTCCTGGACACTCTGTCGCATTTTGGAATTAGCAGGAGGGGCTTTCCCAAAGTAGGCTTGGGGGTGGGTAGAGATTTTGAAGTATCCTATTAGGAAGGGCCCCAGACATCTTTTCCCAGATCGAAAAGTGAAAACAAGGGAAATCTTTGAACCTTGTCCTTGCTTTTGGGATCTGCTCTTGGCTATGCAGGACGGGTGTGCCCATGTTCCCAGATGGCCTGAGGGGCAGTTTTTCCAGAAAGCTCATTCAGGGTTTGGTGGGATTTGCTTACCGATTCTTCAGATGTCCTCTTAGCAACTGGTCCCCCTCTTTGGCACAGTACCTGCCCTGTTTTGGGTGAGACCATGAGCCTATTCCTGGTGGGGTGTGGCACCCGCCGTGTCCTGTCTCCCTTCATTCAAGGAATGGCAGACAGAGAGGCCAGTGAGATAGCTCTGCCTGAAAACCTGCTTGGCCTGCAAGCAGAAGGACCCGAGTTGATCTCCAGCACCCACAAAAAAAAAAGCATGAAGACCTCAATTCAACCACAGCGAAAGATGGGTGCGCTGACGCGTGCTTGCAATCCCAGAGCTAGAGAAGCAGAGACAGGCAGGTCTCTGGGGCTTGCCGGCCAGCCCTGCCAAATCTGTGAGTCCCAGGTCCTTGTCTCGGAAGACAAGGTGGGTAGCTCCTGAGGCAGAACACATAGGGTGTGAGGCAGAGCGATGGGGAGCTGTCCTGGGAGACATGACTACCAACACCTTCTCTTTTGTTTTGTTTTTTTATTTTGGTTTTTTGAGACAGGGTTTCTCTGTGTTGTAGCCCTGGTTGTCCTAGACTCACTTGTAGACCCAGCTGGCCTCGAACTCACAGCGATCCACCTGCCTCTGCCTCCTCTCAGTGCTGGGATTAAAGATGTGCGCCACCACCTCCGCCTCCAACACCTTCTTTTTATTACCCTGGGAATTAAACCCAGTAGGATAGGGCCTGGCTTCTCAAGGACTTCTGACTCCCACTGTGGGAATGCACACGCAGCCCCACACATTGCACACACCAGAACATGCACACGGGGTGGGGGCGGGGGCGGGGGGAGAGCATCAGGAATAGACACTGCTGAGTCTGTGGCTTGTGCAGGGCAGGCTTGCCTTCCAAAGGAGGCGCATCTTACTTGATCCCCTTCAGTTACCAACAGGAGCGCTTTGTCTGCCTGACTTTCCCCAATTCTTAGGGTATTGTTTTGTTTTGTTTTGTTTTAGTTTTTCGAGACAGAGTCTCTCTGTGTTAGCCCTGGCTGTCCTGGACTCACTTTGTAGACCAGGCTGGCCTCGAACTCACAGCGCGATCCAACTGCCTCTGTCTCCCGAGTGCTGGGATCAAAAGTGTGCACCACTGCCCGGTGGGATTTTTTTTTTTTTTTTTTTTTTTTGGGTTGTCTGTTTTTGTTGTTGTTTGTTTTTTGTTTTGGGGGGTTTGTTTGGTTTGGTTTGTGTTTTGTTTTCTCGAGACAGGGTTTTTCTGTGTAGCCTTGCTGTCCTGGACTTTATAGACCAGGCTGGCCTCAAACTCAGGGATCCGCCTGCCTCTGCCTCCCTGAGTGCTGGGATTACAGATGTGCACTACCTCTTGCCTGGTTTTGTCTGTCTGTTTTTTGAGGCAGAGTCTCTCAACATAGCCCTGGCTGTCCTGGAACCACTATGAAGACCAGCCTGGGCTCGAACTCACAGAGATCTGCCTACCTCAGCTTCCCTAGTGCTGGGATTAAAGGCGTGTGTCACCATACCCTCACCCCTACTTGCTCTCCATGTCTGAGAACTCTTCCTGTGCCCTGGGTGCCTCCTGGGTTCCAGGTGTCAGAGGGCTCTCTTCTTCTTGAAGCTGCCCCAAAAGTCACCACCAGAGGGTAGCAGAACAGTTCAGAAGAGCAGCTTGGTTTAGGAAAGCCTCTGCCTCCCCTCCCTATCCCAGCCAAGCCATAGGACAGCTTTCCTGGGGTAGGGTCTCTCCGGTTGCTCTGTGGCTATGGCTTGCTAGCCTTGTATCTTTGAGATGGCTTGGTTTTACTTTCGTCTGTGACTGTTTCATGTCCAGATAACCCCCATCCACTCAAAACACATGCACGCACATGCACACACACACACGCACACAGCTTATCTAACCTGTAGTGGGGAATTCTCTCTTGCAAGAGATTTCTATGCAGTAATCTCTTACCCAAACCCAGGTGCTGCGTTAGCACTGCGTCCTTGTCTCAGAGTCTGGCCATGCCCCTGCAGCAGAGGCAGAGTGAGTCCAGTGTGCTAGAGGACACTGAGATCCCAAGTCACCAGAAGTCAGTGTGTGTGTGTGTGTGTGTGTGTGTGTGTGTGTGTGTGTGTGTGTG
>OU015745.1:24249233-24279004 GCA_907169655.1 Acomys percivali
TTTATTTATTTATTTATTTATTTATTTATTTATTTATTTATTTATTTGGTATACAGTGTTCTGCCAGCACACCTGCACACCAGATCTCATTATAGATGGTTGTGAGCCACCATGTGATTGCTGGGAATTAAACTCAGGACCCTTAGAAGAACAGCCAGTGCTCTTACCTCTGAGCTATCTAAAATGTCTTTCAGCTGGCAAAGACCAAGCCTGGCAAGAGGTGGTTCCTCTTCTAGGGCATAAACATCACCTGTTCTCTCACAAGTCTGTTTCCCATCCCACACTTGGGATCAAAACAAAAACATGTTTACATCCACTATGCCTGCATGTGCAGAAGCACCATGGTGCATGAGTGGAGGCCAAAGGATCACTAGTGGGAGTTAGCTCCCTCCTTCCACCGTTCGTACTGGCACGGAACTAGGATCATCAGGCCAGGCGCCTCCGCCTGCTGAGCCATCTCCCCAGTTTTCTCAGTATTAGGCATGGAACCCAGGGCCAGGAGGGATCTCTACCACTGAGCCACACTCCCAGCCACCTCCAGCCCCAGAAGTCTCTCAGCTTAATGCTGCTGTAGGCACTGGTCCTTGGCGAAGCTCAGACAACAGGATGCTCTCTGTAGCCTTCTCCGTATTGCCTGCAGTCGTGGGCCACAGTATCTGGAACAGGAGATCAAGTAAGGCCAGCCTGGGCTACAGATCCTATCTTCAATAAAGTAAACTAGATTTGATGGTGGGGAAAATCATACACATGTATTAATTTTCCCGTGGATTCTGTTTGAAAGACAAGTAACTATCCTGAATGATGTAAAGCCAGGTTTTCCTTTGGCAGTGTATGGTTTCTCCTTCCCCCAACTTAAGGGAGGATTTGTTTTGGTTCATGGTTTGGAACAGCTTAAGGCTGTGGCAGCTGCGGTGGGAGGGTGCTCACTCACATCTCTGTGGACCATGAAGCAGGACTGAAGGAGGGATAAACCTGTTTTTTATGATCCCAAGTGTGGGATGGGAACGGTCTTGTGAGAGAGCAGGTGAGGTTAATCCACTAGAAGACCAACCACCTCATGCGGGAGCTTGATGGTTGCCAGCTGAAAAGATGATGTGAACAGACTCTGGGAGGAGATATATAAATGAGCCCAGAACTGGAGGCGGGGCTTTTTGGAGACTTCGGATAGTTTTGGTTGTTCATCGCTCTTCTTTGAGAGGCTCCTAGAGAGAAACACCTGAGGGAAGGCTTCGGGGCTCCGGGCTTCTGCTGAGGTTCTGGGTTCTGGTTACTCCAGGTTCCAGCAGAAGAAATCCTGCTGATTATTACACCAGGAGAATTGCTCCTCGGAACTGATATCCTTACGGTTTTGTTATTGTGTTCCTTAACCCTCTTTTCCCAGTGTTTTGGTTAGTCGGGTTATAAGTGACAGTACGCTCGGTTAATAAGTTGTAATAAAATATATTGTTTAAGAAAATCAAGCTTACAGAGGACCAGAGCAGGCTAACCTGTAAACCTCAGGGCCCACCGCACAAAGATCCACACCTTCCCAGGAAGGCCCCGCCATCTGGGGTTTCTGCAACTTCCCTCAACACCAGCGACAGCTGGGGACCAAGCGACTGTTCAAACAAATGAGCCCGTGCAGACAGTCTGCATCCAAACTATTATAACCCTTCATATTTTTCTAGCTTCTCATAGTCGGAATCTGCCAAGGGGGAAATACGTAGGATGGGTAGAGCTGAGATTTCTCTATAAATCACAACAGAGAAGCTACACAGAGCGTGTGAAAACTTGCTGACACCCTCTGCCTAGTTGCCCCTGCTCCCTGTTGTCCCCGGAGCTCATGTTTGCCACCACCCTGCCTTATTGCAGATGTGAGGCGCCACACTTAGCTAGCCTTCTTCTGTCTGTTTCCCCGCCTCTGGTACCAGAATCTAGCCTAGGACCTCATCCGTGCTAGTCCAAACCAGCTAGCTACATCCCCTGTCCTTTTGTCCTTTAAAAAGTACATAACGTCCAAGAGTCCTCTCTCTGGCTATGTGTAGGGAGGACATGACTGTGAAGTAAGAAATAATTGTACTCACTTATGGGATGTAACGTGTCCTTTTCAGCTTATTATTGAACTCGATAAGGAATGGTAGAGTGAACCTACACAGGTAACAGAGAGCGAGAGTGTGGATCCTTGGAACAGTCTCTGCTCCCACAGGGCCCAAGCCTGGGATCAACCCAATACCGATGTTTGACTAGCATGTTGTTCTTCATTTGTCCACTGGGTGTCGCTGTGCCATCAAGTCTGGTCGTGTCTTTGTGACTCGCACCTTGGTTCAAAAGTTGAGCGGTTTCAAGTACCTACAGTAAATGACAGTAAACTGGTCAGGCTTAAAAAAGACATTTTATGCATTCCCTTCTGAATCCCAGGGATTGAAAAGAACATAAAAGCCCAAAGATAGTGAGAATGGCTGCAAAAAATGCCATCTTCTGGGCATGGCACTGCCATTGCAATCAAACTCCCAGCATCTCCCTGCAGCAGGTAAGAATGGTCTTGTCAACTGTCAATTGTGGACACAGAGAGACTTATGGGTCTCCTGGCCACAGATAGACTGTGGGAGATGGAGAGTCAGTATCTTCTGTTGTGTACCTACTAGAGAGCTGACCGGTCTCCAAGGGACATCCAAATCCATGGTCACACTGATGGCCTTGGTTAAACTCAACAGGACACACAACCAAACAAAGGGTGTGAAAACTAGACTGTAGTAGGGGTGGGGACAATAGGCAAATGAGAGGGAGAAGAGAGAATAGGAATGAAAATAATAAGACTGAATTGGGGGCGTTGGGAGGGTGGAGGTGGGGTGGAGGTGGCAGCACACACCTTTAATTTTAGCACTTGGGAGGCAGATCTCTGTGAGTTCCAGGACATCCAGGGCTACATAGTGAAACCCAGTCTCAACACACACGAGCCCGGCATGGTGGCGCACGCCTTTAATCCCAGCACTCGGGAGGCGGAAGCAGACAGATAGCTGTGTGTTCGAGGTCAGCCTTGTCTACAAAGCAAGTCTAGGACAGCCAAGGCTACACAGAGAAACCTGTCTTGAAAAACAAAACAGGGTGAAAGCCGGAGGGAGGGAGGAACGGGAGGATACAAGTGATTGGATAACAATTGAGATGTAATCTGAAGAAGTTAATTAAAAAAGAAAAAAGAAAAACAAAACAAGAACACACATAGAACAAAAGAATGCATTTTATGTGTGTGTGTGTGGAATTACCAAACAAATTTAATTAGTGCTGTCTGTCCTGAATGTCCCGGAACTTGTTACGGACATGGTGAAAAGTGAACTCAGGTTGTCAAACTTGTCAGCAAGTGCCCGTACCAGTCAGACCGTCTCACTGACCCATTTTGTTGTTGCTGTTTTGTTTTGTTGGTGAATAAAGATGACAGTGGGTCACCTGCCAGTGAGCTGCTGTGTGCTAAGAGTGTGCTTAGCCATGGCTGATCTTGTCACCTCCTTCAGGCATCTGGATAGTTTTCAGGCTTGAAGGTTGTCTTTTGGTGAGCAAGCAGGTAGGCGCTGTCACTTACCAAGTGTTCACTTGGTGCCCACCGCGGTCTGCGCATCCTGCATGATCCTCTCAACACCTCTGCAGGGCACCGTAACACCTTCACCTCCGCACTTCCCACGGGCTACCTCAGGCTCAGATTAAGCAACAACAACTTTTTGCCTCACAGGACAGTCCTCAGTGTGGACACCAGGCTCTACTCATCTGTGGAGTTAAAGAATGAAGCCTCCAGGATCCGGAATCCCTGTTCTCCACGAAGTCTCTGGCTGTGCTCTGAGGTCTTGCCTGCTTGCCAACCTGACTTCAAAAGGGAAGAGTGATGGGGACAGCTCGGTCGCTAGGAGTTACCTGGCCAAAGGGACTTGAGATCCCGAATCTGGGGTTGCTAGACAGGTCTAGAGCACATGAAAACTGTCCCACTCAAAACAAAAACAAAGTAAAACAAAACCCTGGTTAGTCTATGGAGATCTATTTTGGAGCAAAGAGAAGAAATAACAAGAGGCTAAGCCTAGGGAGTCAATGCCTGGGGCAAGAGGTAGCTCGCTAAATTCTCAGGAGGTGACTCTTGCAGCACACATGCCGGAAGTGCCTCAGAGGGGATATTTTGTACAGAGCCATGGGCACACCCCATGATGCCACTTCTCCCAGGGTTACAGGAAATAGACTCTCTTGCCATTGCCTTCCTCAGGGTTAGGAGTCTGAAGTGTTAACAGTGAGTCAGCCGGAGCACACACCTGTGATCCCAGCACTTGGGAGGCAGAGGCAGGCGGATCTCTGTGAGTTCGAGGCCAGCCTTGTCTATGAAATGAGTCCAGGACAACCAGGAATACAAGAGACAGTCTATCTCAAAAAAAAAAAAAAAGAAAGAAAGAAAAAAATTAAACATTAAAAAATGAATACAATTAGCCTAGCGTGGTGGTACACACCTTTGATCCCAGCACTCGGGAGGCAGAGGCAGGCAGATCTCTGTGAGTATGAGGCCAGCCTGGTCTACAAAGCGAGTCCAAGACAGCCAAGGCTATACAGAGAAACCCTGTCTCAAAAAACAAAAACAAATAAAATACAGTACAGCTGGGGGAGGTGATGGTGGCAGCAGTGGCAGCAGTAGAGGTAGCTAGCGCTTGCCTTTTATCCTAGCACTGGGGAGGCAGAAACAGGCATATCTCTGTAAGTTTGAGGCCAGCCTGGTCTACCAGAGCAACTTCCAGGACAGCCAAGGCTACACAGAGAAACCCTGTCTCAAAAAACAAAAATAAATATCTCTAAGTGTTGGAAGGGAGTGTCATTCAGTAGCAGAACACTCACCTAACATGTGCCAAGCCCCAACACCAAAACAAGCAAAATCAAGCCAAACAGCCGGCTTGATAACAAGGAGATAACAAGGGACCAGGAGCCGGAACTTTGTCTCCTGGGGTCACTGGCCTCAAGCAAGGATGTTCTGAGGGCCGCTTCCTGCCTGGAGTCCCTTCCCTGCATGACTAGCTTCTACCTCCTGGTCTCACAAATCTGAAGTGAGATCTAACATTCATCCTAATGTCTGCATATTCCAGAGGACAACTAGAGCTGGGCATGATGGTACAAACCTTTAATCCCAGCACTTGGGAGGCAGAGGCAGGTGGATCTCTGTGAGTATAAATAACAAATAAATAAAGAAATAGAGGGGATTTGGGTGGGGGGGGATATTCTGAGTCCTAAGTTGAGCCTTGATGAAAATAACATAATAACAAATTCGAGAGACTGGTCTGGAACTTGCTGGATAGACCAGGCTGGCCACGAACCACCACCTCTACCTCTTGAGTGCTGGGATTGAGTGCCACCACATACCACACACCTGGCTGAAGCAGTTTTTAACATGTCATTCCACAGAAAGGATGTGGTTGGCAAATTCCCCACCTCATTAGTTTTGGACACAAAGCACTATATAATGAATAACTTGGAGTTTTTGTTTGTTTGTTTTTCCAGACAGGGCTTCTCTGTGTAGCCTTGGTTGGTCTGGACTCTCTTTGTAGACCAGGTTGGCCTCGAACTCACAGATATCCACCTGCCTCTGCCTCCCAAGTGCTGGGATTACAGGTGTGCGCCATCACTCCTGGCCAACTGCCCTGTTTGAGATGGTGGGCTCAGTCATGTGGCAAAGTACCTGTCACTAACAACTCTCAGAGTTCTAAGTCATGCAGACATCAGTTGCCAGGTAGGGATGAGAGGGACCTACTGCTCCCTGCTCTTCTGTAGGTCTGATAAACGCTAAGCCCGTCTCATACTGAAAACGGACCATCACGGTGTATTTCTTACAGCCTCCATCTTTGATCTTGCTTTTCTAGCTCTGGGAAAAGTATGCAGCCCAGAAAAGTGCAGCCTTTTACTCAGATCATTAAAAAGAAAAGAAAAGAAAAGAAAGAAAAAAAAGCATGCAACACACCGAATGGGATACGGCTGAGGGTCTGCAGCTCAAGAGGCACCTCACAGTCTAGCCCCCAACAGGACTGAGCAGGGCAAAGCCAGTCACTCTGTCTTAATCTCAGGGTCATGGATTTGAGCCCCACGCTGGGCATCAGCTGCTGTACTCCCGTTCTCTGGGGAGCTATTGGCCACCAGCCTGCCAAGGCAGGAGGAGCAGAAGGCAAAGTGAAGAGCTCAGAACGCCATGAGCACGACAGAGAATGGCCAGCAAGGGACTATATAGTCCTTGGGGAGTGGAGAGTTCTAGGATAGGTGTATAGAATTGGTTGGAATTAGGCACTTTAACGATGCTTGATTTGCGTTTGGCAGCATGCTCCTATCATATGAGCGGGAACACAGGACCTAATTATCCTATAGGCCCAGGGAGGGGAGAGCCAGTAGGGAGCTGTGTCAAGGGCCTTGTAGGGTGGGGAAAACTGACTGAATCTCTGTTTCTCATCCTAATGTGGCTCCGTTTGAATAAATCTCTCCTCTTTCTGCTTTTTAAATATTACTTTGTGTCTTGAATTGGCCTGTTAAGGATAGCTGGCTGACCCTGGTCTGTTAAGGCTGAGAGGGTCCAGTCTTTGACGTTGAACCCCAGTAATAGTTTTGGTAGCAGAACATGGCCTTTGGTTTCAAGGGATTGCAGGTTCCCTTTTGCAGGATCTTAGTCTCCTTAACAAAAGGATTTTTAAAAGGACATAGAAAGAAATTTGAGGACCATTTTATTTGAGTTTGCTTCCGTTGAATTATCTTTCCAGAGGAGCGATTTCCTGTCTAGTAGATTGACAGGCCCAGTTGGACTAATTCATAAGAGACATCAGTGGGCCGGGTGTGGTGGCACACGCTTTTAAGCCCAGCACTTGGGAGACAGAGGCAGGAGGATCGCTGTGAGTTTGAGGCCAGCCTGGTCTACAAGCAACAGGAGAGCCAAGGCTAACACAGAAAAACACTGTCTGGGGTTGGGGAGGAGAGAAAGAGACAGCAGTGGCCAGGCATGGTGGCTCATGCCTTTAATCCCAGCATTCGGAAGGCAGAAGCAGGCAGATCTCTGTGAGTTCGAGGCCAGCATGGCCTACAAAGCCAGTCCAGGACAGCTAAGGCTACACAGAGAAACCCTGTCTTAAAGAAACCAAAAAGAGAGAGATAGAGAGATAGATAGTAGTGTACCTTTGTAACCTTAAGATTTAGGCAGGTTAGAACATCATCATGTCTCAGAGTCAGACATATTCTTTGGAAAAGGAGGAAGTAAGCCAAGTGGTGGTGGTGTGCACCTTTAATCCTAACACTTGGGAGGTAGAGGCAGGCAGATCTACCTGAGAGAGATCTACCTGAGGAGTGCCAGGACAGCCAAGGTTACACAGAGAAAACTCTGTCTCTGAAAAACTAAAATATAAACCAAGCATAGTGGCACACACCTTTAATCCCAGCACTTGGGAGGAAGAGGCAGGCAGATTGATTTGAGTTTAGGGCCAGCCTGGTCTACAAAAGTGAGTCCAGGATAGCCAGTTCTGTTACACATAGAAACTCTGTCTTGAAAAAACAAAATGAATAAATAAATAAACAAAAATAAAATAAAATATGGAGAAAAAAATTAAAAGGGACAAATTAGCATTCCCTTAGTGGGTCTTAAAAATCCCTGATACTGTCAGCAGCAAGGGGACTGAGACACAGCTCCATGCTGCCACCTTCAGCAGCCTGAGGAGGCCCCTAGACTTTAGGGCCCTAATTTAGGGTGAAACACATTTGAGGCCTCGATCCTGGAAGGAGTTCAAGGTGGCCTAATCAGAGTTCAAAAATGTTATTAATGACATTTTAATATATGCATGAAGAGAGGTGCTGAGAGGTGCCTTTAATCCCACCACTTGGGAGGCAGAAGCAGGCAGATCTCTGTGAGTTCAAGGCCAGCCTGGTCTACAAAGGGAATCCAGGATGGCCAAGATAACATAGAGAAACCCTGTCTCAAAAAAACAAAAATGAAAACAAAGTGAGTCCAGGACAGCCAAGTCTACAGAGAGCAACCCTGTCTAAAAAAGAAAGAAAGAAAGAAAGAAAGAAAGAAAGAAAGAAAGAAAGAAAGAAAAGAACCATTGCTTTAACCCGTAAGCCTTACTTGCCCAAGAACAGCTGATTTCCCAGAATGCAGAAGAAAGACATTGCTCACGTAAGATAACAAGCCACTAGGCCCAGCTAACGTTCTTATCGTTATCACCAATATACTCACCCTCTTCCCTTTGAAATGGTGCTTTACTTACGTAGAGGTAAAAGGACAATTTGTGTAGTCCTTTCTTTCCTCTTACTTTTACATGAGGTCCAAGGATCAGAGCGAAGTCCCTAAGATTCTTGCCCAGTGCTTTTACCACTGAGCCATCTCACCAGCCCTCATATGGTCTTTTACATCTTGAGGAGCTTAAGAATTGGTGTGTGACTGTGAAAGAAAACTGAAGGTGTGGTTTAAAGATGATTATGAGGGAAGGGGGCCCATTCTCAATGTCCTCCAAGCCCATCGTCAGAACCTACTTAGCTACCTAGCATCCTGACTAGAATGAGATGTGAATACCTTTTACAAAATACAAACCTTTCACCGGGCAGTGGTGGCGCACACCTTTAATCCCAGCACTTTGGGAGGCAGAGGCAGGAGGATCTCTGTGAGTTCGAGGCCAGCCTGGTCTACAAAGCGAGTCTAGGACAGCCAGGGCTCTGTGTAACAGAGAAACCCTGTCTCAAAAAACAAAAAACAAAACAACAACAACAAAAATATATATACTTTTCAAAATGGAAATACTGGGCTGGGACATAGCTCAGGGAAGGCACCTGTGATGAATAATAGAGACTCCAAATTTTGATTCCTAGAACAACAAAAAATAAGAAATATTTAACACAAAGTATAGATACATTGAGCAGCTACTAAGGCCAATATTAAAGAAAATATGATTGATTGGTTTATTTGTTGTTGTTGTTTTTTTTAAAGTGTTGAGAGTGGTACTCAGCATGCTAGACCAGCACTCTACCACTGAGCACATCCCTGGCGCAGCAACAGTTACCTTAAGATTTATTTTTAGTAGCTGGGTGTGGTGGCTTACGCCTTTCATCCCAGCACTCAGGAGGCAGAGGCAGGTGGATCTCAGAGTTTGAAGCCAGCCTGGTCTACAGAGTTCCAGAACAGAAAGCCTGTCTAGAAAACACAAGATCTGTTTTTAAGTATTATTTCTATTCATGTGTGTCCGCCACACATGTGGGGGTACCCACAGGGTCCAGAAGAGGGCTAGAATTGCAGGTAGGTGTTGGCCACCCAATGTGGGGGCTGGGAACTGCACTTGGGTCCTTTGGGAGAACAATGAGTTTCTTACACTGCTAAGCTGTTTCTCTGGCACTTAGAAAACATTATTTTAAGAAGTAGAAAGTGTTAGGCATGTTGACATATGTCTTTTATCCCAGCACTTGGGAGACAAAAACAGGCAGCTCTCAGTGAATCAGAGGATAGCTTAGTCTACATAAGGAGTTCCAGGCCAGGCAGGAGGGATACACTGTGACCCTGTCTTCACTTAAAATAATAATAGCCGGGTGTGGTGGTGCTCACCTTTAATCCCAGCACTGGGGAAGCAGAGGCAGGTGGATTGCTGTGAGTGACTCCAGGATAGTCAAAGCTATCCTGTCTCAGAAAACCAAAACCAAAACCAAAAAAAAAACCCCAAACAAACAAAAATATATTTTAAAAAAGCTATTATTATTATAAGAAACTGGAAACTGTTGGGGACAGGTGTGGTGCATGTCTGTAATCCCAGGAGAAAGCAGGAGCAGGAGAATTGTCACAAGTGTTTGGCAGGACATGATTACAGAATGAGAATCTGTCACAAAGAGAATAATAATAATATTTAATAATAATAATAACTTAAAATTGGTTACATGTAAGCTCATGAGTTGAGAAAAATCAGATGAAAGTGGTATGGTTTTAATTATCTGGGATTTTTTATTTGTTTGTTTGTTTGTTTTTTTAAGTTTTCCATTTACTTGTTTGGAGGGGAGCACTTGTGCCACGGCACACAGGTGGAGGTCAGAGGACCATCTGGGGGAGTCGGTTCTCTCCTTTCGCCAGGTGAGCACCAGGGGTTGAACTCAGGTTGTCAGGCTTGTGGTAAGTGCCCTCACCCGCTGAACCATTTCAATGTATAATCATCTAGTTTTTTTAAAAAGGAAGGGCAAAATATATTGAGAAGAAACAGCTCCCCTTAGCCAAGAGGGGGGCTCAACAGTGAACCGCTCTTGGGCATCTAGATCAGCTAGAGATGTCTGGTTCAAATCCATTTTTCTAAAAAAAAAAAAAAAAAAGAAATCCATTTTTCTTCCTAATGTAACCTCAGTCTACATTCTAAGGGCCAGGAACTGAAAAGCAGGAGCCTTTTTTTTTTTTTCTCCCTTCCCCTTAGTCTGTTTACCATGGTCTTTCTGGGACAAAGACCTTCAAATTTCAAAAGGGCAGAGAAACTAAAGGGAAACAGGCCAACCCTGAGGACTGCTGAAGACTGAGCTCAGAATCTGCCTCCCTCCAGGGTCTGGCCACCCTCTTTCTCTCACTGACCTCTACCCAGGCCTGGAAAGCCACATCAAGTGCTTAGCATTGAGGCACAGGGCTCCCGTTACAGGCTGGGGAGGCATGAGGCAGGTTGGTTACCATTGTACAAAGGCACAAGAAGTTCTTTAGCGCCGCTTTGAATAACAAAGATCACATGTGGCCTTATTTATCTGAGCACAAGCCTTCCGTTTCTACACAACTGACTTACAAATTCTCTTTCTGAGAACAATGGCTATTCAGAGGTTGGGGACATTTTGTCCATGTGACTTCTGGCTGGGGACTCAGAGTCCTCAGAAAGGAGGCGGCGAAGGGGGGAATTTGATATCAGCCCTACAAAATGTGCTGATACTTAGATGTGCAGGTCCCAGTATTTGCCAAGAAGCTGTGGGCACACACAAGGTGACTGGTTCTGAGTGCCCTGGTACATGGGGCTGTCACATGTCATACAACCTTTTCTCTATATTGGGTAACTGTGTCCTTAAGTAAGGTCACAGTAATGCAATTTCAGATATGATCCAGGCTAAGAACTCTGTGTGTGTGTGTGTGTGTGTTTTAATGACTCACTTTCAACAGAGTACTGGCCACTGTGGCTGCCTATCTTTTTATCTTTTGAAAATAACTACTCAGGGGCCAGAGAGATGGCTTAGGGGTTAAACACACCATCTGTTCTTTTGAAGATCCTGAGTTCAATTCCCAGCAA
The DNA here is from genome assembly GCA_907169655.1 of Acomys percivali. Taxonomy (NCBI): domain Eukaryota; kingdom Metazoa; phylum Chordata; class Mammalia; order Rodentia; family Muridae; genus Acomys; species Acomys percivali. The sequence continues at coordinate 24,260,483 of OU015745.1, forward strand.
CCACTTGGTGGCTCACAACCATCTGTAATGAGATCTGGTGCCTTCTTCTGTTATGCAGGCACACATGTGGGCAGAATACTGTATAAATTATATATATATATATATATATATATATAAATCTAAAAAAAAGAAAAAGAAAGAAAGGAAAGAACAGCTCAGCTTAGCGGGAGGCTAGAACAATAAGACCTGCTTCTCCCTCTGACCTGCACATTCCAGACAGAGGCCCTTTAAGCTCTTAGGATCCTGGGCATGGCGGTGGTGACTGGTCTCCTAAATTCTTAGTAGGAGCCAGGAGGATCAGGAGTTCAAGACCAACTTTGATTACACAGTTGAGTTCAACCCCCAACCTGGGCTACATGAGATCCTGTCTTGAAAACAGCACTTTGGGTCAGAGGTAGGAGGCTCAGCTCCCCACCGATAGCCGATTGAAGAGTTCGTTCCCCTAAGCTTGTAGGGACCTAACTTTGACAGAGACAAACAGTTTCAGGACGACCCACTTTATGAAGCAGAGCTGGCGTATGAGTTTAAGTTAAGCACAGTGTTAAGAGGAGAGCTACTCAGAAGGAAGCGAGACACACCAGGAACATGCCTGTGGGCTCCCATAGGGAGGAGCTGCAACGTGCTGATCATCACAGCAGTCCTGTACGGAGTCACGGCGGGATAGTAAGGATGTATAGAAATGTGCCCACACACATGTGCCCCACAAATGTGACCATGCACACACACATACAATATACATATGCACATGCAAAAAATACTTTAGAAAAGATAAGCGGGGCCATGATGGCACAGGCCTTTAATCCCAGCACGAGGAAGAGAGAGGCAGGCGGATCTCTGAATTTGGGGCCAGCCTAGTCTACAGAGTGAGTTCCAAGACAGCCAGGGCTACACAGAGAAACCCAGTCTTGGAAAAACAAACAAACAAACAAACAAAACAAAACAAAACAAAGAACAAAGAAAGAAAAGATTAACATATAAAGAAGCAATTGACCAAAGACTGAAAACTCTTCCCACTTGGGCTACAGGTAACAAACGGAGCACCTGTGAGAAAGGCCATACTGTAATATAACAGAGACAGGTGCCATGCGAACTGTCTATGGGACTTGTGACCCAGTGTTTTCAGCCAATGCCTCTTTCCGGCTCACTAGACCACACCCATCCTCAGGAGTACCTTTCTCTTTCTTGGCCAATTTTTTCTCTTACTTTACCACCTGTGCCTGGTGCAAGTCTTTGCCATTCGACACAGAAACCTGGGAGCCTTGGCAGGTGTCCTCAAACAAGCCCAACAGGATTTGGGTAAGTTCCAAGTTATTATAGTAACACCTCTAGACTAGTTAAGGAATCTAAAGGAGGCCACTGGGAGGTTCCTGAGGGACACTTGGTACGCTGAAAGGCCATGTCACAGCGATGGACTGTAAGCAAAGACAACAGCTTTGTTTTATGTGATGTCTAGGCAAGCAATGAGACAGGCCTCAAGGTTACAAATGTGCTGGCCTTAAGCTCAGTTCAACTGCTACTTTGCCATAAAATACCTTCAGTGTTTCTCAACCCTCCTAATGATGTGACCCTTTAATACACTTTCTCATACCACCATACCCCTCCAAGCATAAAATTATTCCGTTGCTACTTCATAACTGCAATTTTGCTACTCTTATGAATCATAATGTAAATAAATATCTGATATACAAAGATATCTGATATGAGACCCCAAAGGGGTCACGACCCACAGGTTGACAACTGCTGCTTTACATGAAAGGACTGTTAATGCTATGTTAGCAGTTTTTTACAGAAAATATTAAGATGGCTTCTCAGCTGGTTAGGGGCTTTCACTGGACTCTGGGGTGAGGGACCCCTTTTCTCACCTATGACCTCGTAATTTTCCTGTCTTTATATCCTGTGTAAAAAAGACAAAACGACAACAGCAAAGCTAACCGACTTCCTCTAATATATTCTCTCTATATCTCGCCTTACCTGAAATGTTATCTGGTTTGGTTTGTTTAACACAGGGTGAAGTGAGGAAGTCCATGGAGTAGTTTACAATCTGGGACTCAGCTGGGCTCAGAATGTGTTTAGCAGCCTGAGCCCCTCACCTGAACATACTGTGCACACAGACCCCACTTGGAACAGTGCACCTGTTGTATATACATGTGTTTTAAATGATGAGAATAAGCTGTTGCCTTTAGCAATCCCTTAGTAGGGGATTGCTCTTTCTATTCAAACACATCTTGTGACATAGTTATGGGGCAATAGGCCAGGCCAGCCTAATCTGGTTTGGGTGCGTGTTTAATAAGGCAAACTATGTGTTTTGAGTGAACCTCTTGGGAGAATTCTGTTTGCTATCTTTTGCCTGTGATAATTGGGTGTGCTCATGATTAAAATCAGATGGTTCATGGGAAAGGATGTGTGCTGTGAGTGAGGAGACTTACACAACCTAACTGTTAATAAGAGCAGAGAAATGCCCACACTATGCCCTTTAGCAACCAAACTCCTTCTCTTGAACTCCATAAAAGGAAGCTTTGTTAGCAATCAGGCGCTCCCCGAGGCTGCCCTCAGAGACTCAGCTCCAAAAACTATTTCATCATAAATTGCCACACCTTTAATCCCAGCACTCAGGAGGCAGAGGCAGGCAGATTGATATGAGTTCAAGGCCAGCCTGGTCTACAAAGTGATTCCAGGACAGCCAAGGCTACACAGAGAAACTGTGACTCAAAAAAACAAAACAATAAAAGTTGCCAACTCTTTAAAAGGTCTCTTATTGTCACAGCGCTCTCTCTCTCTCTCTCTCTCTCTCTCTCTCTCTCTCTCTCTCTCTCCCTCTCCCTCTCCCTCTCCCTCTCCCTCTCCCTCCCCCTCCCCCTCCCTCTCCCCCTCCCTCTCCCTCTCCTCTCTCTCTCTTTCCTTCTCCCTCTCCTCTCTCTCTCTCTCTCTCTCCCTTCTTTTTCTCCCTCATGCCCCCACTATAAGCCAGCCTTTTGCTCCCTCTGCCCAATAAATCTCCTACGTGAGATCTGTTGTGTGCTATGATCGCTGCTGTGGAATGCTTTGGCTCCAACCCACCAAGCTACCCTGCCGCTTAATCCTAACAAGCTCCAAATAGTGATTGGACCCTTGAGTGCTTCCACTCATAGGGCTATTCTCACTCTGAAGGACACATTTCTTCTGAGTCTGTTCTATGGTTTTGCTTTGAGCAAAGTTTCTTTGCTACTTTGCAGATCTGTGTGCGATTATTTCACCTCACTGAATAGGAGGCCCAGAGCCTGAAAACACCCCAGCTAGACCCTGACCACTTGTAATAATGAATCTCTTTGTGTTGCCCAAATCTGCCTCCAAGTCCTGGGTTCGAGGCATAGAGATTCTCCTGCTTCATCTTCTGGAGCTGCTGGGACTTCACATAGGTCCTGCCACTGCGCTGGGCAGTCTTAGCTGGGGTTTCTCTTGTTGAGATAAAACACAGGACCAAAGGCAACTGGAGCAGGTAAAGGTTTCATTTCAGTTTACAGTTCCATATCACAGTCCATCACGGAAGGAAGTCAGGGCAGAAACCTGGAGGCAGGCCTGACACAGAAACCACAGAAGAGTGCTGCTTACTGCCTTGCTCCTCCTTCGGCTTACTCAGGCCTTACTACCCACCGTGTGCCATCCCTGGGCAGGTGGTCCTGAGTTGTATGAGAAAGCAGGATGAGCAAGTCATGATCAACCAGCCATTAATTTAAGACACTGCCCCCACAAGCTGGTAGGGTTATTTTCTCAATTGAGGTTCTCTTTTCCCAACTCATTCTAGCTTGTATCAAGTTGACAAAACGGGGACAGGGCTCAATCATTTATTTCATTTAATCCTCTGGTACAAAGAAGGTTTTAAACAAGGTCACACCATCGAGCCCAGGCCTGAAGCTTGTGGTTTCTGCGTCTCTGTCTCGGTTAACCACTCAGCTGAGTATCATCAGAGCCAGCTCCATCCTTTCTTAGGATGAGAAAGCCCCAACGCTAGCATGTCTTTGCAGCCCCCAAGCCAGCTACAGACTCATCACCAGCCTTTCCTTCTCTCTCCTTTCTCAGCATGGCCACAGCCAGCCATAGGAACCTCGCCACATCAGTGTAGAAAAGAGATTCTGTCCTCTAGCCCAGGTGAGGACTTAACACTCCAGTTGGGCTGGTTCAATCACTTTGGCTAAGGAATCCCTCCCCCCTCCCTCTCCCCAACCCATGAGCCATTCTAAAGAGGTGGGTGGAATAATTTGTTCTTTAATGAGATACTGTACTTTTCCTTCCCAGAATCCCTCCCCCTAGTTCGGAAGCGGTGGGGCCTCAGACACATAGGGTTGGAAGTCAACCCAATCTTCTGTTATATTCAGGAAAGTGAAACTTTTGTTTTTCTCCCTTCTCCTCTCTAAGCATGTTTTCCTTTACAGCCCCCACACGCCAGCATTTTGGGCTTCCTTACTCTTTCTTCAAAGTCTTCCTCTTTGCCTTGTGGCTACTTGTTGGCCACGCGTCTGACCTCCAACCCAGTTTACGTGGCCTGGCCCTTTTCCCCTTCTCTCTTCCCTTCTCTCCCTCTGGGCAGTAGCTGAAATTTATAGGTTGCCTGCCCTGCTGTGTTTCCTTTAAATGCTAATAAAATTGTCCTTGTGTTTCTTTTGAATCCATTGATTAATGAGACTAAGAAACCCCCACCCCACCCCCACCCCGTTCGCCCTGTATCCCGCCCCCATCACCAGCACATACAAATTCCATGCTGCCTTTGACTGCCTGGTTAGAGAAATAGCCCTTAGCGTGTGCTCTGTGGTTTTCTTATGTGTCACTTGCCACAGGGAGTTACTGGGAACACAATACTCTTCTTTATACCCACTAGGACAAACTGCCCTCTAAGAGCTGTTGCAGCACCAATGGGGAAATGGTAGGATCTTGTGAGTCAATGTGTATCATTTGGCTTAGTAGTCTTGGTACCTTCCTTCCTCCCTGTGGTGGTTTGAATACGTGTGGGCCCATTGACTCATGTGTTTGAATGTTTGGCCCGTGGGGAGTGTCACTGTTAGGATATATGGTCTTGTTGGAGTACATGTGGTTTTGTTAGAGGAAGTGTGTCGCTGTGGGGGTGGATTTTAAGGTCTCCTAATGCTCAAGCTACGTCTAAGGTGACACATAGGCATAGCTGTGTGTCTTCAGATCAAGGTGTATAGCACTCGGGAGGCAGAGGCAGGCAGATCACTGTGAGTTCAATGCCAGACTGGTCTACAAGGCGAGTCCAGGACCCTGTCTCAAAAAATGAAAATAAAAACCCAAACCAGATCAAGATGTAGAACTCTTGGCTCCTTCTCCAACACCATGTCTGCCTGCATGCCACCAAGCTGTCCACCATGATGATAATGGACTAAACCTCTGAACTGTAAACCAGCCTTAGTGAAATTATTTCATTTATATAAGAGTTGTCTTGGCTGGGTATGGTGGCACACATCTTTAAGCCCAGAAGTAGGGAGGCAGAGGCAGGTGGATTTCTGTGAGTTCAAGGCCAGACTGGTCCTCAAAGTGAGTCCAAGATAGCCAAGGCTCTGTTACACAGAGAAACCTTGTCTCAAAACAACAACAACAACAACACAAGCCAGGTGTGATGCATGCCTGTAATCTCAGCACTCAAGGAGGCAGAGGCAAGTGGACCTCTGTGAGTCTGAGGCCAGCCTGGTTGATCAAGCGACAGCCAAGGCTACACAGAGAAATCCTGTCTCAGAAATAAATAAACAAGCAAACCAAACCAAATCAAAAAAGGGTTGCCTTGGTTGGGGGCTAGAGAGATGGTTCAGTGGTTAAGAGCACTGGCTGCTCTTCTAGAGGACCAGGGTTCAATCCCCAGCACCCACATGGCAGCTCACAACTGTCTGTAACTCCTGTCCATGGGGTCTGACACCTCACATTAACACACATGAAATAAAATTGATTTTAAAAAAATAAAAAGGACACCTTGGTCATGGTGTCTCTTCACAGCAATAAAACCCTAACTAGAATACTCCTTTTGGCTAACTTTTGGCTTATTATCTCTCCATAGCTCTCCCACAGCACACTTGGCTGAGAGAATCTCTCTTTCTCCTCCTCCCCACTCCCACATAAATTCAAGGTTCCCAATCTGGGTGGTGGTGACGTGTGCTCCGTGGCTGGGTGGCTGGGTAGCTGGTTTCCTTGTTTCCTTTCCTCTCTTTGGCTCCTTCTGGCTTGTGCTACACAGTCCACTTGGCACCGAATCAGAAAAACATCATTTTCTGTCACTTCTTTCCCTCCAAACATGTCCTTTTCCTTCTGAGACCCTTCCACATGGGAGTCCTCACATAAGCCTGCTGTGCAGTGGCAGCCCCTCTGTATTCTACACTCAGCATACCTGTGAATTGTGCAAAAAACAGAAAATAGTATCAAAAAGGATAGCTCTGGCCATGTGGAGAGAACCTAATTATGTAGCTGGGCATGGTGGCACAGACCTTTAATCCCAGTAATTTGGGAGGCAGAGGCTGAAGCAGGCGGATCTCTGTGAGTTCAAAACCAGCCTGGTCTACAAAGTGAGTCCAGGACAGCCAAGGCTACACAGAGAAACCCTGTCTCGGAAACCCCCCCCCCCCAAAAAAAAAAAAAAGAACCATGGTCACTTCTCAGTGTAGTCACCTATGGAGCAGGGATAGCACTCAGCTGGTCCCTTGCTTAGGAAATTGGCACAGGAAGCCTGGCTTGGTGACATGTGGCAGTAACTCTAGCATTTGGGAAGCTGAAACAGATAGACCGCTTTGAGATTGAGGCCAAACTGGGCTACACAGTGAGTGCCAGGCCCTCCATGGATACAGAATTGTCTTAAAAACAAAACAAAGGGGCTGGAGAAATGGCTCAGAGGTTAAGAGTGCTGGCTGCTTTTTTAGAGGTCCTGAGTGCAATTCCCAGCAACCACTAATGAGATCTGGTGCCCTTTTCTGCCACACGGGCACAGAATATTGTGAAGTAAATAAATAAATAAATAAATATTTTTTAAAAGAATATAAAAAATAGATCTTTAAAATAAATAGATGGATCTTTTTTAAAAAGGAGGAAGAAGAAGAAGCGGGGGCTGTAGTGGCATACACCTTTAATCCCAGCAACTTGGGAGGCAGAGGCAGGAAGATATCTATGAGTTTGAGGCCAGCTGGTCTATAGAGTAAGTTTCAGGACAGCCGTGGCTACACAGAGAAACCCTGTCTCAAAAAACCAAACAATTAAAAATAAACAAATAAATAAAATAAAAATCAGAGCCAGGAGACTCAGGAGAAACTGAGTTGAAACAATCAATGGTTATCTGGACAGAATGGCTTCCCCTTCCCCACCCCCAGACAGGGTTTCTCTGTGTAGCCTTAGTTGTCCTGGACTCACTTTGTAGACCAGGCTGGCCTCGAACTCACAGAGATCTGCCTGCCTCTGCCTCCCGAGAGCTGGGATTAAAGGCGTGCACCACCACGCACGGCTTGGCAGGGTGGCTTTTAATGTCCTCTTTCCTCACTAGATTGACAAAAACAACAACAACAACAACAACAACAACAACAACAACAACAACAACAACAACACCATGCTAATCCTAGTACTTGAGAGGCCTAGGCAGAAGGATTGCTGTAAATTTCAGGTCAGTTTGGGCTACAAAGTTCCATAGTGACTGGATTGATGTTGATTGTGTGTCTTGTATATATGTGTACATGTATGTATGTGTGTTTGTAGGTATCCATGCACATGTATGTGTGTGTGCATGTGGAGGCCAGAGTTTGGCATCAGGTATTTTCCTTAATGATTTTCTTCTCTATTTAGTGAGATGGAGTCTCTCATTGAGTATAGAATTCACAACTGAGCTAGTCTGGCTGGCCAGCATGCCCCAGGGATCCTCCTGCCTCTGTCTCCCCAGCACTGGGGTTATAGACATCCATGGCCACACCTGGCTTTCCAGGTGTGTGCTGGGACGGAATTCAGATTCCTGTGCTTACTACTCAGCTAACACATCACTGACCTGTCCCCCTGGGCTGCTTTTGAGAGAGAATCACTGTGTAGGCCAGAAGGCTGATCTGGAACTCACTCTACTCAGAAGGCCATAACTCAAGCCGCACCTGGGTCAGCATCAAGCACTAAGCCTGCAGGTCAACCTTCAAGGTGTAGCTTGGACAGCACTGCTCCCGTGATTGTCTGAGGAGTGAACTCTGAACTGCCAGCACTAGGGCCTAGGGCCGGTGTAAGCTGGGGACTTGGTGTTTATGGAGGAAAAGAAGGAAGGAGGGAGGGAAGTGAACCAAGATTCACACCTGTGACACACCCAGTTCTAAGCCAACTTTCTGAAGGCCAGCCTTGTTTTCTCCATTTGCCTTTCGTGACAATGAGAACCCTGGCTCCAGTGGGGAGTTTTCTAAGTTGGGAGGTCTTTCTTTCTTTCTTTCTTTCTTTCTTTCTTTCTTTCTTTCTTTCTTTCTTTCTTTCTTTCTCTCTTTTGTTCTTTCTTTTAAATAAAGATTTATTCATTTATTATGTATACAATGTTCTGCCTGCAGGCCAGAAGAGGGCACCAGATCTCATTATAGATTGTTGTGAGCCACCACGTGGTTGCTGGGAATTGAATTCAGAACTTGTTAGATTGTCAGAGTCTATTCCTGGAAGCCCAATTGAGAGTCAGAGTCCAGAGTCGATGCAAAGGCAAAGGAATTTAATTGAGCCAATGCGCCGGGGTCCACCAAACTCAGAAGAGATGGAAGACCTCGTTATATAAAACCAGAGGGTTTAAATACTCTTTACAGAAGCAGAACTCAGCAACTGTGGTTAGTCATCAAGTGATAGGCTAACATTGGTGACCTTTTAGGTGAATGGGGATCTGAGGTAGTAAATTTCAAGTAGGATGGGATGGGGGCAGTAAATTCCAAGGGCAGGGTGGAGATGGTGCCTAGGGGAGAAGTTTTAACTTTGGCTTGCATTTCTTTCTTTCTTTCTTTCTTTCTTTCTTTCTTTCTTTCTTTCTTTCATTCTTTCCGTTTTTTCTTTCTTTCTTTTGGTTTTTCTAGACAGGGTTTCTCTGTGTAGCCTTGGCTGTCCTGGACCCGCTTTGTAGACCAGGATGGCCTCGAACTCACAACAATCCACCTGCCCCTGCCTTCTGAGTGCTGGGATTGTAGGCGTGCGCCACTACGCCCGGCCTCACCTGCAATTCTTAATTTGCTTAACAATGCTATTGTTATGATGGCTAAGCCCAAGCCACCTGGAATCCCACATTGCTTAACTAAAAATGTTACTGTTATGATGGTTGTGTTCAGGACACCTGTTTGAGTTAGGCAGGTGGGATGAATGTCTAACACACCTGGGAATCTTACAAACTCAGGAACTTTGGAAGAGCAGACAGTGCTCTTAATATCTGAGCCATCTCTCCAGCCTAAGAAGCTAGGTATGGCTTCGTGCCTGCATTCCTTCATTTAGGAGGTAAGGCAGATGGATTTCTGAAAGTTCCAGGCCAGCCTGGACTAAATAGCAAGATTCTCAAAAACAAATAACAGAAACAACAACAAAAACAAGCAGAGGCTGGCAGAATGGCTCATGGATAAATATGCATGCTGCCAAGACTTATGACCTTGATTTGAAAGGGAAAAATCAGCTCTCAAGGATGACAGTTTTATAGCTGAGTGTGGGAGTGCATGCCAGCAATCCCAGCAGAAACAGGTGATCTACACAGACAATTCCAGGACAGCCAGGGCTACACAAAGATACTCTGTCTTAAACAAACAAACAAACAAACAAACAAAACAAAGAAAATGGTCTTATAGTTTTCTCAGGTGTACATAGAGGTATATATGCTAAAAGTTCCCCGCAGCAGAATTGTTTGTTGGTTTGTTTTAGTTTTTCGAGACAGGGTTTCTCTGTGTAACAGAGCCCTGGCTGTCCTGGACTCTCTTTGTAGACCAAGCTAGCCTCGAACTCACCGAGATCCACCTGCCTCTGCCTCTGCCTCCCGAGTTCTGGGATTAAAGGCGTGTGCCACTATCGCCCAGGCTTCCGCAGCAGAATTGGATGGCATCCTTGTTTACTTTTCACAGCTGTGATTCGACACTGACCAAAGCCAATGTGGGGAGGGAAGGATTTATTTGGCTTACAGACTACAGTCCCTCAGTGAAGGAGCCACAGCAGGAATTCAAGGTAGGAACCAGCAGCAGAAACTGAAGCAGAGATTGGGAAATGCTGCTTACTGGCTTGCTTAGCTACTTTTCTTTTCTTTTCTTTTCTTTTCTTTTCTTTTCTTTTCTTTTCTTTTCTTTTCTTTTCTTCTTCTTCTTCTTCTTCTTCTTCTTCTTCTTCTTCTTCTTCAGATGTATTTATTTATTATGTATACAGTATTTTGCCTACATGTAGGCACACATGCACACAAGAAGAGGGCACCAAATCTCATTATAGATATGGTTGCTGGGAATTGAACTCATGACCTCTGGAAGAGCAGCCAGTGCTCTTAACCTCTGAGCCATCTCTCCAGGCCCTAGCTACTTTTCTTATACTGCCCAAGCCCAATTGCCCAGGGATGGGACTGCCCACAGTGGGCTTGGCTCATCTACATCAACTAGCAATTAAGAAAGTCCTCCCATTGACATGCCCAAGCTGATGGAAGCAATTCCTCAATGGGGTTCCCACTTCCCTCTGTCTATGCTTATGTCAAGTTGACAAAAATTGTGAGGACAAATAATCTACAAGAATCTAAAGATTGGCCAGGAGTGGATCCACAGATGCAGGTGGATTGCTGTGAGTTCAAGGCCAGCCTGGTTTACAAAGTGAGTCCAGGACAGCTAAGGCTACACAGAGAAACCCTGTCTCGAAAAACAAAACAAACAAAAAAGAATCTAAAGGTTATCAATAGAGGGAAAGAGTATTAAACTTGCTAACTGGGGGGTTGAAGGGGAAGGAATTCAATCAAATTATGGAAAACCCAGCCTAGGCCAGATATGGTAGATGACTGTAATATGGAGGCTGAAATGGGACGGTAGAGACTTCAAGGCCAGCATGGTCTACACAGCAAGACCCCATCTCAAGCCAACCAACCAAACCCAAATACTTGAAAAAAAAATCACATGAGAAACCTTTGCCTACACCTTCCAAAGTGTGGGATGGTGGAGTTTCATTGCATTCTGACCTTTTGAAAGGGAGCCTGTCTGGAGATCTAGGTGGCAGGGAGAGGCTTAGCCTTTGGACCTTGAGCAGAACTGGGGCAGAGGGAAGCTGATATGTGGAAGAGATATTGCTCTTGCCTTTTTCCAGTTAAAATAGGTTTTGTAACTCTCAGTAGCTGTGACCCAATCCCTATTGGCCCCAGGTCAAGTCAGCCTTTTACTTTAGTCTCCCTTTTGATACAGTCTGGGTATGAGTCAACATGTCTCATGAGTAAGTCACTCTACTGAGTCTCTACCAATAAGCTCCAGGGACCAAAAACTTCTGCACCCAGCATGGGCCCTGTTAAGGTTAAGTGACTTGGAAGCACCCATGGGACTCAGATGATGGGGGACACTGAGCTATCACCCCAGTGATAAGTGGTAGTTCCTGAATATGATGCTTACTTATCGTGCACGAGGCCCTTGGTTTAGGTTCTTGTACAAGAAGACATTAAAGACATGCTGAGCAATGGTGACGCATGCCTTTCATCTCAGAGGCAGAGGCAAGGGGCTCTCTGGGTTCGAGGCCCGCCTGGCCTACAGAGTGAGTTCCAGGACAGCCAGGGTTACACAGAGAAACCTTGTGTTGAAAAACAAAAATAAAAATTTAAAGAGAGAAAGAAGCCTAGCTTAGCTGGGTACGGGTATCCCGTGCTTGTAATCCTAACACCCTGGAGGCAGAGGTGTATAGAACTCTATGAGGTCAAGGCCACTCTGGACTACACAATGAATTCCTGGCCACCCAGGGTCCATAAGTGATACCTTGTTCAAAAACTAGTCTCCTAAAGCTGCAGAGACAGCTCAGTAATTCACAGCACCGGCTGTTCTTCCAGAGGACCCAGGCTTGGTTCCCACCACCAAATAGTGGCCAACAACCATCTGTAATTCTAGTTCCAAAGGATCCAACGCCCTCTACTGGCCTCCTTAGGCACTGCATACATACACAATAGTGTACAGAGATACATTGAAGCAGACCCTCACATACATAAGATACAATAAAATCAATAAAACAAAACAGAAGTCTAGCTTGAAACATTCCAATCTGTTTTGGTTCTTGTCTAAGGACACCTTTGACTTCAGTTGTAGCTCATCTGACTGACAAGTAGGAGCTTGGATTTGAGAATGAAGAATGGAAAGAGGCAAGCTGCTGTAATAATGGGTTACCACGAGGATCCTTCATGCATTCATATATTTTATTTCCATATTCCCTTCAGTTAAACTGTAACAGGTTGTGTGTCGCAAGCAGTTGCTGAGATCTAGCCTTCCACAAGTCACAGACCTTCACTGTGTCTTGATCCTTGTGGTGAGAATCATAAGCTCTCCCTGGGTACACTGGGAATGTGCCTAAAGAAAATCCCAGCCTTTGGGCTCTCTCTCTCCCTCTCTCTCTCTCTCCCTCCCTCCCTCCTTTTCCTTTCTTCCTAACATATATATATATATTTCTTTTATTGAGACAGGGTCTTACTGTGTATCCCTGCCTGGCCAATTTGCTATTTGTACCAGGCTGGGCTTGAACTCATAGATCTTCCTTCTTCTGTCTCCTGAGTTCTAAGATTAAAGGCATGTCCCACAATATCCAGCCCTTTCTTTCCCCCTACTTTTTCAAGTTTGAGTAGTTGATCTAGCAAATGATTCAGAAAATGTGGGGGCGCCTGCCAGTGGTGGTGCACACCTTTGATCCCAGCACTTGGGAGGCAGAGGCAGGTGGATCTCTGTGAGTTCCAGGCCAGCCTGGTCTACAAAGCAAGTCCAGGACAGTCAAGGCTACACAGAGAAACCCTGTCTTGAAAAAACAAAAACCAAACAAACAAAAAAAACAGAGAATGTGGGGACAAGGTCCTGTAACTTAGGCTAGTGTGGAATTTGCCTCCTTCCTTCCTTGCTTTCCTTAGAGCTGGCATTATAGACACCATGCCTTGCCCCCCAGCCCGTTCTCATTTTCTAATGCTCCCTGGCCATGAGGTAAGTAGTTTGTTTTACTAGTTGTTTGCTATTATCACCATCCAGATTTCTCACCATGGGCCCGAATAATGGCTCTGTCAATCATGGATTAGAACTCCAAGGCCATGAACTCTGCTGGTTAAGGTCAAAGTCTGACTTTTCCAGATAACTGCAGAACTCAATCTATAATGGTGGACTCCCTTTCTCAGCAGGGTTCTCTCTTGCCCTGATCTGGGGACCCCCAGGTTCCCTGGTTCCCTAAGGAGACCCTTTCCTGATAGTATCTGTTTAGGAAGCACCTGGGAATCCCTGGAAATCCCTCCTCACCCTATGCTAAGGAGATCTTAGCCTTCAGCAAATGACCTTTAATCATACCTGAAAGTTCTTTCCCCACCCATAGGATAATTAAGTACTGTGTTCTCTTTCTTGTGATAGGATCCTGGGCTACTGCATGTAAATGAGGCACTGTACCACTGCATGTAAATCAAGTATCCTAGCACCTCTAGCCCTAGCAAATCAGACACATTCACCCTCAAAGCCCTCCCCACTGCCTAAGGTTTATAAATCCTTGATTCATAAATATAAAGGTTGTTGACTGGCTTGATCTCTCTTATGCTCGCACCATTCCTCCACCATGACCATCTGAGACTCCATTTATTCTGCGGAAGAATTGTCACTGGATACCCTTCATTTGACAGCCGGTCAAGGCAACAAGGCAGCAATGGCGGAGGTGCCTCGGCAGCTGTAGATGCCAGCTCCATTACTGCTAGCTCAGTGAAACACTGCCAGGCCTGTGTCTCACTGGACCTGCCTTCTGGCTGGTTTTGGGCATGCCAGTTTTGGGCTTCCAACCAATTCCCCTGCTGTACTTAGCTTGAGCACAAAGGGCTGTGACACTGTGGTGTCATCACCAGCTTGTGGCTCTCCTGAGTCTCCAAGACCTGCTGATACCAGCAGTCTCATTCAAAAAGAGCTAAACTGTCGCACTCCATGGAAAATTCTTTCCACACCCTGGTCTAGCAACTGCCTCACCCTAAAGTGCTCTAGGCAACCCTGAGATAGGATCATGACCTCTGACCATGAGATCCTTCTGCTCATCAGAAAGCAAGCAGCACTTGGACCCACCTGCCGGACATAGAAGCCAGGCTGCCAGAAGGACACCGAACAACAAACTCAAAGAAAAAAATTTCTCTTTGTTAGACTGCCAGGAGAGAGCATTTCTCCATGACAGTCCCAGCCTAGTCCCGCCTCCCTCACTCATGTGAGAAGACTTAGCAAATATTCAGTTCTCACTTCTATTGCATCAGGATTTTGTTTCCAACAAAAATAAAATAATGTATATTTTATAGTATTATAATAAATGCACAATGTTAATATATAATAATGAACCCTAAGCCGGGTGGTGGGTGTGGTGGTACACACCTTTAATCCCAGCACTTGGGAGGCAGAGGCAGGCAGATCGCTGTGAGTTCGAGGCCAGCCTGGACTACAAAGTAAGTCCAGGCTACACAGAGAAACCCTGTCTTGAAAAGCCAAAAAATAAAAAATATAAAAAAACAAAAACAAAAAACCAACCAAACAAAAACACCCTATTTTCAGTATGGAGCCAGTGCTGTGCTCCCAGATAACGTCTAGTGACAAGTTCTGAAGCCAATCTCACAGAGCTTAGGGAAAGTCATCCTGGTGGCCCTTGCTCTGAGACCGTGACTTCATAGGACAGTGCTCATCCTATTTACCCCATGTGTAATATGTAATGTTGAAGAGTTTTGAGTGTCATTTTTATGTTGGAAGCTGCTAATCTGCACTTCCTATTTACTCAGCTAATTAATTTTATTCCTTCTTAAGTCTCTGATGAGGTTGAAGACAGTGAAACATTGTGAGTATAACATGAATATAATGATTGTTCTGTGGTTCTTGTATGTGTATATTGTATACTGGAGTAATAATATAAATGTATTGGTAAAAGGTGGTTTTTTTCTTTTTAGACTAAAAAGGGGAATTGTGGAGGAATGTCTTGAGTGGATGTAAGAACAGTCAATAAAGTGCTGTTTAGCCAATAGCTGGGCAGAAGGACAGGAAGTAGAAGGTGGAACTTCCTGGAGAGGGGACAGAGCCAAGTTTGGCAGTTGAGAGGGAGAGGAAGATGGTTGACAGTTGACGGGGAAGTAGAGAGAAATCTCTGAGGATCATAGTGGCAAGTGATTGGGATATATGTATGATACGAGGTTTAGAGTAGTTTATGTTAGGTTACGAGTAGATTAGAATCAATTTAGAGTCTACTGGCATAGTGCTGGCAGCCTTAAAGTAATGTTTCAGACTCTGTGTCAGTTACTGGCTTCTTAGGCCTAACCGATACAATTTCATGTACCACATTAGGCTGGAAGTTGAAACACTATTGCCTTATCTTAGATTCAAACACGCTTTGTGTATTGAGACCTCAAACTCCTGACAACCCTCCTGCTTTAACCTTCTGAATATTAGAATTATCTGCTCAGACAGACACTGTTTCTCTCTCTGCCTCCCTCCCTCCCTCCCTCCCCCCTCTCTCTCTCTTTCTCTCTCTTTCTTTCGTATACAAATTCAGGTTTATTTGGAGCAGCTCTCAACCACCATGCAAGTAAAGGGAGCAGAGAGGGAGAGGAGGAGAGAGAGAGGTGCATGGAGAAAGAGAGAAAAGAAGAGGAGGAAGAAAGAGAGAGAAAGTCAGAGAGAGAAAGAGAGAGAGAGAGAGAGAGAGACAGGAGTGACAGTCTTTATTTCTAACTCTAAGAAGTGGCTACAGTGCTGACGTGGCTACCAGGCCCTGCTTTGCTCCACAACCAAAGAAATACACCAGAGATGGGCATATTCCTGTGATCCAAGCAAGGGGAGGAGGATCACAAACTCACGGCGGCCCTGAGATACATATGTAAAGCCGGCTTTGCTAAACAGCACTGACTTGGGCCCAAAGGCAGCTCTAACTGAACACAGGAAGAAAGCAGACTCTTCTGCCCGCATTTTATGCCTGTGTCCTTTGGATCAACTGCTCATCTCTCCCTATAGGCATGCTAACATGTTAATCACTCAAGGGTTTCCTGTCTACCCTATCTCTTCAAGGGAGAAGGCAGAGGTGAGTGATTGTCCTTGGATTCTAATCACTGTAGACTCTCCTAGGACAGAGGACCACTGTCCACAATGGTGGAGATCACACTCTGGGGCAGGAGTGGCCATTCTGCCCAGACGGTGGTGGCGGCACAGCCTAGTCTACAAAACAAAGACTAGATAGTGAGATCTTGTCTCAAAAGAGGGCATCAAATTTTAAAATTCAGTTGGATCCAAATAGGCAGTTATCGTCTTTGGGCTATCCTGGAAAACCAGAACAGAGACAAGGAGCCCACATCCAAACAAGGATGCTTAATTATGCATAACTTTTCTTCTGTGCGAGCTTTCTCCACACCCAAAGCTCAAGTCAGTGCCGAGAGGTGGACTTGATGGGCTGTCCTCTGTTGTTTTTGTTTTTGTTTTCTGAGACAGGGTTTCTCTGTGTGGCCTTGGCTATCCTGGACTCACTTTGTGGACCAGGCTGGCCTCGAACTCACAGCGATACACCAGCCCCTGCCTCCTGAGTGCTGGGATTAAAGGTATGTGCCACTGGGTTGTCCTCTGAACTCCTGCATTTATTCCTTTCCCCAGTGTGGTCACATTGAATCTCCTCTTTCAGGTTTTTTGTTTGTTTTGTTTGAGACAAGCTTTCTCTTTGTAACTGGCTGTCCTGGACTCACTCTGTAGACCAGGCTGGCCTTGAACTAACAGAGATCTGCCTGCCTCTGCCTCCTAAGTGCTAGAATTAAAGGTGTGTGCCACCATGCCTGGCCTCTTTCAAGGATTATTATGTGTTTGTATGTTTTGCCTGCATGTATGCTTGTGTACCATGTGCATGTTGGTGCCTGTAGAGGCCTGGAGTTTCAGTAGTAAGCCACCTCTCCAGCCCCCTCAGTTTCCTCCTTCCTTCTTTTCTTTTCTTTTTCCTTTGTCTAGCCTGGAACTTGATATGTAGCCCAGGCTAGCCTGTGACTCCACCTCCAGAATGCTGGAATGAACAACTCTTCTTGCTTTTTGAGGCAGGGTCTCACTGTTCTCAAGCTCCCTGTATAGCCGAAGATGACTTTGAATTTTAGGTCCTTCTGTCTGGTCCTCCTGAGCGCTGGGATGGCAGGTGTGTAAGCCACCCTGCTGTTTGAGGAGCTCTGGGGATCAGGTTTCTTTGTAGCTTTAGAACTGGGAAATGTGAGCCCTCTGATTGTGCCACTTTCTCAAGATTGTTTTGGATAGTCCCTATCCTTTTTCATAGGAGTTTTACAGTCAGTTTGTTCATCCACACAAACATAGGTAGTAGAAATTACCATTTAAAAAAAAAATTCTTTAGCTGTGTGTGTTATGGTGTATGTGCACATGTGCAGGTGTGCCTGCCTGTGCCCTGTGCTGAGGCCAGTGGCTGTTCTCTGGCACTTTCAATCTTACTTCCTTGAGAGTGGCTCTCACTGAACAGAGTCACACTGCATGTCAGCAGGCTTCACACACCCTCCTGTTCCCCCACACAGCGCTGGTGTGACAGGAAACCATGTAGGTTTTTTTTTCATGGGTGCTGGGGATTTGAACCCAGGTCCTTATGCTTGTATAACTAGTGTTCTCAGCCCAAATCTTTACGGCTCTCTTGGAGTGATCTTTTTGTGCACTGTGGAAAGACTGTCTTTTATTATTCAAATGCTGACTTCTGTACCAGCAGAGAGCTGATTACAGGCTGGACTTTGTATTGTTATCCTTTGTTGCATCATATTTTTGTAAATATACACTTTCTCCACCTTCTGATTGGTTTGATGAAAGAGCTGAATGGCCAAATGGCAAAGGCAGGAAAGAGAAGCAGGACTTCTGGGCAGAGATAGAAACTCTGGGGAAAAAAATCAGGCATGAAAAGGAGTCGTCAGGCTGAGGAGTGGTGCCACACACCTTTAATTTCAGCACTTGGGAGGCAAAGGCAGGCGGATCTCCGTGAGTTCGAGGTCAGCCTGGGCTAGAGAGCAAGTTCCAGGACAGCCAGAGCTGTTACACAGAGAAACTTTGTTTCAAAAAACAAACAAACAAAAATATATATGTCAATTTAAGATAAGAGTTAGTTAAGAACAAGCCAAAGCATTAATAATTAATAAAAAGGTCTGCATGTCATTATTTGGGAATTGGTGATCTGAAGAAAATCCTGTTTTCCTGCCCTGAACCCTGACCTTGAATTTCTGATTCTCCTGCTTCCTCCTCTTGAATCTAGGACTACAGGTATAGGCTACTAGGACTACAGGTGTGGGCTACTAGGACTATAGGTGTAGGCTACTAGGACTACAGGTGTAGGCTACTAGGACTACAGGTGTGGGCTACTAGGACTACAGGTGTGGGC
>OU015745.1:24279014-24388152 GCA_907169655.1 Acomys percivali
AGGACTACAGGTGTGGGCTACTAGGACTACAGGTGTGGGCTACTAGGCTCAGCTTATGTAGCACTGAAAATGGAACTCAGGGATTTGTCTAGACCAGGCAAACATTCTGCCAACTGAACTATCTCCCTAATCCATTAAAAAAAAAAATACCCAGGCAAGAAATAGAGTATCACTACTCCTCGGCAGCCATGTAGCCCACATTTTGGTCTATCTGCCCCAATTCATTCATCATTTTCCTCCCTCTTTCTCTCCCTCTCCCTTTCTCTCTGGGTAGGCTAGCCTGGACCTCATTATGAAGCCTAGGTTAGCCTCAGACTCCCAGTGAACTTCTTGCCTCAGTCTTCAGAGTTCTGGACTTCCAGGTGAGGACCCAGGTTGGATTTCTGAGGAATGAATAAAAGTGAATGGATGAGGAGAAAACAACTGCTATGTCCTGGGAATTAAATCAGAATTCAGTCTGTGTTGCCTGTTGATAATTAAAACAAACAAACAAACAAACCAGGAATTGAATCTTTACACTGTACTTTATTTAGACAGCTGGCAATCCTGGAGCATATTTTACAGGGAATCAGAAGAAGGTAATAAATCAGTCCAAGGTTTAACCTCGCCCTTCTGGCCAGGCCGTTGGCCTTGCCTCTGACATTCCACTTTTCTTTCCTAATGGTTGGTTCGGTTGCGGAGGGCTCGCATACACTAAGGCCACCCAGTTTTGTATTCCTCCTGAGCCTCCATTTGGATAACATCTAGCTTGAAGGTTAACTTGGAACAAACAAACCATCAGTGGAGGATACATGTGGGTTACAGCAGCGTGCACACTCTAAACCCTTCCCACAAAATGAAGCATGACTGTGCTCTTACAGTATAGCATACAAAGTGCCCCCATTTCTCCTCTATCAGAAGTGGCAGGAAGATAACACCTGGTACATGGGGGTAATCAAGGTAAACTTTTGGAGAGGCATGTTAGGGACAAGTCCTCTGCAAGAGCAACAAGTGCTCTTAACCACTGAGCCATCTCTCCAGCCCTGCTAGCTTTTAAGTTGAGCTAAGTTTAAAAACTCTTTGGAGCCGGGTGTGGTGGCACACACCTTTGATTCCAGCATTCGGGAGGCGGAGGCAAGTGGATCTCTGTGAGTTTGAGGCCAGCCTGATCTACAAAGAGAGTCCAGGGCAGCAGTCAGAGCTGTTAAACAAAGAAACCCTGTCTTGGGGAAAAAAAAGGAGAGAGAGAGAGAGAGAGAGAGAGAGAGAGAGAGAGAGAGAGAGAGAGAGAGAGAGAGAGACCCTATCTCAAAAAACAAAAAACAAAACCTCTTTGGAAGTTCCACAATCTGTCCCTAACATGCCATTTCCAGCACTTACATAATTGCTTACAACCATCTGTGACCCCCGTTACAGGGAATCCAACAGGCACACATGGTGCGCATAGATGGAAGCGAACAAAATATTCATACACACAAAGTAAGTAAGTAAGTAAATTAAAAAAAAAATTAGTATTGGCAGTAGTCTATTTGAATGTACTCCTGATGACAGAAAAGGCCAACCAGGAACTTACTGCCATCATTGAGAAAGGTACCTCAGCATGTAACCGTGGGAAGGGCAGACCGTCTCCAAGCTGTTGAACTACCCAGAGCATAATCATAGACTGGGGCTGTGGGGTGATGCACAGACAGACGCCTGACACTCTCCAGAGTGGAGCTGTATCCCAGAGGAGAAGCATTGCAAATGCCTAGAGGTTTGATGCTGTCCCTAGCAGAGTCACATGCCTCCTAAAAGTGCCTGCTAATTAGCCGGTGGAGTCAGCAGCTGCCTCTGATCTAACCCTGGATGTGATGGCTAATCTTGGCTGTCGACTTGTCCGTGTCTGGAGTCAACGAAAACCCAAACTGCTGGGCACTCCTGTGAGGGATTTTCTTGGTCACATTGTTTGAATCGGGAAGACAAACTCTAAATCTGGGTGGCACCTTCTGGTGGCAGCCCAGATAGAGTGACATGGAAGAAGATGGCTTTGCGCTTTGCCTGCTGCCCCCACGCGCACTGGTGAGTCCATCTGTCCTGCTGCTCTTGCATTCCTTCTCGGACATTAGAGCCTGTTCTCTGGGATTCCAACATAGACAGAAGACTACAGCTCTCCAGGAGCCCTCCAGGCCTCCAGCACCAGATGGGGACGCTGAGACGTCCAGCCTTATGGGCCCAACAGCTGCTGCATTCTTGGACTCTAGTGTGAGGTGGCTATTGCTGGACGACTGGAACGGTATCTTGTAAGCCAAATCGTGTGTGTGTGTGTGTGTGTGTGTGTGTGTGTGTGTGTGTGTGTGTCTATCATCTATTTACCCATTTGTATTACTTCCGTTACCTTAGGGACCTCTAATACACTGAACTTGAAAACCACGCATCAGGGCAGTTTAGAAAGCAATAGGAGCCAGGGGTGGTGGTGCACATGTTTAATCCCAGCACTCGGGAGGCAGAATGAGTTCACGGTGAGTTCAAGGCCAGCCTGGTCTACAAAATCGAGGCCAGGACAGCCAGAACTGTTACACAGAGAAACCTGTCTGGGGTGGGGGGCGGCAGGAAGAAAAGAAAACAATAGGGAAAGCAGGGCTGTAGAGACAGCTCAGCAGTTAACAGCATGACCTGCTCCTGAGGACTGAGTTTGGCTCCTAACTCCAGTTTCAAGAGATCTGATGACTCCAGATTCCGAGAGCACCTGAACTCATGTGCATATACCCCACATTGCCATCACACACACATACACACACACACACACCCCTAAAATTGTTTTTTTAATCTAAAAAAAAAAAAAAAAACTAGGGAAACCAGTGCAAAGCAGATCACTAACTCTAACAGGGTAAGCAGTAGTTCCTTTCTTTCCCTCTCTTTCTTTTTTTGGGTTTGTTTTTTCAGACAGGGTTTCTCTGTGTAATAGGCCTGGCTGTCCTGGACTCTCTTTGTAGACCAGGCTGGCCTCAAACTCACAGAGATCCACCATCTCTGCCTCCCTACCATGCCTGGCATTCTTTCTTTTTTTTTTAAAGAAGATTTTATTATTTTTAACTGTGTCTGTGTGTGAGTTTGTGCCTGCAAAGGCCAGAAGGCACTGGACCACCTGGAGTTGGAGTTACAAGTGGCTGTGGAATGACTGGCTTGGGTTCTCAGAACTAAATTCTGGTCCTCTGCAAGGGCATGCCTGTTCTCACCTGCTGAGCCATCTCCTTAGATCCCCTAAGTGTCTTTTTTTTTTGGGAGGGGGAGAGGCGGGTTTGAGACACGTCTCTCTGTGTTAGCCTTGGCTGTCCTGGACTCACTTTGTAGACCAGGCTGGCCTCAAACTCACAGTGATCCAACTGCATCTGCCTCCTGAGTGCTAGGATTAAAGGCTTGACTGAATTCTTAAAAAGTTTTTCTTTCCTTATTCCACCAAATGCTAAAATAATCCGAGAGACTTTTTATTTTACTGGGTTGGATTTTGTTTCACTTGAGACAGAATTTGGTTATGCAGCTCAGTGTGTCCTCAAATTCCCAATCCTAGGGCTGGGAATGTAGCTCAGTTGATATAGTGCTTGCCTCACCTGCGCAAAATCTTGGGTTGGATTATCAATGGTTGGTT
Source organism: Acomys percivali (assembly GCA_907169655.1). Classification (NCBI taxonomy): domain Eukaryota; kingdom Metazoa; phylum Chordata; class Mammalia; order Rodentia; family Muridae; genus Acomys; species Acomys percivali. The sequence goes on from OU015745.1 coordinate 24,282,619, forward strand.
ACTATCATAACTGTAGCAGGCCTCAATCTGCCTGGCCAGTTGGTACTGTAGTACACAGAGCCCATAGCCAAGTAAGACTGTTGCTGACAATTTTCTCCCAGCAATATGAGGATAGTCCATAGGGAAGAAGATACTAGATTAGCTCAGGCCTGATTTCTCTATTTGGACAGGCATGTGTTACCTTCAACAACAGAATTTTATCATTTAGCCCAGGTGGGCAACCAACAGCTGTGGCAGTTGTCTGTACTGTTTCAGGAGGCCTCAGGGATTTCTCTGACTTTTGTTTTTTGAGACAAGGTCTGTTCTAGTTTTTTTGATTGTTATGTTGACTCAATCCAGTCTTCTGAGAGGACAGCCTCAGTCAATTACCTATATCACATTGACCTACGGGCATGTCTGGGCAGATGGTCCTGGGCTGTAAAAGAAAGCTGCCTAACCTGGGTGAGTGGTGTACACCTTTAATCTCAGCACTTGGGAGAGAGAGGCAGGTGGATCTCTGAGGTGGAGGCCAGCCTCGTTTACAGAGTGAGTTCCAGGATAGCCACCAGGTCTACATAGTGAGACCCTGTCTCAAAAACAAAACAGAAAGCTGCCTAAGCGTGGGTCTGTGCGGCAGCCAGATAGCAGCACTCTGCCACAGTTTCCCTTCAAGTTCTTGCTAGAGTTCCTCCCCTCAAGTCCCTCAAGTGTGAGCCAAATAATCCCCAAGATGCTTTTGGTCATGTTTTATCAGAGCAACAGAAAGAAACTAGAACACAGTCTTACTATGGAGTTCAATAATCCTTCAGCCCTGCCTCCTGAGTGACCAATTCATAGAGATCTGCCTGTGTCTGCCTCTGAGCGCGCATCACTGAGTCTGGTTCTTCCCCCGCCACCCCCCCCCCCGCCCCCGCCCCCCAGGACAGGGTTTCTCTGTGTAGCCTTGGCTGTCCTGGACTCTCCTTGTAGACCAGGCTGACCTCGAACTCACAGAGATCCACCTGCCTCTGCCACCCAAGTGCTGGGATTACAGGCATGCCCCACCGCACCCTGCTGTGGTTCTGGTTCTTAAACTAACATTTACAAAACCTTTTATTTTATTTTTTATTTTTTTATTTTTCCTGAGTGTATTCTTGTGCTCCAGTTTGAAGTTTTCGTTTCTTCAGTTTCTTTTGGGATGGCCTTTCCTCTGGCTTAGGCATAGTCTGTTCTTTTGAGTGAGGCTCACTTCAGTGTGGTAGGGAAGTCAGGTGTGGGTTGACTTGAACACGAGCTTGGTAAGTGTAGTGATGCATCTTGGGGCTTTGCTCACTTGGGTCTATTAGATGACTGGAGAATCTGTGTTTGCGTCCTCACCCTTAGCACTGTTCTCTGCATTTGGAAGCAGGTACGGTAAAAATTCAGCCCTCTTTTGGAGCCACTGACCCTGGGCCAAGTTTCATCATTTGGCTTCCAGCGCCATTGTTATCCTGCCAAGAATGGTACACACTGCTTCTTTATAGTGGTATCTTACAGATACTTGGCTTTTCAAACAATGTGTACCCTAATGGTCTGGGCAGCTTCATTGATACTCTTAAAGTGAAAGTGAATATTTGAACCTCTTGTTTTACATGACTTCATAGGGTTTTCTAAGAGAGTAATGAACCATTTTTATAGGTCAACCCCAAACTGCTAACAGTAGGAAGGAATCGACGTTCTCCCCGCCCCCCCCCCCCCCCTTCTTGTCTTTTCTTCCTGAGACAGGGTTTCTCTGTGTTATCTTGGCTGTTGTGGACTTGCTTTGTAGACCAGGCTGGCCTGGAACTCACACTGATCTATCTGCCTCTGTCTCTGGAAGTGCTGGAATTAAAAGCATGTGCCACCATGCCCAGCTTGTTTTGGTTTTTGAGGCAAGGTTCCTCTGGGTAGTCCTGGCTGTCCTGGAACTAGCTCTGTAGCCCAGGCTAGCCTCGAACTAACTCAGAGATCCACTTACCTCTGCCTCTAAAGTGCTGGGATTACAGACATGAGGCAATAAACCCCGTGGGAATTAACGTTCTTTTTTCTTTAGCCTTCATCCCCACCACAGCTTCTCCTCCCTCCTTTCCTCCCAGGCCCTCCCTCAAATCTCCCCTCTCACCCAGATCCATTCCTTCTTTGTTTCCCTTCAGAAAAGGGCAGGCCTCCCTTGGATATCAACTAAGCAATGGCATCTCAAGTCCCAATAAACCCAGGCACATCCTCTCACATCAAGGTTGGCAAGGCAACCCAGTAGAAGGAAAAGAGTCCCAAAAGCAGGCAACAGAGTCAGAGACAGCCCCCTGCTCACTGTTAGGAGTCCCATAAGAACACCAAGCTATACAACCATAACATCTATGCAGAGGACTTAGGTCAGATTGTTCAGTCTCCATGAGTCCCTATAAGCCCTGGTTAGTTGACTGTGTGGGCCGTTGTCTTATGGTGTCCCCCTCTGGCTCCTACAGTCCTTTCTCCCCATTTTCTGCAGGATTCCCTAAGCTCTGCCTAATGCTTGTCTTTGGATCTTTGCATCTGCTCCCCTCGGTTGCTGGATGAAGCCTCTCTCTGAGTATAGCAGAGTATCATTAAGAATCATTTCATTGACTTTTTTAAAAAAAGTCTTATTTGATTCTATTTTAGGTCTCTGGGCTTTTCAGACCCTGGCTCCTGGCCCTCCGGGCAGTGTCAGGGCTGGGCTCCCCCTCATGCGCCATGGGCCTCATGCTCAACCAGTCATTGTTGGCCACTCCCATAAGCTCTGCACCACCTTTACCCCAGCACTTCTTGTAGACGGGACATATTGTAGGTTGAAGGCTGATGTCCCAATCCCTCCACTGGAAGCCTTGCCTGGTTACAGAGGCTGTCTGGTTCAGCCTCTGTATCCCCCACCAGTAGGAGTATTTGCTAGGGCCATCCTTGTAGATTCCTGGGGTTTCCACTTCACCCCTGAAATGCCCCCTAATTCCAGTCATCTCTCCCAGTACTCTCTCCCTCCCTCCCCCTCCCCACCTCATCCCTCCTGTTTCTATCCCCTCCCCTAGTTTACTCTCTATATCTATTTTATTTTCTCTTCCCAGGGAGATTCATGACCCCTACCTCAATCCCTTGAATGTTCTTGTTACTTAGCCTCTCTGGGTCTGTGGATTGTAGCATTATTATTGTTTACTTTAGGGCTAATATTCACCTATAAGTGAGTGCACACCATGTTTGTCTTTCTGGGTCTGGGTTGCTTCACTCAGGATGAGATTTTCTAGTTCCATCAATTTCCCTGTGTATTTCATAATGTTATTGTTTTTTGAACAGTTGAGTAATACTCCATTGTGTAAATGTACCACATTTTCTTTAACAGTTCTCCAGTTGAGGGATATCTAGGTTGTTTCTAGTTTCTGGCTCTTATGAACACAGTTGAGCAAGTGTCCTTGGGGTAGGATGGAGCGTCCTTTGGGTATATGCCCAGAAGTGGTATATCTGGGTCTTGAGATAGATTTGGGAATTAACAGTCTTATTAAGCTCTCCAGTTGTGGTGGTGTATGCCTGTAATTCCAGCGCTCAGGAGTCTGAAGCAGGGGGATCATTATAAACGTGAGGCCACCTAGCTTACACAGTGAGTTCCAGGCCAGCCAGGGCTACATAAGGAGATCCTATCTCATAAACAAACAAATAAACAATCCCAACCTCCTATCTATTTTCTTTATTTGCATGGGAAGAAGAAAGAAGAAAAAACACCTCAGGCATGGAGTGATGGTTCAGTAGTTAAGAGCAGTGGGCCTCTGAGTTCAGTTCTCAGTATCCACAGGTCAGGTACTTCATAATCACCTGTAACTCCAGCACCAGGGCGGTGTGTGTGTGTGTGTGTGTGTGTGTGTGTGTGTGTGTGTGCGCGTGCGCGCGCGCCCAGTGCCTCTGGAGTATACATTGTCCCTGAAACAAAACAGGTCTTGAGAAGTTTTTGACTTGACTGCCAATGGCACCTGTGCTGTAGCACCGTAGTCCACTCTCTTCTTTTCTTAATGTACTGGACATTTTCTTTGTAAAAAGGTAAAAACTTCTTGCACAGACATATGCCACATATTAGGACTGTAATAATAGAAAGGCATCTTTGTTCCTCTAGTTTAGTGACCATTGTCACACTCCCAGGATAGTCCATGGATCTGGTTAAGATCCTAGTGTGTCAAACTTGGGCTGGGTTACAGGCATGTTCCCACTGTGGCTGCCACGGCTCTTCTTTTGCTACATGATTTAGGGAAAATTATATATATATATATATTTTGTGCTTTAGTTTCCTTATTTGGTTTTTTTGTTTGATTTGGTTTTGTTTTGTTTTTTTTCAAGACAAGATTTCTATGTGTAGTCCTGGCTGTCCTGGACTTGATTTGTAGACCAGGCTGCCTTGAAAACACAGAGATCAGAGTTCAGGTTGCCTCTTCCTCCTGAATGCTGTGATTAAAGGCCTGTCCCACCTTTCCCAGGCCCAGTTTCCTTATTTGTAAAATGGGGACAAAACCCGGTTATTTAAGAGGCATGGTAGCATACACCTGTAATCTTAACCCTTGAGAAGCTGAGGTAAGTGGAATATTATGAGTTTGAGGCGAGCCTGGGCTCTAGTGTGAGTGCTAGCCCAACCAAGACATCATAACAGGATGTTCTGTAAAGGAAAAAAAAAAAAAAAGCTGGGTGAGATGCACACACCTGTGATCCCAGCACTTGGGAAGCAGAGGCAGGTGGATCTCTGTGAGTTTGAGGCCAGCCTGGTCTACAAAGCCTGGACAGCCAAGGCTAAACAGAGAAACCCTGTCTCGAAAAAAACAAAAACAAAAACAAAAACTAAACCAAACCAAACCAACCAACCAACCAACAAAAAACCCTAAAGAAACAAACAAACAAAAATCAATGAAAACAACAACAATCAGTTATCTACCTCCTGGGACAGGAAGAAGCAAGGTCATGCCAGTCCTCTCCCACTGTGTATGGCAGCCTGCAGGAGCCAGCCAAACATGACAAGGGAATTATCATCATAATAACAGTCTTGCCTGACATGGGGACCACTCTCTGTGTGCTAGGGCTGCTCAGTCAGCAGGCAGGCAAGTGTGCAGACAGGAAGGGTTGTGGGGAGGAGGAGGGTGGAAGGAAGTGTGGCAACCCCATGAAGGCAGAGGTTACAGGGTACTGTGCCTGCCAACTGGGGAAAGCTCTGACTCATGAGAAGCCTGGTGTCACTGTGTGTCTATCGGGTGGGGAAAGGTGGAGTCGCTGTGGGACTTGGCATTTGTTTCCCCACAAACATGTGTCTCTGACAGGACCAGGTTTGTGGGACTGTAAAAAAAAATGTGTTAAACCAAAAGTGTGTGTGTGTGTGTGTGTGTGTGTGTAGTTTGGGGCTTGAACCCAGAGCATCTGGGCAAGTCCTCTACCATGGTGTTCCAGCTCCAAATCAATATGCTTGAGACCAGATTCCCTGAAGTCAAAAAGTTTAAGCCATTACAGAGACTAGCTAGAAAAAGGACCAAGTCCTGGGACAGGTTCGCAAGTGTCGGTGAAGGCACCAACAAGAAGGCTAGGCAGCAGCTGGAGACGCACGCCCCATGACTTCCTTCTCATCTCTTACACTGAGTTTCCCTCCTTCCCTTCTTTCTGTTCTCCTTTTGTTCTGGGTCTGTTTGTGGTACTTAGGCACAGCTACACCTGGCCAGTAACCCACAAACCGCTGGAGTCTTTATTTTGCAGTACTGGTGACGGGTAGAACCTATGGCCTTGGGCATGGGTTCCCACTAAGCCACTCTCACAGCCTTGACACATGATCTTTTAAAACAGAGTTCAAGAAGATCATCTTACTGTTTCTGTAAGAATTGTGCCTTTTTGCTTTTGCTTCTTGTCTAAGCAAAAGTAATCAGAGAACCGGCTCTGAGGCAGACTGCCTTGGCCCCACAGCCCTGCATGGGGAGATCATTTAGTCTTTTGAACTCATTTCCAGATTGGTTCTGTTTCCTCTCAGCAAATGCCTGCCAGTTCTTGGTTTCTACTTCTGCAAACTGACCCTTTACCAGATTGCACAGATGCAAGAACAAAACCTTGGTAATTTGATGTTAGAATTTTCATCAAACTATGCTACAAACCTAGGTTTTAACCCAGCTGGGACGTGCATGCCTGTGCTCCAGAACCTGGGAAGCCGAAGCGAGATTGTGGTTTATGAGCTTGGGGCCAGTCTAGACTACAGGGCAAGATCCTGATCCCTGACTCAGTGTACCAACAAAAAAATCCAAGTCCAAAACTCCAAATAAACAAGCAAACCCCAATAACCCCTCTAAAACCCCAAAACGGTAATAATAAAAAAAACCTGTGCCCGAGTTCTGGTTTAGCTATACATTACCTCCAAGCTACTTCCAGGTGAAAACCCTCTTGATATTATGGGTTTTACATTTTATCTCAACAGTAGCTAGGCATAGTGGCCATTGCCTGCAACACCAGCACGCTGGTGGCAGAAGCAAGGGCAGTTCCGGGCAAGCCTGCACTACATAGGTGAGTTCAAGAGCAACATAGAAATCAGCACAACAACAGTATTTTGTGTGGGTGACAGATTAAGGAGTAGTGGAGCACACATCTTGACTTTTTCCTTACCACCACCACCACCATCACCCTGATAGCCTTTTAGAAAGGGTCTTTCTCTGTAGCTCAGGCTGCCCTGAAACTGATGACATTTCTAATGCCACAGTCTTCCAAGTGCAGGAGGGTGACCAAGCCAGACTTGAGACAGAAGTTAATTACAGAGGGGTGCATTTTTTTGTATGCAAGGCGTACCTCAATGAAGCTTTTTGTATAATTGCTTTTATCTTGTGTTTTAGATTTTTAAAAAACTACATTTACTTTTGTGTGTTTGCAGGTAAGCCTTAAACTCATATGTAGACCAGGTTGGCTTTGAATTCCAGAATCCTACCTAAACCCTCTCACTTTGAGATTACAGATGTGTCTGATGAATAAAGCTTTTATTTTTAGAGCTAAAAATAGAGGTAGTTTATTAAGAAACGTGTTTAAGCCAGGCATGGGGGCACACGCCTTTAATCCCAGCACCTGGGAGGCAGAAGCAGGTGGATCGATGTGAGTTGGAGGCCAGCCTGGTCTACAAAGTGAGTCTAGGACAGCCAGGGCTACACAGAGAAACCCTGTCTCAGAATCAAAACAAAACAAAACAAAACATGTTTAAAACATATTTCAAAGGGTGGAAGTGGGCTGACAAGCTAGGAACACAGGTGCTCAAAAGCTGATTTTAGCTGGTGTGCTGGTACTTGTCTTTAAGCCCAGCACTGGGAGGCAGAGACACGTGGATCTCTGTGAATTCCAGGCCAGCCTGCTCTACACAGTGAGTTCCAGGGCAGCCAGGGAGAGAGACCCTGCCTCAAAAAGAAAAAAGTTGATTTTATAGACTGCAAAAGGTTAGTGAAGCTTCTAGCACACACCCATGAAGCGTTGCTAAATGTTACACATTTGTCACTCACTTGGGGCTCGTTCATGGGTGAGGACTGGGGGTTACAGGTACATCTTCCCTCTCCTTCCTTCTCCTTCCTAGTCTCCATCCCTTCCCACTGGCAAGTGCATTCATAAAGTTGTCTGTGTCCTTTTTGTCTAGTCACAACATGTGTCTGGATTGGGCCTGAATCCCAGTGGTAGAGCGTTTACGCAGTATACATGAGGCTCTGGGGTTGACCAAGAACAACAACAAAAGCTTCACACACTCAGACACATTCACCTTTTGGGGAGGTTGCACAGGCCACACTTATGCAATGAGTCAGTGAGCTGCATTGCCAACAATAATGTTCTGTCTTACGAGCTTTCCCCAGGGCTACACTAACTACCTGTGCTTGAGGAGCTGCTAATGCAATTTATATAATTATGGGAGTGTTTATACTGAGGTTAATTCTCAGTTTTCAACGTTGGGGCAATTTGGCACAAATGGGAATTTAGTATGTTATGACATCTCTACAAGTGTTTAAAGGTGCATTGCTTATAAGCTTTCAAATCCAAGATCAATGTGCTTTTAAATAGTATAGCTACTTGACTGATAGCAGTGTGATTGCAAGCATCGAAGAGTGCAGTTCTTGTGTGTCTGCATGTGTTTATGTATGGGGTGGGGTCTGGCATGTGTACCCCAGAGGCCAACACTGGGTGTCTTCTACAACAGCTTTCTTATTTTTATTTTATTTTTTTTGTATTTTCAGGACAGGGTTTCTCTGTGTAGCCTTGGCTGTTGGAAACCAAAACTAGTCCCTGATATTGCTGGCCAAAGCAGTGAGTTTCAAGTTCAAGGAGAGACCTTGACTCAAAAATAAGAAAGCTGAGCTGAATGGTGGTGGCACAGCCTTTAACTCCATCACTCAGGGAGGTTTTTTTTGTCTTTTATTTTGACTGTTTCTAGCTTTATTTTTTTGGTCCCTCCTTTTTTAAAAAGATTTAATTATTATTTGTATAGTGTTCTATTTGCATGTACACCTGCGCATCTCATTATAGATGGTTGTGAGCCACCATGTGGTTGCTGGGAATTGAACTCAGAACCTTTGGAAGAGCAGCTGGTGGTCTTAACCTCTGAGCTATCTCTCCAACCCTTGGCTCCACCTTTTGTATTGTCTAGATTTCTCTCTGTTTCTCTTTGTGTCTGTCTGTCTGTCTGTCTGTCTCTGTCTCTCTGTCTTGGTTTCTCTGCACCTCTTTTAGCTTCCCTGCTTCTCAGGACTTTTTATACCTTTTGAATTCTGCTATGACGTCTTAACCCTTTACATGGCTATCATGTGGCTATCATGGCAAGTGGGAACACTGGGCAAACTGATGCCATTGAAACCTCCATACCTTGTGAATTTATTGCTAGTCAATAAATTCTGACAATGGTGGGAAGATATAAATGTGTTTGTCTATGTTTCTGACATAGCACACTCATGACACTTACTTATTTATTGAGGTATGCTCTCCCTACATACCTCAGGCTGGCCTTAGCCTCCCAGTCCTGGACTTACAGGTATGGACTTCCATGCCCTGCTTGTAATTTTTGGTTGTGAGCCTAGCCTTTAATGGTTGAGCCATCTCTCCAGCCCCTCTGCTTGTAATTTTAAGCCACAAATACAGGTATCTTAAGACTATACACTGATTTTGGTTTCCTATGGCAGAATAATTGTTCCCATTAATTATAGTAATTGTTGGGCTGGAGAGATGACTCAGTGCTCAAGAGGACCTGGGGTTTGATTCTCTGGACTTCCATGAGAGATCCAGTCCTCTGTAGGCACTGTATACACATGGTACATACACATACATGCAGGCACAATATCCACACACATAAAATAAAGTCAATCTTGAAAAGTTTGAAAAAAAAAACCAACACAACCAATTGTCCTGAGCAGAAAACAACTTTTCTTCATAGGAGAAGCACAGAAACCACTTCCAAACTGGAGTTTAAACTCACAATAATATCTAGAATTTTAATTTTAATTTTATTTTTTGAGACAAGGTTTCTCTATGTGTATCCCTGGCTATCCTGGACTTGCTTTGTAAACCAGGCTGGCCTGGAACTCACAGAGATCCTCCTGCTGCTGCCTCCTGAGTGCTGGGATCGAAGGTGTGTGCTACTACTGCCCAGCTAGAAATTTTATTTTATTTTACTTATTTATTTATTTATTGGTTTTTCAAGACAGTGTTTCTCTGTAGAACAGCTCTGGCTGTCCAGGAACTCTCCTTCTATAGTTCAGGCTGGCCTCGAACTCACAGAGATCCACCTGCCTCTGCCTCCCAAGTGCTAGGTTTAAAGGCATGTGCCACCACGGCCCAGCTAGAATTTTTATTTCTAATTAGTAGTTGCTCTACCATTTGCTTATGGCTTTAGAATTTTAGATGCATCTTCCATTTTCACTGGCTATTGACTTGACTATCACAAAGGTGACTAAGTCCATTCTAGAAGCAAGTTCATTGTCATTAAGCCAGCCACATGTTAACATGTCCTGAAGCAACATCTGAATTCTATTACTCAACCAGTGTTTTGTCTTCAGTATCAACAATTGACAGAGATGACTGTATCAAACTGGCTGTACCAGAGTTCATGGTTGGGTCATGGTTCCTGGTATGGGGTAAGGTGGAAGGAAATGTCTTTTGTTGCTGCAGGAGATGCGGTACTCATCCCTGTGGATAAAGGGCACACCTTAAGAATGGAGAGGCTGGGCACGGGAACTGGTCCAGTGTGTAAAGGTACTTGTCACCAAGCCTGACGATCTGAATTCAACTCCCAGACCCACATGATGGAGAGAGAGGACAGATTCCACAAAGTTGTCCTCTACTATGGCATCCAAACCCCATTAAAAAAAAAATCTGAGAGAAGAGCTGGGGATGTAGCAATATAGCAAGAGGCTTGACTGAGCACTCATAGGGCCCTAAATTCAGTTTCTAGTGCTGGAAAAACACACAAACAAAACCAACAAAAACACACATGAAGAGAGATTCTGTCACTGAAGATCCACAGCTGGTGTTGGGAGACTCTGGATGTTGCTGAATTCTCTGTGATGTGTGAACAGCTAAGGAGGAGACAACCCATAAATGTCAATAACTAAGTCATGGTCAGGGGAAAATATCTGAAAACAAACAAACAAAGAAACAAAAAGCTTTGAAACATTTGATGGTGTCAGCTAGGTAAAGAGAAAGAGGAAGCCAATGTGGCAATGGGGCTCAGGAGCGGCCCTCCAGGGTAGGGAGAGTAGCAAAGGTCCTTATTTGCTGAGAAGGTGTGAGCATTTTGAGGAAATAAGGTGGTTTGTTTCATCATTATAGAAGCATCAGAAATTGCCTGCAGTGATTGACAATGAGATCACTTCAACAGAGACCAAGGTGAGAGGTAGGAGGGAAAAATGAAGATGTTTGCTTAAAAACCTGTTTCAGCAAAAGGTAGGTTGTTCCTGGAGTAAAGTTCTTTGCCTGGTTAAAGTAGAGTCTTTAAAAGAAAGCAAGGCAGGCCAGATTTGATAGGGAGTTTTGATTTGTTTTGTTTTGCTGAGGCAGGGTCTCATTCTAGCTCTGCCTGACCTGGAACTCATCTTGTGGCCCAGGCTGGCCATGAACTCACAGCAGCTGTCCTATACCAGCTCCCCAAGTGCTAGGAATTTAGTTGTGAGCCCCCATACCTGGCAAGATGTGGATCTTTGGCTCTATCCTAAGTCTGTTTTCCTTAGGGGACTTCTTATATTAAGGCCGGAAAAAAAAATCTGCCTTTTGTCCTATTTAAACTGGTATTATGGACCCTTCCCCCCCCCCCTTAAGTTGGTGATGGAATTGAAGCCTTCAGAGTGGTAGGCAAGCCCTCTACCATTGAACTATATTTCCAGCTGTTGGTCAACTTCTTCATTACCAAATGCCTACACTTGATTTCTGATGTGGAAAGGTCTTTCTCAATCTTTTGTTTTGTTGTTTTGTTTTCTAGTCAGGGTTTCTCTGTGTAGCCCTCGCTGTCCTAGACCTCCCTCTGTAGATCAAGTTGGCCTCAAACTCACAGAGATCATCCTGCCATTGTCTTCCAAGTGCTGGGACTAAAGACATGTATCACCACCACCGGGCGGGGTCTTTCTCAATCTTAGTCTCCAACATTTGCGTCTTTTTTAAAAAAAGAGATACAGTCCTGGAAGCTGTTATGTAGATCAGGCTGACCTGGAACACGCAAGCTCTTCCTGCTTCAACCTCCCTAGTGTTTTTCCTGGTTGAAGAATTTTTCCATCCGTGTCATTCTCCACCCCCCACCTCCCCCCTCCCCAACACCAGACTTCAGCTTCTTAGATGTGAGACCTATTGTGTTCCAACGGCAAGGACAATAAGCTGTGGGCAAAGGCTTCCTCTAAAGTCGAAAATAGAGCTTCTGAGTTTAATGCGTATTAAGTTTTGGCCTGAAGGCTGTGAAAGATAGATTCCTCTTACAACTGAACAGGAAGAAACCATTTTTCTCTGCAAACCAGCTTCTACAGTTTCTTGTTAGGCTCCTATTAAGGCAGACTTCAATAGGAAAGCTCACTAGCCGCAAATCACTCCTTAAGGGTAAACACACAATGCTTAAGTCGTTTGTAATCGACCTTTACTTTTAAGACGATTGAGAATAATTCTGAATTACATAGTTTAAGAGTTCATACATATCTTCTAGAAGTAGTAGGGCATAAGTCATCATACATTAATACAGTAATAAATACAAGCCCTACTGTTTGAGGAAGAGTTGAGTAACGCTTTTGGAATTCCGAAACCTTCACAAGACGACGCCTAGCATTACGTTGGCCTCAGACACAGACACACGCTCCAGCCCGCGTCTTTAAACTGTGGCTAGCACCCATACACATCGAGGGAAGCACCCCCGACCGCGGCGGCCCCCTCCTCCTCTCATCTCTTCGCGAATCATCAAAGAAACAGGGTGAGCACAGCTGAGGCATTCTGCCCGCACTGTTTACATTGTGTTCCGGGCCGAACCACAACTCCCAAGATGCACCGTGGTTCTTGAGCTACCGGAGGGGAGACTTCCGTTTTAGACCACCGCGGCTGCGCACGGGGTGTGGTCTTACTGGCTCGACCCGCCTCGTGCGATGCGCGTCACGGCTACGCGCGGGCGCGGAGGCGGGGAGACGCGGCGGCGGCGGCGGTCGCGGCGGCGCGAGCACAGTTCCGACGCGGTACCGCGGTGGCGGCGGCGGCGGCGGCGGTGGCGGTGGCGGCTCCAGCGAGCGGCCCCCTCCCTCCGCTCACCCTTTCCCCTCCCCGAGGCACTGCTTCCCGAGGCGCTGGAGCCGCGTGGCCAGGCGGCGGCCAACCCGGGTGAGAGGGGCTGTGGCTCGAGCGCGGCTTCCCGGGCTCAGCAGATTGCCGGGGTCGGAAGGAGGTGAGGGCTGAGGGACAGGTGTCCACGGCGCGGGCCGGGAGCGCGCGCCTGGCCGGCTCCGAGCTTGGCCGGAACTCTGACCAGCGGCCGCGCGCCCGGTGCGGGGCCCGAGTGGTGACCGGAGCGGGCCTGGGGCCGCGCTCGGTGCAGCTGCAGTCGCGGCCCCCTCTGCCCTTTGCCCACCGCCGGGCGGAGGGTCCGAAGCCCCTCGCTCCGACTGTCGTCTTCGGAGCTGGTGCCCCCGTGACGGCCCGCGACAGGAATGCTCCCGTCCCACTGTAGTTGGTGTCTTCTGCCACTTCTAGGGATTTCTCTGGCCAGGCTGGATGGGCTGTGCTCAGCGCGCTACTTTTCCCACCACTGGGATTCGGGAAGGTTGCCCTCACCTTTCCTTAGGTGGCGCTTCAGGCAGTCACTGCGGGATAGTTCTTGGGTCCAGTTTTCAGCCCCCTTTGGATTTTTACCTGCCAGCTTTTTTTAGGGAGTAACGGTTATAAAGTAAGTTTTGAAAGGGCTGAGAGAGCATTGGATCAGACAGCTGATGGGTTTTTTTTTTCTGGCTTTCTTTGACCTTGATTTAAGCGTTTGCTTCTGGAGTTTGAAAACTTTCATGAGAGGGTTGAGCAGTTAGATTTTGGTAGAAAGATACACGGCCAACTGGGGTTTGGTAGGTACAGTGAATAGTTGGGGATTTTAATAGGATGGTCTTTCAGTTTTAATTTTTTTACTCTTGGTGTCTCATTTTAAGCAAACTTCAAGAAATTAAAATTACCAGTTTATTGTTGTATGTGTGCATGGGGTGTGTGTGTGTGTGTTTGTCATGTGTTCATGTCACACGAGTGGAGGTTAGGACAACTTTATAGAGTTGGTTCTGGTCTACGTTATGTGGGTTCCCGGAATCGAACTTGGGTGTTCAGGCCTTAAAAATTTGCATGGCAAGCCCCTTTACTCGCTTAGCCATCTCACCATCTTTAATTCTTATGTTACTGTCTTCACTGTATTTTCCTAAAGCAGACTGCTTACCCCTACTCCCCAAGAAATAAGTTAACAATACTCCAAAGTCTTTTATGATATTTAAAGTTATTTGATCATAAAACACTTCCCAATTAAATGTTTTCTTTTGGGGGGGTAGCTTACTCTGTAACCTAAACATTTGCCTCAAACTAACAAGAATCCTGTTGGCATGAATCATCTACCTCCTTGGGCCCTAATGAAAAACTTAAAAAGAGACTCTTCAACTTAGCTTTTTTGGTTGTTTTTGGAGACAGGCTGTATTTATGTAGCTCAGGCAAGCCTTAACTTTTTGTTTTTGTTTTACGAGACAGGGTTTCTCTGTGTAGCCTTGGCTGTCCTGGACTCACCTTGTAGACCAGGCTGGCCTCGAACTCAAAGCGATCCACCTGCTTCTGCCTCCCAAGTGCTGGGATTAAAGGCATGCGCCACCACGCCCTGGTAAGCCTTTAAATTTTTTATCCTGCCCTGACTCCAGAATTCTGGTATTGGCAAATGCCCTACTCAAAGCTCCCCGCGTCCCCCAAACGTGGCCTCAGTATGTAGCCCTGGCTGTCCTGGAACTCACTGTGTAGATTAGGCTGTCCTGGAACTCAGATCAGCCTGCCTCTGCTTCCTGAGTGTTGGGGCTAAAGGTGTGCATCACCACCACAACTCAAAAAATAAAGCTCAAAGCCTTAATATTTAAAGGGGGGCGGATTATAAGTTTGTCAGTTATAAAGTTTCAAGTGTCTTTACCAGAGGCCACTTTAAGATCTTGTCGCACTTCCTGGTCACTTCTACACCTTTTGTAGAATAAAGTCCTACTTCATTCTTTGAGATTTGTCACAGTGCTGATTGTGACTGAACTGTAAACAGAAATTATTCTAGCAACAGGCACTTCCACCCATAGGCTTCAGCAGATTGGTGGTAAATTATGACTTTTTTTTTTTTAAAAAGAAATTCAAATTAAACATGAAAGATCTTTCCAGTGTCTTATCTGTAACTGGCTAACCCCCAGTTTATGTTTCAGGCTTTGGGCTACTCAGTAGCAGATTTTATCTTCTGTGGATGAGAGTAAGATTTCCGGAGCTTTAAGAGTGTGTTTTTCCATCCTTGTGTTCATTGTATAAATAAAAGCAAATAAATTTTTTCCAAGAGTAGTATCAGTTTAAGTAGTACACTTAGTATAAGTAATGTTTTCTTTTCAGAAAGGAAAATACTTTTATTTCCTTTATTTCAGAGCTTGACAATTTACAAGCCAAGTCCTGCCTGCTGCCTGTTTAACTAGGATATAGCCACATGCAGTTGTTTAGGTTTTTATCAGTGTTTTGCTGTTGGGATACAAAGTTGAGTTATTTCAGAGTTGTCATAGAGACTCATGGACTGTAAGGTCTAACATTTTTATTATCTAGCACTCAATAGAAAAAGAAAAAAGTCAGTGTGTGGTGCGTGTCTGTTGGCTGTGGTTGTACGTTTCTGTAATCCCAGTATTTGGGAGGCTGAGGCAGGCCTGTGATCTTAAGCCAGCATGGGCTCTGTACTGAGACCCTGTCTCAGAAATGTTACAAGGCGGAAATGTATTCAGGGGACAAAATTAAAATGAGTCAGGAAATATAAAAGTAAAAATTATTCAGAATTATATCACTTAAGAGGTTATTTTGGTGATTATTTTATAGACTCTTGGAGATAATTTTTATGTAAGTGGCTCATGCTAAATATTGATTTGTATTCTACTATTGATTTGTATTCTACTTAAAAGATTTATTTTTAACTGTGTGTGTGTCTTTGAGTCTTTGCATGTTTGTGCATGTGTGAGTGCAGGTGTCCATGGAGTTCAGAGGAGGGCATTAGATCCCCAAGAGCTGAAGTTAGATATGGGTTCCAGGAGCTGAACTTGTCCTTTGAGCCATCTTTCTAGCCCTATTCTGCTGGCTTTGAACTCTCGTGGGTCCTCAGGTGGTCAAATCCTTTATCCCCTGAGCCATTTTATTAGCCCAGGGTTTTTCCTTTTCCTTTTCCTTTTTAAATGAAGAGCTGGGAGCAGTGGTGCAGTGGTGCACGCCTTTAATCCCAGCACTCTGGAGGCAGAGGCAGGTGGATCCCTGTGATTTTGAGGCCAGCCTGGTCTACAAAGCTAGTCTAGGACAGCCAAGACTACATACAGAGAAACCCTATCTCGAAAACAAACAAACAAACAAACAAAAAAGAAAAACAAAACAAAAACAAATAAATGAAGGACATAGATACTGCCAGCAGTAACTTGTTGAGGGATTGTTTACTGTGTAAGCATGAGTCTCTGCGTCTGGATTCCCAGAACCCTTGTACAATCCTGGCTATAAATGGACTGTAACTAATACTGTAGGGGCAAAGAGGAGGCTTGCTGGGGCTGCTGCATCTAGCCAGCTCCAGGTTCAGTGCAAGACCATGCCTGAGGAATAAGGTGAAAAGTAGATCAGCATATCCAGTATCCTCTATGGTGTTCATGTCTGGGTATTCCCTCCCCTTCACAAGTGGGGTGCGCGTGCACACATACACACACGCAGAGTTGTTCTTTGCCTCTATTTTAGTCTATTTCCCTTTGGGCTTTCTTGGATGGTCAGTTACTTTCTTTGTTGTGTCTTGTAGATTTTCTGAAAGTTATTACAGCTTTGGCTTTCTTTGTCCTTTGGCATGTTTGGCTTCTTGGAGATTTCTGGCAGCACCTTCTTGAGACCGTAGCCCTTTGCAACCCACTCACCCTTGGTGCCCTTCACTAAAATGGTTTCCCTGTCGGCAGGATTCTCATCTTTTTCTCAGCCTTTAGAACTTGGAATTCAGCCTTTGGCACCCAGTGCTCCGTATTTTTTCATCTTGTGCTTTTATGCAGTCTTCTGTGAGCTTGCCTGCAACTTCTGAGGCAAACCTTTGAAGATTTAGAAGTGTATCAAACAATATAATAGCACACATTATTGCGTGTGTGGGGGGAGTGAGGGGAGGAGGAAGAGAGGGAGGTATATATACGCTGTAGTCACCGTTACTTTAAACCTTTGTTTTATGCTAGACTAAGTCTTGAGCGAGTCTTTCAGACTTGGCTGGAAGACATTGGGGTGTTACCTGTAAAAAGCTTACATTTTTTTTACTAAGTTGTGTGTGGGGTATGCATAATTGTTTAGGGAGCATGCATGATGTTACACATTTGCAAGTTATGGGGTTGATTCTCTTCTATTTTTATGTGGCTTGCAGGGATCAGACTCAGATCATCAGGCTTGCTCACCAAGTACGTGCCTTACCTGCTGAGCTGGCTCTGAGCTGACTTGGCTGTCTCTTACCAGTTTTTAAAAACTATAACATTGATTACTACTGCTAGGACTCCACACCCCCCCCCCCTTTCTTTTTCCTGAGACAGAGTCTGGCCTTGTATCCCAAGCTGGCCTTTGGACTCCTGATTGTTTGGCTTGGCCCTCCTAAATGCTTTGAACATAGGTGTGTGTCACTGTGTCCAGCTGACAGACTTCTTGTCTATAAGATGGTTAGTCACAGTCATAAACAGTGGAACTCTTAAGTGATTTTTGTCACTTTGCGTTTGCAGAGACCTTCTGCCTGAAGAGGAGTTAGAAAGTTTATCAAGTTCCACCTCTGTGGTGATGAGCTCCCGGAGATGTTCATCTTTGTTTTAAACTCCTCCTTAGAGGCTGAGTGTGGTGGCAGCTCTTGGGAGGTAGAAGCCAGGGCATCAGGAATTCAGAGTCGTCCTCTGGCTACATGGGATGCTCAGGGCCAAACTGGGATTCATGAGACTCTGTCTCAAAAACCAGGAAGGGAGTGGGGCTGTTGTTGGAGATTCAGCTCAGTAAGCGTAAGGGCCTGAGTTTAATCTGTAAAGTAGCTGGGTGTAGTTGTCAAGTACCACTGAGAAGTCCTGTCCCAAAGCCAAGATGGAAAGCTGCTAAGGACTGACACCTGAGGTTGTCCTCTGGCATCATAACACACACATACGAACACATGCATGCCTGCACTCACCTACCTCTACACATGTACAGTACATCACATAAGTCTGTACTCATGTTCTTGGTTCAGGGAGATGGTGGAAGGAGAGAACCCACTTCTACAAGTTGTTTTATGATCTCCAAATGTACACTATGGCACATACATACTCTCAAAGTATAAAACAATACCCTACACCCCTCCCCACCCCAAAACCATCCTAAACCCTCATAGTCTTTAAAATAAAATCTTTCCATAGGCTTTTTTAGTTGTTTTAGTGGCCTTTGGGCAAAGCTTTGGGGATTGCAAATCATGTGAATAGCTGAAAAACTAAGCATTTTTTTCTTAACTTGTTTTCTGGACATGTTAATAATCTTTTCAGCATTGTAGTTTGTACTTCTTTTCCTTATGGCATATTGTGCTAAGGTCTGTTGCTCCTTTAGCCTTAGCTTCAGAGGCTCTGTCCTGCTCCTGTTTTCTCTTACCCTAGGAAGCAGTCAAAGCAGTGAACTATGTACTGTTTCCTTCCTGTGACCTCAGCACTCTGGAGGGTAAGGCTCAGAAATTGAGAGTTCTAGGCTAGCTTGACTGAAGTAGCAAGACTGTCTCATTTGAAGAAAAAGAAAAGGTCATAGCTGGGCAGTGGTGGCAGAGGCAGGTGGATCGCTGTGAGTTCGAGGCCAGCCTGGTCTACAAAGGGAGTCTAGGACAGTCAAGGCTACACAGAGAAGCCCTGTCTTGGGGGAAAAAAAAAGAAAAAAAAAAAAAAAAAAAAAAAGAAAGAAAAAAGAAAAGGTTAGGGCAGCAAGCACTATCATATTGACTTTAGAGAAACATGCAGTTATGACAATAGTGACAGTTTTGACATCACAGCCGGAGATCTTAGCTGTGATGTGGTGGCATTAACATCTCAACATGGCATGCATGAAATTGCATGTTTATCCATTTTGTTCTTATGTTTTAACACTTTGATTCTTCATATCAGTCATAAGAGTATAGACAATTTTAGAAACTCACTAAGGCATCTAGCCGACTTGATTGTTGCTGGGATTCTTGAGTGAGATCAGAGCTTTGTAAAACCTTGCTAGAAGGTCCATTTTCAAGGCATAGTTGTAGGAAAGCAAAGGTCAGCTCTTGAGGAAAGTTACCTGGATGATATGGGGCAGCAGTGTGCAAACAGCTGTCAGTGTCAGGAGCTCCGTTTTTGGCTGGGTTAACTTGGTTTCTCCATGTTGAATTTCTCTCATCTTGGCTGTGGCATGGAATTGTGCTTCTGGATGTTGACTTACAGTAGCACATTAAAAATGTTTATGGGTTTCTTTCTGTGTCGATAAGTTGTTATATACCTGTTTTGTTTATTTGCTTCTTGTTTTGGTGGTGTTAGGAATTGAACCCAGGACTCTGCCACTGGCTTATATCTCTAGCTGCTGCTGTTCTATTTGTGTTTATTCTTATTTTTGACACGGAGTCTTAGTATGTAGCCTAGGCCTCGTCATTAACTTGTAATTCTCCCATTTCAGCTTAAGTGCTGGAATTAAAATCATATTTAATGGATCACCCCCCCCCCCAGGTTTTCCTAGTGTGTTTGTTAGTTCACTTGTTTTATTTGAGTCTCCTGTTTCTCAAACTGGCCTTCAACTCTGTATATACTGAGAATGACCTTGAAACTCCAAACCTGTTATCCTCTTCTCAGGTCGCTGAGAATACAGGCTTGTAACCCCCCCCCCCCAATTATTCTTTTCTTAGAACTCACTGTGTAACTAAGGTCCTTGAACTCATAACAATATTGTTTTAGCCTCCAGAGTATTGGGATTATAGATCTGAGTCACCACACCTGGTCATATTGTATGAGTATAGTCATTTAACATTTATTCTAGTTTTGATAGGCATTTGGACCTGGTGGTGAAGCCTGTGATCCCAGTTACTTGGGAATCTGAGGCAGGAGAATCATAAATTCAAAGCCTGACTGTATATGTTATTGAAATGGTCTGGGTCAGGTGGTGATGCCTTTAACCTTAGCACTTTAACTCCAGGAGGCAGAGGCAGGTGGATCTCTTGAGTTAGAGACCAACCTAGTTTACAGGACAGTCAGGATTACGCAGTGAGACCCTATCTTGAAGGGGCTGGGGGGAAGAAATTGTCTCAAAAAGTAAAAAATAGAAAAAGCGGTGTTGCAGGATATAACTAAGTGTGGAGAACTTGACTAGGCTGTGTGTGGCCCTAGGCCTAATCACCAGTACTACCAGAACAATTAGAATGATTCAGTTTCTTCCTATAATAATATCAATATTAGGACCAGCAAGATGATTCTTCAGATAAAGGCATTTGCTGCCAAGCCTGGTGATCTGAGTTTGATCTCCAGGCCTAACATGGTGAAAGGAGAGAACCAACAACTCCTATAAGTTGTCTACATATATGTCACAAATAAATTAATAAAAAGTTTAAAACAAACAGAAAACTCCCTAGCACTACATTGAACATTCTCATCAAGACTTCTTGCTCCTATATATACGATATTTGGCAGGTTGTTGGTAAGTGTGTGTTGCTGGATTTCAATACAAGGCCCCATGCATACTGGGCAAGAGCTGCAAATGTTTTTCCTTCTGGTTGGCCTTTAACTTGGTATGTAATCCAGGCTGTCTTTTTTTTCCCCTCCGAGACAGGGTTTCTCTGTGTAGCCTTGGCTGTCCTGGACTTACTTTGTAGACCAGGCTGGCCTCCAACTTACAGAGATCCACTTGGCTCTGCCTCCCGAGTGTTGGGTTTAAAGGTGTGTACCACCACTGTCCAGCCAAGTTGACTTTGAATCTGAATTCTGCCATGAGAGTGCTGAGATTATACACATATTTAGCGCTGCAAGTGTTAAAAAATTGTGTATTGAGAATCATTAGGGGTTGTGGTGTCAGTTTAAGGTTTAAATAGCAGCCAGGTGGGGTAGCACACACCTTTAATCTCAGCACTCCAGAGGCAGGCAGATCTATATGTGTTTGAGGCCAGCCTGGTCTACAAGTCTAGGTCAACCAAGGCTACACAGAGAAACTGTCTCAAAAAAACAAAACAAAACAAAACAAAACAAAGACCCACCCCAAAACAAACAAGCAAACAACAAAAACAAGATTTAAATAGAAAGCATAAGTAGTAGGTTGTATTGTAGGCAATTAGACAAAATATATGAAACTGAAAATTTTGTATATATGTATACTTATTAAATTAGAATTTAGGTTCTTGGGGTTGGGGATTTAGGTTACTTACTAGTGTATAGAAAAGACGAGTTGGGTGTGGTGGTGCATGCATTTCATACAGCACATTTAATCTAGGCAAAGGCAGGTGGATATCTGAGGTAGTCCAGCCTGGTCTGTAGAGCAAGTTCCAGGATAGCCAGAGCCACACAGAGAAACCATGGCTTGAAAAACAAACAAGGATGAAAAAGAAAAGAAAATACTTAAGCAATGTGCTGTTCTGTTAAAAGCCAGGTATGTAAGTTGTTAGGGTTGCCAATGAAATAACCACAGACTGAATGGCTCAAATAACAAATTTGTTTTCTGAGGTCTCCAGTCCAGAATTCCAAGTTTAAAATGTCAGCAGATGGACTATGCTTCTCTTGTCTTAGTAGGGTCTTTATTCTGGGCATGCATCCCTGGTGTCTTTTTTTATTTTATTTTATTTTATTTTATTTTATTTTATTTTATTTTATTTTATTTTATTAAAGACAGATTGAATTAGAGCCAGGCACCCCCACACCAGCCCCCCTCCCCCCTTTTTTCCTGGAGACAGATTCTAGCTATGTAACTCAGGCTGGCTTTGAACTGCCTCTGAGTTACAGCCCTAGCTACCACACGCAGCCTAGGGTTCTACTCTTACATATTTACCTTTAATTGACACTTTAAAGGCCTTTTGTCTTTGTCTAACTATAGTCACAGAGGCTAGAGAGATGGCTTGGCAGTTAGGAGTACTTGTTGGTATTCCAGAGGTCTGGGTTTCAGTACTTAATGGGCGGGGTAGTGGTGGGTGCTGGTGGTACCGGGAATACAGACTCATAAACATCTGTAACTCTAGTCACAGGATCCAGTGCCCTCTTCTGGCCTCCTTGGATACTGCACACATGTGGTGCATAGAAAAAAACATGAAGACAAACACTCATACCTGTAAAAATAAAAATCTCAAAAATTAAAAAAAGTAGAGCTATGGTCTAAGGCACTGGGGGTTAGGGTTCCAACATAAGAGTTTTGAGGGGATAGAATTCATACCACCAAGGAATTTCTACTGGAAACTTTGTGCTGTTCAGGTCATGGATGATGAGCAAGATAGACAGTTTGACACGTAAGGAGCCCATAGCTTAGGGGAGTAGGGAGATAGGAAAATAATCCCAGAAAAGTCAGGCATGGTGTCACAAGTCTTTAGTATTAATTCCTAGGAGATGGAAGTAGGAGGATCAGTCATTCTCGGTATCCAGTGAGGTAGCGCAGTAAGTAAAGATACCTGTTGCCAAGCCTAATGGTCTGAGTGTAATTTCCTGGACTGACATGGTAAAGAACCAGTTCCCTCAAGCTGTGCTCTGACCTACACAGGGTGGCATGTATGTACATCCCTAATCCAACAAATAAGTAAATGTAAGCCACTAAGCCAATAACAACAGAAAGAGTTGTTCTCATCTCTGTAGTAACTTGTGAGCCAACCTGGGTTCATGAGACCTTAGCTCAAGAAAAACCCAAACAGAAAACCTAAATAAGTAATCCCAGAAGAGTGGTAAGAGCTAGGAAGACATTAAGCAGCATGAAGTATTAGTATAGGTGTTTGGAGTAAAGTAAGATGTGCTGTATTTAGGAAAAATTAGCCTTTGCCCAAAAGGAGACTTTTTACCTAAAGGTAAGTGGTAAGAGAGGCCTAAGTAACTACGAGCCCGGGCCTGCCTAGATCACAATGCTGATAAGATTGGTATGGGCGCTCATTCTGTTGGCAGGTGCCTGTAACACCAGCACTGAGAACAGAGAGTGGAGGATCAAAAGCTATAGGTACATTTTACATTTACATTTTATTTGTTTGTTTTTTGAGACAGGGTTTCTCTGTAGCCTTGACTATCCTGGACTTGCTTTGTAGACCAGGCTGTCCTCAAACTCACCGCCATCTGCCTGTCTCTGCCTCCCAAGTGCTAGGATTAAAGGCGTGTGCCACCACACCCGGCTCTTATTTACTTATATATTTACTTATTTATTTTTCATTTATTTATTTATTTTGGTTTTCCGAGACAAGGTTTCTCTATAGCCTTGGCTGTCCTAGACTCCCTTTGTAGACCAGGCTGGCCTCGAACTCATAGCAGTCCCCCTGCCTCTGCCTCCGAAGTGCTGGGATTAAAGGCATGTGCCACCACTCCCTGCTACAGGTACATTTTAAATTCATAGTCAGACTGGGTTACATGAGATACTGTTTTGAATGAATGAATGAAAGAAACGAAAGATTGGTATGAATCAAAGGATCAAAAAATAGGGAACGGGTGATATTTACATATCTTTATTTGGTGTTTCAAGACAGGGTTTCTCTATGTATCCTTGGCTGTCCTGCAACTGGTTCTGTGGACTAGGCTGGCTTTGAACATAGTGATCTGCCGGCTTCTGCCTCCCAAGTACTGGCATTAAAGGTGTGTGCCACCACTGCCTGGCAACAGATGATACTTTATTTTATTTTTGGTTTTTCGAGACAGGGTTTCCATGTGCAGCCTTGGCTGTCCTGGACTCGCTTTGTAGACCCCAGGCTGCCCTCAAACTCACAGCAATCTGCCTGCCTCTGCCTCTCGAGTGCAGGGATTAAAGGCATGCACCGGCTCCAGATGATATTTTAAAAATACTTTATTTATTTTTTTATTCTTTCAAATTTGTTTTTATTTTTTTATTTTTTAATTTAATTTTAATTTTATTAATTTAGATTACAACTCAATTGTTATCCCATCACTTATATCCAAAAATACTTTATGTGTGCTTTGCTTGTATGTATGTATGTCGGTGTACCACATGTGCACCTGGTGCCTGCAGAAGCTAGTAGTGGGTGTCAGACCCCCTGGAACTTGAATTAACAGATGGTTGTGAGCTCCTATATGGGTGCTGATAATTGAACCTGGGTCCTCTAGAAGAGCAGCCAGTAAGTACTCTTAATTTTAGGTTATCTTTCCATCCCCAACAGATGAAATATTGTTAAACATATTGGAGAGGTTTGTAGGAATGAAGTAAGGAACAGCCTTGTAGAAATTATGGTAAAGATTTCTTTTGGTGTTTTCCCTAGAGAGAGTCATGTTGGTCATGAAACCCAAGCTGGCCTTGGACTCATTATATAGCCCACCCAGGCTTACCTCTAGCCTTGTGGCAGTCCTCCTGCCTCAGTTTTCTAGAGTGAAGAAGGAATAGCAAGTGATGCCTGTGTAAGATTTTTGTTTCAATGAGCACCTTGACTGTTGAATAATAATAATAATAATAATAATAATAATAATAATAATAATAATAATATGCCACATGTGGTACTCCTGTTGGTAAGTGTAGCATTCAGGATGCAGAGGTAGATGCAGGAGAAATACCAGGTGTTTGAGGCTAGCCTGGGCTACGGGGTGAAACCTTGTCTGAAAAAGACAAAATACAATGGGCCTTCAGGTATGGCAGTAGAAGAGGGAGACTGATTAGAGGATCCATTGTATTCCAGGTCAAGGGCACTGTTGACAGTGGCAGGGAAGAGGGGAAGAAATGTGGCACTACACTATGATGAGGGAGACCTATAGTGTTGGCTTAGGCGGTTGATGCAGCAGTAGGTCATTGTGACATCCATGAAGGTGTTTCTGGATTGGGTTAATTGAGGTGGGGAGGCTCACTCTACATGTTCGTGGCATCACTTCATGGGATCGGACTCAATAAAAAGAAAATGAACCACGCACCTGTATTTATCATGTATGTAACGTGACCAGTTGCCTCAAGCCTTGTTGATGTGACGTGTGGTTATTATCACTATGTAGACCCTGCTGACATGGAATTGGAATGACCCTCCTCCCTCTCTGCCTCTCTGTCCCCTCCCCTCCCCCACCTGCCCCCTCCCCCCCCCCCCCTGCCCCCCCCCCCCCCCCTCCCCCTCCCCCTCCCCTCCAGTCTCCCACTCTTCTCCCTCAATCCCTCTTTCTTTTCCTGAGATAAGAGCTCTACATAGCCCTGCTTGTCCTGGAGCTTGCTATGTGGACTCACAGAGCTCTGCCTGCCTCTGCCACTTGATCGATGGAATTACAAGCGCATACCACCGTGCCCAGGTTTTCCTCATGTGTGTTGTGGATCAGATCCTTGTGCTTGTGTGGCAAGCTCTCCTTGCCCTTGGGCCATGCTATTTTCTTTCTCCCTTCCTCCCTCCCTCCCCTCTTTTAGTTAAGGAGGCAGGGTTTCTTTGTGTATCCCTGGCTGTCCTGGAGCTCACTCCCAGGCTGCCCTTGAACTAAAAAATCTTACCTGCCTCTCCCTCCTGGGTGCTGGGATTAAGGTGTGTGCCACCACTGCCCTGCTCTGCTGTTTTCTTATTAAGGGAGAATATAGCAATCCTAATAGCCTTTATAAAATGTCTCTGTGCCATTTTTAAAAGTTTGTGTAATAAGTAAACTGCATGTCCTCTTACTCCTTTCTAGAAACATAACTCTACCCTCTAAAACCTGAAAAACAAAAACCCTGAGCAAGGCTGGAATGATAGAGGAGCTTTGAAAAAGCAGTGAAAAGCATACTAATATTAGGAAGGCAGCCAGGAAAAGATTATATTTTTAATGGTAGAAGAACCAGACTGTTGGTACATGTCTGTAATCCAGCACTTGGGACAATGTGGCATGAGGATGGGAATTAAGAGCCAGCCTGGGCTATGTAGGAAAAGCTTGTTTCTCAAAAAAAAGAAAACCAGGAAAACTTGTCATTTTTTCCCCTTCCCTTCCCCCATGATGCAGTTTGTATAGAGGAAGTTTATGTTCTCATTCCCTCCTTTAAACCAGAGGAATCTGAACAGCCCTTTCTTGTAATTTCTATCCCTAGAGATTGCCAGGAAAAGTGGTCTCTGCTTTACATGACTTGGGAAGGCAACATAATTTGGACTTGAGGCAGGGAAAAGTAGCAGACAGCAGTGTGCACCATTCATAAAGGGCACAAGGCGACTGCAAGTTCAGGTGGGATTATACTGTATACCTTCTAAAGTCCTAAGTGAAACTCAGGTGAGATTTTGGGAAATTAGGATCTGCTTATATGGGAGAATCATTAGCTTTATAGGCCCAAGCAAGACACATTCTCAAAAAAATTCTTTACCTGCTCTTATTCGAGGGTCCAAAGCATGCCCATCTCCTAAGCATCTCAGACTGGAACAGGCAGAAGAGTTGGTGAAGTTGAAGAAGTGGATTTAGTCTTATTTAGCAATGTAAAGACAAATGAAGAAAAGTGAGCAGCCTAAGGAGCTTGTGGGGCACTATCAAGCAACCCAACTGTGCATTGTGTGAGTTCCACAGGGAGAAAAGAAAGAAAAGGGCAAAGAGATTATTTTGAACAAACAGTGATACAAAGAATTTTCAATTTGACCCTGAGTTGTATCTGTTAAGTCACCAAGTTCAATCGATTGTAAGTAACAAACTTAGGGATATGCACCTTGAAACACTTGACCAAACCATTGAAACCAGAGAATCTCGGAAATAGCAAAAGAAGAGTGATTGGCAAGGATTCTGAATGCAGATTTCTTTCTTTTTAAAAGTGATATATTTATTTTTATTTTATGTGCATTGGTGATTTGCTGGCATGTGTTGTCTGTGTGAGGGTGTTGGATTCACTGGAACTGGAGTTACAGACAGTTCTCAGCTGCCATGTGGGTCTTGGGAATTGAACCTGGGTCCTTTGGATCCATCAAAAATCAAAATAAATAAATTAAGGCATTCTTAGAGGAACAGAAGCTGAGAAAGTTCATTACCATGAGATCTGCCCTATAAAAATGCTAAAGGGTCAGGCTTTGGTGGCACACACCTTTAATCCCAGCACTTGGGAGGCAGAGGCAGGGAGCTCTGAGACCAGCCTGGTCTACAGAGTGAGTTCTAGAATAGCCAGGGTTACATAGAGAAATCCTGCCTTGAAAACCCAAAACCAAAACAAAAAGCCAAAAGAGACTCAGTCGTTCATGTTGATTGAGCCACTGGCTGGTAACTCGAAGCCATGCAAAGAAAATGGTGTGTGTTAAATGCAAAAATATAATGGTGAAACCATGCACGAATATTTTAACAAAGCAATGATCGTGAAAAAGAACCAAAGAAAAAAATTGAATAATAGAATTGAGGAAGTCACTAGAATTTAGCAGCATGTAACAGTTGCTCTCTCTATACTTCATCTCCTTTATAGGATTATAAATGAATAAAATAGTTACATACATTAATGCTGCACAATGTCAGAAGCATACATTTCTACCTGTTTATTTTAGACAGGTTTTGTAGCCTGGGTGTATAGTTGATGATGAATCTGATTTTCTGGTCCTGCTGCCTTCCAAGTGCTGGGATTATAGGCATGTGTCACCACACCCAACTTATGTGGTGATAAAGCTGGAGCCCAGGACTTAGTGTATGTTATGCAAGCACTCTACCAATGCTCTGATCCCCAAAGATAGGATTTGGGACTTCAGAAGTATAAAGCAGTGAGTGAGATGGGGAACTTTGTAGCAGTGTGTTTATAATGCAGTTGAAGTTAAATTCCTGTCTTAATCTGTTTTGTGTTGCTATGACAAAGTACTTTAGATTGGGTAAAGAATAGAAGTTTATTTTCTCAGTTCTCATAGCAAGGAAGCCCAAGATAAAGGCACTGACAGCTGTGGTGTGTGGTGAGGGCAGCCTCTGGTTCCAAAGAGGGCTTTCTTCTCCTCTCTTCTTCCTCCTCCTCCTCCTCCTCCTCCTCCTCCTCCTCCTCCTCCTCCTCCTCCTCCTCCTTTTCTGCTGTGCCCTCTGGAGAGGTGTATTCTCATACGTGATGTGGGCTAAACTTTTATTAATGCTGTATACTTGTGTTAGGGTTTCTATTGCTGTGAAGAGGCATCATGGCCATGGTAACTCTTACAAAGAAAAATATTAGGGCTGACTCACAGTTCAGAGGTTTAGTCCCTCATCATGGAGAAAAGCATGGTGGCACAAGGCAGACATGGATCAGCAGGCAGCAGGAAGAGGCAGTGAGCCATTAGGACTGGCTTGAGCTTCTGAAACCTCAAAGCCTGCTGCCAGAGACACTTCCTCCAGCAAGGCTACTCCTAACAGTGCCATTTCCTATGGGCCTGATGTGGCCATTTGTTTTTGTTTTTTGAGACAGGGTTTCTTTATGTTACCTTGGCTGTCCTAGTCTTGCTTTGTAGACCAGGCTGGCCTCGAACTCAACAGCGATCCGCCTGCCCCTGCCCCTGCCCCTGCCCCTGCCCCTGCCCCTGCCCCTGCCCCTGCCCCTGCCCCTGCCCCTGCTCCTGCCCCTGCCTCCTGAGTGCTGGGATTAAGGCGTGTGCCACCATGCCCGGCTAGTGATGGGGCCGTTTTTATTCAAACCACACTATTCTTCAGGTTTTTGTTGGAAAGTAGAACATTAGATGATATATTGTGGTAGAGCTGATTACTTGTTACCTTCATGCAGGGTTGTTATGTATGTGTGTGTTTGTTTAGTGAATAACAGGTTTGTTTTAGTGAAGTCTTTTTACCTCTGCTATGTCCAGCACTACCTGGTCCTGGAAACCTCGCAGATAGGAATGAATTGAAGCAAGGACAGGCACACAGATGTGTGTGGAAAAGTGGGGGTTGCGTGGGCTGTGCGTCCTCTGAGGGTGCAGCGCACTCCTTTTCAGCACAGAAGGAGGGTTAGTGTGTCTCAGTAGGAGGTCTTTGTAGGGCCAGCAGGGTGCTGGTGCTGCTAGACCTGAGGGAGGCCTTGGGGTCCTTGTTAATGATACACATTTGTTCCGGGCTTCCTCTACTCCCCACAAGCTTCAGATAGTATTCTCAGGGAGTTAGAGTTTGGATGTGCCTTCAGTTACTCTGGGAACAGTGTTGCTTTTTTGTAGAACTTTTCTCCTGGATCCTATTAAGTTGCTAAACTCCTAATTGCTGTGCAGTTGCCCTGTTGATTTCTACCAGTACCCTAGTCTAAATTGTAAATTGTTTGCATAATGATTCAAATGCTGTTCTCTTGGAAAGAATGGCTTTTGAGTTCAGTGTTTAATTTTTGTTCTGATCTACTTGTTATCTTAGGTCCTGAAGTCCAGTTACCTTGTATCTTGATTCTACACCCAAAGGCTGCTCTTTTTGTTGGGGTTAGGATGTTGCAGGTGGAACTAAGGACTCCTCCATGCTTAGGTGGAAGTTCTACCACTGAGGTAGATTACCAGCACCCTGCTCTTTTTAGACTTGGGCATCTTCACCTTTTTTGAAAGTATTTTTCTGCTTTTCACCCTGGCCCAAATCTTCCCAGTCAAGTCAGGTGGTGTACACCTTTAGTCCCAGCACTTGGGAGGCAGAGACAGGTGGATCTCTGAGTTCAAGTTCACTCTGGTCTACAAGGTGAGTTCCAGGACAGACAGGGCTACACAGAGAGACCCTGACTTTAAAAGAAAAAAAAAAAAAAAGTAAAATAAAAAACCTCTCCATGCTCTATGGGATGGTATGTAGCCTGTGTTGTTTCTGTGTGGAACCATGACCTCCCTAGCTGCCTGAGGATTCTTAGGACTTTTTTAAAAAAAGGTATTTCATGCCTAAGATAGGGAGGGAGTGCTTCCATCAAGTAAGAGTGGAGCAGCTGAGGCACCTGATTCTGAACTGTGCTGGACAGCTGCAACAGGTAGCTAGGGAACAAGAACTGTTGATGTCCTGATCTGGAGAAGAGTCCTTTCTGAGTATTGCAGTCAGGGGCATTTTTTTTTTAAAAAAAAATATTATATTACAAACAACAACAACATATATTATATATAAAAATATGTGGAAGTAAACCTTAAAGAATTCAACTAGCACTTACCTTTTAAAGATATTTTTGTTATTTTAAATTATGTGTATGCAGGTTTTTCTCTGTACAGAGGGTTGATTGTGTGCTGCTGGACATGAAACTGAGAACAAAATTTGGGTCCTTTGCAAGATGTGTATGTGCTGTTAACTACTGAACTGTCTTTCCAGCCCCCACTCTTCCTAATATGGTTTTTCTCTCCCCTCCCCTCCTTGCCATTCCTGCTTGCTTCTGTGATTTCCATAATATGCATTTTATGCTCCAATCACTAATTCATAATGGTTTATTAGTACCATAGATTTACTTTTTACTTATTTATCTATTTACTTATTTTGTTTTTTTGAGGCAGGGTTTCTCTGTGCAGCCTTTGCTGTTCTGGACTCACTTTGTAGACCAGGCTGGCTTGAACTCAAAGAGATCGCCTGCCTCTGTCTCCCAAATGCTGAGATAAAAGGCGTGCGCCACTACCACTTCGGCAGATTTACTTTTTAAGTATTTACTTAGTTTTGATTCATGTGTATATGTATATGTATATGTATATGTATTTTGTTTACCAGCGTGTCTGTGCACTACACATGTACTTGGTGTCTGCGGAGGCCAGAAAAAGGCACCAGAATTCCTGGAACGGGTAGGATGGTAGAAACCAAACCTGCGTCCCCTGCTAGAGCCGCAAAAGCCCTCTTCTCGGCCCTGACTGTTGTAGTTTGTATTAGTAAGTGTAATAGCCTGAAAATTATCTTTTTCTTTACAGTTTTTTGTTTTTTTCTTTTTTGAGATAGAGTTTCTTTGTGTAACAAATCTAGCTGTCCTGGTCACTCTATAGACCAGGCTGGCCTGGAACTCACAAAGATCCACCTGTGTCTGCCTCCTGAGTGCTGGGATTAAAGGCATGCGCCACCACGCCTGGCTCTCTTCACAGTTTTTATATCCTTCATTTCTCCATCGTTTAAGTACCCAATCTCTAGGATAGCATAAGCTGTAGTACCAGATTGATGGACAGCTAGGGCTGTTCCATTTCCTTCCTGTGGTGAATAGAGTAGCAGTAAACATGGGAGTGCAAATAAATATCTTCATAGTTGGAATTAGAGTTCTCTGAGTTTATAGCCAGGAGAGAAATAGCCAGGTCATGTGGTAGTTTCATTTTTAATTCTTTTTGAGTCACTTCAAAGCTGGTTCACAGCTGTGTTAATTTGCATTCCTACGATAGCCAATAAGGGTTTTTTTTTTCTCATCTTCTCCAACAGTTTTAGATTTATTGATGACAGCCATTCTGACTGACTGTTCCAAGGTAGTATTTCAGTGTAGTTTTAATTTGCAGTTCCCTGATGGCTAGGGATATTGCAGCACTTTTAGGAAGTAGTAAGGGCCATTGTGTTTCTTTGCTTTTTAAATTTTCCATTCAGTTTATTTCCTTGGTATTTAATTTCTACAGTTTGTAAATTCTGGATCTTAGTGCCTTGTCTGAAGCTTGGCCAGCACAGATTTTCTTCCATTTGGTGGGTTGTGTGCTGCTGATAGGTTTTTTGTTGTTGTTGTTGTTGTTGTTTTTCTGTGCATAAACTTTAAAATTTCATATATTTTCCCCTATTGATACTGGGGCTTATTTCTGTTCTATTTATTGATGTTTTCAGAAAGTTCTTCTCAACCCCAGTGTCTTGACTATTTCTTAATGTTTTTGTCTAGAACTTTCAACATTTCACACTTTAAATTAAGGTTGAATTGATTTTTGTACAAGGCGAAAGACAGTGAAGATTTGTTCTTCTGCAGTTGGGTACCCACATTTGCCAGCACAGTTTCGTTGAGTAAGCTATCTTTTCCCCAATGTATGTTTTTGTCTCCACTGTCAAAAATTAGGTGGGTGTAGCTTTGTCAGTTCATTGCTGGGTCTTCTGTTTCATTGGTCTGTTTGTTTTTAATGCTAGTACCAGTGTTTTTTATCACTAGCTCTGTGGTATAACTTGAGGTCCAGCTGTATTCTTACTCTTTAGGATTGCTCTGACTGTTTATGGTTCCATTGATTTCTTGGATTATTATTTTTTTATATCTGTAAACATGACATTGGAATTTTGATAGATATCACATTAAATCCATATATTAAATTTGGTGATATAGCTATTTTCACAGCATTAATTTTGCTGATGAAGGTAGTATATAGATTTCTTTGTCATCTAGTATCTTTTTGATTTCCATTTTTGATGTCATGAAGTTTTCACTGTAGATAGATGCCTTTGTCCTCTTTGGTTAGGTATATTTCTAAATACATTGTTTTGAGTGACTTTGAATGGGTTATTTTACCTAATTTCTTTCATAGTATAAATTGCTGGTATATATCAGGGCCACATTTTAAAAGTTAATATTTATGTCTGCGCACTTGCATGTAGAAAGGTCAGAAGAGAATTTGCAAGTATTGACTCTTTCCTTCTACTCTGGTATCAGTCTGGCAGCAGATGCCTGTATCTGCTGAGCCATCTTGCCTGACTGGGCCAAAAAATGTTTAATGCTGGTTTTTATTTTGTAAATTTACTGTGCATATTAATTAAGTCTAAGCATTTTCTAGTATATCCTATAGATCTTTCTAAAAAGTAAAATAAGTCATGTTATCTACAAATAGTTTGGTATTTTTTCCTTTCCTATTCTTTATCCTTTTTATGTCTTTCTCTTATTTAATTGGTGTGACTGAGACTTTGAGTATTACATCAAATAAGAGAGGGGAGAGTAGGCATCTTTTTCTCATTCCTGATTTTAGAGGAAGTCCTCTTAGTTTGTCTCCATTTAATGTTGGCACAAGTTGTGCCTTTATCATTTGGAAACATGCTCCATCTATTTCCAGTGTCTCCAGGACTTTTATCATGAGGGCACGTTGAGCTTTGTCGCATGCCTTTAAATGCCCTCCATCAGGATTCTGGCCGGCCCAGGACTTTCTGTGCGGACCATAATGCCCTAGAACCGAGACATCTGCCTGGCTCTGCTAGGATTAAACATTTGAACCATCATCCTTGGCTAGATGTTTTCTTTTTCTTTTAAGACAGTTTTTCTATGTACCCTTGGCTGTCCTGGACTTGCCCTATAGACCAAGATGGCCTCAAATTCACAGATCCATCTGCCTCTGCCTCTCAGAGTGCTAGGATTACAGTCGCGCACCACTGCATCTGGCTTAAATGTATTTTCTTTTCTTTAAAAAAAAAAAAAAAAAGATTTATTTACTCAGCTATTAAAAACAAGGAATTCCTGAAATTTGTGGACAAATGGATTGAACTAGAAATGATTGTAATGAGTGAGTTAACCCAGAAGCAGAAAGAGTCAAATGGTATATACTCACTTATATCTGGACACTAGCCCAAGGGGCGTGTCCCATGAAAGTCTTCACTTACCAGGAAAGTGGGACAGAGGGAGGGGAGGACATCCTATTAGGACTTTAGGTGAGAGAAGCATGGGAGAATGGGGAAATAGAAGGATCCAGAGGGTCCTAGAAACCTACAAGAAGAACAGTATGACGGGCAGATCTGGGCCCAGGGGTCCTGCTCAAACTATGGCACCAGCCAAGTATAATACATGCAGTAAACTTCGAACCCCTACCCAGATCTAGCCAATGGACAGGACATTCTCCACAGTTGAGTGGAGAGTGGGTACTGACTTTCACATGAACTCTGGTGCCCTCCCCTGGATGGGGAGGCCTGGCAGCACTCAGAGGAAGGATAGCAGGCTATCAAGAAGAGACTTGATACCCTATGAGCATATACAGGGGAGGAGGTCCCCCTCAGTCACAGACATAGGGGAGAGGAGTAGGGGGGAAGCGGGAGGGAGGGAGGAACGGGAGGATACAAGGGATGGGATAACTGTTTAGATGTAATATGAATAAATAAAATTTTTTAAAAAAGAAGCAGGGTTCAGGGCTATTAGCAGAGCTGGTGCTCATTCTGAAGGGACAGACTTGCACAGTGCACTGAGGACGTGTCCCGGGTTGTCTCTGAGGTTGGAGTCTTCCTTAGTATTTTGAAACTTGCCCAGCCATTGCTGGCTTCCAAACTCAATAATAAAGTTGTTTTTTAAGAGTATGAAAAATCAGACCTGCCAAAAATACTTGTCAAAATGGGAATATATCTTTCATCTTGGTGGTGATTTACAATGTTGCTCAAAAAATAAGTGCCACTTAGCATGACGCGAGTGTTCTCTGATGAGCACTGTGGATTCTTCTACTTTACTTAAAAAATAAAAGCAAATTTATTTATTTTAAAAAAGATTTATTTTTTATTATGTATACAGTGCTCTGCCTGCATGTATACCTTCATGCCAGGAGAGGGCCTCAGATTACATTGTAGATGGTTGTGAGCCATCATGTGGTTTCTGGGAATTGAACTCAGGAACTTTGGAGCAGTCAGTGTCGATAACCTCTGAGCCATCTCTCCAGTCCCTAAATGTATTTTCTTAACAATTGTTGAAACTCTTAAAACATTTGTCTGCCTTTCTACTTTAGCATATCTAGAGTAGTGAATATAACAAACTTTTTTGATTGAAAAATTAATAGGATTTGCTGGGCGTGGTGGCACATGCCTTTAATGCCAGCACTGAGAGGCAGAGGCAGGATCTATGTGAGTTCGAGGCCAGCCTGATCTACAAAGGGAGTCCAGGACAGCCAAGGCTACACAGAGAAACCCTGTCTTGAAGCCTTCCCACCTCCTCCACCCCCCCCCCCAAAAAAAGAAAAGAAATTTAATAGGACTTTAGGAAGATGTCATGTGACTTGTCCTGGCAAGCCATCAGCAAAGTCTGTTCGGCTCAGTAGGGTATTGACCAGCTAAGGGAATGACTGCCCAAGCCTGTCTTGGTGAACCAGTGAGTTTAGTGAAGTTACTCACAGGAACACTGGGAGACTCTTGGGTAGCTTCATCACCGAAAGAAAGGCATGATAGTTCAAACTCTGTTCAGCTTGCAGGCAGCTCTACCAGAACCTCCCTGCCTCAGCAGGTGTTGCTTTCTGTCTATGGAGCGGAGCTTGTGACTATACAATTGTGCTTGTGTTAATCCCACAGAGTATCTTGGGAAATATTTTGAGGTATGGTTTATTTATCTATTACAACTTGACTGTATTTTCATAAAACACTTTGTAGTTTGTCTTGGTTTTGCATATTTTTAAATCAAGATTATACCCATGTAATTTGTTTTCTGCCTTAAATGAAATATTTTTGTTTTTGTTTTTCCTGATACAGTGTTTATATGCATAGCCCTGACTGTTTTGGAATTTGCTCTGTGGCCCAAACTGGCCTCTGACTCAGATCCACCTACCTCTGTCTTCCGAGTGCTGGGGTTAACAGTGTGTGCCACCATTATCTGGCTGTAGTAACATTCTTAAAAATCCAGAGTCATAGGCCACATGCCTTTTTTACCCCCTCAGTCTGGGGACAGTTTCTGTCTTCAGCATAATCTTTACACGTAAAGGTTTCAGACCAAGGCCTTAGAGATGTACCCACCTGCCGTAGCTAGTTTCACTTGTCATCCTGACAACCTGAGTTGTCACCTGAGAACCTCAGTTGAGTTGCTTAGACCAGCGTGGCCTGTAGACATCTCCTTAATTGTTGATTTTTGCTACCACAGCCACTTTGTTAGGTGGTCCTTAGTTGTAATAAAGCTGGCAGAGCAGAAGCCAGACAAAGCAAGCCAGTAAACATCATTCCTCCATGGCTCTTGGTTCAGCACAGGATTCATTCTAGGTTTTATTTTTTCTTCCAAATTAGTAATAACCTTTTTCCACAGTGAGAGACTTGGCTTCTGTTACTCTAAATATGTGCACATTTAAAAAATTAGATCTATTGTGTGTGTGCATGGGGTGGGGTCGGGCATCTGTGCTACAGCACACAAATAGAAGTCAGAGGACAACTTTTAGAGTTGGTTTTCTCCTACTGCGTGGGTCCCAGGGATTAAATTTAGGTCTTAGGTTTGGCAGGAAATACTTTTTGCTGCTGAGACATCTGGCTGGCTCATATTTGTATATGTTATAAGGCTTCTTTGTGACAATCTCCTAGCCTGACCCAAGGACCTGAGAGGCAGGGCACTCAAGTGATCAAAGATGGACGCAGAAAGTGGCTTCAAGTGTTCTTGTCTCATGCCATTGAATGTTACAAACATAATTCTGATGGGAGTATGTAAGAGCAGGATTCAAGTTTTATTAAAAATTATTGCAGAAAAATGAGAGAAACTTCTGAGAGTAGGAGGATTCTCCAAGAAAGGGGGGAGGGGAAGCCTTTCATTTTATAGAAAAACTGGACAAAAGCTGAGATAATCTCTTGAAGTTGATAAATTCTCTAAGCTATTTTAGGCTGAGCCAACTGAGGGCCACTCACTATACTTGTCCCCCCTTGGCCCAACCAAGGAAATAACCATGCTACTGTTGTGGTTGAAACCTCCTATCCATCTCTGGTTCATTCCAGCTTGACATTGACTGTTAGCCACTTGACCAGGTTACTTTCCTTACCCTCCCTCACCTAGCTGTCTTTGTTCTCACATTTACATGGTCAGCTTGTAGCTGTACTATGGCAGAGAGTTAACTGTACCCCAGCCACCAACTTGTAGTCTTTCTTGGCTACTTCCTATTTTAGCCTCTTGCCTATAGGGTAGTCTAGGGTCATCTCCTTGGTGGAAGCTAGCCATCATTACTTACAGTCAGGTCTGTTCCAGTTAGCTGTATTAGAAGAAGAAAATGTATGAAAGGACATTAGTGCCTTAGGAAAGTTTCCCAAGGCCTTTGCACAGGCCAGCCGGCTTGTGGTCATTAGCTCAGAACCCTGTTGTTCTTCCTGTCTGTCTAGCTTGGTCAGCGCATACCCACCCACGAGCCCTCCAGCTTCCAGCCTCCAACCACAGCATATGTCTATAGCGTGTACTTTTCACCATGGCTACTTTTCTCTTACTACCTACAGAGGGCTAGTTAGCTCGTGCTCATTTGTGCTCTTCAACCCCCACCCCCAACCCCCTTCCCCTACACTGTGTTTTTTGAGACCGAGTTGTAGTCCTGGAACTCTGTTTTGTAAACCATGTTGGCCTCGTACAGAGATCCTCCTGCTTCTGCTTCCTAAGTGCTGGGATAAAGGCACGAGCCACCATGCCCAGCTAGAGCGCTCTCTCTTGCATCAGTCTCCTGAGTGTGGGTATGAACCACTAGACCCCCAAACAAGGATACTTTAAAAAATCTTTATTCTACTTGGTTTAGTTTGAGGATGAAGATTTGTAGCACAGGCTGTCCTAGAACTTACTATATAGCCAAGCTAGTCTCTAACTTGTGACCTTCCTCCCCAGCCCCTCCCCCATGCTGGGATTATGGGAATAAGTCAGTTTTAGAGGAGTGAGAATGAAGATCTTGATTATGTAAATTGTTTGTGATATAAGACAGGTTACTGTAGGGCTCAAACTGTTTTCCAGTGCACCTCCATCTTATTTTTCCTAGGCATTGAACACATGTCCGTGAAGTCTGAGAGCTAGCTGGGTATAGAGCAGCTTTTGTTCTTTACCATCCCCAGGGACCTTAATAAGTAGTCCTTGATCTTCAGTCTCCACATCTCTTAAGTGAGGCTAATACACTTCAGAGTTGTGAGAGACAGCTAAATAGAAGTTCTTCAATATAGAACTTAATTATTTGTTTTCAGAAAGTGTTAGGTGCCTCTTGCCTTAATTAAAATGGAAATAGTTGATATGAACTGGCTTTGTAAACTATAAACTTCCCCACCTTGATACTGGGGATTGAATTTAGGGCCTTGCCCCGGTAGCTGAGCTCTGCCACTCAGCTACATCAGTTCTCTTTGTTTTTACTTTTTATTTTGATGCAATCTTGCCAAGTTGTTTATTTAGATAGGCCTCCAACTTTCCATCCTCTCGCCTTCACCTTTTTCCCAGTTACTGGAATTACAGCTTAACTATAACAAAATATGGTCATTTATTACTAGCTTGCTATCATCCTTGTGTGATTGGTAGATTCTCAGGTGTGCAAGGTGTGTGTGTGTGTGTGTGTGTGTGTGTGTGTGTGTGTTGTCAGGGCTTGGGCAAGTTAGGCAAGTGTTTTATCACTGAGCAGTATGTACAGTCTTTAAACAATTTATGTATATGGGTATTTACCTTTAGAGCCAGAAGAGGGCATCCCTGGAACTGGCCTTACAGGTTGTTGTGAGCCACCATGTAGGTGCTAGGAACTGAACCCAGTTTCCCTAAGAGAAATAAGAGCTCTTGCTCAGCCATTTTTCTGGCTCCTTGTGCTTCTTGCTTAATAAACTTTGAAAGTGACTAGAGAAATCCTAAAGTAGCTCAAGTCGTTGCAGAGACTATTTGGTTAGTTCTTAGTTTGTGTGTCTACATCGGAATAACATATACTTACATACAGGTTACATATACATAGAAAAGCCTTGCTTTTCTTCATGGAGTCTAGGCCTTTTCACTTTGTCCCTCTCTTCCCTGTCTACTGTGAGAATGTTGTGTCTCAGCATTTCAGGGCATAGTATATTCCTGAATCTTTCCCTCTAGGTAGATTAGCTATGGTAATCCATGTGGTTATTCAACTGATTGTATAAAGTCCATTTTATGCTGTGAATTCTGAGGTATATGAGAAGGCTTGAAAGGCTAGAACTTCTAGGGAATAAAATTGTCACAGACTAGTCAAAAGAAAGATGCTTATGAAGGTTTTCACCACTCAAGACAATGGAAATACCTGTCAGCTATCTGTTAGATATTTATCTGCATGGGATCTCCTGGGATTGCAGCTATAAAAGGGATTAGCTCTGGTACCGAGTTTCTTGGTCTCCACGATAGTGTAGTTAGGGGCTAAAAAAAATGTCAGACAGTAAGCATGTTGAGTGTAAAATGTTGCAGATAATATGCATTGCATAAATTTTAGAGATTTTGTCCTATTTTGTAAAAAAAAAAGTGTGAGTAGTTTTGTTTTTTTCATTTGTAAAGTAAAAATAGCCCTGGTTATTGTTTAAATAACATTGAATGCATAAAACATGGCATGATATGTAAATTTACATGTGTTTTTACATTTAGAGGTTTTGTTAGGTTTTTTTTTAATGTTTATATGAGTATTTTATCTTCATATACAACTATGTACCAGAAAAGGGCATCAGATTACACTATGGATGGTTGTGAGCCGCCACGTGGTTGCTGGGAATTGAACTCAGGACCTTTGGAAGAGTAGACAGTGCTCTTAACCTCTGAGCCATCTCTTCAGCCCCTGTTAGTTTGTTTTTGAGAGAATTTTTTTCTCTGTATCCCTGGCTGGCCTGTAACTTGCTCTATAAACTTGCTTAAACTCACAGATATCCCCTGCCTGTCTTCTGAGTGCTGCCATTACAGGGCTGTACTACCACACCCAGCTTCAGTTAGGTATGCTCCTCACTGAAAACGATAGGGTTTTAAAAAGACACAGGCAGCTGAGCGTGGTGGCGCACGCCTTTAATCCCAGCATTTGGGAGGCAGAGGCAGGTGGATCGCTGTGAGTTCGAGGCCAGCCTGGTCTACAAAGTGAGTCCAGGACGGTCTCAAGGCTACACAGAGAAACCCTATCTTGAAAAGCAAAAACAAAAACAAAACAAAAAGACACAGGCAGAGTGTAGTGAAACGTAAGTCTTTTTGCTAAAT
This sequence comes from Acomys percivali, assembly GCA_907169655.1. Classification (NCBI taxonomy): domain Eukaryota; kingdom Metazoa; phylum Chordata; class Mammalia; order Rodentia; family Muridae; genus Acomys; species Acomys percivali. Next base: position 24,322,030 of record OU015745.1, read on the forward strand.
CCTTAGTTCTTTATACGTGCTTCTATGACAGGAGTGTGGTCTTGAATACTTTGTTTTAATTATTGTATGTGTACAAATTCATGAACCACATATTTTATAATTAACATAAATGAAAATATTACACATCTTTTCATTGATTGATAGAGTTTGGTAATCTTAACAGTGGGTGTACGTTTTTAAGAATATGGCATTTTTTAGTGAGTGAATTTTGTTGCTTTTGTTTATTAGTAATGTAGCTCATGTGTTTTCCCTGCACTCATGTGTATTAACTTTTCTCTCCTTAGGGTCAACTCACTATCCCTTAAAAATTCATTCTCCCAAGAAGAAGGGACAGGAAGAAAGGCCACTTTGTAAGAAAGGCTTTGGTATCCCATGAACGAGCCGGGAGAACACCGATTGGGGTGCACCAGGACTCTAGAGCCAGATATAAGGCTCAGAAAAGGGCACCAGCTTGATGACAAGAGGGGAGGTGACAATGACAACCACCAAGGACATTTGGAGCCCATTGTAGAGACACCTGTTTGTTCTTCCTATTACAAAAATGTAAGTTAAAAGTTCAGAGAGTTACAAGTAAAGTAAACATTTATGGAGATGAGGGATGATATTTAAAAAGGATACATATGTGCAATATATATAATGTGTGGTTTTCTAGAAGAAAGGTGGAGATGTTGATTTAGTAAAAATAATTAAAATTTTTTTATGTATGGGTGTTTTGTCTGAGTATGTCTGTACCACATCTGCAGAGGCCTGAAAAGGGTGCCAGATCCCCTAAACTGGAGTTACAGATGGTTGTGAGTTACCATGTGGGTGCTGGGACTCAAACCCAGGTCCTCTGCAGGACCTGCAACTACTCTTAACTACTAAGCCATCTCTCCAGCCTATTAAAATTACATTTGTTTTTCTTTGTGTACAGGCATGTGTGTGCCATGGTATATGTAGAAGTCAGAAGATAGCTTTTGGGAGTTGGTATTCTCCTACCTTGTAGATCCCAGAGTTAAAGATAGGCCTTCATACTTGACAGCAAACAACTTTACCCATTGAGCTGTTTTACCAGCCCTGTTGTTTTTGTTTTTATTCACAATGACTTGGATATTTTGGGCGGTGTGTCATTGAAGATCAGACCCAGGACCTCATATGTGCTAGGTAACTGCTATACTCCCAGAAAAACTTGAGGGTTCTTTTTAAAAAACGGTTTGTGTGGGATTGGGTGTAGTAGCGCACACCATTAGTCCCAGCACTTAGGAGGCAGAGGCATTCGGATCTCTGTGAGTTCAAGGCCAGCCATGTCTACAAAATGAGTCCAGGACAGCCAGGGCTATAAGAGAAACCCTGTCTTGAAAAGCCCCCCTCTCCCCCAAAAAATAAATAAAGGCTTGTGTGTAGGGACTCTGGTTCTCCTGATTGTGTAGCAAGTTCTTATAACTGTTGAGTTATCTCTCCAGTCCAAAACTCTTGGTTTCTTTTTTGCTTTTTGTTTTTTTCTTGAGGAGGCAGGGTTCCTTTATGTAGCTCTGGCTGTTGTGGAACTTGGTCTGTAGACCAGATCTACCTGCCTCTGCCTTCCAGTGCTGGGATTAAAGGCTTGCCCCACCTGTCAACATTTGGTTTCTTTTTTTTTTTTTTTGTTTTTTGTTTTTTGGTTTTTTGAGACAGGGTTCCTCTGTGTAGCCTTGGCTGTCCTAGATTCCCTTTGTAGACCAGGCTGACATTTGGTTTCTTATTAAGCTCAGATAGTACTTGATTTCATAGTTGCACCTTTCTGCTTAAAGTCATAGTCACTGTTTTATCTTGTTTAAGATAAAATTTTGTTTTGTTTTGATTTTTCGAGAGAGGGATTCTCTGTGTCACCCTGGCTGTCCTGGACTCACTTTTAGACCAGGCTGGCTTCGAATTCACAGAGATCCGCCTGCCTCTGCCTACCAAGTGCTGGGATTAAAGGCATGTGCCACCATGCCAGCTTGATAAAAATGTTTTTAAAGATTATTCATTTTTGTGCTTACAAATGTTTCACCTGCATGTATGTAAGTACACTCAGTGCCTGGAAGCTTTGTAGACCAGAAGAGGGTGGTAGACCCCTGACACTGGTTCTGTCAACTGTTCTAAGACTATGTGGGTGCTGGGACCTGGACCCAGGTCCTTTGGAAGAGAATCAGGCACTCATAACTGTTGGGCCATTTCCCCCAGCGCCAGAAGCTTTTTTTTTTTTTTTTTAAATCCACTAGTTTTTCTAAACTAGCCAATTTTTAGTTATAGCATTATCAGTGATGTTTTGGAGAAATTCTCTTTGTATGTAAAAGTTCTCTAATTGTTTGTCACCAGCGCATATCTTGGGGTCAGTAGAATCCTGCGGACAGAAGGTGGATTTTAGTGTTTTACTTAACTTCTCAGAGGAAAGGGTCAGACTTAGGAGTTGTGTCATGGTAGCAAAAGTGTTTGTGAAGAGCATCAATCACACAGTCACTGTTACAGATGTTCACAGCGGAACTTTGTTTATTCAGTTATGTGGTGCTCTATTATGTCTCAGACTGCTGGCTTATGCTCCTCAGTAAGTAGGAATTTAATCTGGCTATTAGGAAACATTACATGCTGTCCTACATAGTGAGGTCTGTGCCATGGGGTCTATTAGTGAGACCCCATCTAAATTGCAAAACAAAAAATATTAAACGCAACCTAGAAAAACATTAATATGCATATGTGTAGCAATACACATTTAAACTAAACTAAAAGCATAGTTAAACTGGATGTGGTAGAGCATGCCTTTAATCTAGCACTCAGGAGGCAGAGGCAGGCAATTCTCTTGTTCTAGGTTAGCCTGGTCTACATAGAAAGTTCCAGGCCCTCAGGAATACATAGTGAGACCCTGTCTCAAAGACTAAAAAAAATTATACTTAATTTGATGAAATTAATTTTATATATTCATATATATGTAAGACTAAATTATTTTAATTTATTTTATTAAATTATTTTAATTTAAAAAGGTTTTTGGTTTGTGAGGGTGGGTCTCATGTACTAACTGTGTGCATACATATACAAGATAATAAATGAACAAAATATTTTCTGTCTTTTTGTTTTTGTTTTTGTTTTTTTTAACCAAACAGTAATAAAAACAATTCATGGTACAAGAAGAAGAATCAATGTAGAGGCACTGATCAAAGTTGGGTTTTTATAATATACTTAATATATCCTAAATAGAAAAAGTAACACCCCACTTTTTGTTTGATTGGTTTAGTTTTAGGATGCTGTGGGTCAGCCCTGGGGCTTTGTACATGCTAGGCAAGTGCTGTACCACTTAGCTACACTTCAGCTCTCCCTGTTGTTAAATCACTTCTGCAAGCCAGGAGTGCGTCCTTCTTACACCTTGTTTCTTAATAAAAACAGGCAGTGATTTGGAATACTAGTTTAATCAGTCATAGGTTATGTTGCCTGGCCACTATTCTCAGATATTTCTACACAGGTTTCACTCTCACTTTTCCTTTGCTTTAGTCTGGCTGGCAAGTAGAAGGATGGCCCTTGAGAAGATGCCTCTGACCTGATTCTGGGCTTGAGCAGCTTGTGGATCCTGAGGCGCTGTTTAGTCTCTTCTTCTGCTCTCTACTGGCCTCTCCCTCTAGTGTTTGCTCTCTGAGATTATCAAAGCCATCTCTGTCCAGTATTGGCTCACCCTGACTGAGTGAACATGTCACTGTGGGAAAGTTGCCACAGGGCAGCGCAGCCGACTGCGTTAGAGGAGATTATGGTATGGGGAATGTTACATACCCTTCCTCAAGTCTGTGGCAGGAGCTGGCAGGGTAGCGTGCTCCTGGCTTTCCACATCACCTCATACCCAAGCGGCTCCCAGGGCCACCTCCATGTTCCTGCTTTTCCCCCAGATCTTTCTACTGAGGTCTCTCCTGGCAACAGGTCCCCACTCTAGCCCTGTTCATATAGGGCAGTGACGGTGAGTCTTTGTCTATTAGTGAACTTGACATCCTCTGTTTCCTTGCTTACGGATGAGTAGAGGTCTGTCCAGCCTTCCCTGTCCACACCTCACTTGGATACGTTTCCTAGAGGATCACCCTTGGGCTGTGCACACCTTGGTGGGAGCTAGCGTCCAGGATCCTTCATCTTGGACTGGAGAGGAAGGTGATGTCACCTTGACCTGAGAAGGGTGTGACCACACATTGACAAGGTGCCACCATTGGTTGGCCTTAGTCTCCTCTTCCCCGAGACCAGAAAGCACAAGTCAGTTCTGCTTTCAGCTACAGTTGAGCTTCAACACAGGCAGGTTGACCCCACTGAGCAGCTGGCACCTAAGGCTCCTGTGGAACGAAGGTCTGTGAGGTAACAGACCTCGGCTTACGTGGCTTCTTTGCTGCCTGGCCTTTACTAGCTACTTATCTCCCAATGCTTCAGGAAAAGGAGCTGAAGCCACCTGACAGGCGACTGCTGAGGAGACAAGCTGCTCTGTACCAAGGCCTGACAGTCATATGTTCTTATCCTCTCAAAATCAGCTAACCCCAGCCCTACACTAGAGATAAAAAAGAATGGTGAATTTTTAAAATCTTTATTTATGTTTTATTTTTAAGATAGGCTCTCAGTATGTAGCCCTAGCTAGCCTGGAACTCACCATGTAGGCCAGACTGGTCTTGAATTCTACCTGTCTCTCTTTCTCCAGTGCTGTGATTTAGGGTGTGTGCCACCAGTGTTGGTAAATGCTTATTTCTTTAAAAATCAAAGAAGGAAAAGGCTCTTCCTGAAACAACAAAATTTAGAGGAACACAAGCCTCTTTGTGTGTAGGAGAAGAACTTTAGTAAGTATGCTGACTCTTACAAATGTCAGTAAATTCGAGTCTTGGAAGTTGAGCGAGCTGCCAGTAGATAGTGGTGGATGCTATATGTGAAGTAACTTGTGCCAAAGAGGATGATCACGATGGACATGGTGATGAGGGTATAGATGGTCATCCTCTTTGCAGCGGTATTCCTGATTATGCAGTGAAAGGGGGTAGAGCAGCTGTTGGTGCTACAGTGAGTGCTGCTGTGACTTACTATGGGCAGGTGTTTGAATGCGAGTAGGTATAAAAACACAACCTGGATGCTGACCTGCAGGGCGAAGTGGAGGAGATACAAGTATAACAGCTTCTTTTCTTGGTAGAATGATATCTTCTGGGAGGGGCACAGCTTTCTGATTGCCTCCATGGAGCCCTTCTCCATTTCCTCAGTGTTCTCTGTTTCCTGCATGGACTTTACCTTTACCTTGGAGTGCCTATGCCGAGCCTGAGCCATTAAGAATTCCATGAGGAAGAAGAAGACTATGAAGATGAAGTAGAAATAGTACCACATTGCTGTGATAGGAATGCTAAACAGTTGTTCAAAACATTCCATAAGACAAGGGTAGGTGATATTTCCATGGCAGTTAAACTCTTCATGGATGTTGTACCAGGGCATGTGGACCACACTCATCACTAAGCTGTATATGTAGATGAGGCCAAACCATAGTATCCGCCCGATGTAGTAGCCAGATTTTTCTCTTGCCACTGCGTACAGCACAGGGATCATTGCAACTGTCACCACTAGAGTCATGTTCTCCTCTTTCTTGGGAAAAGGCCAGATACTTTGACAACACCTAGAAAGGAAAGCAAAGCAACAAGTCAGGGCCAGGAGCTGTGGAGATGGCTTAGCGAGTTAAATGCTTGCCACACAAACCTTAGGACCCGATTTTGAGTCCCCTGAACCCACAAAAAAAGGCTAATGTAGCAGGAGTGTCTGTAGTCCCAGCACTTCTGGGATATGCCAGGCAAGGATGGGTGATTCCTTGGAAGTGTGCAGGTAAGATAGCCTGGCCTACATAGTGGTAAACAGCAAAAAAGATACTGTCTTAATGTGGAAAGTGAGGGCCTTCCAACATCTACAGCTTTTTTAACATGTGTGCTGCCACATGCATACAGTCACTCACATTCTCATTTGTAATCATATTCCCCACCCCACCCCCTGTGCCCCACACAAAACTAGTGAAAAAGAAGTCAAGATCAGAAAGTGAGCAGTTGCTGAGTATGCCACACCCATCCAAGAAGCCTGTTCTAAGTTTCAGATCTCAACAGTTTTTTTCCTGGCTGTGCAGCTCCCTCACACAAGCAGCGTTGCTTTCTGTCATGTATTTTCCTGCTTCTCTGCTTCAGTCTAAAGCAGAGGTCATCTCTGGTATCAAACAACCCCTCCAAATTAAAATCCTGTTAGATTATGAAGTGTAGCCTTCATGTTTACACAGCCCATATTATCCAGCATGGAGTATTACTGTTGACATGGACATAATTATGTTTGATAAATGAAGACTGGAAGGAACAAGTGACATTAGAAATTCTCATTGTCTTTGGCTGTTTCTAGTCATCTTATGGTCTAGTGAGCTTAATGTTCTGGGTTCATTCATCAGTACCTAGGGGAAAAAAGTTAATGTATTATTTCTCAGTTTTTCTGACAAGTTCAGGTTTCATGAGAGAACGTCTGTAGACTTTGCCATGAACATTTCTAAGCATTCCTTTGCCTTCCTTGTTAGGAAGTACATAGTGCACATGACTTCTCTTCCATCTGCAACTCTTTAGGGTAAAACTGGCAGCCTGACTTCCTAGTGATAACACTGCCCATTCAGGGAGCCTCATGCTGGTGGGCTAGATACATGATCTCTATAGAAAGCTAAACTATTCTTGAATCTTCTTTGAAGCTTTTTTATTTTGGTTAATTGTGGTTATCCTCTTTTACACATGTATGTGTGTGTAGTGTGGCATGTGTGGTGTCTGCATGTATGCATTTGAGAGGGACCTCACACTTGCAGTTAAGTATTTTCCCTTTTTTATTTTTGACAACAGGGTCTCACTTAATATTTCAGTCTGGCCTTGAACTCTCATTTTTCTGCCTCTCATCCTCTTGAATTTTGGAACTAGTTTTATACCATTATCCCCTAGTCTATCATATTCTTTATATTTTTTATTTTTGTGCATGGATGTTTTGTCTGTATGTATGCCCGTGTGCCAGATGTGTTCCTGGTTCCCAAGGAGGCCAGAAAAAGATCTGCCTGCCTCTGCCTCCCTAGTGCTGGGATTAAAGGTGTGCCTCACCACACCCAGCTTCTCATGTATTTTTACATGGTTTGCTTGCTTGTTTTCTTTCCAAGCAGAGTCTTACTGTGTAGTCTTGGTTGGTTTCTTAGTCAGGGTTTCTATTACTTCGATGAAACAATCATGACAAAAAAAACAAGTTGGGTAAGGAAAGGGTTTATCTGGCTTACACTTCCAGATCACAGTCCATCATTGGAGGAACTCAGGACAGGAACTCAAACAGGGCTGGAACCTGGAGGCAGGAGCTGATGCAGAGGCCATGGGGGTGCTGTTTACTGGCATGCTTTCTATAGCTTGCTTAGCCTAACTTTTTATAGAACCTGGGAACACCAGCTCAGGGATGGACCACCCACAGTGGGTTGGGCCCTCCCTGGTTAATCACTAATTGAGAAAATGCCTTACAGCTGGATCTTTCATAGGCATTTCCTCAACTGAGGCCCCTTTCTTTGCGATGACGATGGCTTGTATCAAGTTGACACACAAAACCAGCCAACACAACTGACCTTTTGTCAACTTGACACACAAACACATCACTATTAAGCCACAATTTTGGTTTTTGTTTGGTTTTTGAGATAGAGTTTCTCTGTGTAGCCTTGGCTGTCCTGGACTCCATTTGTAGATGAGGCTGGCCTCGTACTCAAGGAAATCTGCCTGCCTCTGCCTCCCTGAATGCTGGTATTACAGGCGTGTGCCACCATGCCTGGCAAACCACAACTTCTTACTCATCTCCAACATCTAAATAACTTTAAAAATTCCGTAGTCTTACAAATTCAAACATATTAAAATTTTTGTCCCTTTAAAATTTCCAATCTCTTTTAAAATTTGCAATTAAAAATCTCATAACTGTGGGTTCCAGGAAAATACTTTCTTACTTCAAGAGAGAAAAATTAGGGCCAGAGGAGTGCAGCAAGTTTGAAGCCAGCCTGGGCTAAATAGCTCCAGGATATCTTGAGCTGTAGTGTGATGAGACTGTCTTTAAAAAAATAATTGAAGAAAACATTTTTCATAGATGTACTATGTGAACATTATCGCTCCTTAAGTGACACTGGAGCAGTTCATGCAGGGGCAGCAGAAGAGGTGGGAGGTGGGCACCAGACTAGCTGATGGCCTTGCTAAGCGGGCTGGATGATCAGGGAGAAAGGACACTTCACTGAGCACTTTCCGATGGACAGAGCAGGTGTGCCATCAGTCCTTAGACTGACCTTGTAACCTGGGCACGGTTATTACTAGTTTATAAATTAGAAAATTAAGATCCAATTTTTGCTTAAAAGACTTACTTCTAAACCAGCTGGTTAGCAGATAGATTGTGCTGCTGCTGGGGCCACAGCTGAATCCCTTAGTCTCTTGTAGAAGCCTGTTCCTGTACTGGGAACCTCCTGCTGCCAACTGCTGCTCTGCCAACTGCCTTGGAATCTGTCAGGGAGCTACCCTATTTGTTGTGCCACCTGCCAGTCTTTCTGGGCTCTGCCAGTCAGTACATGTAAATCAAGAGAAGGAAATAAATACACAGACCATGGTTTATGAGGATGGATTTTGGTGGGGTTGCAGAGTTGGCTCAGTGGTTAAGAACACTTACTCTTGCAGAGGATCTGAGCTCACTTCCCAGCATCCACATGGTGACTTACAAATGGTTTGTAACTCCATTCCCAGGGGATTGGAAACCTGGCCTTGGCTGGCAGTAGGCATGCAGATGGTGCACATTCATATATGCAGACAAACACTCATATACCTAAAATAATTATTTTTTTAGAGGAAGGAATTGAGGGCTAAGAGCCTGTTCTAAAGATCCAGCCAGGGCTCTGGTCCATTATTCTCTGAATCTGCCCCTTCGGTCTGCCTGTGTTCCAGGGTCCCAAATGTCTAGATTTGGGAGAAACTGTCATTGTATTCACCAGTGGTTTCATCATCTGTATCAATTACTTTTCTGTTGCTGTAATAAAATACCACGATCAAAGCAGCTTACAGAAGAAAGCTAATTTGTGCTTCCAGTTCCATGAAGGGAGGCATGGCAGTGAGTATCAGGCGTGGTCAGGAACAGGATACTAGGGTGTGCGAGTGTGCGAGAGTACGAGGCTTTAACTCTCAGAGCCCATCCTTAGTGACTCACTTCCTACAGCAAGGCTGTAGCCCTTAAACCTCCCAGAATTCACCAGTGAGGGACCAAATGTTTATGTGCTGGCGCCTGTGAACGCTATTTCTCATTTAAACCACACCAGCACCTTTTTCATTCTGCTCAAGCATCTGTCTCTATGCATTTTCCATATCTGATTTAAAATGAAGATACAGAAATCACTAGCCAAGACCTCTGCTTCTTTCCTTCCAGTTCCATAAACATACTTTCACCATTTCTATCATCTTTGCTGTTCATAGTAGTAGAAAGGCTAAACTCACCCTCTTTGGAAAGCTCCAGTCAGGCCTAGTGGCCAACACCTTTAATCCCAGCACTTAGGAGGCAGAGGCAGAAACTCTGTGAGTTTGAGACCAGCCTGGTCTTTATAGTTCCAGGACAGCCAAGGCTACATAATGAGATTCTGTCATAAAAAACAAACAACAACAACAACAACAACAACAAATTACTGGGGTGTGGGGAGAGAAAAGAAAAAGGAAAGCTAGTCTCCAATGAATTCAGAGTGCATTCCCAGGCCTTCTAGGGGATAGTGCGCATTATTCACTCCTGTAAGCCCGTCTTCTGCCCTTGTCAGCTCGGAAGTAATGACCCCTATTTAGCTGTATTCTATTCTGCTGTGAAATTCCTCGAAAGCATTGACATCTGCACAAGATGTCTCCACTTCTGCTGATCCATTTTCAACTCCTTGCTCATTGAGGTTGGAACCATTTGGTGTGTGTGTAGGGGGGTATGGGTGTGGGTGTGTTTGGGTTTTGAAACAGGGTCTCACAGTGTAGCCCCAGCTGGCCTAGGACTTGAAATCTTGCCTCAGCCTCTTGTGTGCTGGGATTGTAGGCATGATCCATTGGAACTTTAACTTTCTCTCTCCTTCACCTTTGCTTTTGTTTTTGTCTTGCTTGAAACTTCAGAGCTACATACTCAGAATATTTCTGTTGGATGAAGATCATGGCATATGTTTTCCTTTCCTCATAATTTTAATTGTATGGTTTCTTTTTGTTTGGTTGCTTTTTTGGTTTGTGTTTGCTTTGAGACAGGGTCTCATGGTCTTGATTAAGCTGTTTCCTGAGCTTCTAATTGAGGTCTGGAAGTAGAAATCGTCTTCTTCTTCTTCTTCTTCTTCTTCTTCTTCTTCTTCTTCTTCTTCTCCTCCTCCTTCCTCCTCTTCCTCTTCTTCCTCCTCATTCTCTTCCCTCCCTCTGTGTCCCCCTTTCTCTTCTTTCCCCCACCTCTCTTTAAGCTAGGGACTAATTATAATTATCCTGACTCAGGTACTAGTTTTGTTTTGTTTGGCCTTTATCACAAAGGGATGTTGAACTTTGTCAAAGGTGATTTAAAGTTATCTTTGTGTAAGTGCATGATTCATCGGGGTTGGGACACATGTGCCAGGGTACACATGTGGCGATCAGCAGATTACCTTGTGGAGTTTGATTCTCTCCATCTACTATTATTTGGGTTTCGGGGATCAAATTTAGGTCATCCGACTATTACTGGCCCATGAAAGTAAAATAAAAACTAATAATAAAGCTCTTTGAGGAACAGATTGTGAAGTAAACACGGGATGCTGTTAGAGTAGGTAGTTGTTTATCTGTTAGAATTGAGAAATGTGTTTTTGACATGTTTGTATTTGTTTTGTCTTATTTTGGTTTTGGTTTTGTTTCTTTGAGACAGATCTGGTCTTACTATGTAGCCCTGGCTGGCCTGAAACTCATAGAGATCTGCTGCCTCCTGGGATTAGAGGGGTACACTATCATGCCTAACTTAGTTTCTAATACTAATAGGTTTACAGTAAACTTACTGTCTACTATAATTTTGAGGCTTGACTTTCAAACCTTTACATTTGCGAAGAAAGCATGTTGATTGGTCCCATCCTTGACTGTTGCTGTGGTCTCTTTGCAGAGCTCTGAGGAACTTGAGTGTAAGGATGACAATCTCCAGGAAGATGAAGGGTTTATGGGCATGTCTCCTCTCCTACAAGCCCATCATGCCATGGAAAGAATGGAAGAGTTTGTTTGTAAGGTAAGATTCTTAATATAAGTTTCTTATTGATTTTCATGGTATCTATTTAGCTTTTCCCAAACAGACATTGAAAGAGGTGGCTTATTGTTGCTGCTTAGGGGGAAAATCCATGGTAAGATGAGGACAAAGAAGTCTCCTGACTTAACCTTGTAAAATGTATTGTTAAAGTTATCCAGAATGTCCAATTGGGCTATAAATCTCTCCTGATACAGATTAGAGCAGTAAATGGAGATTAGATAAGACAGGATGAAACAATTTGGAGTGATTGTGCTAGAGCTATTAAAAAGCCATGTCCAAATCTGTTCTGCTGTTTAATATGGACAGTGTGGTTGTTACTTCTGGAGATTCTATGGGTAGTAAAGTTGTTGAGGTTGAAACTTCAAAAATTTCAGGCACATTTAGTATTTTTAGTGCAGTTTGTAAATTTTTTCTTTTTTTTCCTTTTTTTTTTTTTTTTTGTCTCAAGTGGCTTTGTGATTCATTGTCTGAGACCCTAAGACCCATTGTAGGATTTTTCTTTTTTTAAATGGTAGCTAGAATTGAAGTCACTTGTTGAAAAACAGGAGGCCGGTAGTCTTTTTAGTCATATAAGCAAGTTCCTAGTTTTGTCTCATGTTGCTGTTATGAAATACCCTAACAAAAAGCATCCTAAGGGAGGATGATTTCATTTTAGCCCATAATTCTAAGTTATAGTTTATTGTTATAAGAAAATCAGCTTCACTTAGGTTCTCAGGACCTGGGCAGAATGAAGCCAGATTCTTGGTCAAATATTCCATTAATGGCCCCCATGCAAGTTCTCGGCAGAATCCTTATTCCCTGCTGAGAGCTCACAAGCCGCGCCTACACTGTATTTCTCTCAGCATTCTTCCAAGTTCCCCCAAGGACAGCTCAGTTTCTCTACAGCATTCAATGGCTTTTCTAGCTTGCATATTCCAGTAAAAACATAGAAAAACTAACTCAAAGAGAGCAAGAATAATGTAGGCAGGTTCATCACGGCAGTGATCCTACTTCTGGGACCAGTTTCTGTTCTTCCATTTCTTTTTCTGTGATGAAATAAGCTGACCAAAACAAAACAAAAATAAAAAACAAAACAACATAGGAGAGAAAGGGTTTTATTTTAGCTTATAACTCTAGATTAGAGTTTTTCATTAATTGGGGAGCCATGACATCTGGCATTTGAAACACTGACACCCGTGGTCAAGAACAGAGAGAATGAATGCATGCATGTCTGGGCCCAGCTTGTGTTTTCTATCCTTAAACAGTTCAGGACCCATACCAAGGGAATGCTGCTTCCCACAGTGGATGGGCCTTCTCAATTAATGTAATCAAGTTATGTAATCAGCTTGGTTAATAAAACTGAGATAATTCTCCACAACCATGCCCATGGGCTAAGCTAATCTCTCAATAAGAGTCTCTTCTTGGTGATTCTAGATTCTATCAAGGTAACAAAACTAACCAACTGTTGCCAGGCGGTGGTGGCTCATGCCTTTAATCCCAGCACTTGGGAGGCAGAAGCAGGTGGATCTCTGTGAGTTCGAGGCCAGCCTGGGCTACAGAGTGAGTTCCAGGACAGAGAAACCCTGTCTTGAAAAACAAACAAACAAACAAAACAAAACAAACAAAAAAAACCCTAACCAACTGTCACAACTAGGTATGATCTCGAGACAGTACAAATCTTCCTCCCTCCTCCACCTTTGTGTTCACATGTGTGTGTGTAAATACATGTTTAAGTTCTCTTTTGTATCTTGAGAGGGAAGTGGCTGGCATTAAGAGTATTATGGTCGCCTTTTCCCTTTCTTAGTAGTTATATTGCATCCAGTTTCAGCTTTTTGATAGTTTGAGACAGCAGGATCACTTTAGCCCATGAATTCACAGCCATCTTAAGCAGTATAGTGAGACCCTGTCTGAGGAAAATAAAATTTTAAAAGAGGAATGAAAATATTTAGAAAACTGGATTGTCTTCTGCTCAAGTATACATGGGTGTTTTGTGCTGTATTTAAGGACTTAGCCATCTGCGGAGTTTTCAGTTTTCAGGAAGTCTTGGGCGCAGTCCTCTAGCCTCATGGACCACTGAAGTACTAGCAGGAAACATTCAAGAAGAGAGTCATTTTGGCTTATTTACTTTACTTTAGGACTATACATGGATTGACCAGGTGACCTCAGTGAGCATAGGCACTGAGTTTTGAACTGAAAGGTAAAAGAGATAAAAGGAGGGGAAGGAGCGGATAAGGTTGCTTTAATGGGTGGGAGGGCTGCATCTGTTCTGAAGTTGGCACTTCCCTTGGGAGAATAGAAGGGTCTCAGAAATGAGAGGGAATATGCTGGAAATAAGAGAGCAGAGAACAGGAACTAGGTTGTGGAGTGTAAGAAAGGGTACAGTAGTGGGCAGGGGTCAATCTCTCTGCGTAGTGGGGAGGAGAGCCCAGTTTTTGTGGCTTAGATTTTTTTTAAATGCTAATAATTTGAGGTTGGAGTTAGCTTTATAGTGTGTTAGATGGAAGCACTGTGCAGCACAGTAGTGGAAACTCTTCTTTGCTGCTGGATTCTGGCTGAGGTTGAGCATCATGGTGTGAGATTTGGGCTGAGATATGAGGGATAAAATAAGTAGGGTACATTAACAGACTTTCTTAGGAAACACAGTATAGAGGTCTAGGCTTTGATTTCTTTAAACCCGCTTTATTTAGGGTTCCTTAATGCCTACCTCCCTTCCAACCCACTGGCCCTAGGTAGGTGGGAAGGAAGGTTAGTAGGGACAGGGGTTGTAGACCTTCTTAGACTCAGTTCCGTGGGGCAGTTCCACTCTTCAGCAGTCCAGATAAGCAGCAAACAACAACAGTAACAATAGGACAAAATCAGCAGCAGACTTCTTGAAGTGTTTTTCTCTAGAAGTGTCTCGAAATGAAGCAGTTTCCCCCCCCCCCCCATTTATATCCTCTCAGAATCCACACAAAGATGTTTTCACCTGGCAAGGACAATGCCCCCTGCATGAGACAGTTCTCAGCTTCCAAAGATCACACACCCTCTCACGAGACTGTTAAAGACAGTTTCACATCCCACACTTGGGATCAAAACAAAAACATATTTACATAACATAATCAAAACTTCCACTACAAAGGTCCCAACCTCCTTTCTCAGTAGGTTCCCCTGGGTTGGATGCAGTTCTGATTGTGCAGAGGCAATTATTTTGTCAGGGAGATTTAAAAAAATAAATAAAAGGTACATTCAACCCAGGGGCAATGCTAGCAATGTAAACTCATGTGAGGCCTGTATGTCATTTGTTTGATCCTTAGAACTCACTAGGTTTTCACTGTTATCCTCATTTTATAGGCAAGGAAACTAAGCCTTGGAGGTTTTTGTAATTGACTGAGCTCATACTAGTTAATAACAGACCCCAAATTTCCTAACTGCTGTGCCTTTTCAATTTAACACATTCTGTTTTCTTGTAGCAGAAGTAGGAGGGGAGACTTTTTAGAAAAAGACACAAAGCCGATTCTATAATTTTTTTGTTTAAACAAGAACATTAAATATAAAATGGTCATATTTAGTGACTGATTTTTATGAGGTAACATGTGTTGTCATGATCAAGGTCTGTGTAGCTGGGACTTTGAATTCCTCATTCCTTTAGCTGGATTAAAAGAAAGGTCTTTTAAGGCATAATTTGGTATATTTGTTTATGCTTGCTTGTTCGTAACAAAGCCTACCATTTAAAATTCACTTTTTGTCTGTTTGTTTTATTTTTCACACTGTAAGATGCTATGGTAAAAGCTGTTCGGAACAGTGTTGCTAAATGATAACCAGAGTCACAAATATCTTTGATAACATTCTTCAATGGATACTAGGTGTGGGAAGGTCGATGGCGAGTGATCCCTCACGATGTGCTACCAGATTGGCTTAAGGATAATGATTTCCTTCTCCACGGACACCGACCTCCTATGCCTTCTTTCCGGGCCTGTTTTAAGAGCATTTTCAGAATACACACAGAGACAGGCAACATTTGGACACATCTCCTAGGTATGTAATGCTAGTGGTCAGTGGTATAATAAAATTAGTGATTTTCTTTAGTTTCTTTGATTTTCATGTATTTTGTGAGTAAGTACAGCACTTGAAAACTATGACAGAATGTACCTCCCTCCCTTAGATTCTCAGTGATGATTTCTCATTGGTTTACTCTTGGATAATCCTGACTTGTGCTGTGACTTTATTACAATCAACTCACCTTTTCTTTCCTAGAGTTTTGTTTTGAGATGGGTCTCGCTGTGTATCCCAGCTAGTCTGGGCTTCAGCCCCTCCTCCTGCCTCCTGCAGTTAGCAGTGTGTGCCTCGCGCCTGCCTTCTTCCTACGTTTTTGGACAGTGGCCTCAAAGTCAAGGGAAGAATTGCTGTATAAAATGCACAGCATTTTAATAAGCAGTGAGAGGAAATGTATTAGAAAGTAAGCAGATTTTATTTCAGTCATTACTTAGATCATTTACAGTTAAATTTCAGTTGATGTGAATAAAATATAAAATTGATATTTTTCCATTATGATTTTTAATTAAATAAAGAGTACAATGGGAAGAAAGGATAATCTTTTCAGTAAAAGGGGCAGTACAGCCGAGGCAGCCACATACAGAAGAATGAAGGGGAGAGGTGAGACCTGGTAGCCCATGTCTGTAATCCCATGGGAAGTGAGACAGAATTGTACGCATCAGGTCAGCGTGTGCTGTGCGGTGAGATTCTGTCTTTAAACCAAAACCAAATCAAGTTCAGTCTCAGCCTCATACAAGGAAAAACACAGATGTAAGTCTTGGTAACCTGAGTTAGGTAACGGTTTCTTGGACTTGATACCTAAAGTATATGCAGCCAAAGAAAGAGTAAATTGGATTTTGTCAACATTTAAAAAGTGTGTATGTTATAGAATATTGTCAATAAAGTTAAAAAGATAACCCAAAGAGCAAGAGAACATTTGCAAAGCATATTCTATCTAGTCTACCATAGGACTTGTACAAATCAACAGTATAAAGGGCCCACCCTTTGTGGGGGCCAGTAAAGCTTCTTTATAGACATTACAATAGAGAAAGTATGTAGATGACAAACATGTACTTGGAAAAGGTATGTTTTTATCAGTCATTTAGAGAAATATAAGAGAAATGCAATGAGACACCATTTTACTCCCTGCAGGATTGCTATGATCACGAAAATAGAAAGTAAGTCTTGATCAGGGATATGGAGAAATGTTGCTAGTACTGCTAATAGGAATGAAAAATGGGTCAGCATCTATGGAAAACAGTGTGGTAGGTAGTTTGTCAGAAACTTAACAGAGTCACTGGCAGTTTTACTTCTGTTGTGTCTTCAACAAAGGATGTACATGAATGTTTTAGCAACATTATTTATAGAAATAACCAACTGCTGAATATATAAACCAAATATGGAATACCCATGCAATTAGACATTGTTTGGGGGCCAGTGAGACAGTCAGTGGGTAAAGGCTGTTGTCTCCAGATTTTAGCTCCTAAGTTAAATCCCCAGGACTACAAGGGGGAAGGAGGAGATTGGCTCCTACAAGTTGTTCTTTGACTTGCACACATACACAAAAACAAATAAATAGAAGTAAGATTTTTAAAAAAGTGTTTGGCAGGCTGGATGTGGTGGTGCATGCCTTTAATCCCAGCACTTGGGAGTCAGAGGCAGGCTGATCTCTGAGTTTGTTCTACAGGGCTATTACACAGAGAAACCCTGTCTCAACAACAACAACAAAAAGTTTGGCTATAAGAAGAGTGAATTATGGTGTTTGTTACAACATGTTGAGCAAGTCCTTAAGTTAACTAAATGGAGAGACACAGCAGGCTATATAATTGTATGATTCAATGTATAAGAAACATCCAGAAAGGCGGATTTGTAGGGGACAGAAAGTAGGCCAGTGTTTGTCTAGTGCTGGGGGGAGTAGAGAAGACTGGATGACAGCAGGTACAGGCCTCTGTTTGGCACAGTGAAGATGGCTTGCATTTATTTCTGATGGTTGTACAGACTTGGGAATGGACTAGTTTCTGGCTGTATTCCATTTGACTCGCATTTCTTTTTGTTTGTTTATTTTCAAGACATCGTTTCTCTGTGTATTTAGCCTGTAATCTTGGCTATCCTGGAATTTTCTCTGTAGATCAGACTGGTCTCCAACTCTGAGATCCACCTACCTCCAGCTGGGATTAAAGTGTTGGGATTAAAGGTACACAGCACCACCTCCTGGCTTGAATTTGCCTTTCTTACAGCCAATTTAGTCTCCAAGTTCCTGCTAGTATAGTGAGAAGCAAATAGAGAATAACCAAGTTTGTTGGTAGCATCTAAGTCAGATTTTTTTAAATTTAAATTACTTGATTAGAATGAATTAAAATGTTAAGACAGAATCCCTTACCAGCTTATGTCTGTGCCTGCCTTAGCCCTTTGCCAAGCAATAAGAACTTGGGTCTTACTGTGGAGACTAGTTTAAGAACTGAGTATAAGCCAGGCCTAGTGGCACAGGGGCCATAAGTTCAAGGCTTATCTAGGTGAGAGTGTGTCTAGGCGGTTTAGTGAAAGTGTCTCAAAAGGTGCAAAAATTGGCATGGTAAAATGACTTACGTACTTTGCTCTTGCTTAATTTGTTAAAAATAAATACAAAAAAGGGGGCTAGAAAAAAATTGTTCAGTGATTAAGAGTACTTACTGTTTGTGCAGAGGACCCAAGTTGGATTCATAGAACCTAATGGCAGCCGAGAAACTGTTTGTGACTCCAGCAAGGGAATCCAGTGTCTTTTCTGGCCTCTGTGGGCACTGCATGCACATGGTACTCAGATATACATGTAGGCAAAACACCCATACGCATAACAATAGAGAAAACTTTTTTACAGTACAGAGTAAGAAGGAGGGCTGGTTAGTGGTGAGTTCTTGCCTAGCATGTTATGAGGGCTTGAGTTCAATCTCGAAACAACCCCCACAAAACCAAAAAGCAACCAGACAAAAAAAATTAGGTATGAGCCTCTTATGATGGCAACACGCCTTTAATCTCAGCACTCAGGAGACAGTCAGTCAGATGTCTGAGTTTGAGGCCCCCTTGGTCTATGTTGTGAGCTCCAGGCCAGCCAGGACTACACTCAAATAAAGCAAGTGGTTTGGTATGGCATTTCTCACTGGGTCAGCTAGTGAGGACCAGAGAAGCAGCACGGGGTTCTTCAGCATCTGTAAACAAATGTAAAATAGAGCTTCGAGAGGGAGAGCACCTATAGCATATGCGTCAAAATTGTACACGTGACATTCAGGCTAAAATCCTAAGAGGCAACTGTAGTCTTTGGTTTGTTTATTTGTTTGTTTGTTTTGCTCCATGGTCTTTAGATGAATGAGAAATTATTTTCTTCCTTGTCTTCCTCTTTGTCTTCCTCCTCTTCCTTTTCTTTTTTCTTTATAAGGCAGGGTCTTATCTGTCCGAGGCTACCTTAGACGCCTCTGTTGCTAAGGATGGCCTTGAGTTTGTAGTTCCCAAGTGCTCGGATTAAGGTGTGTACCACCTACCTGGTTTATATGGTGCTAAGGGTAGAACCCAGAGCTTTGTGCATGCTGGCAAGTACTCATCACATCC
This sequence comes from Acomys percivali, assembly GCA_907169655.1. Lineage (NCBI taxonomy): Eukaryota > Metazoa > Chordata > Mammalia > Rodentia > Muridae > Acomys > Acomys percivali. The sequence continues at coordinate 24,340,849 of OU015745.1, forward strand.
TCAACTAGCATGCCACACTTGCAGCATTGACAGTAAATGAAAATCTTGGATAAACTTTGCTGGTGTGACTTTTTTTCTCACAGAGTTTATGGTTCTGGTATCATCGCTATTGGGGAAAATTTAAAACATGGTGTAAAACACCATCCTGTCAAAGAGTGATTTTATCCATTTTTTGCATTCTTTTCCTAGGTTGTGTATTCTTCCTGTGCCTGGGGATCTTTTATATGTTTCGCCCAAATATATCCTTTGTGGCCCCACTGCAAGAGAAAGTGGTCTTTGGCTTGTTCTTCTTGGGAGCCATTCTCTGCCTTTCATTTTCATGGCTCTTCCACACAGTCTACTGCCACTCAGAAGGGGTTTCGCGGCTCTTCTCTAAGTAAGTACTCAACGTGTCCTTGTCACGAGCTGTGTTTTCGGGTCCGTGGGGCAGGAACAACCTCCAGCAGAGCTAGCAGGACTCTTGATGCTCCCACATGGGAACGTCTTCCTTTAATTGATGCAGACAGCCTGGTTTGTTTCTTAGTTGTTACTGATGTCATAAGTCATGGGGGATTAATAGAGCCTATAATGGATGATAATTTTTAGCATTAAATGGAGTTCTTTTAAATTTCAATCCTAGATTGGATTACTCTGGTATTGCTCTTCTGATCATGGGAAGTTTTGTTCCTTGGCTTTATTATTCTTTCTACTGTAACCCACAACCTTGCTTCATCTACCTGATTGTCATCTGTGTGCTGGGCATTGCAGCCATTATCGTCTCCCAGTGGGACATGTTCGCCACTCCTCAGTACCGGGGGGTCAGAGCAGGTGAGTGCATGTGAACGTGCAGTTAATCTCCAGTCATTTAAGGTATACTATTACAAACAGATGCTGTGATTTTCACTTCAGAGATGGAGTATCCACTCTGCTGCTTGTTGGACTTTTAATCCAGTGGTCAGTATTGGAAAGCGCAGGGTTGAGAGGCTGTGATAAGATGGGTGCAAACATATGTTTTGGGCAGTGTTGTTTATTTGAAGAAATACCACAGTATAATGACTTCTGTATTATTTCAGCTAAATTTACCTTCTGGTGACTGATTCTTTTGCCATATTTAGTATTTTATATTTAAATTGCTTTGATAAATAAGGCCTGAGTTCATGCTGCTGATGCTCCAATAGCCTTTGATATTTAGGTAATGCCTACTGAGTGCCCTGTAACACTGGCAGTCTTATTTGATTGTGCCATATGCAGAACCAGAAATTTGAAAAATGCTGCCTTTAATTTTAAAGCTGAATGTCTGTGCTGAATGATTCTGACAAATCCTTCTGAACTCTGCGTGTCTGAAGTTGTATCTTCTGCCTTCTGTCCCCAACATAGCACCCAGTGCTGCCCAAGCAGTAATTCTTTTTGTTATAAAATTCAAGCCTGGTTCATCTGCATGCACATAGAATGCTAGAAACAGAACTAACCTCATGTTAATAACATTGTAGCATTCTGATCTCCTTTTAAAGATGTCTACATGAGCAAATAAGTAGCCAGCACTGGCTCTATAGTTCTTCACCAGGTCAGTGGTATTAAATCTGTTTGAGTACATGAGCTAAGACCATCTTTGCTGAGGGGAGCTGAGCATCCTACTATTTATAAACACTGGAAGGTTAAGTACTGAGGCTTTGACTTTGAGATTGAAAAGCACTATTAAGCAGCCTTTGTTCATATACAAAGGAAAAGAATGGAGTGCAGCAGTGCTTTGGAGGACAGTAGAGGGTGGGCTTGTTTCTGTTTGGTGCTACCTAGTTCCCAACTTTCATATAGTTAGTGTGGCATTTCCTCTTCTCGTTTAGGTGTGGATGTTTTCTCAGTGTGCATCCCATATGCATTCATATATATGTTGTGGCATGTCAGCAGCTTACTGACGATGCTAGGGCAAGTCCTAGAGTCTGGGGGGAAGCTCACCAAATGGCAGCCTGTTACATTCTGTCTGTAAAAGGGTGGGTAGCATTCAAGGAAGTTTAAACACATCCTCCATGCTTTCCCTCTCCTAAAGCTCTTGGCAATGTGGTTCTTTCTAACTAACCGTCAAGCTGCTTATAGAGCTTGGCTTACCATGGGGATTCTTGTATCTGTAAGTAGAACATACCTACACTGTCTTGTGGGTTGAATGGTGTCTCAGAGTTTGAAGGACTTTCTTTTTTCTTTAAAACAAGAATGGCCTACTTTGAAGTTTCAAGTTGATCAAGCTAAATAGAACTATGTTGTCTTTCTCATTGTGTATTGTCTTTTTCTTCTGATGTCTTAGGAGTGTTTGTGGGCTTAGGCCTGAGTGGGATCATCCCTACCTTGCACTATGTCATCTCAGAAGGTTTCCTGAAGGCTGCCACCATAGGACAGATAGGCTGGCTCATTCTCATGGCGAGCCTCTATATCACAGGAGCTGCCCTGTATGCAGCCCGCATCCCTGAGCGCTTCTTTCCTGGCAAATGTGACATCTGGGTAAGTGTGGTCAATGGTGGTAAGGTATCTTATCTGTTCCTGTTAGTGGGCCAGTGGCACAGTGGGAGTGACATAATCAAAAGTTTGAAACATAAAAGGTTTGTATTCCAGTCATGGCTCTGTCCCTTGTCGTCTGGTTTCTCTGGACAGTGAGCATGGACTGAGCACTTGATGTCTGACACATTTCTAGTGCTGCGCATGGATCACTTCATCTAGTGTCAGTCCCACAAGGCTAGACCGAGCTTGGCTTTGTTTTCACTTTACAGATCAGGAAGCTAAGGCTTAGGAAGGCTCAACAGCTTGTCTAAATCAAGTGGGCATTAAGTGGTAAACACAGACATGGAATCAAGCAGGCTTTAGTGTTGCCTGTGCCCTTGTTTGCTGTACTGTCGTGTACAGTGACTGTTGGTCATTCCATCTCTGTTTTCTGTCCTGACTCTCACTCAATCTTCTACTGAGGTCGTTTTTTAAAAAAGAAAAGGCTGAGATCAGGTATGCTTTCACATTCCTTTGATCCCAGCACTCGGGAGGCAGAGGCAGGCAAATTCCTGAGTTTGAGGCCAGCCTGATCTACAGGGTGAGTTCCAGGACAGCCAGAGCTACACAGAGTAACTCTGTCTTGAAAAACAAAAAAATACTAAGGCAGAATGTGTGTGAGTTATTAATTTATTTTAGTTATTGTGTGTGTTTGATATATGTGTGTTAGAATGGGCATGCCACTGTGCCCATGTAGAGGTCAGAAGACACATTTCAAGAGTGGCTCTCGTCTGCTACAGTGGGTCCAGGGATTGAATTTAGGATGCCAGGCTTGTGTAAGAAGTCCTTTTACCTCTTGAGCCATCTCCCTTAGTCCTAAGATCCTTTACTCAAACCCAGCGATGTTGTAGGCAGTTGAGTCTATATGTGTCTGGTGGAGGGAGAGGAGATAACTAGACTGTGGCTAATAATGAGAGGTGAAGAGAGGGGGGAAGAACTGAGGAACTAGTAAAGATGGACATTTCTAACCAAAGAGGAGCTGGAATATTTTCAACACTGTACACTTAGAATGTTCTTAAGGTGAGCTCTGTCTTGTAGGGTTCTGTTTCTTGTTGTTGCTCATAGGTGTATGCTGAGTTGGCCACCCATATTCTTAAAGTTAGGTTAGCTGTCTGTAAATGGAGATGGTCCTGAACTCAGTCTTCTGAGCTTTGGGTTAGCTAGTTTACCTTTCGTTTCTTCTTATTTATACTTGTAAAATCAGTGTCTTGATAAGTACCACTGTGCCTTTTCATTTTGAGACCATGAGAGAATGTTGTAATTTCCTAAGTGTCCATCAATAAATCATATCCTGCTGCTAGTTGTCAGTAAGTCCATGGGAATTTGGTGGTCTAATTGCAAGGTCTGTATGGAATTTGTCCCCAAGTTCACTATGTTAGTGGCACTACCTGTATTTCTCTGGGAGAGACTCAGGAAAATGTGAGGTCCACAGTGGGTATTCCTGTACCCATCTTGAATTTGAATTTTGTTATGCATTTCCACTGTCAGTGCATGCAAGGTGGGAAGCAGTGTTCCTTCCTAGGTATCTTTAGCAGGCTTTGTAACAATCGGCTTCTTTTCTCTCTCCAGTTTCACTCTCATCAGCTGTTCCACATCTTTGTGGTTGCTGGTGCCTTCGTTCACTTCCATGGCGTCTCAAACCTGCAGGAATTTCGTTTCATGATTGGTGGGGGCTGCACTGAAGAGGATGCACTGTGATACTCTCCAGGAGTCAGGGACTGTGACCCTGAACCAGGCCTGCAGCTCCCACAGGCCTCCTTACTGGCTGCCAGTGACAGTGCCAGAGAAGCCCCAAACTTGGACAGCCTCCTGGGCCTTAGGATGGCCCAAGGGCTCCATGGGGTACAAGACTAAGAAGAGAAAAACAAAAATAAATCATACCTCAAAGGATGGAGTGCATCAGTTTGGAGAGAAGGAGAAATGGCTCATCCCCTGACTTCCTTTCGGAATCTACCGGGTGAGGGCGGCTCTGCCAAGACCCTTGCCTGACAGACTGGCTTCTGATGTGATCGTATTTATTTGTAGAAGATGGGAAACAGTTTAGTTGGTGGTTCTTTCTTCTCCCTTTCCCTCCTTAAAGCAGTAATACATACGAGTACTGTGCGCCAACTGATTGTGCCAGTGGAGCTCCTTCAAACAATAATCAGAACCAATTTAGGTGAACATTTATATCCAGTAAAGGGGTGGGAGTGCAATTTTAGGCACTCCTTTGGGAGAACAAAGAAATTAATGTAAATAAGATTTCTAATTTACTGTTTAAATAAGAATTTATATAAACATTTAAAACATAGGGGCAGGGGAGGGAGGGAGATTCTTTTTTTAAAGAATGAAACATGCAAGTACCACACACTGTTTCAATTTTGCACAAAGTGATGGAAGGAGGATGAAGTGGTAGCCCCAGAATGCACGATGTCTTGGTGCACCAAGGTGCCTTCCATAGGCCAATAACACTTTTGGACCCTGTTGGGGCAGAGTGTACAGCCCTGGCCACTCTCAAGACTGAGAGCCCTTGGCATTCAGAGGGGGAGGAAGTAGAAGGAAGCAGTGTGGAAGCCGCACAGGTTATCATAGTGGCTCTAGAGGAGGTATCATTTCAGAGACTGTCTGTAAGCTAATAATGACCCCTTCTGAAGAGTGGAGCCACATAGTTCTACCACAGATGTAGCAAAGAGGTGATGAAGGGGAGGAGGACCCCTGGGAGCATCAGCACAGGGTTTGTCTGGTTCTCCTCTGGTGTCCCAGATAAACTGGTGGTAGTTCTTACCTGAATAGAGGTGTGGCCATTTCCCAGACTTTATTTTGAGCCCTGAGCTGCTCTGCAAACTTTTCTCTATTGAGACTCACTGCCCTAACTCTGTCCTTGCACCTGGAAATAAAACCTGTGTCCCCGCTACCCCCCGCCCTCCCGGCATCAGAGCTCCTAGCATGGAGCCAGCCACTAGTGAGATTCTGGTGTGCCCTCTTCTCCTCTTGACTAAGGACGTCAGCAGTGCCCACTGTGGCATTTCAGCACTCGCTGCGTGCCCTTTGCCAAGAGTGTGGTGCATAGTTAAAAGGAAGTGGCATGTTAACTGCAGCTAGTCTGATAGAATTAAGCCCACAGTTTTAAATTGCTGCTGGAAGTTGGAAATCATTCCTCTGTCCTAGGACCACCTTGTTAGAGGTTTTAGACTCTAGAGTGTAAATGAGTTGGGTCTGGCTTACAGAATTCTCATCTTGGCTAAGTGAGAAACCAAGCACTTGAGTCTCCAAGATGTCAGACAGGCATCCCATTCTGAGGCTGGTGGAGCGTGCAGGGTAACATGGCGCCTCAGGCGTCTCAGAAGGGGTGCTTGGGAATGTGAGACAGTCCTACTTATTCACTAGCTTTGTCCCGGTCATTGTTGTCCTTCCTCTACCTTCAAATCTCCAGCTGCCACTGGGGATCCAGGAAGAAGGAGTCCATTGTAAAACCTGAGAAGGACTTAGGAGTATTTCTATTGTGGATAGGGCCACTGCCCTGGGAAGGCCACACAGAAAACTCTGGGTAAACAGACAGAACTAAGAACAGTGTTAATTCCTTAAGAAGCAGTTGGGCAGGACAGTGTCCATCTGGAAGGAAGCTCACCTAGGTTTGTGGTAGCAACAGCACATATCAGAAGCCAGCCATCCTCTCTGGGCTTGTACTTTGGGGCACGAGGGAGCTGCTTCCCCATGACACCTACAGAGTAGAGGCCTTGGGTATAGTCATCCCTCCTCCCAAAGCAGGGAGGATCTGGTTCAACATAGCACAAACTCTTAGGGAAAGAATCACTACCACCAGTGTGTCGTCCAACAACTTCCCTTCTGGGTGTGTCTGTGTGGGCATGTGTGTGCCCCTGTGTGTCTGCGCAGCTCACTACCAACAGCCTCCTTGTGCACTTGACCTTGTGGTGCCTCTGGGAACTCTCCAGGTTGGCACCTGAATGCCTTATTCTCAGCAGTCTGAGGCTTGCTTGCTCTGCGCACACATTTATGTTTCATTCTCTCTCTCTCTCTCTCTTTTTTTTTTTTTGGCCCTAGGCTGGTTAGAAACCTGTACACTTTAATTCTTTCATCGTTAAATAGTGGCCTTTTTCAGTATTTCCCCTCTCCCCTTTATAAGTTGCTGAAGTCACAAAGCACACTTTGGGGAGCATACAAGGTTGGGGTTCCAGAAAGGCATCCATGTGACAGTCCATTCACCATGGGATTTCCCTACTTGCTGTCTTCTCAATTTCTCTAATAAAAAGAGCCAAACAGAAGATGAACTTCGTTGTGGTTTTTCTGCTTTTCCTTTTCCTTTTTAAAACCTTATCTCACTTTGGGATATCCTTAACACCCTTATTTAGACAGGAAGTTTAAAGAATTTTTAGAAACTTCCCTGCTTTGAGGAGGATCATGAATTAAAGGCCAGCTTGGGTTGCACAGAGGTTTTTTAAAGTGAGCTTTCTCTGTACCTGGTTAATACAACCATAAAGTTCTGAGAGCTGAGTAGAAGCTGACCACATGCACTTGGTCCCTGTGTTTTATCAGAGACTTCTGCACTCCACTTGAGATGCCTCTGGATGGTGTTGCTACAACCCAGGAACAGTACTGTCTTTGGTGCTTTGCTTTATTGCATTTCTTTTCTCACTAGACACAGCTTATCCGATACTTCCCCAGCCCTGACCTAAGTGCTTGTTGCCTCAGCCCCTCAGAAGCCATTGAGGGGGGCTTACGCTGCAGCCTCAAGTCCTGGCCACCCTCCTGCCCGTCCTTTGGCCACACTGTCCTGAGAACTGAGAGGCACATACACATCCTACTTAGTCCTGTCATGGCATATGATTTGTTTCCTTCCCTGGTCCCATACGCTCTCACGCCTGCCAAAAGTAAAGTCTGTCCTTTGCAGCCTTCCTGACAATTTCTGAAACTGCCCTTGAGCTTGGCCTGGCTTCTGCCAAACCCTTACTCTGTTCTTTTTGTATTTGAGCCCCTCTTACCCCATACTTGCTTTTCTGACTACATGGTATGTCCACTTCTATGTTTCCTGAACCAAAGCTTGATTCAGCATCACAAAATAGTGTTGAAGCCTTTTATTTGAGGTGGTTCTATTAAAACACGCAAGCTCAACAGCACATTCCTGGTACCGAGAATTGCTGGCAGCATCCTTGAGCTCTTGCTCTTGAAGGTGACACAGATAAAGATGCCAGAATGTCATACTCCATTTATTGAGTTGTGGGGGTGCCAACTTTGCTCCTCTGAAGTCAAGGTGCTGGGTCTTTAGCATAAACCAGGCTACCACCTGCTGGCCTCTTTCAGCCTGGCAAGCAAACCTTGGGAGTCACCTGTTCTCCATCCTAGAGATAGCATCAGCTTATCAGAAAAGCCTTTCTTGCCCTGGTGATGTTCTAAAACTTAGGAGTCCCTCAGCAGTGCCAGGCACAAGAGCTGCACGATTCATGGCCAGGAGCTGCCTAGCATCTTACACTTAGCACTCCTTTTCTGTGGTCAAAATAGACAATAAACTGGCCCCCAAATGTCTGCCTGGTTGGGTGAGGAAGATAAAGTCCCCCACCCAAGACTTGCCCCCCACCCCCAGGAGACTTGCCATGCTTGATTTTGAGACCTAATGCTGCTGAAGAGAGAGGTCTTAACACAAATGACAAAGCAAGGAACACAGGTGTTGTGGCAGTCAGGAAAGACACACCCTGCAGGTCCTGACAGTACTTGGTGGCATGAAGGAGAAAGCACAGCTGTGATGTCTTGGTACCTTACCTGGGCTGGACAGCACCTCTGACCTTCCCTACTACCAAGCTATGAAGCAAAGTGCTAGGATGAGAATGGTTAGTAGACCCTTAGTGCTAGGAGCTCTAGCTGCATACAAAAGTCACAAAGCTAAGATTCAGAGCAAGTTTCCCTCTTCAAGCTGCAGTTTTTCTTTTTCTTTCTCTCCCTCCCTCCCTCCCTTCCTTCCTCCCTCCTTTTTCAAGACAGGATTTCTCTGTGTAGCCTTGGCTGTCCTGGAACTCACTCTAGACCAGGCTGGCCTCGAACTCAGAGAACCACCTGCCTCTTGCCTCCTACATGCGACTATTAAAAGTGTACATCTGCCACCACAACCACCCGCCTTTTCTTGTTGTTTTTCAAGATAAGGCTTCTTTTTGTAGCTGTTGGTGTCTAGAGTTCATTTTATAGACCAGGCTGGCCTCATAACTCGGAGATCTTCCTGCCTTTATCTCCCAAGTGCTGGCATTAAGCGCTGGGCTTAGATCCTCGTTTAAGGGAGGTAAATTGTGGGGCTTGAAGGATTTAGCCAGTGAAGTAGGATGACCCAAACTAGACTCCCAAACTCTTGGAACAGTTGGGGAATAGCAGGACACGCTTGTAGTCCCAGCCCTGGGACAGAAGGCCCAGGGTGTATGAGAGATCCTATCTCAACAAAGCAAGAAGAAGTGGAGTGGTTGAGGAAGACTGCCGCCATGGTCCCATGACCTCCACATCTGTGCACGATCAAGCACACAGACATGCCTCACACATGACAAAAAAAAGGTCAGGTAATTTGTAGTGCCTAATTCAGCATTGTGGCAAGGATTATAAGTGTTGTTTCCAACTCGGGCTTTCCCCAGAGGCAGTCTACTTTTCTTCTGTAGATCACGAGCCATAAAAAACCCACCGTGGGCTTTGGAGACCTTGCCTGGCACCCTACCTTAGTAAGGTCCATGAGGAGCTCGGCCTGGCTCTGCTTTTCTCACCACTTCCTCAGGACTACACTTGTCCAGTGGCACACTGTTACCCAGTACAGCAGCTGCAGAGCTCACCCTAGTAGCATTGCTTTTTCTTTTTTCCTTTTTGAGATTTTAATTACAAAGTTGTCTCTCTTCCCTTTCCGTCCAAATTCTGTATACTCTTCTCCGCTCTCCAGAATATTAGTGTAAAAAGGTTAGAGTTCTTCAGTAGTAGCAGTTTGATGATATTTTGCAGGATTTAATGTCTATTCTGTTCCTATTTCCATTTCTTTTAAAAATTTTTATTTATTTTTAATTTTTTTCGAGGCATTGTTTTCTCTGTGTTACAGACCTAGAACTTGCTCTGTAGACCAGGCTGGCCTCCAACTCAAGAGATCTGCCTGCCTCTGCCTCCCAAGTGGTGGGATTAAAGACGTGCACCACAGTGCATAAGTGGTGATACACACCTTTAATCCCAGCATTCGGGAGGCAGAGGCAGGCAGATTGCTGTGAGTTCGAGGCTAGCCTGGTCTACAAAGTGAGTCCAGGACAGCCAAGGCTACACAGAGAAACCCTGTCTCAAAAAACAGACAGATGTGCACCGCTATGTCTAGCTTCTTTTCCATTTTTTCCCTTCTGAGTCTTCCTGTCTTTCCTTCGGCCTGTCCTCCCTTGCACTGTCTGTGATGGGTGAAAGGACTTTCCCAAGGACTCCTGTGTGGCAAGCACGCTCTTGACGCAGCCTCTGCCTGAGCCTCACTGCTCAATCCCAGCCCCCAGCACTCAGCTCTGCAGTAGACCAGCCAAGGAAACAGCTGACCCTTTGGCTGGTTCTGACCCTTGGTAACCAGGAGCAACCAACTTCTGTCCTTGCTCTACTTGAGCTCTTGTTGAAGTCCTGAAGCAGAGACGAGGGTAGAAGATTTGGGGTGGCTGGTACCCTGGAGAACCTTGGGCATCCTTCCAGCAGTCTTGAAGAGACAGAGATGAGGAGCCCAGGACTGAAACCGAGAAGATGCCCTACCGCTGTGAGCTGGGCCCTCATCAGATGGTGACTTTGTAGAATGTCTCTGTAAGCTTCTACCCTCCCCCCACCCCAGGTTCTGTGAAAGACAAACGGGCTGGGGTCACCACAGAAGCTGGTGTGGAAGCATCCAGGCCCACAGGCATAGTGGGAGCAGAGGGATTGAAGGTACAGCGTCTGAAGCACCGCCACAGTCCTGAGCATTTTCCTGTAAAGCCAGAGAGGCAAAGGGCATTAGGAGATAGGCGGCCCTCCCAACCCAAGGGCCAGCAAAGCACAGCGTGGCCACATCGAGAGCCTGGGAGACATGAGGTTTTAAAGAGTAGGAGAAACTTTTTTTTTAAGCACAGTAGTCTTTGGGGCCTTCCTCTCATAAAGGTGTGGGGCAACCCTCATCTCCAGGAGCATCTCTAGGGGAGATAGTTCGTGGCAGCCACACCCACGAGCAGAGACTGGGTAGTAAGGCCCCTCACTCAGGGGTTAATAAATACCAATCACTATGGTCACTAGCCACTTCATGAAGCAGGAGTGAGGATGTAAGGGCCCCAGGTCCAGATACCCTTGGGCCCCTTGTTCCATTCTTTCCCCCTTCCTTCCTCTCTGTCTTCTTCCCTTGGCATGTCACCTTCCCCCCCCTTCCACCCCAAGCTGACCCTCTCTTGCTTGCTTGCTACTGCCCCCTCCCTATTTTGTGTATCACACTACATAAATTCAAAATGCAGGGTCTTATAGTAGGATGAACACATACGGTTGTGTCATCAGTGTCCAGAAACATTTATATCCCAAGCAGTCACACACTAGGGCAAAACTGGGGGCTCTGAAGACCAAGCCCCATAGTTCACAGGCCGCACCTCTGGATGGAAGGCATGGCAGGAGCCTGGTCGTCGCCGGGGCTTCTGGGAGCGCATCCTGTCACACTTGACAGAGGCATTATGTGCAGAGCTCACTGTCAAGGTATAACGCTCCACAGTTCTATAAATCCTGGAGGTCCAGATCTGTGAGGAGGTCTGTGGCCGTGCAAGCAGGTTCAGGATGGGGAGCTCCCCTATCCCTACCCCCAGGGGGCTAGCCCACAACTCATGATGCTGCAAGCAAAAGAGGATGGTGAAAGGCTGGACTCTGCACCCCAAGTCCGAGCTCCTCCAGGATCTCCTCTCCCCCACCCCCGACTCCCCTAAAGGTGGGAAGGATATATTTGACTTCTGTGGCCTCCTGGAGGATGGGAGAATAGGCACTGCAGTCACAGGTCCTGTCTGTCACTAGCAGAAGCAGGTTGCTGCTGGGAATCTGTTGCATCACGAACGTCCTGCAGCAGAGAGGGTGGTGGGCTCTGAGTAAGTTAGCCCCCAGGAGAAAGGCTCTGGGGAGAGACCTTTGCGGGCACAGGGAAGGACATGCAAGCACAGGCAGATTGAGACCAGTAGCCCGCAACTTTTACACAGGCCTTTCCAATGGCACCCCTCCGTTCTCAGTAGCCTGGAGCCGGTCAAGAAGGAGCTGCCACGAACACACACAGAGACCATTCCCCTGCAAACCAGGATATTATCTCTGCTCGAGAGCCAGATAACTTGCAGTTCTGGGCTTGGCCACTAGGTGACACAATGCTCCTATACACAGCTTGGGATGGTGGGGTGGGGGAGGGAAAGGCTTTTCCACACTGGGCAGGTAGGTGTTACACACACAGTAGGGAAGGCTGTCACCAAGCATTTTGTACGGGGTGGGTGATGATGTTACACACACAGGTATGTATCACACGTAAGAGTTTAAAGTCATATGTGGTCATTACTTGATATAGTTCTTATTCTGCACATGACAGAACAGGCTAGAAGACAAGCTTGCCAGGGGCAAGCGGGGGCAGAGACAAGTCTGTCTGCTGGGAGGCCCTTGCTCTACCATCCCTTGATAATTCCTTCAAACCTTGAGAGAAGCAAGCCAATAGTGCCAGCCCCAGGAAGGCTTCTCTATGTGCACTGAAGACATCACACATGACGAAGAGGCAGAAACCCAAATCTGTCTGATGCCAGAATCTGAGGCTATGAAATAGTCAGCATAGGTCTAGGGTTCCCTGGACATCCTGGTGGCCCTGCTGAGCAGCAAGGCTGGCTGAAGGAGCTCCCTTGGAGGTACTGTCCTCCTGGCTTGGGAGGGAAGTCTCTGGCTTGGTCCAAAGGCAGGCTGGATGGAACTAGGGGCTTCTCCCCAGCACCTTTCCTGCTACTTTCCTGGCCTGTGGTGTTAAGTGGGCAGAGTCTTGACTAGCAGAGGGGAAGCTAGCCTGTGGGGGGGGGGTTTCCAAGAGAGACCCCATGGCCTTGAACTCAGAGAGACTCACTAGCAGGAGAATTGGCCTCCAGACCCCTTGTCCCTGTGCCTCCTAAAGCAGAGCACCAACTTGTCCATGCACACTCCCCTCTTTTCTGCCCAGACCTGGGTTTTTGGTTTTTTTGTTTTGTTTTGTTTTTTTTTTGTTTTGTTTTTGTTTTTGCACTGGAGAGTGGGGAAAGGGGAGAGTGACTCTTCTCTGAGGTCTCAGCCCTTTCCTAGTGTGGAAACCTTCCTGTGGCAGCCAGGGACAAGAAGCTACACCCTGGCTAGCCTTGCTGTCTGCCTGGGGACTTACTTCTGGCAGGTCCCACACTTGATGATCCCGTTTGCCTCCTGAATGGCTGTCTGGTGCACAAACACTGGGTATTCTGTGTCGCAGGGGTGTAGCAGGTCCTGTTTCTTGTGCTTGTGGGCTGCGGGTGATAGAGGAACGTGTGAGAGGAGGGTGTCACACACCACAAAGGCCTGAGGAAGCCCACCTACAAGGGTAGTACCCTTTAGTTTGCTACAAGGGCCAGGGAGACAGAGACCAGCATTCGCCAAAAGGCGCAGAGGAGCCTGGAGGCCCTGCTGAGCTGCAGTGCTGCCCTTCCCAGGGCTCCTGAGATGATTACTCTGCGGAGCACTTGTGGGCACTGTGCAGTGATGCTGTCCCAAAGCATCAACATGCTTTGCCTCTTTTACAGTCCGGCAGAGAAGGAAGGAAGATGGAAGGAAGGCAGTGGGAGCCATTTTAAACAGCTGGAAATGGAGGTGCAGACATGGCATGGCTTTTACAAGGTCATACAAGGTGTGAGGAAGAGAGTCACAGGTCTCCTCAATGCCATGCCTGGACCTAGAAGCTTCCCTCTCAGCCCGTGAAGCTAAGAAGTGAGGCAGGCTGCAGGCTAAACAGTTCCCAGGGGCTGAGGAAGCACCCAGGTGGTAGGACCAGGTGGTTTCCTTGAGGTCACTAGTGAGTCTCCAGGCTGCCCTGCAGGATGGAAGCACAGAGTGTGCAGGTGGGAAGAGCCTCTATGTCTGTGTCCTGACTGGAACACATGGCTTCTGTCACCACTCCAGCCAGGGACTGTGAGAACTGCTAGGGGGTGGGGTGGGGGGAGGTGACTTTCCACCCACAGCCTGGAATCACCACAGGAACTGCAGGCCCCAGGACCTGCCCTGGTCGATAGCAGCTGGAGGGGCAGAGGGGAAGGAGGGGGCATTGTTTACATAAGGGAGCCAAACAAGAAGGCCGTGGGAGCCTCCTGGCCACCGATGTCCAGAACCCAGAGAAAGTGGAACAGGGTGAGTTGAAGTCAGGCACCATTACACGGCCCCGGAGCCCTGCGTCTCCAGGACCCAAGCGCCTTTTGTGTCTCTTGGTTCGTAAAGAACAGATGTCTTCCTTGTCCCAGGCTGGCAGCAAACCTCAACAGCAGGCGAGACAAAGCTTTTCTTTGCCTTATGTCAGGGCCGCCTCAATGTGTCATTGTTTTGGGGGGCACTCTGGCCTTAGGCACAGTTTCATGCAAGGAGCTGTTATCTTAGAGGACACACCCTCAAACTTGGAGCCTTGCTGAGGGTGGCAGATACATGGTCACAGGGGCCACTGCTTTCTTCTCTGGGGTGACCTGGTGGTAACTCAACTACATGGTGGACCATTCATCCCTTTAATCACCGGAACCTCTTCAGAGGAGATAGATGGCTGTTTCCTAAGGTAGTTGTGTTTTCTGAGGTCCAAGTTTCTTTGCTTCCCAGAAATGATGCTTTAAAGTGGCTTGGGACACCCCACCACCCCATCAGGGAGTGTCCTGAGATTAAAGAAAGTCAGTCTGCGTGTGTTTGCTCTCAGGGCACAGGCTTAAGGGCAAGCCCTTCCAGCTCTCTGGTGGTGCACTGGGGTAGGGTAGACCTCTCAGGCAGAACTACTTACAGTGATGGAAGACAGCTTTGGCTGGCCAGGGCATGAGCCCACCACAGGGTTGGACATGGCACAGGAAAGGCACAGCATCACACGAGGGCAAGATGTCATAGGGCAGTGATGACGTCACATGGAGCAGAGGTGTTCAGAGGTGATGTGATGTCGCACACAGAGGTGAGGGAGGCCGGGAGTGAGGGGAAGGTGATGAGGTGAGATTGTGAACATGAAGGCTTTGACACCCACCTCAGGGTCACCCACCCCAGACAGAAGCCATCCAGTGAGCTTACCAAAGTGCTTCCCACAAACGCCTCCTAGCACTTACCCTCTGACCCTATGTCATGCCAAGATCCCCAGGCACTCCACTCTAGCAGGAACCTGTAGGATACAGAACATAGTCTTGGGGGTGGGCATATGTGGTACTCCAGATGCCCCTGCAGGAACCCATCTTTCTGCTTGAGGGCACGCGTGAAGGAGAATGTAGGGTGGCGTTGCATGCCTCCCTCCTCCCTTGGCTGGGGAGCCAGGCTATCTGGTGGGCCATAGGCTGACCCTTTGAAGGATATCCTCATCCTCCACTCTCCATATGCAAGAGGATCCTCTCCTGCCTGTCATCCTGATCATGACCTAGTCCTCCCACAAAGGGAATTCCCTTCACCTGGGACCCCACCCCCATCCTCATCCCCACCCCCACCCAAGATTCATGCTCTGACCCCAGCCTCAAGATCCAGTTTCCAGGTACAGGGACCCCAGACCCCACCCTACCCCCACCCTGTGCAGGTGGTTCTCCATCGAACCCCTACTCACAGCAGGAATTCATGCAGTAGCCACCTGGCCACCATCAAGAAGGCAGAGAGCGGCTGGAGGAGAGCATAACTACTTCAGGGAAACACCAGGTTATGTCCTGTAGTGGCCACCCTCCAGACCCCACCTGCCTGTCCCTGCTGAAGGATCACCAGGGCAGGGACTTCCTTCTGCATGTCAGACACCCTGTATGAGGGCTTTCTGCGTATCAGACACCCCACTACCACCACCACCACCACCACCACCACCACGAGGGCCTTCATATGTCAGACGCCTAGCATGAGAGCCTTCTGCAGGTCAGACACCCCACAGTAGGTTTGACAAGCCCTTCAGGTGTCTGGTCATTTCCCACTTCTGATGGGTCAATGCTGAAGACCTGAAGATCTTAATGCCAGGCTGGGAAGTGAGGACGTGCTGTTAGTGCCTGGACCCCACTATCTTATGGTCCCTGCCTGCCCCGTTCCCCCAGGACAAGACAGCCCCACAGCCCCAGGGGAAGGGGTGAGGCTGGATCAGAATGGGACCAGGTGACACCCTGAAGGACAGGGCAGAGGATGCATCCTGGTAGAGCGAAGGCTGGGGTGACACTCACACTGATCAGGGCCTGGGCTGCACTGTGGTGATGATCTGGGGGCTTGCACATGGCCTGGTAGTCATACACGGTCACACTGAAATGCAGAAGCAGGCTGTGAGGAAGCCAGGAGCACTCCACACCCTGGGCTGGAGGCCTCGGGAGCAGAACTTGTGCTGACTGGGATCCATGAGGGTACCCAGGTTAGACCAGGGAGCCAGAGCAGAAGCACTCCCAGGCTTGGCTGGCTTCACGAACAGGAGCAGCATGCTTGCTGTCTTGGCCTGTGGTTCTCCTCAGAGCATCGGCCTGAGGCTGGAGAGGCTCTCTGAGGGATGTCCACACATCTCCACTCCCATCCCTTGATTGCTTCAGTCTCTGGCTCCAGAAAGGCATCTTTGGGGCCTCTTTGGGGGCTCCTGAGGTCAGACTGAGGGCTGAGGACCAGGGAGAGATGCATCCCACTTACCGGCTGAATGCCCCCATGCTGAGAAGCTGCGTCATGAGGGCGCCATCCACTTCTCCAAGAAGTCTTCCCATCTGTGAGAGGGGAGCTAGAGCTACCACCAGGCTGTCTGTGTAGACACTTGCCAATGGAATGGTCTATTCTTCCTCCCACCCCACACCCCTAATAACCCATTACAATGTTTTCTAAACCATATTATCATCTGCAGCAGCCTAGAACATCAGCCCAGAGGATGCTCAAATTAAAAAAAAAAAAAAAAAAAAAAAAGGTACAGAGTTCCTCCAACAATCCACGTGAGTCAGGACTTTCAAGAGGATGGGTTTGGGGGCCCCGTTTGTTGCATGTGCTTTTTGTTGGAGGTGGTGGGTGGTGATAGTGATGGGGTGGAGGTGGGGGGGTGAGAGGGTAGGGGGGGTGAGGTGGTGATGTTAGTGGTGGTGGTGGTATGTGTTTGTTTGTGCATGTGGTGGTGATGTTGGTGTGATAGTAGTGACAATGATGGTGGGGAGTGGTGGTGGTGGTAATGGTGGTTGTGGTGATGCTGGTGGTAGTGTGTGATGCCAAAGGTAGTTTTTCGGCAAGTTCTGCCATAGGCTTCACTCATACTGGTTCTTCAGCCAAGGAAGGTAGGAGGCCTGGCATTGCCCTCCATGTCCTCTCCCTCCTTTGCAGTGTGTGTGTGTGTGTGTGTGTGTGTACACACACACACACACACACACACACACACACACACACATATATATATGCAAAGCACTCTGGTCATCTTTGGGGATCTCTACCTTCTTTACTTATCCCTTTGCCTGCCCCTGGGTTTCTTGACAAGATAATCTCAGAGAGTTATGCACCCCCAAAACACACACACACCAAAAAAACTCCAAAACCAAACCAAACTAAAAAAATTTAAAAAAAAAAACCCACTCCTTCCTTTGTGATCTAATCAATCAGTATCTGGGGGCACAAGCAACTATTGTCCAGCATCCCCCAAGGCACCTGGACTTCTCACTGCCCCTGTGGCTTGGGCGATTCTGCTCGTTTGGGTTAGCTCTTTGTTCTTCTAGTGACCATATGTGTTTCTCTTCCATCACCAGAAAGCAAGATCCCTGCAGAGATGCATCTGTACCCTGCAGCACCATGCAGGGCCGGATCATGGTTGTTCACTGAAGGTGTGTATGTGTGTGTGTGTGTATGTGTGTGTGTGTGTGTGTGAGAGAGGGGGGGGGAGGGAGAGAGAGAGAGAGAACCCAGAAATTTATGCTCTTTAAGACAGGGAAGCAGGGTGCAGACCAGGGAAGGCAGACCTAAATTCCTGTAAGCCCATCCATTCTCTCCCTTAATGGTAGACTTATTGTTCAAACGCCCAGTTCTGAGAAGGGAGGTCTGACAGTAAGAAAGCACATTTGGACACTGGAAAATACTTATGCTTCTGCAAACAAAATGCCGTGTCCTAGAACATGGAACATTTCAGCAAGAAATGTCCACTTTCCTTTCTTTAGTAAAGGAACTTGAATGCAACAATGGTAGCAATGTGGTCTACAAAAAAGACTACACTTCCCAGAAACCCATGTACTGAAGGCTGGCCAATGAAATGGTGCAACGTCTAGAGGAGGCCTTCTGGGAATCTACTTAAAATAAGAGGATGTATTAGGGGCACCCAAACTCCACAGTTGCCCTTCTGTTTGGGAAGTAGACTAGGAGAGCTCCCCCCAGCTCTGATGCCATCTTGAGGATGGATACCTGCTGCCTTCAGGAAACCATGTGATAGGCTGATTTGAACTATGAAATAACCTATGAGGTGCTTAAGCCAATGCAACTGGAGAACACCTGTCCTAACAGATACAGTTCCTGTTGGCTTTGTCCAAATGAAGCCGTGCCTCAGAGAGAAAGGCTGGACCTGCAAAGGGAAGGTTCCAATGTGGATTTTGGGTCCCTACTCACTTCAGGGCCCAGATTTTAATGCATGGCTTGGCTACACCAGGAACAGTGCTGGCGAGGGGCCTTTCAAGACAGCCTCCAGCAGAGATTATCCAGCCATAGCACAGCCCACAAACTGGCACAGCTCCGGAAGACCCAAGGGCCTAGGGCTGTCTGCGTTTAGTTTGGTATGAGTTTGGGACGGACTCAAGGTCCTATGCGGTCTGCCCGGGAGCTGGAGTCCCGGGGCTGTCTTAGGCAGCAAAGAATTTCGATGTGAGTTGATTCCTGCTCTGGGATAGTTTGCCCAGTGCAGGGCTACCTTGCCTGCTGTGTGGCTGCCCGTCATATACCCGTAGATGTGTTCCTATCAGGGTGTTCAAACTGGTCTGAGTCCCAGGCCTGTGGATCTGGTGGCCTCGGGGTCCTAGAGCTAACCCAGGGGCCGGTATTCCTTCTCCTAGGCTTCCAGAGACCTGCAGGACTGGCTGGAATCCTAGGAGACCCTGCCAAGTGCATCAGAGCCAGTGAACTATTTTGAGTAGTGACAGAGTAACCTGCACAGGATATTGAAGGACTCAGGATGGCCCACCGGGTGACAGGGACCTGTACCCTACCCATGTCTCCCAGACAAAGCTGGTCTGATCTCAGCAACTATCACCAGATAACAAGATCGTTGCAGAGATGTGTTGCTATCCCATAGCATCACACAGGCTCTGTTCATGGTTGTTCAGTGTGTGTGTGTGTGTGTGTGTGTGTGTGTGTTGAGGGGGCATGTCTTGGAGCTGACAGAAGCCTCCAGAAGCTAGTTTCATTTATACTCTGCTTAATTTCATAAAGGATTTGGATTAGCTTGTAAGCCTATGCAAAACATAAGATAACACAACACTTGAGGAAATGAAGGCGCATAAGCTAACTACTTAAAATAGAGAACGAAAATGTATATTACATCGAATATAAATCTCAGAACTAACTGGTTCTGTGATGTCCTGGGGTTACAATTCATGAGCATACCAGTGGGCACACGCTATGTAGGATGAAGACAAAGCAACCTACCGTGTTATTCAAGGACCCTGGAATCTCCTTCCCTGAGGTGACCCTGCCTTTGTTACTTGTCTCTGATAGACTGGGCTGGGAATCAACAATTGGCAAGGTAGGGCTGAGAGCTCCATCTGGCCTACTGGGGACTTACGTGGGTTCTTGATCAAAGAATGGCCTTTTTGTTTTCAAGTGGTTAGGGAAAAAAAATCAAAAGGCCATTAATATTTCAAGCTCATCAACATTACATGAGATGTTTCCGTATCCATAACGGATCCTGTTGATCCTGCTCACTCATGTGTCCTCTGTCTCAGCTCTTGTTCAGTTGTCATCAGAGACCACCAACTCACAAGGCCGATGCCCCCCCCCCCAAGTGCTCTCTGCTCCGCCCCCACATAAGCACCACTGGCCCATGCTCTGGCACACCCTTGGGCCTGGCTGTAATCGTACCTTGCCTGAGCAAGCCACCTGACTCCCTCTGTTACTCCTCAGGCTCAGGGAAAACTTCAGACCCTTGAGCGGTGGCCAGGACCCATGGCCAGTCATGGTCATGTGGCAGTAGAACTAGGGTATGAGGGACTAAGACACTCTGGGGTCCTCAGGTCTCTTCAGCCACAGAGTCAACTTCTGTTTTCATTTGTTTTCTGACAGAATGGACATTCAAGGGCAGGGGGTGAGGGGAAATGAAGGGGGTGGGGGCAGAACTATCACCCAGGTGACAGGACTAACCATCGGCCAGAGTTCTGGCAGTATCTTGCTTGATAACCCAGGCCATTCAGGTAGGAGGAAACAGCAAAAGCAGCTTTCTTTATTCAGGTCTTGCTGAATGCTATTTAAGAACTGTCATGCCGGGCGTGGTGGCGCATGCCTTTAATCCCAGCACTCAGGAGGTAGAGGCAGGCAGATCTCTGAGTTCAAGGCTAGCCTGGTCAAAAAGTGAGTTCCAGGACAGCCAGGGCTACACAGAGAAACCCTGTCTCAAGAAATCAAAAACCAAAAACTGAAAATCAAACTAACCAGTCAAACAAAAAACCAAATCCAAACCAACGCAAATCAAAAAAAAAAAAAAAAAAAAAAAAAAAAAAGAGTTGTTCTTGGGGTACCAGCTCCCTAGTCCTTTGGTCCCTTTCTCTCTAGCTTCTGTCTGTTCCACTCTCCTGATGCTCTAGCTGGACTCCTGTCATGTTCTGACAACTTCCATAGCCCCACGTGCAGGGGCCACAGTGTAGTTTTGGGGACAGAGGCTACCTTGGCCAGGACCCTGGTTCGTGCCAGCTGATCCTGGCAACTCTGCCAATATCCGGGCACCTGGGTATTTCAGGAGGGGGAAACTGAGGCACAGACTTTGGAAGCTGCTAGCTGAACTGAACACATGCCTTCTGGTGAAGCTTCTCTTGGAGATTGTGCAGAGCTGCCAGGCTGTGGCCTTGTGTCAAGGCACTGGTTCAGGTGGATATGTTCAGGATTTGTTCAAGGCGGAACGAGTTTCTTTTAAAAGTATAATTCCTGGCTAATTTTAGGGTCTGATTTGTGGCTGAGGAGATATAAAATTACCATCGTGGCTTCCTCTTCTGTCTGAGTGGGTGGCTGGAGGGAAGGCAGGCTGCTGTACGAAGCAAGGATGGCGGTCCATGCCCTTGTTAGTCTATTGGTGCCCTGGCCTGAGAGGAGCACAGGGGTGCGGACGGTGCCCCTTGGATACCACGATGGTAGAAAGGGGTGGGAGGATGGAGAGGGGAGGGCAAGATGCTGGCAGCAAGAGTACTTAGGGCTCAAGTCCCTCAGGCTGTGTGGGGGAGGGGCAGGACACAGGGCAGCAGTGCAACTGGGTCCTCTCTGAGCAGTGTTCTTACTGAGCCACTCCTCAATAAGTATGGCACGGCTCCCCCCTACCCCCCACCCCTCCCCTGACACACAGTTTAAAGAGGTCAGCTTAGTTACAGGGGGGTAGTGTGTTGGGGGGGAGTGTTTGAATGGTGCTCCACGGTTGTAATCTCTGTAGATGTGGATTGAGGACACTCCTTGGCTTCTCCCCACGTTTGGTCCAAAGTGGGATTGCCCTGGTCTCGACTCAGCCCTAGCCCCTCACTCACTTACCTCTTGGGGTCTCTCTGAGTGGGATTGCCCTGGTCTCGACTCAGCCCTAGCCCCTCACTCACTAACCTCTTGGGGTCTCTCTGAGTGGGATCGCCCTGGTCTCGACTCAGCCTTAGCCCCTCACTCACTTACCTCTTGGGGTCTCTCTGAGATCAGAACGAAGCCATTGTTGTCTATGATGAAGCAGTCCAGATCCTGGGGGAGAGGCCAGGGCAGGAGTTCACAGCCGAGGCCATTGCTGGCCCCAGCCCTCCTGCCTCTGGTAGCAGCTAAAGGGGCGCTGAACCCTGCAGCCGGGGTCAGGAAAGGAGGAGTCCACAGAGAGACACTGACCACTGAGCTTCCACCTGTGCGCTCGGGGAGAACTTACTGTGTCCTTGCAGCTCTCCGGGCATGGCTCCTCCACAGTAGTACACTGGAAGAGAGAGGGGACACTGTGAATGGTGTGCACCTGCATGCACACCTACATGTAGTAGCCAAGTGTGAGGTATGTATCTATATGTATACAATGCATATGTGTTACAGGTAGGTTTATGTGTGGTGTGTATGGGGAGTACACATCTGGCATGTCTATATAGTCTGTGTGCAAGTGTATATCTGTATATGCACAGTGTGCTATGGATTTAAAGAGTGTGTTATATGTGGGTGGTCTGTCTGTGGTTCGTGTGTCTGTATATATACACCATGGGGTACATTTGTAGAGTGCCTATTGTATATGGCCTGTGGTGGATGCTGTATATAAGGGCATGCCCTGTGTGCCAAGCATGTATACACATGTGAGTGTGTCTCAGATGACAGGGTACTGAGCATCAATCAGGCTGTGCTTTTCTGGGGACACACTTGGGCCACCTGCATGGCATTAGGGCTTTCATCTGGTGAGAGGGTTCTTATTAGTCCCCTTCACCTCTGTGACACTTCCAACATCACTGAGCAGCTCCTTGTGCCCAAGACAAGGGACCTGGCAGCCTGGAGTGAAGGGGCAGAGAAAGCTCTCTCTCTCTTTCCCTCTCTCTCTCTCTGTCTCTCTCTCTCTCTGTCTCTCTGTGTCTCTGTATCTCTGTCTCTGTCTCTGTCTCTGTGTCTGTCTGTCTCTCTCTCTCTCTCTCTCTCTCTCTGTGTGTGTGTGTTTGTGTTTGTGTGTGTGTATACAGATGATAGGACAGGGGAAAGTCTTCAGGAGCCTGGGCTTTGGAGGGAGGGGGAAAATGAAGCTGAACCTTACTCTGTGGCAGGCAAGGTTAGGGTGGTGTGAGGGCAACAGAAACGGCTCTGTTCTCCCCTTTACCATGGGTCTGATCAGGGACAGCACACTGGAGTGGGACAGGAAGAGGCCCAATATGCAGGCAGGGGTCAGGGAAGGCAGAAGTAGAATGGGGGTGTCTCCTGTGGGACTGATGGGCCAGGCTGTGGGGACGGCTTGTTGAGTCTTCTACGCTCTTCTGAGTTTCCAGCTGCCTACCTGCTGCATGGCTGCCCAGAACTGGCGCTGGAGATAGTCCACCTGCATCTGGATGCCCACAGCTGCGGGAGCACAGGAAGGGAGAGGGCAAGGCCCGTTGAAGTGTTTGGAGAAGGAGGAGCCAGTGAGAAAAGAAAAGAATAGAATCCACTTAGAGAGAGGACACTTATTGACAAGGCGAGGGAGAAAAACCATGGGCAGGTGGGAATTATGGAGGCCGAGTCATTGACAAGGGGAACCGAGGGCCTCCAGGAGCAGGAGTCTGGAGGGAGAAGGGAATCCAGGCCAGTGGATTCTCCCTGTAGGAAAAGCAGCACCAAGAGATGTCCGAGAAAGGTAAGGCTCTAAGGCCAGATAACCATGAGGATGGCTTCCTCTTGGGTTCCTGGGAGCTTGAGGCACAGTCGCTGTGCGGCTTTTCCCCACCTTGACACGGGTGAAAAAAGAGGCTGGTGAAAGCATTGATTGGGCGAGACCACGGGGCCAAAAGTGGCAAGTTGAGTCTGGAATGAGGACCTTTGTGAGTCTAGCAACTCACAAGGCCGCCTTGTGGGTCTCGGCCCTGGTGTAACAGCCTTTGTAAGCACGGTCCCTGCTAGGCACACGGGAAGAAAGCTGAGCTGCGGAA
The DNA here is from genome assembly GCA_907169655.1 of Acomys percivali. Classification (NCBI taxonomy): domain Eukaryota; kingdom Metazoa; phylum Chordata; class Mammalia; order Rodentia; family Muridae; genus Acomys; species Acomys percivali. Next base: position 24,364,281 of record OU015745.1, read on the forward strand.
GCCCAAGCCGTAGACCACCCAGGTTTGCAAGGCTGTCTCCTGGAGACCAGGAATGCCATCTGTGCGCAAATGCTTCCCTTTTGATGTCTCCCATCAGAAGAACCATCTGCCTCTTTGATTCCCAAATAGGTCTGGAAAACCCAAGGGGGCGCTCACATACTAAGAGAAATCTGGGACAAAGAGCTGCAGGAGAACTTGGGGCCAAAGGATAGAAAGAAAAGGCAGGCCATGCCGAATAGAAAGTCTCTAAAGTAGGCCAACTTCTTAGTGTCTGGAGTTATATTAAAGACATTCTGGGTGCTTTGGGTGAGTCAGGCAGCTTTACAGGCAAGAGGGTGTTTAATTCTTTCACAGACTGGCACTAGCCTCATTTAGACTCCATGGGCTGAGGGGACAGAAACTGAGGAGAGGTTCCATGGCTCAGCTAAGTTGCCAGCCAGGAAGTAACAAGCCTAGCTTCGGTCTGGGGCCCTGAGCCTGTACGTCCTAGCTCTGAGATCTCCCCTCTGTGTCTGGGTGGAAGGCCTGGCAAGCAAAATGGCCTGCAGCACGTAGGCAGCCTCTCACTCACACTGAACACATGATTGGCTTCTCCATCATTATGGCACCTGCCCAGGAAATTCTAGTCACTTGAAACTATTCTGATTCTAGTGCCTGGTGGCTCTTCCACGATGCACTTGTGTCCCACTATGGCACAAGGGTGTAGACCTGCATCTTTTTTTTTTTTTTTTTTTTTTTAAAGACGGGGGAAACCCACCCTGGCATGAGTCTGGGGGGTTTGAGGGGGGGGGGGGGAAGGAAATTAGTGAACAGTCATGCCAGCAGCTGTGTACACTGGATTTTCCAGGGCCACAATCCAGCTCTGGCTCACTTGGGCAATGAGTTGAGATCATCGTTGGTGCTAATCTGCATCCCCAGACCTTTTAGTGTTTTTTACGTAGAAACAGGGTTTTGCTAACTTGCCTGGGCTAGCCTTGAACTTGTGATGCGCCTACTTTAACCTCTCGATTAGCTGTGGTTACAAGCCTGCACCACTGTCATTGTTGAGGCTCAGAGGACAGAAGATACAAGGGCTGGATTCTAGACCAGAGCCTCCTGGAGAGCAGCTGACAGTCACTGCGGTTTCTCACGCAGAAGCAGGCTAGAACTGGGGACCCGCATTTCTCACGGCAACAGGTGATGCTGTGGCAGATCCTGGGAGCCCCTGACTCAAAGCCACCGCGAGTAGATGAGTTTTATAAGATGATGGAGCTGCCCACCTGTAGCTACTAATTACCCGTGGCTCCTGGAAACTACATATATAGCTTGTGAGACTGAAGGCCTGAATTTTTAATATTATTTCATCTTCTCGTATAGTTGGCAACTTCCATGTTGGGCAGTGTAGAGCTAATCTGAGTTCGCAGTTGAAAGAAACCAAGGTCTTAGAAGGCCCCTTCTCTCCCTCACAGTGTCCTTCACAGTCTCAGGATTTCTGAGGTGTGTCTGGGGAGCCTCTGTGACAGGGACAGCTGGGCTTGAAGGTTCAGGTGACTTAAAAGGGTAGGTGGGGGAGGGCAGATAGATCCATGAGAAACAAGATATGGCACTCTATCCCGAGTGGGCAAGTGCGCTGTCCCAGCAAGTGCAATGGCTCTTATCTCTCACTTTTTCCTTTGAGGGTATACAGGGGTCCCCGTTTTGCCCATCTCCCCTTCTTATGAGGATAATTCTAGGTGTTCATTGCATACAGATTTCCTTCACCTGCAGAAACAAGGCTGAACCTGCTTCTGAGCACTAACAGAGCGTGGTGGTGCTGATGCTGAGGACAGCCAGCCTCTTGGGATGGAAGGAAGAAGTTTATTTGATTTCATCCTTGGCTTCAGTGGTCAAAGGGTCCCAGGCTATTTCTCTACTCTCTCTCCTTCTGTGGCTCAGTGTGGGTCCCATGGACTCATGCAATTTCCAAGCTGGAGAAGGCATCATGGCTCTAATATGTGAGGTCTGGAGAAGGTAGGCTTTGGTTCTGCCTTAGTGAAGGCCAGGCTTCAGTGCTCCTGGGTAGAAGTGGGTGCTGGGGGAAGGGCAGGCTAGTGGTGGTTCCGCCATCAGCTCCTACGAGGCCAGCTGTTTATCTATTGCAGAATTTGGTATATTCCAGTAGCTCCCTGAGCCACTATGTCACTGTGAGCTACCACAAGCATTTCCACATGTTCCGAAGCCGACCCCACTCTCTACCCAAAGTCTGATCTGGCATTGTCTGTCTTTCAAGGCTCATTCTTTCTTGGTTCACCTGGTCATGATGACCACAGTTCTAGGACTTCATACAGAAGTGAGTATACACACTGCCCATTTCTGCTATGACCGGTGCGACCAAGCCAACATTGTCTTGCAATGTGCCTTTAGGGTCCCAGCTTCCCACTCCAGCCTCTCTATGATCCATTCTCCATATGGTCACAGTGAACTCTCAGAAGGTCAAACTCCATCTCTTCTTTACTTGACTCTCATCCCACATTTCCATTTAGAGCAAAATTTAGATCCTTGCAAACCCATGAGGCAGCCTCATTGGTGTCTTTGGTTTTAGCTTGAATCACTGTCTTTCTCAAACATGGTCAGCTCATCCTATTCCAGGACATGGCTTCAGCTGTCTCCTTCTGGGATGCTCTTAACCCAGAACTCTACACGGCTGGTTGATAGAATCAGATCTTAGCTCTTTATGAAACCAACTCAGACTTCACCACCTGGCAGAGACTTCCTCTCTCTCTCTCTCTCTCTCTCTCTCTCTCTCTCTCTCTCTCTCTCTCTCTCTCTCACACACACACACACACACACATTGCTGCTTTATTTTCTCAGTGATGCGATTTGTTTATCCAATTGATGTCTCACCCCATGGAGCAGGGTCACAGAGGGCAGACCGAGCTTTGATTCTTAGATCTAGAGTCACACTGTCACATAACAGGGTTCAATAAGTGTTTCTTGGGCTAAGTAAATAAATGTGTCAGCACTGGACTGAGAGGCAAGCTCATGGGTGACCTCACTTTCCTGACTGGTAGGGTTCAGACCTTCCCAGACTCCTCCTCCCCTGTGGAGCCCTACTTCGTCACTTGCACTGACCTGCCACCTTAGCGATTTATCTGTGTGCCCCAAGCCCCTGAGCAACTCACTGGGAAATGAGGGATTTAAGGAAGCAACAAAACAGACCTTCTTTCTGATAAAGAAGGGCATGCCGCTGATACAGAAGCAGGAAGACAGCAAGGGGCACAGGGCATCTTCAGTCATGGATCTGCCCTGTCAGAGGCTCATACGCTAAGGCTTTAGTCCTGTCACAGCACATTTGACAGAGCTCAGCCTTCAGGCCCAGTATCTCTGTTGTGCTGCGGTGGTGGACTCTAGGGATAGGAGGCTTTTGGCAGATTCACTAGAGTGCCTGGGATGGCGCTCTCCCTGAATCACCTCCTGCTACCTGTTGTGCAGCTGCATCTGCCCAGAATTTTGGATGAGGAGAAACATGCAAAGAGGCAAGGGTAGGAAGCCTTGCTACATGGTTTCCCTGGGAGAGTTAGGAGAGATTCCCTTATGGTTGGGTCAGATTGGTCCCCATCTTAGGCCCTGACCTTAGCTTGTGAGAGACTTGCCATAGATGGAGGATAAATCTTAGATATCTTTCCATCTGCCATAGCTTACCTGGGTCCTTCCCCTCACCCCCAGGCTACCTCCTGCCTTTCCATCCTGCAATCCCTCCTCAGGCCACTTTGTGTCTTCTTCCAAGACACCAGTGTTTTAATAGCCTTTCAGCTGGGCTCATAGCCTCCCAGAGCACCTCAGTAAGACCACAGACAGCTGGCGCCTCAACAGGATGTACGTGTTCTACCGTGCTGCTTTGTCATCAGGGATGGCAAAACAAAGGGGGCGCATGCACTCATGTGCATATGCACACACATACACACATACACACACACACTCCCTCTGAGGCACCAACTTTTCCCTGCTGGCTTCTGCACCTGTGTTAATCCTTCTTGGCCTGTGACTAGCTGAAGGAGACTGTGTGGGAGGCGCCTGACTTCTGCAGCTGCTAGCTGTGGGCCTGGCAGGTACTTCGTGAGAACCAGCGTCATAGGATTCCAGGGCTGGAGGCAACAGCAGAGCTCAACCTACTTGTTTATTTATAAGGCAAGGACTCAGCAAGACTACCTGAGAAGCAAAAGTGTAGACTTAATCAACAGGAGGGCCTAGAGCTGTGTGTGTGTGTGGGGTGTGTGTGTGTAGGGAGAGGCTAAGGCAAGTTACCCCTAAACAGCTCCCAATACAGGACAAAAAGCTATCCACACAGAGTTCTCTGTGATCAGAACCATAAAGTGGCTCAGAGCAAATGTCCCTTCCGAAAGGATGTTGGTATAAATTTTATTTATTTGTGTATGACTGTGTGTGTGCATCCCAAGACAACCTGTGGGAGTCTCTTATCTTCTTCTGCCATGCGGCTCCTGGAGGCCAACCTCAGGCCATGAGGCCTGATCACAAGTGTGGTTACCTCCTAGCAGAGCCTGGAGCTGAGTTTTTAAGATCGGGCTTGATCACCGTGGGCAGAGATCACCATGCACCTGTTTTCCTGAGACAGGAGGTGGGTGTGTTAGGGTAATGGCAGGTTGCCTTTTTGGAGGGGTGCAGGGGACTTCAGAGAAGATTCTCTTTGCTCTGTCGGATAGCAGTCCTGAATCAAGGGGCCCCTAGCCCTTGGCCACAGCCCTGAACATAACATAGAGGGAGGACACTGGGACACACACTCCTGCTGTGTTACCTACAAGCTAGACCTTCCACTGGACAGGCAGGTTGTAAAGGAACGAGAGGGAATTTCATGATGCAGGCTGAGAAGGCCGGCTCTCTTCCTGCTTAGCCTCTGCCCCAGTTCAGCTTCGGGCGGAACAGTGTCCATCCCGTGAACATTGTTTTGTTACACTTGCTTTGTCTTGATTCGGAGAGAATCCTTTGCATCCTTGGACGTAGCTTTCTCTTTCAGTGTCTGACCCATCCTTTAGACTAGCAAGGAGCCAGCTACTTCAGGGTTCCCTGTGGGCATCGAGGCACATGGTCTCTGTGCTTGTTGGGCATCAGGTGGCAGCTGCCTGCTCTGACACTCCACTCTCCCGAAGAGTCCTTGCCAAGGGGGTCACAATTAGAGACTCAGTCCCCTGTCTAAAGGGCCCTCTGTTTCTTGGCACCTGAGTACCCCCAGCTCTCGCCTTGCAAGACAACCCATTCTTTAAGGAGCTGACTTCTTCCTTCTCATAGCTGGGCTCTGACACGGGAGACAGACCTAGTGTTCCAGCAAGCCTGAGATGCAAGTCAGTCTATGGAGCTGTGGTCTGGGTCCCGTACCCCCTGGAAGGCCCTGCCTACGGAACAGACAGGCAGAGGGGGCCGCTCGCAGGAGTGCCTGCAGGTGAGAGGAGGCGCAGTTACCTCTGGCCTCGGGCAACGTTGATTCACCCACAACGCCCTCCTGCTGCCACAGAGCTTCAGAGGCCGGTGCGCGCGCCCGCCATCGCAGATGCGCCCCAGCTGTCACTCCGCTGCGCGCTCTCCTCCCTCGGCTCGCTCGCTGTTGAGCACGCGCGCGCGCGCTGCTCCCTCTGCCTCTCCCCCTCTTCGGTTTGTCTTCCTCCCGCCCTCCCTCTTTCGCTTCAGTTTGTCGCTGACCCCGCAGCCCCCTCCCCGGTAGCGGCAGCTCAGCCTGCCGGTCTGCCTCTTTCACAGGCGCTGCCCAGGCTCCCGCTGCCCTGAACGACCCGACATCGCCGCCTTCTGCTTGCCAAGCTGCCCGTGTCCGGCTAACTGGTCTGATCTGAGCATCAGGTCCCAGTGCAAAAAGGTGAGTTGAGAGCGGCTTCTGGGAGAGAATGGGGTTGGCGCAAAAGGAGGGGTGGCTCGGGTATGGGAACTAGGGACCACCTGGCAGGATTTTCTTCCCAGGGCTGTTGCTGTGGTGGGTTGTGGGTGAACCACTTAGGACCAGACACTTGGGTAATCCCAAGATACAGAGCGTTAGGAACTCTGACCCCTTAGTGCTGGGGACTTAGCTGTGTATTCTGCTAATGAGCGGATAGGGAGGAGGGGACAGAGAGGAGAGCAGTGCTGGTGCCACATGATGGCCCCGGGTAGCACAGAAATGTCCCCGCAGCGGGAGGAGCGGCAGCCAGGGAAGGGGGAGACAGCTTAGGTGTCTGGCATTCAGAGAGGCTTGGAGTGGGGGTGGAGGGTGGAGGACCCACTGAGTGAGGCAAGGGTTGAACCTTTCTTTATACCAGTTGCTCTGTCTGGGCGGTCTGGCCTTAGGGAGCTGTCCTTGGACAAGGGTGCAAAGGAGCCCTTCCTAGTTGGAACAGTCTTTGCAGTCTTGAGGGTGCCTCCCTGGTGGGGGTGTGGCTGGGAGTGAAGGAGGGGTGTCTGGTAGTTCTTCTTACAAACCCAGGCCCCGATTTTTAGGACACTGGATGGCCAGACAAGCCACGAACCTGAGATGCTTAGGTGACCCAACCACCGCTGCATAATGGCCTCTGCAGCAGGTGGGGCGGGTGCCTTAGGAGCACTGGGCACTCAGTATAGGGGGCAGTGTACAGCCAGGTCAAATTCACCTGGCTGCTTGGTTCTCACGGGCATGGAGGCCTGCTCGAAGCAGGACATTGATTTTCAGGAGCCCCAGGCCCATTTCATAACGCTGGATTCTGCCCAGGAATCTGCAGTTCAAATTCCTGTATGGCCGGCAGGTCCGGGGCTGGGTTCTGATTGGTTGCTCTGCCTCCCACCCCCAGCTGTCTGCATTCCAGGGTGGTGGTGGGGATGTTGGCACCAGGCTGCCAGGGTTTGTTGGGCATTGCCTTGTGTGACTCAGATTGACAGGCCCACAGCTTAGATAACTACAGCAGGTGGGGGGAGGGGAAGGAGCCGGCATGTGGCACTGGGCGGGGGAAGTCCAGCTGGTAGGGAAATCCAACATCAGCTCCCAAGCTGCCAAGAAGAGCCCAGCACTCCCACCCCCACCTTCCCACTGCAGGAGGGCTCTGGTTCTGCCAGAAGAGGGAGATGGGGAAAACCAGGCAGGCAAAGAGGCGGGCTCCTTAAGCCCCCTAGCTGTGTTCTTTGAGGTCTGGCTAGAGGATGTGTCTGCGCTCGGGACAAGCTTGCCATATTCTCATTTTCCAAGGGCTGAGACCTGGAGCTAGGGTCTTGCTTTAGCTGGCTGGGTGACGAAGGAGGGGTCTGGAATGGGTGTATGTGTGTACAAGGCTGGGAAGAGGGGGGAGCCAGGATGAGGCTGGGTGATCTTTCTTGGCTCCTGCCCAGGGAGGTAGTTGAATGGTGGGAGCCTTCTGGGTCCTCAGTGGACTCTTTGGCTTCATGGAGTGACCCTGGTGTGTGTTGGGTTTCCTGGTCTGCTTTCCAGGGCTTCTGTCAAAGACAGGGAGAATCTGACAAGGAAATGTGGCTCAAGAGGCTGCATGTGAGAAGACCAGTGTACCAAGAGGACCTAGAAGGAAGGTGTGTGGCTGTTCTCCAAGCAGAAGAGGGTTAGAAACGGCTTCACTGGGCAGTGTGCACTTAGGGGTGACTGAGGGGGCAGATGTAGAGGTATTTTCTAGAAGGGCCTCGTGGCCAGACAGGTGACAGTAGCCCAGAAAGACAGTTCAGTTTCCTGTGTTCTGGGCTACAAGGGATTCCAGGTGCTCAGACCAGATGTCCAGACCCCCTGGAAGTTCTCTAAGATGGGACAGGACCACTCCATAGCATTGAGCCTCCCTGAAGAGCTAAGCGGGCAGAGTAGACTACACAGGCTGTATGAAGGCAGGGAGTGGGGTGGGAGGGGGTGCAGAAGCCGTGCGTGCGTGCCGCAGAAGAGATACCTGGGAGGCTATGCAGAGCAATGGGCCCAGGAGTCAGGAGGGTACCAAGAAGGAGCTCAGAGGAATCCTACAGATCCCAGGCCTGGGGCGAGGTGTTTGTTTTTTGGTTTATTTTTTAATTTTTTATGTGGGTGGGCCCACATCATGGGGGAGAGCAGGCCTACATCTGTGGGAGAAATCAGAGGGCAGGTGCACTCTGTCTTCCTAACCTTGATACTCTGCAGAGCAATCCCGCCTGGCTGCTCCAAGCTGGGGGAGGGGGCAGCTGGGGTTCCAGGGGAAACAGCTCCCACGCTCTATCTCTAGTGGGTACAGCAGCCATTGGCTAGTAGGAACAAGTGAAACCTCTGGCTGCACCCTGCTACTGCCTCACTGCCTGCTGCTCTCACCCTCCACGCCCAGCTGCCCCACCACATCCCCCAGCTCCCAGCCGGGAGGAGGGGGGTTTCTGGTTTCCTTTCAACCTGTGGGTAGGATGGGGGCAGGAATGGCTGTTTGCTTAGACTGTGATACCGAGTTGCCTTATAAACTGTAAGGTTCTATATGAATGAGGGCTGTGTGCTCCTGTGTCTGACTCAGCCTTTACCTGAGAGATAGGGCTGAGGCCAGACCTTCTGAGGGCAACTGAGTCACCAGCTTTGTGGCCAGGAAACAGGCCCAATCTATATACTTCCATTTGCTTAAACTTTTCCGTGCCTTGGTTTCCTTAGGATGTTAATAACTAATAATTAGAGTCTAATAATGACTCTAACCATACTGAACTGTATGAGCGCCAAGACCACAATGCTGTGTAGCTCTTTGACTGTGGTCGTCAATGTGTCCCTAGGTAAAGGCTTGGAGAAGGCCCTCAGGTTGGTGCCCATGTCTTGCCCTGCCTTAGGAGAGTTTTGTCAAGGTTCTGGGGGAGCCCTGGATGTATTTTTCCTTTATAGCTGCCATTTTCTGTCCCAGCTCCTCTGGCTTACTGTATGCAGCCTATGCTGTCCCCAGTTGCCTGGTCTAGGGATGGGCCAGTATGGCCTCCTGGGGAGCTATTTGGTGGCCAGGAATGCTGGTCTATATGTCCCCAGATTGCTTAGGATCTTGTAACCTGGTGGATTCTCACTTAGCCAGTCTGGGTGGGACCTGAGATTCAGCATTTCTGAAAGGTTCCAGGCTAGCTGATTTTAATAGCCCATTAGAGTCAAACCCACCTATTTCTGGCTTGAGAGAGTCCAAGGTTGGCCACTCCTAGATTATCACACTCATTCTTCAACCCGGAGCCCAAAAGGAGTCCAGGGACCCTGTTGGCTTTGGGGCTAGGACAAAACACAGGTTAGTTTTGGGAGCAGGTCTTGAACCCAGTGCCCAGGAGCTGCAAGACTGGGTTGGGGGTGGGGCGAGGACGGAGTTTCCCCTCCAGCAGGGCCTCCAGCACTATTCTGTCTCCCACTCCCACAGAGTGTTAATTTATTCCAGCAGTTGGCCAGTGCCTGCTGCAGTAGCAGCAGCTGTCCTCTGCTTCTCAATGTAGGTCACCCCTTTCCTGAGGAGTCTCCCGCTGTCTCGGGGCCAGAAGGGTCTTTTGCTGGGAGGTGTTGTGAGTGGACTTGGGGGTAGAAAGGCTAGGGAGTGCCCCTCCCTCACACCTCCCTGAGGAACAGAAAGGCACTGACATCAGAGGAGGCAGGTCAGCTACCTGGAAAGAGCCAAGAGCCGGGAGGGGAATATCTTCTAGACTCGTGGTCTCTTTTCTCCAGAGAATCCCAGCCACCAGAGTCCTTCCTGCCACCTTGCCACCTCAGGAGGCAACACCCTGATCTGCACTGTTTGCTCTTGGCTCCTAGCATCATAGGCAGGGTGGGACTGAGTGGACAAACTGGGAGAAAGAGCCTCCTTTGAATCCTGGGTGGAGGTTAACCTGAATCACGCTTCTCCCCAGCCTGTCCCCCTGTGGAAGGGCACAGACATGGGAGCAGAAGCTGAGCTGGGCCTTCAGTGCTCCCTGGGCCTGGCTTTGCGGCTGCATTGTGCAGTTCTCAGTAGCTCTTCCTTCTAGGCTGGAAGTGTCCCTGTGCCTCCTCCCTGCTGGGGCTATGCTGCAATTGTGAGGCACTCTCTGCTGCCTGAATAATGGCATCTAAGAAGTTTTGGAATGCCGCCAGCGAGCATGTGTATGGTGTGGGTGTGCATGCATGTGCCTATGTATCCCCAGTACACGCCTAGCTGCATGGATCTGGTACTTGCGTGTGGGAGTCTGTGTGTGCAAGCACACGTGTTATTATATGCTTAGTTGCACGTCTCTCTGTATGGGCCCACCTCCTTCTGCTGTGTACAGTGCTTCAAGGTTGTGTCTGAGAGTTCTGTGCACACACACATAGTTCCTGACTAGGGCCCCTGCAGGCTGACAGTCATCAGGAAGTGGGTAAACAGCCTGACTCAGAAGCCCGTGACCCATCCTGACCTACCACGTAACCTCGGCAAGCTGCTTAGTATATCTGTGCATTCTGGGTGGCTGTAACCGGCTTGGTATTTAACAGGGGCTGTGACCTGTGGTGTGACTGACATTTTGAAGGTCAGGGGTGGGGGTGGGGTTGCATAGCAAGCGGGAGACTACTATCTGAAATGGCAGGTCTGTTTGGGCATTGCATGTGAGGGGCAGAGGTACATTGAATAAGAATACAGTGAGCATGCCATGGAGTGTGACCAGGCACAGCCTGCAGCGGGCTCAGACACCTTGTGAGACTGACCTCTCTTGAAGCCCATGGTAGGCTCAAGGCCAGCTGGGAGCCTTTACCTATATTCCTTATGTGATGTGTATGTCACACGTGACAACTCTGTTTCCACCCACCGAGTGTCAGATTATTACATTTAGGGGGGAAGAGCTGGGGGCAGCGTTTAAGCGGTGCGTTGGAAGGAGATGAAGGACATGGATTTGAACCCAGAGATCCTTCACCTGTGACTCTGAGCCAGGAGAGTACTAGGAGAGCCAAAGCCAAGCCACTGTAACCACTAAGTGCCGAGGCCCACGCGCACGGCAGCAAAGACCAGACTTCCGACCTTAGCCTGTGGCCGTGCGGAATTACAGCACAGCTCAGTTACGGCATGCAACCGCTGCTGGCCCCTTCACAAGCTGTTGCCTACTAGCTGGGAAGTGGAGAGGTGAAGTCAGGGCTGGCAGATGGGCACTGCGTTCCTGAGCAAGCTGCCCTTGCTGGGAGCAGAGCAGAGCACCTGAGGGTTGCATAGGTCACAGCAGCACAGGCCACCTTGGTGGCTTTCTGAAGATCCCTAGGGTGGCATGGAGTGGAGATAAAGAATAGAAAATGGGGCTAGGCATTATGGCGCACGCCTTTAATCCCAGCACTTGGGAGGCAGAGGCAGGGGGATCACTGTGAATTTAAGGCCAGCCTGGTCTACATAACAAGTTCCCATCCAGCTTCCGTTCAAACAACAAACAAAACAACAAAACAGCAGCTAAATGGGACTGGGATGGGGAGGAGGCAATGAGAGCATTTCCCCAAACACCTGAGGGAAACCTGAGCCAGGCTGCTCGGGCTTCTAGACTCTAGACGGACTGCCCAAGCATCTGGCAGCCCCACTGGCCTCCTCAGCAGCAGCCCTGCTCTGCCATTGGCTGGGAGCTCTAGGACTAAACAGACCCATGAGGGCTACAACTGAAACTACAGAGGGGCCGGTGAAGGAAGGCTAAACTTGCAGCTATCCTGGGAGGAGTGGTCCCAGGGAACAGTGCCCTTTGGACACTAAAAGGGGACAGGGGTATAATACAGCCTCGCCTGTCTGACCCCACCCTGGCTCCCACTCCCCCTAGTGCCTTGCAGTAGTGTTAGCTTCCCCTCTGATGGAGCTGGCAGGGTGCAGGCTCTAGCTTCCCGTCTCAAAGCTCTTAACCACTCTTAGTAGGGTGCTAAGGAGGCCTGGGGCTCCTTTAGGAGGCACTGGGTTGCGGCAGGCCCTAAAAAGGGCAAGTAGCCCACTTGGCCCCAGGAAGAGTGACCTGCTGCCTACACTCGGCCTACTTCTAACTCTCTGCCACTAACCCTCTGCCATTTCTCCTTCTCTTCTAGGTCTGCTGGGCCAGTGGCTGAAGAGCAGGAATGCCTGGGCTGCAGATGTTATAGATCGGCTAGCTGGCAGAAGACCAAGTGTCGTGAGTCACCTCAAGGTGACATTGGGATTGGGAGCCAGAGGGCTGTGCAGCCACTTACACCCTACCTGTCAGCAGGCGCTACAAAGGAAAGGGCCTGGCCTCTGCACCCCCACAGCCATGGTAAGCTGGGGGCAGGGGGACAAGACTGGTGCATCCGGGCAGAGAAGAGAGGCTCAGGTGGGAGTGGGGGCTTCCTTTATTTATATAGGTGGAGGAAAGCACATTGCAATGGAATCATTTTTAAAGCTGCTCCCCCCGCCCACGCCCCCACCTCAGAGTGTAGAGAGGCTTCAGGGGAGTGAGGGAAGAATGGGGGGCAGAGAGGGGCCTGATCTGGGGTTCAGCTGACACTTCTTGAGCCCTTCAGCCCACACCCCAGGAAATAACCATTTTGCTTGCTATTTGCGTGATCATCCTGACCCCGTCCCTTCAGAGCATCATAGTGACAGCAACAGGAGAGGGAAGGAAGAATGTAAAGAGACACCTGGGCCTTGTCCTTAACCCCTGGGCTGGAACAGGCTCCAAATGTCTTGTTCCACCACCCAGTTCTCTCTCTCTCTCTCTCTCTCTCTCTCTCTCTCTCTCTCTCTCTCTCTCTCTCTCTCTCAGGACTGACAAGTGCTGCATGCCGAGGCGCTCTCTCTCCAGAGCTGCAGGGTGTGTGGCTTTCACCATGCTTGCACCAGGCAGTGGCCCAGAGCAGAGGAGCAAGCTTGCCCTGCAGTGGAGGCAGGTCTCCTGTGAGTATGGGCCCAGCGTGGGGGTGAGGTGTGTATCTGGCAGGGTGACAGCTTGATGTCTGGCCTCCCTGGATCTCAGGGCTTTGCCTCGGGGAGGCCCAGACTCAAGGCCTTGCTAAGTAAAGGTGGTTCATGCAGAGCACTTTACTGAGGCTGGGAGAAGGAGGCTGGACAGCTGGTTCTGCCCCCTGTTTCTCATGCCTTGGCAGTCGTGACCCAAGAGTTCTATTGGAGAGTCCTCCAGTGTCACTACGTTTAGCTGTGTGTTTATGTGTGCAGCGTGTGCTCAGCATGGGCAGACATCGGCCCCACGAGGGTCGCAGTCCCAGCCAGCCTTGGCTGTAAGGGAAGCTGCCTTCCCACTTGGCCTCAGCCATCTTGTCTGCTGGACAAACCTATAAGCCTCAGCCGAATCTGTATGCCGCAGCCTTCCCAGCTCTGAAGAGGCACTAGTGAGCTCTTGGAGTGCAGGAGTGGAAGAAGGGGGTCACAGGGACTGGAGCCATTCCTCCCTCTACACCCAGCACACTAACATAGCACACTTAGGTATGCTACCTCGCACCGCGGTAACAAGGAAAGCACCTTGTCTATGAAAATTCTCTTCAAAGGGATAAGGTCAGCTATGGCTGGTTTGCCCATGGGCACACAGTAAGAAGTGAGAAATGGCCCAAAGGGACATTGCTCTGCCTGACCTCCCCTGGCCTTCGGTACAGTTGCCCTAGCTGAGAGCCGCCTGAATTATTCACCAGGTGAGCGGATGATCCAGGGGCTCAGATCCCTTTCACCCTGGGATCATGCCGACACCTTTCAGCACAGGATTATGTTTTCTTGTCACTAGAGCTTTGTTGCAACTCTGAATTTGGTGGGCGGGGATGGGGGGGGGATTGTTTTCTCCCTATCCAGATGTCATTTCTTCACCAGAAAGAGCAAGGAGTGTGGCTCTTGTTGATGATTGTCCTTCTCCAGGGCTCCGTTCCTCCCCTCCCCTCCCCTCCCCTCCCTTCCCTTCCCCCTTCTCTCCTCTCCTCTCCTCTCCTCTCCTCTCCTTTCTTCCCTTCCCTCCTACCTTCTTTCCTCTCTGGTTTCTTTCAATTCTTTCTCTCTTTCTCTTCCTCCTCCCATGCTCCTTCCATCCCTTCCCTCATTTTCTTTAGATAGTTGTTATGTAGCCTAGGTTAGCCCCACATGTGCAATCCTCTGCCTCGGCCTCCTAAGAGCTGAGTACAGATGTATGCACACACGTGGCTTCTTCTTGAAAGTAAAACATAAAGAGCATTACTGCTCAGATGGTGTGGTGTGGTGTGTGTGTGTGTGTGTGTGTGTGTGTGTGTGTGTGTGGTGTGTGTGTGTGTGTGTTTATGGGACAGGCTGACCCTGTAGATGGGCTCAGAGAGGCGGGAGGTCATTTCAGGTGGCCTTCTGAAGAGGCGTCCAGGTGACTGAGTAGTAAAGTTGTGTCCATTTCCTACCAAGAACAAAGTAGCTCAGGTGTCAGCCTCATAGCGTGTCCTCTACTGTCACTAATCCCACAAGAAAGGGCAGGGAGAGTGTCATTTTGTCTCCTCAAACTCTGCCCTCTAGGACTTTAGATGACCAGACACCCCCCCAGACAGACTGGAGACTGTCTCGTCTAGGTGCCCTGGTTGGATTGGAAGCTGGCCATCCAAGTCAGGCCAGCTGGCCTTGACTGCCTTTGAAACTCATCAGCTCTCCATCCGGGACTTTCCTCAGGACTCGGGGTTGATGCAATGGAGACAGGACTGTGTTAGCTTATTCTCCCATGTTCCCAGGCTCCTTTCTGGGGCTCATTTCCAGCAGCTGTCTCCAGGTTGGACCTACGTACCCTACTCAGAAGGATCTCAGTCCAAATCAGGACATGGCAAGAATCCTGTTACTTGGTCCACCCAGAAATGGTACCTTGCTCACTAAGATTAGAAGTACAGTGTGGGCCTTGCAGCTTCAGAGGCCAAGTGCAGATGGAACCAGCTGTGTGATTTACCCTGCTACTGCCACGGTGCTCTGATGCAGGTCCTAGCTGGGACTGGGTCCCACCTTAGACATAGCATTTAAGATATTGTAGGGTAAACTATGGACCCTGCCCCCTTTCAAACACACAGCACATCTCAGCTGTGATGTGGCTTCAGGTGGGGTTGGGATTTCCATGAGAAGGACCTAGCCTTGTGGTCACTGGCTTTGAAAAGTATCCCTAGTATTATAAAAATCTTACAATCATAAACATTTGGAGCATTAGGGCATCTTAGTTCCAAGACATTTAGCAGTGGAGGCTCTGAGCAGAAACTGAGGTCCTGTGTGGTTTATCCTCTAGGCACTCCACTGACAAAAGTGACTTTTTGGTCACAGTGTGATGATGTTTCAGGTTCCCAAGCACCTTCTTGTGTGGTGTGCCTGACTGTAGCTTGTGCCCAAGGAGACGAAGCCAAGAAGGCATGCAGGTGTGAGCTGGGAAGGGGGAAACTGAGGCAGGAAAATCCAAGTCTGTTTCTCTCTCCTCCCGACTCCTTCCTAGGGATCACCTGCTGGATCGCCCTGTGTGCTGTGGAGGTGCTCCCTGCCTGCCCTTTCTCCTGCACCTGTGACAGTCGCAGCTTGGAGGTGGACTGCAGTGGCCTGGGCCTCACCACTGTGCCCCCGGATGTGCCCGCTGCCACCCAAAGCCTTTTGCTCCTGAACAATAAACTGAGTGCCCTGCCAAGCTGGGCATTCGCCAACCTGTCCAACCTGCAGCGGCTGGATCTGTCCAACAACTTCCTGGACCAGCTCCCCAGGTCCATTTTTGAGGACCTGGTCAATCTGACAGAGTTGCAGCTGAGGAACAACAGCATCAGGACCCTGGACAGGGACCTGCTCCAGCATGCCCCACTGCTTCGCCACCTGGATTTGTCCATCAATGGCTTGGCTCAGCTGCCCCAAGGGATATTTGATGGGCTCCTGGCTCTGAGATCCCTGTCCCTTCGCTCTAATCGTCTACAGAGCCTGGACCGGCTGACGTTTGAGCCCCTGGCAAGCCTGCAACTGCTTCAGGTCGGGGACAACCCGTGGGAGTGTGACTGCAACCTGCGGGAGTTCAAACACTGGCTGGAGTGGTTCTCCTACAGAGGTAAGCCCTACCACGCCATGGAAGAGGGAGAGCTGGGATGAGGTCAGGGAAAGGATGAGGTCAGGGAAAAGATGAGCTATGTCCCTCTCCTTAAAGATCGCCACTTCCTTGCGGTCAGCGGAGGCCAGGAGCCGCTCACCTCTGTTCATTAAGACTCATTAAGGGTATACACTATACTTCTGCCTCTCTTAGGTTTCATGTGGGCACTTTAAAGACACACAGATGCTTTTTCTGTGCTCTCTATCCCACCAGCATGCAGGACAGGAAGAGGAACAGCCACCCTTCCTGGGAATAATAAGGTCGCCTGCCTCTTACATGAGGGCGAATGTAACTGAAACCTGCAAGCACAACCATTTTCCCTGTGAGGGTGACACTAGTTTCCAGTCCCAAGAAAATTGGACGGAAAACTTCATAAGCAGCCGAATGGCTTTAGTTTTTACTTTCCTCCCTTAGAAAACATCATTTATTCATTTGCTCGAGTGTGTATGTGTGCGTGTGCATGCCACAGAACGCATGTGGAAGTCAGTGGACAGCCTCGGGAGCCGTTCTTCTCCTTCTATCAGGCGAGGTTCAGGGATCTAGCCTCTGTCATCAGGCCTGTCAGCAAGTGACTTTACCCATGGAGCTGGCTTGATGGCTCTTAAAAAAAATTTTTTTTTAAATTTAATTTTATTTTAGTGTGAGAGTGTCAGAGCCATTGGAACTGGAATTACAGACAGTTGTGAGCTGCCATGTGGTGGCTGAGAATTGAACCCAGGTCCTACGGGAGAGCAGACAGTGCTCTTAAACACTGAGCCATCTCTCCAGCCCCTTGATGGCTCTTTAGTGTGAGGTCAGAGCCTGACTCTTGGCCCAGGCTTGGAACTCACTATGTATTCCAGGCTGAACCTAACTTCTGCAAGGCAATACCCCTGATTTCTGCCCCAACTTTTTAAAAAGTTTTATTTATTTATTTTATGTATATGTGTGTGTGTGTGTGTGTGTGCCCAAATGTACTAGTGTGCTACATGCATGCAGGGCCTTCGGAGGCCAGAAGAACGTGTCCCCTGGAACTGGTTGTGAGCAACCCAGTGTGGGTGCTGGGAACTGAACCTGGCTCTTCTACAAGAGCAGCAAAAGTGCTCTTACCCGCTGAGCCATCTCTCTAGCTCCCTCTCTCTTTCTTTAACCCGAGAAAGTTCTGTAATGAAGAAATGAGTTGGTCAAATCAATGCTTAGCCAGGCTCAGACCTGTAATCCCAGGCCTTGGGAGGTAGAAGCAGGATCAAGGGGTTCAAGGGACAGCCTGGACCACAAGAGACCTTGCCTGAAAGTAAACAAGTGAGCAGATCAGTAAGAAAAGAGGAAAATGGAGTGGAATGGGAGGGCGAATAAATAAGCACAGTGTTTAAAAGTGCCAGATCTTGTTTGAATTTTGGCCCTGCCACCTACTAGCTGTGTGATCTTGAGAAGCTAATTTGCATCTCCGTGGTCTATCTGGAAAGGGGAGAATGGCCGATTGTGAGAATTAAATAGGGCAACGCATACGAGGTATTTTGAAAAGTGCCCAGCATAAAGGAAGTGCTCAGCGGAGCACTGACTCATTTGCTCATTTGCGAGTGCTATTCATAAAATCAAGTGCACACAGTAAGACACAGTCAGTGCCCAGCACAAGGCAGCTACTTGGTGTATGTGGAATTAACAAATCAGTGTTGAAATTCTGAAAATAACAGTGTTTCCCCTCACTCTTACCTTGCTTGCTTCCTATCCAGCCACTAACTCAATACTTCCAGGCTGCTCGGGTACATCAATTAAAGACATTTTACAAACTGTAAAGTACTTTGAGATGTTAGTCACTATGATAATTCTGTTTTTGTAAATGGAGAAATGATTAATGCTGTTGTCTAGTTTCCAGTTTACAAATACCTTTTTGTGCACATTATCTATTTTAATCCCGCAGGCAGCTAATTGAGATAGATATCCTCATTTCGCAGCTAAGAATACTAAGATTCAGACATAATTAAATAAGTTAAATAATCATCAGCTGACAACACAGCCAGGATTCAATCTTGGGTCTCTGGTCCAGGAAAATGAGGTCACCCCCTAGCTCTCTGCCACTCTAACCAAAGGTGGCCACAGTCACGTGCTCACTGGTGCTGCCTTAGGATGCATCTTTGCCCTTAAGACAGCATGCAGGAGCCATTTCCCCAGATCCTGTCTCTAACCTTCTACTCCTTGGCCCAGATATTTCCGTCAGCGTCCTAAGCGTATCCTAGGGTGAGATGGATGTCTGCTGTGACACTGGACTTGAGGCATGTGGGCTCAAGGGAGCTAGGCATGATGGCCTCCCCAGTGTCATGAAGGTGGTTTGGTGGCCTGTCTAAACACCCTTATCAGCTCCAGTCTCCTGTGTCCCCAGGGTTTGCTCCCTAGATATCTCTGTGCATTACACCTGACAAACCCAGGAAGATACCACGCCCGCTTCTCAGTGTTCTCAGGCCATCAGAGCTGTGTGTGGAGGAGTGGATGAGGCAGTGGCTTTGGCTTTCATTCTCTTTGTGAGAAAAGACACAGGCCAAGGCACTGTGGTGACAACAGTGGCAGGGTTCGCAAACATCAGTGAGCTGTCAGGTTTTGGGCAGAGAAGACAGTCTGGGCAGGGACATGGCTTGAAGTACTGAAGCCGTGTCTTGAGTATGCCCCCCCTCCCCCGCAGCTGGAACTGCTGTCCTCCTGCAGGCCAGTGTGACCTTGGAGGGGCAGGCTTGAATGACATGGATGTGAGATTCTATGTGGAACAAAAGTGATGCTATTGCTCATTTTCGACGGCTTTGGCAGCACAGGTGGCCTCCTCTATGACACATATTGATCATAGCTCTTGGTCCATTGGTGCTACCCCTTACGTCCTCTTACCTAATCAGGACTGACAACATTACTGGCAGGACTGAACCTTTTGGGTCCTCCATTTGCAGGCCTGGTTGGGGATGGGGTGGGGAGGGGAGAGCAGCCCAGTTCTAGATACTTGTTCATCTCTTCTTTCTTTCCCTGGATGCAGGGGGGCGCCTGGACCAGCTTGCCTGCACCCTACCCAAGGAGCTAAGGGGGAAGGACATGCGCGCAGTGCCCATGGAGATGTTTAACTACTGTTCTCAGCTGGAGGATGAGAACAACTCTGCTGGGCTGGATGCCCCAGGGCCGCCTTGCACCAAGGCCAGCCCAGAGCCTCCTAAACCCAAGCCTGGCGCTGAACCTGAGCCTGAGCCCAGCACCGCCTGCCCTCAGAAGCAGAGGTACCGGCCCGTGAGTGTGAGGAGAGCCATCGGCACAGTGATCATCGCGGGTGTCGTGTGTGGCATTGTCTGCATCATGATGGTGGTGGCTGCTGCTTACGGCTGCATCTATGCCTCCCTCATGGCCAAGTACCACCGGGAGCTCAAGAAGCGCCAGCCGCTGATGGGGGACCCCGAGGGCGAGCGTGAAGACCAAAAGCAGATATCTTCTGTGGCATGAAAGCTGTCTGTCTGGCCCAGGTAGGACAGCAAGGAAACTCCGTGGGACTGCTACCAAAAGGGCTGCCCTTCCCCCTACCACAGGCCCTGGTCTCAGCCTGACACTGGTACTGCCTCCCTCAGCTCCCAGGTCTTCATCTGCCTCAAGTAGGGCAGCCTCCCCAGTCTCTTTCCAAGTTTCCCAGAAGCTTCCTTGGGCCAAAGATCCCCGTGGAAGGCCCTCTCTAGGCCTCTTGCCTTTGGAACACTTGCGCCTTCCTGTAGGCTTCCGGCCACGGGGAGGAAGGAACCTATACCAGAGGCACCTCCTGCACTGAGCGACTCCCTCCTGCCCAGGGCTAGCATAGCTGGCGACCCTCCCTACCTCTTGCCCATTCCCACTTCAGTCTGCATTAGGGCCTGGGAGGGAGGGACAGGGGAGCCAGAGGTAGATTTTTTGTGACTCCTTTTGAAGCCAGAAAGATTCTCTTAAACCCTTGTGGTGTGAAGTTTGTCCGGCTCTCGGCGGCTGGTGTCAAAGTGCAGACACCCTAGCCCTGTGATCTGGGTCCAGCGCTTAGACAAACCAAAGTGACTACAATGTCCTCCCTGGGTGGTGGATGTCATTATGTCCCTTTATTTTCTGTAGACCCCTCTGACTACATTGCTCTGGGTTTACTAATTTCATATTTTTTGTTCTAATGTGGGGTTTTCAGACAGGGTCTTAGTCTATACACTAATTCCCTGTCATACGTAGGGCATCACTATTACTGTCCCACAGGTCAAAGTTTCTCTCTCTCTCTCTCTCTCTCTCTCTCTCTCTCTCTCTCTCTCTCTCTCTCTCTCTCTCACTCTCTCTCTCTCTCTCACACACACACACACACACACACACACACCATGCACACACACACACCTGCTGTCAGGTAGAAACAGAGGCCATGAGAACTTGGGGCAGAGGCCCGCTGTCCCTTGAGCCTGGAGGCCGTAATCCTTCTTATTTCATGGCTATAGTCTCTCATGTTATCAGGGTTGGGTCCTGGACAGTAGCACAGGAATCCTTTGAGACCCTCTAAAGTGGGCCAAAGTATGCTGCTGGAGGAACTGCCCGTTGCCACAGCAACCCTAGCACCTCTCCTACTAGGTTTACCAGAGATAGCCCTCTGCTACTCCTGTCTCCTGTGTCATCTGCATCTTTTGTTTATGACCTCAAGGCTGGGTCTGGGCTGTGCTCCACCTTAAAGAAAGCAGATGTCAGGCAGTGAGGCCTCGATGAGGCTGGCTGCCTTCCACAGATCCCCAACAGACTGCAGGAACAGGAACAGGATGGCTACATTCTGTTGGCAGTCCTCAGCAATGGGGCTCTCTTTCCCAGGGGTTCGTCGGCTCTGCCTGGCTTCCTGGGAGCATGCAATTGCACTTAGACTATCCAAGCTAAAAGATGCCGCAGTCCTAGTTGGGCTGGGCACGTTTTACAGGGTCACTGTCCTCTGTTCTCAACTGTTCCTCTCCTTAGAGACTGGTATTCATCTGCAGGAGATGCCAGGCTGATATCTTGCCCTGAGGAGGGTCTCAGTGGTAGCCAGAAAGAGGCCACCCTGACACTTAGATACGGATGACACTCCTGTGAGGGCATCGGGGCAGCCTGGCAGCCCTTCTCCTCTGCCACCTTCTCTACTAGCAGGGACATGTACTCGGAGCCTTGGGAGAACCTTCAAGGTTGTTCTCTGGCTCACAGGAGCCTCTGGGTCGGGCCACAGTCTTCCTTCCTCTTTTGGCTGGTGGGCCAATCCCAGAGCCAGGATTTTCTAAGGGTCTGGGGGAGGGAGGGTGTTGTCAGTGGTGATATCTTTAGCCTGAGACAGAAGATTTTTAAAGGCAAAATTATATTTCTGGTTTGTCGTTTCAGAAGACCAATAAAGACTATTTTTCCTATGTATTTCTTTGCTTCATTGAGTGAAAGGGGATGTGGGCATTGGGTGAACGGTGCCCTGTCTCCCTGCTGTGCCAGGCAGCCAAGCCATTTGTGGAGGGATGTCACCCTGAAGTAGAGAGCTCTGTGTGACAGAAGGGCTCCCTGCCCAGGGTCTGGGACCTCAGGACTGGGAGGACTTGGCTCAGGACAACTGTGGCAAACTCTGGGCAGGACTGAGCTGGGATTTTAAACCTATGCAAGCTCCTGCCTGGCAGTAACAAATATGAGCCCGGGGCAGAGTGAATCTTGTATAGCAGAGGGGGAGAGACCCTGCTAGACCTCACCTGGAGTCTGTGGGGGTTTGCTGGGGTCTCACTCAGCTAATGCCTGCCACTTTGGCCTTTCAGAACTGGCTCCCTAAGCACTCCACACCCAGGTTTATGAATATGCCTCTTCAGCCAGTGGGGAGCTAGAGTTAGGGACTGAAAAACTGGAGGTGCAGCACTTAGGAAGGGAGATTGCTGGTGCAGCCCTGGAGGAAAAGCTTGGATCTCTGTGGCCCTGTCACCTCCGGGTCTGAACTCTAAGCTTTCAGAGCCTCACATGGAACCTTCTTCCCCGTGGGAGTTTTCTTGGCATGACGACTCACTAAGGCAGGAACAGACTTCAGGGAGATGGGAACCCCCAGGGTACACAAAGCCATGAAGATAGAGAGACTCTCTTCCTAGGTGTGGTCAGAGTGGGTGGGGTGTCCCTCTATAGCAAAGCCAGATCTGGTCTCCCCTGAGCCCCCCTCCCCTGCAGGAGCAGGACAGCACAGCACACATTGCTACTGAAGCCTAAGGCGCAGTTCCTAGAAGGAGATGCACAGAGGCCGAGAGTTCTGTCTGTCTAGACCCCTAATGTGACTCAAGCCTATCCAGACAGTAGGACAGGGCTCTGACACAGCCCCTGCAGAGACACTGTGCACCATACCCGCCTGCTCGGAAGTGCATCTGAGGCCCCCAGCTCTCGAAGACAGCAGACACACCACTTTGAGCTGGAGGTCCCAGCTGGTTCCAGGAGCAGGAAGGTTGTGCCAGGGACCAGGGAAAGGCAGATATAGAATGAGATGCAGAGGAACTTGCTGTGTCAGGTCTCTAGCACCCCATGCTTTCCCTGTCACAGCCATGCACCCTGCGCGTCACAGGGATTGCCTAAAGGAGTTCAACTTGAGGCACTGGGACACGGTTTCTATGGCAACCCCTCCTGGCTCTAACTCAGCTCCGAGTTAAAAATTATATCAGATAATTGGAGAGTGTGGGGAAGCACAGCCAGCAGTCTGGCCTCACACCCCTTCTCTCCTTTCCTAGGTCTTCAAGGTAGAAGGGCTGAGAAGGCCACCTCCAGGCAGAACAAGGCAGCCTCTGGTCTGCTGGGACTAAGCCACAGGACATAAGCGGGCATCACTTCCAACCTGGAATTAGCATGCCCCGGGCTCTGGAAGGATTGTGTAGCTGGGGTGTAATACGGTCTCCTCTACAGGGTCAGAAACACCTCACAGACTGCCAGGAATGTTGGGGTGGACATGCCACTTCCCTACCTCAGCCCAGAAGGGACTATACAGGAACCCCCGCTCTGGGTAGCACATCCTCCTTAAGGCAACTCAGGCCTACCCCATCCTGGGTCTTCCCCTAGACGCTTGTAGATACGTTAAGAAGAGGCCAGGGTCCTGCCTGCCACCAGCCTCCCATCTGGCCAGGCCCCTGGGGTATGAGACAGCTGCCTCCACCAGGTTGAGTGACCAATGAATGGCATGGCTTCTTGAGGACCACGGAAGGTGTGATCAAGGGGTCTCAAACAGATGCCACCAAGAAACTGCAAAGTCAGGCCAAGCCTACGAGGCCACTGGATGCTCTCCTCTTAAAAGCTAAGGCAAACTCAACCCCGGAGAGGTGGTCTGAGTCCGGGTCTAGCTTTATTACTAGCTGTAGGTCTTTGGACAAATGACTTCTCCATGCCTCAGTTTCTGTGTAATACGGCCTCCCCTGGTCACCCCGAGTTTCAGGAAGTGCAGAGTCATGAGGCCAGGCCTGGAGCTCAAGGTAATGTCTTGGGGAAGCTGTGTCCCAGGGATAGGATGGATGGAGGTCTAGATTGTCCCTGCCCTGTGTGACCTTGAGCAGGTCTCTTAGCCTCTCTGGGTTTCATTTTACTCCACGAACCCTTTTGGGTTTATAAACAAAATGACATAAAGCAGCCACTGAGTCCCCATACCCAGGGCACCTTATTTGTTCTTCGTGTGTGCGTGTGGTGCTGGGGCCAGCCAGCCAGGTGCTCTAGCTGAGCCAACCCCTCCTCCTATTTCCTCCCCCTCCCTCCACCAGCCCTCACCTTGACATTGCCCTGTAGCTCCCACCACAGCAGTTCAGGGTATCTCTTACCTGCTGCAATGGCTGTCTTCCCATCCACGGTCACAGCTATTGCTGTGCTGGCTCTTACTGCCACTGGCTTGCTTGGGCTATCTGGGAAAATGAGAATTATCAGTACTCTGGATGCCTGCAGAGGGGGCTGTGTGTATGTGTGTGTGTGTGTGTGTGTGTGTGTGTGTGTGTGTGTGTGTGTGTGTGTGTGT
>OU015745.1:24391022-24404982 GCA_907169655.1 Acomys percivali
GAGACTGGAAAAGCCACAAGGTTAAGTCAGGGCTTTGAGGCGGAGCCTGGGGCTTCCTTTCAGAGGCTGTGGAGCTTTAAGGCACACAGGTTCCTAGAACCGGAAGCCTCTTGTCAATCAGCCTTGCCGATCTCACATTGGGAATGTGGGCGGGGAGTCAGCGAGGTTGGCTTTCAGGTCAAATCTCTTTCTTTGCTCTATGGCGGAGCATGAGTGCTGGCTGGGGATGAGAATACGTAGTCCTACGTTCTGTGTGCGGCACCGGCAGTCTCCAAGCTACAGTGTCGGGAGGGAAGGCAGTGGCTGGGGTGGGGGCTGGGGGCTGGGGGACTGGGGGCTGAGGGGGGCCCTCCTCTCTTCCATCTCACCCTGACCCCGTTTCCAACTCCTGGGAAGAGCACAGAGGTGTAGGTTACCTGGTCCCTCTGCCCAGCGGAGATTGAAGACAAAGCTGCCTGGGGGCTGCTCAGAGGCTTGACGATACCACAGCGGGAAGTGGTCCATGGTAAAAATACTGGCTTCATCTTCAGGTGTCAAGAACTTCCTGCAAAAGTAGGAATTGGTGCCTACTCTGGGAAGATGTCTGCCCCTTTTCCCTGTGCCATACATGATCATCTTGGCAGGGCCAAGACCAAGAGACCCCTCTGTGCTGGTAGAAACCCCCCCCCCCCCCCCGCCCCGCACCCAGCACAGGCGGATTCACTGTTGGATTCACTGTTATCCCAGCACTCTGAAGACTCGGGAGGGTGCCCACAGTTCTCAGTTATGCTGGCCGCATGGCAAGACCTGTCTCAGGTTCCCCCAATAAAAAAGAATGAAAAGAAGCCTCAGCTCCTAAGTTGGCATGGCTCCAGGCGCTTCCTGCCTTTTCCAAAAGTAAAATGCTGGAGCATCTGGTGGAAGGGGAGGCCAGCAGAGGCGGAGCTGGTACCCAGCGGGAATATGCAGATGTGTTGCCAACAAAGTACATTTCCTTTGGGTACAGGTAATTTCTTTTGTCTGGCTCACTGGCAGATCTGACTGAGGAAATCCTACAGTCAGTTCTATCCATGCAGGAAAGAGGCACAGACTGCCCTAAATGGTTACTTTGAGAGGCTTTGGTGTGCAACATTAGGCTTCTTTTGGAGAAGCTTTTCCTTGCTAATTATGGGTTTGCTTTCCCTGAACACACACAAGCCTACAGAAGGAGGCTGGTCCAGAGGCTGACTAGGAAGTGGGTGGAGCTGAGGAAGGGTGCAAAATTAAATGGCACCTGTGGGTAATTCACAGGTAGAGGACTGACATTTGAGCGAGTGGCTTACCTGCTCTGGAAGCAGATTTGTGCACCTGTGGCCCTCCAGGCAGCTGTCTTCCCAGCTTTCCAGAGGCCTTGATCACCCTTTCAGGATGGTGCCACCCACCCTTCACCCCCGCCCCACACCCCACCTCTCTGGGAATTAGGGAAGGGAAAGAGAGGAAAAACCCACCCCGTTTGTTTTCCTAGAAAGCCTCCAACCTTGCTTAGCACTGAGATGCTCTGGGGCTGAATGCATTGGGACTTAGTAAGTGGGGCTGTGAGTGAGTGGGCGGAGAGATGGCTATATGACGTCACCCACCAGCTCAGTTGTTCTCCAGGTGCTGGAGCTTGGCTTCCCTGAGCCTTCTGAACTTCAGGACAGCAAGTGGTTCTGCCTTGCCCTCTTCTGCCCCCCCCCCCCCCCCATGTAGAGTCATCTAGAAGGCAACAGCCTCTGGTGGGTGAGGTGGAAGGCTGGGCAGTATGTGGAGCTCCTGGCAGAATTTTCCCATAATCTGCATTTTCCTTAGAGTGGGGTCGGGTCTGTGGGTCTGGATGACTACTTCAGGGGCTGTCCTGAGCACGGAGCACACCCAGCAGCACCCTTGGTTTCCATCCATGCCAGCAATCGCCTCTCTGCTTTCCCCAGGGTGAGAGCCCAAACCATCTCTGAACATTGCCACATGTAAAACACTAAGAACTGCTCAGCTGGGGCTCTGCCTTCCATGCCTCACAATGGTGGGGAGCAAATCCCAAACCTCGGGAGCCATGAGCTGCAGTAGGGCTGTGACTTGGGGACTGTGTGACAACAAGTCCTCTTCTGGAGCAGGTGGCACACTCACTCTGATTTATGTGCAGGGAGGACTCCAAAAGCATCCCCTCCCCAGAGGTGGGGGGCAGGGGCGGGGGGAGGAGATTAAACTAGACTCCGTATCTGTTGCCCAGATGAGACCCAGGGAGGGACACAATCCTTACTTCCCTTTGTGATGCCTATGACTTGGAATGTCTGACCTACCCTTCCATACTCATAGGCCCCTCCTCGGCCACCGTATGTCCTCCAGGGCACACTAAACCAAGCGGGCAACTGCTCCTTTTACTGTCTTGATCCTTAAAACCCAGTTCCCTGCTCTCTATGGATTCACAGGGCTCAGCATATGAGATTGTCTTTGCTCACATACCCCAAGGGGACCCAAGACTTGTATCGCGTTCCTCCTCCCCCTAGAGTCCCTTCCACCCCAGGGTTTCCAGCAGGACTCACCTATCAGAGACTTTCTCAGAGCCTACAAACAAGCTTCTTCTTAGGAGACCAGCCCGGGTCCCCAGAAAGGCCACATCCACTCCAGGCTCTGACCCTCTGCAAGACAAAGCAACGGCACTGTGTAAGCCATCTTTTCTAGTACCTGGATCTGGGGCTCCGTGAAAGCATGAGGCAGTAGCACCAAAGCATTGCCACAGCTGGAGGTTATGGGGTCGTCTACACTGGCAGTCTCCAGGGACAGCAGCAGGCCTGGGTTAACACAGTTGGTTAGAGGACTGGGGAGTCCCTGAAGAGAAAGGCCTAGAGAGATGGGGCCTCTGCAGGTGGGTGTCTGCGTTACTCAGGGTTTAAATGTCACAGATTCCGGCACCCTGCAGTAGCCACACCAAGTCATACCCTGGGGTCCGCATCTCTAAAAAGCACCCATCCAGTTTGTTCTTTGAGTCTATTGAGCTCTCTCATAACCTATCTTCGCAAACACCAACCCAGGCTTCCTAAAGTGCCACAGCAACTGGATATTCCCAAGCAAATCCCAGGTATTTAATTAGTAAATATTTTAATTTTTTTTTTCTGAGGCAAGGCTTCTTTGTCTAGCCTTGACTGTCCTAGACTCGCTTTGTACACCAGGCTGGCCTCGAACTCACAGCAATCCGCATGCCTCTGCCTCCCAAGTGCTGGGATTAAAGGTGTGTGCCGCCACACCTGGCAATATTTTAATTTTTATATTATCAGAATATAAGGAATAAAACAAAACAACCCCACCAGAAAACCCACCCTCTGTGCCACTGTCAGACCTTCCCCCCCCCCCAAAAAAAACCCCATGACGCCCAGTATCATCAGATAACTCAAGTGCCTCATTAAGTTGGATGAATCAGAACTTGACCACGGTCCATTCAATACAGCTGCTCAGTCTCTGTGCTCCCTTTTCGCCAATTCTCATACCATATAATTTCCCCGTGTAAAGGATTCCTTTTAATGCACTCACCAAATGGCACAGCCATTGTGCCTTTAGACTATTTATTGTTACCCCATGCCTGTGCTGGTCATTTAACCTGGCTCCGGATCTCCTCACCCCTGTTCTTCTTGCAGATCCCTTTCTGCACATGCCAGACCACCTGTCTGTGCGAGATCAATTGCTAAAGTATTGTTCAGCATACTCTGGTTTTGTCCTTTGTATTTCCTGCAAAGCACCTCTTAGACCTCTGGGCTGATCATATCCAGCTGTGAGCTTTTACTTTCTGTGGTTTGGGTGAACATCCTCCACAGTCCCAGTTATGGAAGCCTTGGTTCCCCTGGTGGTCCTATCAGGAGGCTGTAGCACCTATGAGAAGTGAGGCATGGTGGAAAGGCTGTCCTTGAGGGGGCCCCTGGGCCCCTGGTGCTCCCCACCTCCATTAGCACTGCGTTCTGCCATGCTGTACTGCCTCAGCATAGGCCCTTCAGCTATGGGGCAGCCTGCCACGTGACTGACTGGGGCACCAAATGAACTTTCCCCTCTTCCCCCTCCTCTGTCTCTCTCTCTCTCTCTCTCTGTCTGTCTATCTCTCTGTCTCTGTCTCTCTCTCCTGTCTCTCATCTCTCTGTCTCTCTCTCCTGTCTCTTATCTTTCTGTCTCTTGTCTCTCTGTCTCTATCTTTGTCTCTCTCTCTGTATAATTTGTGTGTGTATAATTTTATCACAATGCTATAAAGCTATTACATAAGCCATCAGTGCTGACTGGTGAGTGTATACTGTCTGTTGACTGGCACTCACAGGCACACCCCTTCATTTTTTTTTTTCTTTCTTTATTTTGATTTTGCTGGAAATACAATTTTCACAGAAGAGGCAAGATAAGCAACTGATTTTTTTTTTTTTTTTTTTTTTGCTTTTTTAATCTAGTGTTTGTCTTACACCTCCAAAGGCAACCAATGAATGGGTTTTGTCTTCCACAGCCTCTTCATGGTTACAGGGTTTGGAGTGTAGCCCACTGCAGGCATGGTTACCCGCTGTCATCCCAGTTCTGGCTCATACAGAGGCCTCTGAGTCTCACTGGTCTTGCTAGCTTCTCCTTCTTGGTATGAAGGATGCTCTTGGTTTACCTGGCTCATTTCCTGGCCCTGTCCTATAGTCATGGATGTCTCCAGACTCACTTTAATGAGGACCAGCATTGCCAATCCCTGTGAAAGCTGGGTGCTCCAGAGGTGCTTCCCAGCAGGACAGGCTAGGGGCCTAAAAGCTGTGCTCCCCAGCAGGATAGGCTCAGACCCAGGGCTGTGCTCCCCAGCAGGACAGGCTCAGGCCAGAAGCTGTGCTCCCCAGGACAAGCTCAGGCCAGAAGCTGTGCTCCCCAGCAGGATAGGCTCAGGTCCAGGACTGTGCTCCCCAGCAGGATAGGTTCAGGC
This sequence comes from Acomys percivali, assembly GCA_907169655.1. Taxonomy (NCBI): domain Eukaryota; kingdom Metazoa; phylum Chordata; class Mammalia; order Rodentia; family Muridae; genus Acomys; species Acomys percivali. Next base: position 24,395,938 of record OU015745.1, read on the forward strand.
TCAGGACTGTGCTCCCCAGCAGGATAGGCTCAGGCCAGAGGCTGTGCTCCCCAGAAGGGCAGGCTCAGGCCCAGAGGCTGTGCTCCCCAGAAGGGCAGGCTCAGGCCCAGAGGTTGTGCTCCCCAGCAGGACAGGCTAGGGGTAGCCTCGTTTATCTCTTTAAGAGAAAACAGCATCCTTTATAGCCGGGTGATTACTGAGCCCAGGCCACACCTTTATCAGTTTCCGCTCACAGTACACATGCATTTGCTAAATATCCTACTAACAGTATATGCTGCCAAACTCAGTTCTGTGCTGGGTGGCGAGAGGCATTGCCTTGAGTGGTTTTATATGTGTTTCTTTTTATTAAGAGCTGGGTCGGCTGGGCATGGTGCGCACGTCTTTAATCCCAGCACTTGGGAGGCAGAGGCAGGTGGATCACTGTGAGTTCGAGGCCAGCCTGGTCTACAAAGTGAGTCCAGGACTACGGGACAGCCAAGGACACACAGAGAAACCCTGTCTCAAAAAGATTAAAAAAAAAAAAAAAAAAAAAAAAAAAAAAAACATTTAAGGAAGGCTCTTTTCTCTTGGCTGCTGTCCCTGTATGGTTCTGTGCATCTGTTTGTCTGTCCCTGAGGCTCTTTGCCATTCACACAGTGGCTGCAGAGATAGTACCTCCACCTGACCATGGCTGCAGCTTCCCAGGTCATCATTTTCTTTGCACCCTGCTCATACAGACATTTTCTGGCTGTTACATTCACCAGTCACTCCTGCATTGCTTCTGAGCTTTGTGTTAGGAAAAGCGTGCTGACTTCCAGATTTCAGAGCAGGAGGATCACAGTCTCTGTTAGGACGTACACGGCTTCATTTCTGTGTCTGTTTGAATGTGAGTCACTTCATCCAGGTGTGTAGTGTGAGAGACTTGCCCAAAAGTGCTAGTCCCACAGGCCCCGTGTTTCACACATGTTTTCACAGTTCTCACACTGTAGGTTCAATGTTTTTTATAATCCCAGAATGACATTTTTATTTTTACCATCCTAAAGAAGTCTTTTCATACTGTATCTCTTTTTTGAGGGGGGGTTTATGTATATATAAAATATTAATTTAAAAAATATTGTATTTAAAAAATTTTTAATGACATAAATGAATGTCTGTATGGGGGAATATGCATGTGAGTTCAGGTATCCATGGAAGCCAGAAGACAGAGTCAGATCTCCAGGAACTGGAATTATAGGCAGCTGTGAGCCACTGAGGATGGGTATAGGGAACCAAACTCAGAGTCCTCTGTAAGAGTAACATGTGTTTTTAACCACTAAGCCATCTACTCAGGCTCAGGTATTGCTAATTTTTGAACATTGGTATTGTAACCTGCCACTTTACTAAATTCTCTTATTGGCTATGGTGATTTTCTTATTCTTTTCCAGTTTTCTGGTCTATAATATTTGTTTGCTTGCTTGTTTGTTTTACAGTGCTGGGGGATGGAGTTCGGGGCCTCATTCATGCTAGGCAGATGTTCTGCCATGGAGCCACACTCCCTCCCAGAGACTATTTTCTTTTTCCCTTTCCAGTTCTCTCATTGGCTATAGGCACTTTTCTCCTGCCCAGCTGCTTTCGTGCTTTCTGAGCTTGTTGTATAGGAGTAGGATGGGGGTGCTTGTCCCTATCCTCAGTGGGAAAGCCTCTAACCCCCACACCATGGTGGCTTCCAGTTTTATGTGTGTGTTACATGTGTTCGTGTGAGCATGCATGCACATGTGTGTATGCATGCATATATAAGGCAGTCAGGTGTTGAGGGTCCTCTTCAGTTGCTCTCTACCTTGTTTATTTTGGAAGAAGGTCACTCACTGATTTGGCTGGGTTGGATGGCCAGCGACTGCTAGGATCTGCGTGCCTGTCTCCCCAGCATGGCTTTACAGAAGTGGGACACTATGCCTGACTTTTTACATGGGTTCTGGGGGGGTCCAAACTTAGGGCTTCACACTTGGGTGGCAAACACTTACCAAGCTATCTTCCCAGCTCCCCACCAGAACTTTTTTCACCCAGTATAGAAGCTAATGAAGAGCGTGTGCCCCAAATACACTGTGTGCCAGGATCTGGTCCCATAGATTTCCTGTGTTTTAGATTCATTTGTATACCTGCATTTATGTGGTTCAAAGTTGCATATGGTTCGAGCCCATATGGTTTCAGCGACCTATTTTTCTAAGCAGAGAAAAAGGCTTAGAGAACGGTTCCTGAGCAGCCTTCTGTGGAAACCGGATGCACATGTGGAGTCTATGCACATGAGCACTGTGTTCCGGTCCCTATCTCAAAGAAACGCAGCACATTGCATATGTGCTTTTAAAAATAGGAGTCTAGCATAGCTGTCCTCTGAGAGGCTTCACCCAGGCGCAGATCAAAACAGATGCTAAGACACACAGCCAAACACTGGGCAAAGTGTAGGGAGTCTTGTGGAAGAGTCAGGAGAAGGATAGAGGGACCTGGAGGGGACAGGAGCCCCACAAGACCAACAGAGCCAACTAACCAGGGCCCAGTGGGGCTGGCAGGGACTGAAGCACCAACCAAGGGCCATGCATGGACTGGGCCTAGGCCCCCTACACAGATGTAGCCAATGGGCAGCTCGGGCCTCATGTGGGTCCCTTAGTAAGGGGGATCCAGGACTGCCTCTGACATGGACTCTGTTGCCCACTATTTGGTCACTTCTCCCTGGGGGGACTGCCTTGCCAGGCCACAGGGGAAGAGGAAGTTCTCAGTCCTGATACAGCTTGATGTGCTGGGGTTGGTGTGTGTGTGGGGGGGGGGGGGTAGGAGGAAGAGGGGGGGGGGGTGGCACTTAGAGGAGAAGAGGGAGGGAGCTAAGATTGGGATATAAAGGGAATAAATAAATAGATAGATTTAATGGGAGCCTGTTTTGTTAGAGGGAGACAATGAACTTGAGTGTTTGGGGAGGTTTGACATCTGCTTTTGGACTTCCCTCTTCAGAAACAAGTGCTATAGCCCTCATCTCATTATTGTCACTCTGACCCCTGCCTCTTTCTTTTTTCCACAATGACCCTACCTCTTATGTCGCTTATGCAATGCTCATTTTTTCTTTTTTTTTCTTTTTTTCTGTCTAGCCACAAAACAGAATGTCACCAGGAAAAATCCAGCAAAAGGGTGAGGAAAGTCTAAGAGTCTGGGAATCACTGAGGTTGAGGACAGTTGTAATCTTCCATTGAAGCTGGAAATAAGCCTGTGCTTGTCTGTCTTGCACTAAGGGGGCACTTATTGGATGGTGGGAGACCAAGGGCGGCTGAAGACCAACCCAGAGATCAAACCCAGCGCAGTCTGTAATGGGCTGCAGTGGGAACTAGGTCTCACGCCTGGGAAAGTTGTACTTGCTGTTTTTGAGTGAGGAGCTGGCAGGGGCTGAAGGCCGTTGTCACCCGCATCCCACCATACCCTTGTGTCTTTGCTCTTATCACGATTCCCTCAGAGGGAGTGGTGTCTTTCCTCACTTGGCCAGGGATAGAATACTGGGTCTGTATGTGCCACCACTGCCCCTCCAGTACATACTCAGAGATGTTGAGTGCCAGTGCTGTCCAGTAGGCTTCCATGGGGGCTGTCACCACTGCATCAAACAGCACCTCCCGCACCAGCTCCTCGTCACCTGGGGGAGTAAAGTCACAGAAACAAGCCACATGTTATCCATTACACATTCTCCCACCCCATTCAGGACAGCACACTTCCTAGAGGCTGAGGATATAGCTCAGTTGTGGTGACACAAACCTGGAATCCTGGCTCCTGGAAGTAGAGGCCCCTAAGTTGGAGGTCACCTCTGGCTACATAGCAACTTGGAGACTAGCCTGTCCAATTAGAATATCAGCAATGCCCACAACGCAGCCCCCTTACCCAAAGAATTTCAGGAGAATGATGATGCAGGCAAATATCTCTGGGCATTAGAGTCATCCAAGTTGAGAGGGCGTGAAGATATTAAGCCTCCCTGTTCTGTTTTCAAGTTCTCAACCACAGCATAGATGTGAGCTGACACCGAAGGCCTCCCCAGCTCAACACTGTGGAGTGTAGAGGTTCTCTGGAGCCAACTAGGGCCTGCTCAGCCTGTGCCAGCTCCCACCCTTTCTGTTCCCTGACTCAGGACATGCTGGTGGCAGTGGGTGCTGCAGGCCTGACTTGGCTCAAAGCTGCCCTGCCAGTGGTAACCTTCAGTGTGCCCCAGTGCCTGCTGCTTCCCTGGCCTGGTTACTCTTCTTCCTCTGTCCACCGGCGGTGGGCACTCTCTTTTCTCTCTCTCTTAGATTTTTAAAAAACTTTTTATTGAATGGAAATTCACATAGCACAAAACTAACTTACAGTATTCAATTCAGTGGCTCATGTGCTTCACTATATAATCCACCTCCTCCTACTTGCAAACTATCTTCATCACTTTTTAAAAGAAAATCCTGGATACTCGGGATTCTTCTTCATCCATAGGACCCTACTTTCCATCTGTCTCTGTCTCCCATCCCTGTCAGCACTCCATCTGTGGCACCTGTCACGACAGCGATGCTACATGTGTGTGTGGCCTTGATCACTGCCTGGCCTCTGCCCTAAATTGCCAGCTCCGGAAGTGCCAGGCCTTGGCTTGGTTGTCTGTGTCTCAGTCCTTGCCCAGGTCCATTGCAAGTACATTCTCATTTCAGCCCTGTTGACCTGGCAGGTTGGTTTTGGAGACGGTCTTTTCATGGGGAGAACGTATATGCAGCTGGACAACCGAAGAGGACAAAGGGGCTTCCTGAGGGCCATGGTCAAGGGAGCGCTGGCCATTGGCCTGAGTGCCCAGACTTGGAAATCACGCTCCCCAACCCTCCCCACCCCCCGCAGATCACAGGAGTGAAGAAACTGCCTGACCAAACGCTATGCTTGGTAGAAGATGGTGTCTGCTCCTTGCTCACTGCCAGGTGGTGGTGGGGTGTTGCAGGATATTTGATCCCATTATGAACCCTGAGACCGTGACCTGTAAAAACCTGTTTCTAGTTGTGGAGTGGCTCAGCCCTGACATACACCTTTAACCCAAGAGCTTTCTGTTTACTGTAAAGAAGTACCTGTGGTTCTGGCACACCTTTAATCCAAAAGCTAGGCCAGGAGGCGGAGCAAGAAACCAGCCAACAGGGATTAAACAGAAAGAACGCACATTGAGAGAAGGGTGTTTAAGACAGTGTGGAAAAGAAGGGGGTTTTGCTTTTTAGCTTTAGGTTTTTGGCTTTTTCCTCTGGGACATGAGCTGGGTAGGAAGGTCAGCTGGATGCTTTCTCTGCCTCTCTGAGCTAGCAGCGTCTGGCTCCTGAGTCTTCATTGGTAAAATCGTACATCTGGGATTTCTTTTAAGCAACAGTGGGGACAGATGGGACAAGCAGGAGGGTTGGAAGGGGCTAAGGAAGATCCTGGCCTCTAACAAAAGGATCCTAAGTGCAGGCCTCCAGTTCCCAGAATGCGCATGTCCCATGTGGTCCACTGCCCCAGCCAGCTTTGCCTGTTTCTTTGGGGGCTCTTCTTGTTCTCCTCAAACCACCCTTGTGATCTCAGGATGGCTTGATGGCACTCTCCACCTTTAGGGAGCCCTGAGCTGATGGGGTCAGAGGACACGTTCAGAGGCATGCGTTAGGCACTCACACTCCAAGTCTGGATCCACCTCTGTCAAGAAGCGGACCACGGCTTCCAGTTGGCTGAGTTTCCTGTGGTCCGGGTCGATATCCGTGACGCAGTAGATCCTGGAAGCCCAGAGAGCCCGTATTACCTCAGATCCTCCTTTCTCCTTCCTGCCCCTACCTCCTTACTTACCAGTCACCGGCCAGCGACAGATCTGGATGAAGTAAGTCATGCAGACCTGAAAGCAGATTCCGCACTCAGATGGCTACCCTGTGGCTGTGGGCACACACCCAGGTCTGCAAATGCTTTTGCTGGGAGGGTTTGCTTGATGCACGCTTTCAGCATCTTGCTACCCGTTTTAGTGGCTACAGCCTTACACCTCTTTAGATACCGCTGCCTTGCACAGCTCCAGCAGCAGTGCCCCTTGCTATGGAAGGATGTTGCAGGGGCCAGTGCACCCCTGTGGCAGGGCAGGGCAGGGCACCCTGGGAAGCTGGAGGAGGTGATGTCATCTCATCTAGGCACCTGATAAGGCCAGGGTAAACTTGACAGAGGGGGCCGGGCCGACAGGAGAGATTTCTCAGGGACCTATCCCAGCTTGCTAGCCAGACCTCTGTCCCCATCTTCACTATGCTGTGTACTTCACAGAGATACCTGCCATCATAAAACCAGTCTGCAGCTGTCTATTTTTTTCAGCTGTCTATTTTTTCAGCATTTATTGTTATTATTTTATAAGCCTGGGTATTTTGCATGCATGTATGTCTATGTACCACATGCATGAGGCCAGAAGAAGGCATCAGATTCTCCTGGAACTGGAATTCCAGATAACTGTGAGCTACCATGTGGGTGCTGGGAACCAAGGTCCTTTGCAAGAGCAGCAGGTGCTCTTAACTGCTGCCACCACTCTAGTCCTCAGCTTCTGTTTCTTCTAAGGGCACCAGTGTCACCAGTCTGGCCCATCCTAATGGTTTCATCTTGGCTTGATTACATCTGCCGATACCATAACCCCCATAGAAGATCACAGCCACAATTTCCAGAATCGGAACTTGAGCACATCTTTTGAAGGGATAGGAAGCCTAAGAGAGTGACCCTGGGAGAGATGGCTGGAAACCACCAGGAAAGGAAGCATTTCTAGAACAATTCTGTGGATGAAGTCAAAGATGAAGATGCCAGGCATCGTGGCGCACACCTTTAATCCCAGCACTCGGGAGGCAGAGGCAGAGGCAGGTGGTTCAACATGAGTTCGAGGCCAGCCTGGTCTACAAAGTGAGCCCAGGACAACCAAGGCTACACAAAGAAACCTTGTCTCGAAAGACAAAAAATACAAACAAACAAACAAACAAACAAAAAGATGGAGGCAACGTGAACAGTTGGAGGCCACTGTGATTGTCTCGGGATAAGGGGACTATGATTAGTGTGATGGGAGAATGCTGGGTGACAGGATGCACCCCAAGGATGAGAAAGAAGAATGGAAAAACATTGACATGTCCCATCTTTCAGGGCTCCCAGAGGCATCCTGACATTCATGAAGGATGATTCTCTCAAGGTTCCTGGATAACTGGGGTCATGGGCAGTTAGGGTCATGGGCAGCTGGAGTCATGGGAAGTTAGGGTCATGGGTAGCTGGGTTAGGGGTAAGGCTCTTCTCTGCTATCCCACCTGGTGGGGAATGTTCACCCTGATTCCACCCTGGGTTGACCCTGCTCAGCAACCTGAGTACATCCCCTATTACACAGCACACCACAGTCAGCACACAGCTTGACCTACCTTCCTCCACAGATGTGTTTCCCAGGAGGATGTATTCCCCATGGCCCCTGGTCAGCACCACTCCCAAGCTAGAGGGAAGAGAAGGCAGCTGTGTCCACGTTGGCTGTGTCCACTCCAGCTGCTCAGCAAGCAAGGAACTTTTGGACACAGGACAAGCGCGGTGCCCTTCTAGCTCTCCTCCTTTAGCCTGGCCTCACAGGTCGCTCCCTGAGAACCAGGAAGGCACTGCTGGTTTATCAGTCATCCTTTCCTAGAAGGGCCCTGGAAATACCACAGACCACCTGCAGCTCCCACATTACTTATAAGGAAGTCTAGAGGTTCTGGGGACCAGCTGGCACATTTAGAGGTCTCAGGATGCCCCTAGGTTCCTCTCCCAGTGCACACCATCTCTTGGTAGCACTTCAGACTTGGATCTGGGGAGCGTTGAAAGGTATAGTGCCTGGGCTCTGCCTCACAGTTCTGATGCAGTTGGTTTGTAGGGGCTGCGGTTTTCTCTGGGATTTTAGTGGGCTGTCTGCACAGGGAGCCTGAGCTCTACTGGGAAACGAGGGAGGGAGCCTCAGAGCTGTTCACTCTGAGCCTCTCATCCTACCACTCTGCCTCAACATCTACATAGACTGTGTCATGTCATTGTCACAGCCAAAAAGTAACCTCAATTATCAACACTGGAATCTCACAGTGACACATGTGAGGCACAGAGAGTGCCTTGACTCAGGTCACAAAGCCTGGAGGTGGTGGAGCTGGGATTTGAACTAAGAGTTTGGCTGCAGAACTGGACATTTAGCCACACCGCCAAAGCCCATTTAGATCCCATTTCCTGAATGCTAGCTGACTAGGACCTTTTGCTGTTAGCACAAAACTGCAGACTGGGTAAAAAAGAATTCACTCTCAAATCCGAAAGTTTGATACTGAGCTGGTGGTATTTGTGCCCTGTCTCAAATCCCTGGCTTGTGACAGTATCCCCTCACCTGAAAGGAGTGTCGCTGATGTCCGTGAAGAAATAGTCATTGGTCAGGAATAGAACTCGTTTCTGAAAGCAAAAGAAAAGTGTCCTGGCTAGGTGCCAGAGTGGTGCTGGCTGCTGGCCCTCCATCCACACCTTTGCTGGTCATTGCTCTGTGCCTCTCTCACTCTTCACCTTTTCTCTAATCAGCCATCACAGATCCTTTGAGGACAGAAACACTCCACCGTTCAGCAAACTAGCTCTTTTTGGACGGTGCTCTTAAGGTCTAGGCTTGCCCAGCCTATGTGGCCAGCACAGCACTTGAAAGATCTTAGTTAATTTAAACCAATATCAAAGTAACTTAGATTGTCCATGTGGCTGCCATGTTGGACTCTGCAGCAGGCACTGTGAGCCTAGGCTTCCTTTGGGACCGTGAGATGGCACAGGGGCTGGAAGCATCTAGAACTGGGATGTGTAATAATATCTTCCTGGAGAAAAGTGGGGGACTTCTCTTCCCTGACCCCACCTCTTCAACTTTTAGAAAAACTGCTAGAAAAAAAATAGACTCCACTTCAAAGAGTGAAAGAGAGGGAGAGATTCAGAAATCCACAGAGGACATGAAAGGATAGTGGGAAAGCAGTGGACAACAGAGATCAGCAGGACTCAGCTTCAGCCGCGCAGCTCACAGGTGAGGGCAGGGTAGGGAATCTGAAACCACAGCCTCAAAGGGTCAGC
>OU015745.1:24419932-24432467 GCA_907169655.1 Acomys percivali
ACACACACACACACACACACACACACACACACACACACACACACACAGGGGGCAGATGCCTAGCTCTCTCGACTCAGAAGAAAGAACCGGAACTAGAATCATGTCCAACCCACGGGGGCTCCCCTGCTACCTCAGTAGGGGCCTGCACATGTGCCCTGTACTATAATGAAGATGACAACCACATGAAGTGGAAGCAAGCATGCTATGCAAGCTGCCCTGCACTCAGGTCACCGGAAGGCCGCTGTGTGTACTGCAGACTTCCTGGCATCAGCCGGAGCTTCAGATCTTCTCTTCTTCCTCCGACATTTCAGTGTGGAGCTAGGAAGCGAGCTCTTTCTGTGCACGGACTGCACTGGCATCTCTATTTAATAAGGCTCAGTCTTTGTGGCTACACAAGACTCTTAGGACCTCATGGAGTTGTGGATCTACAAGCCAGGGGAGCATGGCCAGGGGAACTGTGGCCAAGTCTGGGTGGGGCTTACTTCCCCAGTTCCCTTATGACTTCTCTCATACTTGTATAATGTGAGCTGTCCCCGCCCCCTTGGCTCTGTATCATGGTAGAGGGTGAGGTAACCTGTCCTCTCCATGGACTAATGTCCGTAACCTGAAGGTTCCAGAAGTGGATCCAGACATCTGCACGTGGGCCTGGTTTGCAGGGAGGTTCACATTGCAAAGGATAGGAAAGGGGAGACTGGGGAGATCTGACACTAGGGGTCGGAGGCCATTTTTAAAAGTGAAGACAAAACTGTGCCTTTGTCTCCAGGCAGGGACAAAAACAGATCCTCAGCGTGGCTGACATAAAGTGCCTGAAATCGTTCGCACAGTGGCTTAGTGAAGCAAGGTTTTGTCTCTGCCCCTGTCCCCTCCCTCCCGATTCTTCTGCTAGACTCATGCCCAGTGGCTACCTAGGCCACTGCCATCTAAGGCTATCTTTCTCTCACTGCTGCCTTTCAAGTTCTCAGACTTCCTTCTGCCAGGTCCTTGGCATGGCCTTACTACTCACATGTGAGAGAGGCACAGGGAGCCACATGCCGTGCTGGGGGTTGGGGGTCGGGGAGCATGGATGGATGGAAGAGGAACAAGCAAGAAAGGGTGAGTGCAAGCATGCAATGTGGGTACGGCAAGACAAGCCCAGAGCAGGTCTTAGCCTGTCTTTCCTTGCCTTCCTTTTTTTTCCTCTCCCAACCAGGGAGAGGAACGTTCTCCAACCAGGGTCGGCTGGCCTGCGACCAGTGACCACCTGAACAATGGAAGGAACCTATCTGGATGGAGAGGCTTTTCCCTGTGGCCTCCAGCTCACGGAGTTGTCACCAGTGTGGGACACATGGGATCCCCTGATCTCGGGGAAGAGCCCGCGGCAGCTGCTCAAGGCCTCCTCTTACTGTGAAGGGGTTTTAGGATGGATCCCTTGAGGCTTCTGCCCCCAGCTTGGCAAGATGGTTTGTGTCTACTGTTGCACCCCAGGGCAAGCGTGCCCCTGTCCTCAGACACAGAGAACAGAAGAGCTGAAAAGCTGAAAGGGTTGCCTTCTTAGCCACTTCTGCCACTCGGGAGTCAGCATGGGGTTGAGGTTAGTAAGAGTTAAGTGTGTGAGCCAGGAGGACCCTCTGGGCGGTCTCCTTTAAGGGGCTAAGCATGACTGCCCCCTCCCCACTAGCCCCTAGAAGCAGAGGGATGGGGCCTCTGGGGCAGTTGGGCACAAAGTGGTGCTGGGGGTGGGCTGAGGGCTGCGAGGGGAGGGAGGGCACAGAAGGCTGCCATCTCCCTTCATAACTCCTCCCGCCCCCATGTAGGCACAATATTGGCTTCTCTGGACCAAGAAGTCACCTCTTGCTCCTCCCCTTAACTCTGGGCCTCCCTGCCCATCTGGAGTCACCATCATGCTCACCCTGCTGTCCATATAAGCCTCTGTCCAGATGATGTCATGGTCGTGGTTGATGACCATGGGACGGCTGAGCACATGCAGGTACTCCATCACGTTCTCCTGGGCATCAGCCAGTGTGGAGATCTGCGTGTAGTAGCCTGGAGAGGGGAAGGCTGTGTGATTGATCATGGCTTGCAAAGAAGACACTCTATTTGGCCCCCTACGTAGGACCCATGAACACTCCCAGCTTCTGGGTGCTCCTTGATGGCCTCGCCTCCTTTCTGGAGGTAACGCCTTGTCCCCTAGGACAAGACAAAGGCTTTCCATGCTGTATCTCAGAAGATCTTGGAGGAATGCTCTGCTCCCCTAAACAACAGCAGGGACCTCAGTTGCAGCAGTGATGCCCACCAATAAGTCTCCCACATGTTATGCTCTGTGAGAATAACATGTGAGTTCAGGGACCCTAACAAGACGGTGACTCTTGTCCCCTGTGTCCAGAGCCCCTCGGTTTCCCTCATCTCCATTCTCCCTCAGGCTATGGAGCAGTCTGCTGTGTTCTTTTCAGGGTAGCCATGGTACTATTGAAAAGGGCACCTGGCTAACGGGGCTGTGAATGGTTGGTAAGTGCTGGCCTCATTGCCTACCAGCTCCCCATGCCATTCATCCCCCATGCCAGCAAAATGGGACAGCTTTCCTTTCTACCACGTCTCTTGCCTCAGGCTCCTAGCGCATGCTACTCACGAGCAAAGCCCTTCCCCACACTCGCCAACCTGGGAAAGCATTTTTCCCCAGTGTTCCCCTGCACCCTGCCCAGCCCATGCCTCTGTGCCACCATGATGCATTCCCATCACATTGCAACCAAGGCCCACACGCTGGTTACAAAAGATCAAGACTGAGCCACTTGTCTCATCATCCTTGAGACACAGCCTTCAAACAGCACCAGGTAAAAAAGTATATGCTCAGGAAATTTTTGTTGACGCAACAGAATTTGCATTGCAAACCCAGGTCTTGGGTTCTGATCCCAGATGGAAGAGAACCGTTGGTACACAAAATATTATTCCAGAGAAAATGCTGACATGCTTGGTGTGGTAACCTTTACATGAAATCCCAGAACTTGAGGAGCTGAGGCAGGGGGATCACTATGACTTGAGATTATTTTGGGCTATCCAGCAATAGCCTGTCTCATAAAACTAATAAACAGGGTTGGTAAGATGGCTCAGTGGGTAGGGCCACTTGCTAAGAAGCCTTGACAAGCTAGTAGGTTCAGTCCTTGGAACCTGCATGATCGAAGGAGCGAACTGACTTCCACGGGTTGTCCTTTTACCTCCACATGCATATGCTTGGGTATGTGCACAGACAGGCATGCACATATGCACATATACAAAGAGAATAAGTAAATAAATAAATGAAAAGTGAAAAAAAATCAACCTCCCTCAGAAAAGTTAATCAATTAATAAATAGATGGAAAAGGAAGTTGTAGGCCAGTCAGTAAAGCACCTGGCAAACTTGCAGATATGAGCGTCATCCCAAGAACTCATATAAAAAAAGCTGTGGTGGCTTGCCCTCAGCATCCCAGTGCCAGGAGGCAGAAGTGGGTGGATCCCTGGGGGTTTCCAGCTAGCTAGCCTAGCTCAATTGGTAAGAGAAATCCTGCTTCAAAACACCAAGTTGGATGGCCTCTCCTGAGGAACAACTCCTCCTGGGGTCCTCTGTCCTCCATGTACACACACACACACACACACACACACACACACACACACACACAAACACACCCCTTTGGGCATTTCACCAATGTGTGCACACACACAAGAAGAAAAAAAAAAAGGTGACTCTCTGCTTTTGTCTTTGAACAAAGAGCCCTCATCTTAATTTGCCACCATAGGAATGAAGATGGGGCGTAAGAGAGCTGACATAGAAAATGTGGGTCCCCTCTTGCCTCCCACCCCGTCTTCTCTGTTGTATATTTGTACAAGGTTTTATTTGAGGTGACAGCTCTCTTGTGTACATCCCGGACAAGCGGCCTCTCATTTGCGTTTCTGGTGGCGTTATAAGCCTAGAGTCCCTTCAGGGGTGATGGGCTTTCCCCCCAGCTTCAGTGAGATCTGTCCTCACTTCCTCTCAACAATGGGGCATGAGGAGCAGACTTTTGGACATGACACTGCTCCATGTGAAGAGGCCTCTGGAGAGAAGCCTGCCCTGCCCTCCCAGGCACTGTCTTCCGTGTTGCTTGCGATCCCGCTGGTTCAGTGTGGACTGCTCAAGTCACTTACCTTTGTTGTTGCAAGCGATCCACTTCATGCGGTCAGCAAAAGTCACCTCCCTTCCAATAAGGTAAGTGAAAACTCGGACCTGTCCACAAGAGACAGACTTAGCAGCTGCAGGCAGCATCAGTGCCATTTGTGAAGGGCTTAGACTTAGGCCCATGCACACCCTGTTTGGTGCTCCAGTCGCACCCTCTTAGGTTAGAGAAAGTTAGGAGGGCCTGGCATGCACATGAACTGCCAGGGTCCTGAGCATGGAGCAGTTCTTATGTCTCAAAACCATGCTGGTCCTTTGCCCCACAGCCTCTTGCACCCCTCCTCCAGGCTCAGGTTGCTGTAGCTTCCGGACAGGCAATTAGAACATACCTGAACTGGTGAACAGGTCTAATGGGAAAGAACTTTGAACTTGGATTGTGCTGCATGTGAGACTACCATGATTTAGAACTCCCCCTTGGAGAGGCCCCCTTTCCCCTGATTACCAGCACGAGTCAGTCACCTTGCGGTCTGGCCAGTTATAGGTCTCAAACACTGGTTCATAGTCCTCCACGGCCCCATCTGTGATAAGCATGATGGCCTGGTTGCAGAGACTCCCTTGTCTGGACTCCTGGAACTGAGGGATCCAGGGGTGAGGTGGTCACTAGGGGCATCATGTGACCTGTAGTAGCAACACGGCCTCCCTCCCTCTACCTCCACCCTCTCAGGCTTCGCCCGCCCGCCCGCAGCGAGTGGGTACCTGCTTCAGGATCTGGAAAGCCTCAATGAGGGCTTGGCTCACAATACCCACGCCTTTGACCATCAGTCCATCCACCAACTGCTTGAAATGCTGTTGAGGGGTAAAGATGAGATGGGGCTCAGAGGGTCAAGTGGGGCCAGGAATCCTGCTCCTAACTGGGGAGAGTGCTTGGAATTGTTGTCAGGGCCTGGCTGCAAGACCCTAGCTCCTCAGTGCAGCCAATCACAGTCACTTGAGTCCATGTTTCCCAAGTGCCCAAAGATGAACTAAGTATGGGCGGCAGTGCCGAGGATGAGGCTAACCAGGGGTGGACAGTCCAGGGGACATGTTGTCTTGTTTTGCTCTTCCCAGGGGCCCCGTGGTGGGCAGAACCCTGCACAGCACTTTTCACAGACACTGCCCAAGCCTGCTGGGAGCCTTGGCTCTGAAGGACACTCACCTCCCGGTTGTCTCGATCTGCCTGGACGAGGATGCCTTTGAAGCAGGGCTCGATGTAGTGGACATAGTCATTGTACTGCAGGCCATAGTAAAGGAGAGAGAGAGAGAGAGAGAGAGAGAGAGAGAGAGAGAGAGAGAGAGGTTTCACTCGGGCAATTGGGCAGTACTGTCTGGGGTGTCTGAGCAGAACAGGCAAAGGATCTTGGCTCTAAAACTGCTCCCCAAGTTCTGATTCTAATGCAAGGTGCACCTTCTAGAGTGTGTTGAGAGCCTGCCCTCCCAAGGGAATTGCTTTGTGCACTCAGGCCAGCCAAGGCACCTTTCACCAATTCCAGAACTCCCCTCCCATTGCATAATCCCTCTCCAGCCTGGGTAGGAGACTCCAAACTACTGTTTGTTGTTGTTTGTTTGAGAGAAGGTCTCATTATGTAGCCCAGGCTGGGCTGGAATTTAAATCATATCTCCTGGCGCAGCTTCTAGAATGCTGAGACTATAGGTTTGGGCCTAGTTACAATGTACTAGTTACTAATGTGCCCTTGCTCTTTGTCCTGCAAATGTGTGCTGTCCACAGGGAGAAACAGGAGTCATTACTGCCCCTTTTCTTACTCTCCCTGGTAGTTAGAATACAGCTGTTTTAAAGCCCCTAATCTACTTTCTGCTTAAGTAATGGGGGTGGGGTGGGGGATGGGGAGAGGACACAGTAGCTGCATCATAGAAGAGCTGTGGGGTACACTGGGAATGCTGGGAGTGAGTGTTCTCCCTAGGAGGTTTTCTGAGGAAGCAGGGCAGAGTGCTAGACAGCAGAGCTGCAGGCTCTGAGGGACAGTGTTCTTCTCTTCTCTAGTAGGGTTTTGGAAGCTGTTTCTGTGGACCATCCCGTGGGTACAGGCTCTGGGGTGGGGGTGGAAGTCAGCCCAAGGAAGGTGAGCCTTGGGTTGCAGCAGCTCAAGGCTTGTATCCCCCAGCAAGATCATGCTGAAGAGAGACACTTTTGCCTAAGCGTGTCTCCATGCCACATAAATTCCACTAACAGCCTGAAATGGCAGCAACTATGTAGACTGGTAAAGAATTTTGGATTGAGTGGCCTTCCAAATGACACCCCAGGGTGGCTGTCAACGCTGCTTCCGTGGAGCTGAAGTAGTCCCCTATTTGGCTGTACTTTTAAGCGCTCTCTCTCCTTTCTTTTGTGCACCTCTTTCCTGCCTGTGTATCTGGACTTAGAGGATAAGGAAAGCGAGAGAAATGGAATCATAACAGATCAAGGGCCCAAGACCATCTGACCTCCCGCAGATGGAAGGCTGCCAGGAGCCGACCATCTGACCTCCCGCAGATGGAAGGCTGCCAGGAGCCCATGGGAGGGTCTGTGGGCACTGCAGGGGCTGGTGGACACTGAGGGACTGGTGGAAGATGTGGCCTTCACAAGGGGTGTGCACATCCACATATTATTTCAGGTGCTTTAAAGGACCTCATAAAGCCACCCTCCCACCCCCAGGCAGACTATGGGCGCTAGTTCAGGAGTCCCTAGTGTGGAGAAAGGTGTCCCCTCTGGGGTGGGAAGCATCTGTGGCTGGAAACACTGGCCCTTATGGTTCAGGAAAAGAATACTTCTCCAGAGCAGATGAGAGCAAAGAGTAACTGCAGAAGAGGAGGCTATTACCGCAATTATATTCACGAAGTCATTCTCCCCCAGGGTGTCCAAAATGGTGGTGATGGTGTGCTTGGCAATAGCCATCCTCAGCCCCTTCATGCTGCCGCTCACGTCCACCAGAATCACTATGTCCTTGGGAGAAGTGGCAGCTTGTATGTACCTTTAGCAGAAAGAAAGGCAAATGGGGATGGAGGCCAAGGCTGGTACTGTCACCTGGCTGGCGGCCTCCAGTTAATGCATTTGGTCAGGCCCATGGGTTTTCCCAAGTTCAGGTCAATGAACTGCCATCCCTAGGTTTCATGGTGTACTGTAACTCCCGGACACCAAGGCTATTGGGGTGGTGAGATTGGAAATAAGCCTTCTCGTTTTTTTGGCAGAGGACAGCCAGAGTCCCCGCGGGCCTGGCAACAGGAAGGGAAGGGGTTTGAAGACACTGCTAGTCTACCAGGAAAAGGATTTGTCAAGAGCAGAGCTGGAGGCTAATCTGGAGACAGCCTTGGGCACTGGAGGAAGTTCAGAGGTGGAGATAGTGGGGAGGGAGCGAGGAGTATAGCCAGCAAGTCTTCCTGTTCCTGGGTCGGATTAAGCCACTGATGTTCCTCACTAAACATCTAGGGAGGGGACGGCCAAGAAAGGCAGGCAAAGCCCAAAGGATGGAAGATAAATGCTGGGCCCAGGGCCTCTCCTCTGAGAGTGCTTACCAGCCACGGTTTCTGCAGTCAAAGGCAATGACTCCATTTTCATCAGGCGTCCACTTTATTCCTGAGGAAACAAAGGCCGCACTTCTCACCAGCTCAGGGAGCTGTTGGGAGGTCCTGGCTCTCAGAATAGTCATGACCCCTAGGATAGGTTCTGCTTCCAGTATTGAGAGCTTGGTGAGGACACTAAACTAACTACACCCTGTAAACTGAGGCAGCGGCCAGGTAGACAGACAGATGCTATCAAAACCGCAAGAGCCAGAGTAGGGACCCACACATGTGCCTGGGGCTCATTTGTGAGGCTAAACCGTCTATCAGATAGTGGAAGAGGAGCTGTGGGAGCCATCTGGCCACAGTGAGAGCCAGTGCTGTGACCTGCTCTCACCCCAGCCAGGTGGCTCATTAGCATGTGTGGTCCCTCCTGGGCTAAGGAAAAAAAAAAAAAAGTTACTAAGTAATTTGATGTCAGGAACTCCTGGTACCAAGCAGAGTAGGTATTCAACAGCTGTCTCCTGTATGGAAGGAAGGGCATGAGAGACCTTGCTTGAACCCTAGCAGAGCGCAGGGGGTGGATTTTGTCTTTTCATCTAAACATTAGTTAGGATAAATGTGCATGAAATACCACCAGCATGATTCACAAATCCTCCGTGGAGAAAGACCTTCGTAATCAGGAATAATGGGTTCAAAATGAGTGAAAAGAACAGATGGGATTGTAATATGCTGTGCTGGGGCTGGACGAAGCGCTACGGCAGAACCCAGCGGTCTAGCTGCCTCGCGGGGGTGGGTGGGTGGGGGGGTGCTTCTGGTTTGAAGGCAGGTGGGATCAAAGGGGGCGGAGCCTTCAGGACCATTCCCTGAGACCACCAAGTATGAATGGATGAGGGAGGTGGGGGGAGTGGAACAGCCAAAGGCAAGGTCTTGAAGGAAGGAAACAGGACAGGAGCAAAGGCAGGCTTGATGGGACATGTGTGGCATGGCTTTGGCTTAGGCTGCAGGTGACAAGAAGAGTAAAGCCCTCCCAAGGCCACTCTGAGAGCAGCCAGGTGATGACAGCAGTGGAGTCATGGGAAACTTGGACCCAGAACAGTGCTGAGGAATAGCTCGGCTGACATTCTTGGCCTGAATCAAAATCTTAGAAGGCTTTGACAGTCCTGGATGCCTTACCCTCAAGTTGAGACAAAAATGAAAGTTTCCTCCCTTCCCCGCTCCCTCTCACCCTTCCTCCTTCTCCAACCCCTCTATCCCTCCTTCCCACACGGTTTCATGCCTATAGGGTTTCCTTAGAGAACATTGGAGCAGTGCTGCTCATACATGAAGATGCCCAAAACCATGAGAAGCAAGTGTGAGAGGCACTGAAATCACTGGCATTGGATGTATCTTCCTGAGAATTACAGATAGTGCAGCCACCATATACAAAATACAGGCTGGGCATGTGACATCATCTGGGTCTGAAATGTCCCCAAGTGCGTATCTACTACTAAAGGCCTGGTCCCCAGCCCATGGTGTCCTGAGGGGAATCCTGAAGTGGTGCCCTCGTGGGAGGAAGTTAGGCCATTGGTGTCTACCTTGAAGTGGGTATTGGGACCCTGGCCCCTTCTTCCCGTTTTCTCTCGATTTCCCCGACACATAAGGTGAGCAGCTTTGTTTTAACATGTATCCTACCGTGATGTCCTATATTGTCACAGGTCCAAAGTCACAGAGCCAGGTGACCATGGACTAGAACCTCTGACAACGTGAGCAGAAATAAACCCATCTTCCCCATAACTGACTATTTCAGATGTTCGGTCACACTGAGGAGAGACTGACCAACACAGTGAGTTTGAGGAGCCACAGAGAACATTCAGTGAGAAAAGATCAAGACTGAAGAGGCAAAGGCAGGCATGGTGGCATTTACCTTTAATCCCAGCTCTTGAGATGCAGAGGCAGGAGGATCTCTCCGAGTTCCAGGCCAACCTGGTCTACACAGGGAGTTCCTGGATAACAAGAGGACTGTAATCGAGAGACCTGTAATCGAGAGACGCTTCTTCAAAGAAAGGAAGAACGAAGGAAGGAAAAAAGCAAGCTGAGCATTGTGGAGTATGACTTTAATCTCAGCACTAAGAAGGTGAGGTGGGAGGGTCTCTGAGTTCGAGGCCAGTCAGTGAGGGTTGCACAGTGAGACTCTGTGAAGAGGAGGAGGAGGAGGAAGAGGAGGAGGAGGAGAAATGTTTTTAATATTTTGGGACTTTTGAAAATGAAAAGAGTTCAGGTTAAAAGAAATATCTCAGTGAGAAAATAAAATACAGAAAGAGAAAATTCAACATCTGAAAGATTAGTCCAGAGTTCTGTTGATTCTAGAATGAGAAAATGTCGTAAATACCCTAGTGGAGGTGCACAAAGAAACAAAAGGGCGAGTTGTGAGGAAGACAATGACTGAAGAGATGTTCCATGGGCGGGGATGGGGGTTGGAGAGACGACTCAGTTAAGTGCTTGACTTACAAGTTTGATAACAGATGCAGAGACAGGAGGATACGGGAACTTGCTGTCCAGGTGGTCCAGCCAAATCAGCACGAGTTCAGTGAGAGACCTTGTCACCCAATAAGATGTAGAAGACTGAGATGGATATTGGATGTCAACCTCTGGCCTCTACATGCATGATCACAGGCACATGCTTGCATACACATATACACACACAGGCACCCACAACACACACATGCACATACAACACACGCATGCAAACACACATAAAACATGATAAAAAAGAGATGCTGGCTAATGTTCTAGAATAGAGAACCCAACTTACATATCCAGAAGACGTAATGTATTTCAGTGCAGCAAAAAGGGTGTCTCCATGCAGATGCATAAAGCTGCAGAATGTCATAGAGAAACACTCACATCTCAAAAGCACCCAGAAAAGGAACAGCAGCTAAACTGATAGCAGATTTCCTCAGCATCAGTGGGAGCCACAGGAGGAAAATGCAGCCTTAGGATGCTGAGAGGACAGTGCTATTGCAGTGGGAATGCCCTTCATAAGAGGCTGGAGAGTGAGGGCAACACCTGCAGGGAGACACACTTGGAGGCGGTTTACCATGAGCGAGGACTCCTGGGAGAGTTTGCTTCTGGAAGAGGGAAAGAAAAAAAAAAAAAAAAACAGCCCAGGACGCACAAAGGGATGGTGAACAGAAACAGCAAATGTTAAGTCAAGTCACAGTAATCATCTGTGGGGACAATTTTTTTGAGATGTTAGTTGATGGTAGAGTGAAATCAGGATAGAAAAGGGGTCAAGAAGACAGAGAAGGGGTCAGGAGCACAGAAGTTCTGAAGTCCTCTCCTGCAAGGAATTCTTTTGGGAAGAAGATAATAATACGTATTTGTAATGTCCTGTCATGCTGAATACGTCTGATGATATTGTAAAGCAATTGCCAGAAGAATTGGACCAGGTGAAGAGCTTATTTTCAAATGGATACATGGATAGGTGTGTGTGTGGATAACAGAGAAGGGAGATTTATCAACAGGGGTAGCAATTTAAAAAGAAAAAGAAAATGTAAAAATGTTGGGACTTGTAGGGCAACTTAAAACAAGATCACACATACCAACAGGCACTAAAAATGCAAATGTCATAAAGATTACTGATTTGGGTAACTATTTAAGAGTTTTAAAGTATTTTTAAAGAGATATTGGTTAAGGTAAAATGACATTTAAAGGCTAAAACCAAAGGGATAGAAAATATATCATGAGGATACCACTCTATGACATCCAAGAAAGAAATTTAAAATGAAATATTGGGGGAGATAATGAAAAGTCAGCCACAATAAGCAGACAAAGCAACAGTGACACAGGAAATGGAAGCAAACAAATCAGTACAACAGAGCCAACGACACGGGGTCTTCTTTCGACAGATGGACCCCATGCTCCCTTCTCAAACACTCACAGGATGTTCCACAGCTTAAAATTAATTTCAATTAATGTCAGTTATTACCACATCGATCACAGAGAGAGCGAGTTAGGATTTTATTTTATTCCTTTTATCTAGATACATGTGTGTGGGTCTGTGTATGGATATATGCACCAGACTGCCAGTGTCTGTGGAGGCCAGGATTCCCCTGAAGCTGGGATTACAGGCCGTCGTGAACCACCATGATGTGAGTGCCGCGGACTGAGCTTGGCTCCTCTTCAAGGGTGTGCTAAGCAAGCCCTCTTCCAGCCCTCCAGGGAGCATCCTTTGTCGCTCTTTACTTCTTTGTCCTATCTCAGCCATTTTAGTTCTAACCTTTTATATTTATGTTGACATGCTGGGATTGCAATTCTCTGTGTCTCTGTCTCCCTCCCCCCCTCCCTCCCTCCCTCCCTCCCTTCCTCCCTCCCTCCCTCTCTCTGCCTGGCCTGAAACTCATTATGTAGTCAGGCTGGGCTTTGGCTTGTGGCAATTCTCTTGTCTAAGCCCCTGAGTGTTGGTACCACAGGTGTGAGCCACCATGTCTGGAAAGAAAGGAAATTTACATGACCATTTTCCTTACAAGTTGTCATAGTTAGGGTTTTATTGCTGTGAAGAGACACCATGGCCCTGGCAACTCCTACGAAGGAAAACATATGACTGTGGCTGGCTTACAGTTTTAGAAAAATTTAGTTCATTATCATCATGGTGGGAAACATGGTGGCATGCCAGCCAACATGGTGCTGGAGAAGGAGCTGAGAGTTCTACATCTTGATCTGCAGGCAGCGGGAGATTGCCACATCGGGCATAGCTTGAGCATAGGAGACCTCAAAGCCCATCCCGATAGTGACACGCTTTTTCTAACAAGGCCAAACCCATTCCAACAAGGCCACACTAATATGTCTTTTTACTTTTAATCTATCTATCTTTCTTTCTTTCTTTCTTTCTTTCTTTCTTTCTTTCTTTCTTTCTTTCTTTCT
>OU015745.1:24433894-24453026 GCA_907169655.1 Acomys percivali
AGAGAGAGAGAGAGAGAGAGAGAGAGAGAGAGAGAGAGAGAGAGAGAAAATTTGGAGAAACAATTCCCCCAAGCTCCTCATATGTGATGAACATTATAAATATAAAATACAAATATAGACTTTGAATGGTGTGGAAAAAGGTAAATCTCCCCCTCAATTTTAAGTAAGATCAACACAAAGGGCCAATTCTAAGAGATATTATGACCAAATGGTCAAAAGTCGAAGACGGGCCAACATTAAACCAGAATATACAAAAAACTTGAAGCTCTCAATTACAAGCAACAAGAGCAAAACTGTAATTAAAATCTTCCCAGAAAGAAAGGTGCTGGAGCAGATGGGCTCACTGCCAGATCCTATCAGTTGCTCAAGGAAGCCTTAACACCAACTCTCTCTACTTTATCCCACAAAGCCGGAAGGGAAGGATGCCACCAAACTCATTCTACAGAGCCAGTGTTATCTTGGTACCCAAACAGGTCAATGCAAAAAAGGAAGAAAGAAAGATAATTACGGACTAATTTTTCTGATGACTATAGGGGCAAAAATTTTTGGTTTTGTTTTTGTTTTGTTGAGATAGGGTCTCTCTCAATGTAATCCTGGCTGTTCCAGACCTCTCTATATAGATCAGACCTCGAACTCACAGAGATCTGCCTGCTTCTGCTTCCCAAGTGCTGGGATTAAAGGCATGCACCATCATGCCCAACTCAAAAATTCTTAACAAAATGCATGCATAACAAACTCAGGAACACATTGAGAAGATCATTCATTGACACCAAGTGAGCCTCACCCCAGAGATGCAAGGGTGGTTTAACACATGCCAGTCAGGAAAATGTAATGCGCCAGGCAAACAAACTGAAGGACAGAAGCCACAAGGCATCTCAACTGATGCCACAAAGGCATGTGACAAAGCTCAGCACGCCCTCCTCACAATAAAAGTCCTGGAGACACTGGGAATAGAGGGAGCATATTTCCAAGTAATAAAGGTGATTTAAAACAAACCTATGCCAACATTATATCAGACAAAGACAAACTGAGATCCAGATGATATGGTGAAGGGGGAGGAAAAGCTCTGTCCTGAAAGTTCAGGGCACAGGGCAGGGTATGTCAGCCATGTCCTGCAGTGGATAGGGACCGAGGAGTGCTGGGAGAACCTGGAGCTGTTTGTCCCAGGTCTGGAGCACACCATTTCAGCAATTCAAGAATTCACATGGAATCATGAAGGACCATAGATACCTAAGACAACCCTGAGTAAGGACACAGGTGGAGGCCTCATAATCCCTGACTCAACTTATCCTACAGGGTATACATAGAATCTATGCTCTAGTGAAAAAGACAGCTTGGTACTGACGTAAAAACAGGCAGGCAGAGCAATGAGGCAAAACAGAGGACCTGGGAACACGCTAACAAAGCTGTGTCCACCATTTTTGACAAAGGAGGCAAAAGTTTGCAACGGAAAAGGCCTGTTCAACAAACATTGCTGATCAGCATGGACATCTACCAGCCAAATACCGAAAGTAACTCCACATCCTTCATCTGTACACAAATCAGCTGGAAAAGGATTAACAGTCATAATTTAAACTCTGAAACCCTGAAACTGCTGAAAGGGAAGCTGGACGTAGTCTCCAAGACACAGGTTAGGCAAGAACTTTCTTCAAAACAAAACAAAACTGTGACCGCACAAGAACAAGCCCAGGTATTGACGGATAGGATGGATCTCATTAAATTAAAAAGGTTTTACACAGAAAAACAAAACAAAACAAAACGAAACAAAACAAAACAAAACAAAACAAAACCAAAAACCACCAGCAGAGAGAACGCCCTGCAGAGTGGGAGCATGTCTACCAGCTATACGTTTAGCCAGGGACTGATATCCAGAATTTACAAAGAACTTCAAACATGCAACACCAAACCCCCCTAAGAGCTGCCAATTAGTAGACGGACTAATGAAATGAACAGACAGTTCTCGAAAGAAGAAACACAACTCAACTTGCCAATAAAGATTTATGAAAGTGTTGAGCATCCCTTATCATTAAAAGAGGCAAATTAAAGTTACTTTGAGATACCTGCTCGCCCTAGTCAGAATTACTGTCATCAAGAGAGATCTAAAGCAAGTATTAGTAAAGACGAGGCTTTAGTCACTGCTTGTAGGAGTGAGCGAGAGTTAACACAGCCAATACGGAAGTCAGTTTGGAGGGCCCTTAGCAAATGTAAAATAGAATTACCATATGACCCTGCCATTCCACTCCTGGGCATATACTCAGAGAACTCCATATCCCACCCTGGAGATATGTTCTTATGCCTGTTTACTGCTGCTCTATTTATTATTCAAGAAAACAAAACCCACCTAGCTAGCTATCCAGCAATAGATGAATGGATAGAGAGATGGGTGGTACAAATACAGAAGGGAATATTGTTCACCTGTAGGGATAAATGAAATAATGGCATCTGCAGGAAAATGGATGAACACAGAAGGTATAGCATTTAGGGAGTTGACCCAAACTCAGAAAGATGTGGATCCTAGCCTACAATGTACACACACACATGTGTACACAAGTTTAAGCGTGGGCATAGCATAACACTTAGGAAGGAGAGCAAGAAAGGCTGCTATTAGGTAATGAGAAGGGGCAAGATGCAAGCGGGAATATATATGTCATGATAGAGTGTATAAAGCTTAATTTTAAAAGAAGTTTTAACTCTGTAATAGTTCTTGTGGTTGATGAGTGAAAAACAGTGTAATTGATGGGGTCTGTGGAGGCGGCTCAGGAATTAGGCGCATTGGCCACTCTTTCAGAGGACCTAAGTTCTGTTCCCACATGGCAGCTCACAGTCGTCTGTAACTGTAGTCCCAGGGGGATCTGATGTCCTCTTCTGGCTTCTGTGAGCACCAAGCATGCAGGTGGTACACAAGCATATGCAGAAAATGCCAGCATACATAACATAAAATAAAATAATTGATAATGAAAGCTCAAGACCCTGAGTGAAGCTCCGTGGTTCCAGAATGGCTGTCCTGACTGTGCAGAAGTTCACTGATGTGTGTGGAGGTTGGGACGGGGCAAGTGTTTGAGTGGCTGCCTTAAACCACCTGAGTGGTGTTTTTGTGAGTTGATTTGAATAAAGCATTTTTTAAAAAAAAGAAGTATAAGAGCTGGGCAGTGGTGGCACACGCTTTTAATCCCAGCCCTCGGGAGGCAGAGGCAGGCAGATTGCTGTGAGTTCAAGGCCAGCCTGGTCTACAAAGTGAGTCCAGGACAGCCAAGGCTACACAGAGAAACCCTGTCTTGAAAAAAGGAGGGAAAAAACCCACCAAAAACCAAAACCAAAACAACAACAACAAAGCACAAAAGAGAAGCATAAAACATAAGAAACCAATTATAAATATATAAGGAGAAAGTAAATTAGGACAGAAATTAAATGAAATAATAGAAAACTACAGAGAAAACACATGAAATAAAAATGTAGTTATCTGACATCGTCAATAGAATTGACAAAGCTTTTAAGAAAACAGGCTTGAGCTGGGCATAGTGGCGCACACCTTTAATCCCAGCACTTGGGAGAAAGAGGCAGGTGGATTGCTGTGAGTTAGAGGCCAGACTGGTCTACAGAGTGAGTCCAGGACAGCAAATGCTACACAGAGAAACTCTGTCTCAAAAAACCAAAACAAAAAACCACCACCACCACCACCAACAACAACAACAAAACAGGCTCAAATTGCTAAAATAAAAGGTGAAAATGGGATGTTCATTTTAATTCTGTGGAAGTAAAAGAAAGGTCAGTGCACAGCTAAACATCAACAGATTAGACAATCTATGTCCAAGAGACAAACTCTAGAGACACGCAACTACCACAACTAAGTCATGAAAACAGCCTAAACATACTCGTAACTATTAGGGAGATAGAGACAAAAATTTGAATCTCCCAGCAGAGTGCTGAGAGTGGGACGGAAGAAGGGGGCATGAAAGAGAGGGCATGGAAGAGGGGGGATGGAAGAGAGGGCATGGAAGAGGGGGGATGGAATGACCCAGAGTGTCCAGGAGCCCCACAGGGAGACCATCAAGGCCTGCAGATCTGGACCCAAGGGGCCCTGCTCAAACTGTTGCACTAACCAAGGACAATGCATGTAGTGAACCTGTTCAGATCTAGCCAATGGACAGCTCATTCCCCACCGTTGTAGGAGGGAGCGGGGACTTCCTCTGGCATGAACTCTGATACCCCCGATTAATTACTTCCCCTTGGTGGGGAGGCCGCAGAGGAAGGGGAAGCAGTCTATCCAGATGCGACCTGTTAGGCTGTGGTCATATGGTGGGGGAGGAGGTCTCCTTCTGTCAGAGGTCTAGGGGAGGGAATAGGGCAGAAGAGGGAGGGAGGACAGGAACAGGAAGATACAAGTGAGGGGATAAAAATCGAGATGTAATCTAAATGAATTATAATAAAGTAAAAAAAAAAAAAGAATTTTTAAGCAATTCCTCATTGCCTAATGAAGAAATTACAAATTTAGAATGTAGGCAAGCAAACCAACCATAAGTCAAAACACTCACTGTGCTCCTTGGGTGACTATTGGCTCATGTGTGCATGCATGCAGATGCCAGAGGAAGACACCAGGCATCTTCCTCTATTGTTCTCCACATGAACTCTTGTAACCTTAACCCCATTGTTTACTCCAGGCTAGCCAGCCAGCCAGCTATTGGGTTTGCCGGCCTCTGCCCTCTAATGCTAGGGCTACAGTTTGACTTGGGTGCTGTGGTCATCAGTCTCAGCCCATGATGTCTGGAGAGAAAGCCCCATGACCTCAGCCCTTGCTTTTGACTATTTGAAGTTACACTTTGAGATTTTTATAGCTACTGTTCACATTATCATTATTTTGTTTGGAGCATGGACGCTTTGAGCCTTCCTGGCCTTCGGAATCACAAAGCAGGGTTATTTCTTAGGGTGTGGGCATAGAAACATAGATTGCAGGCAGTCTTTTGTACGTGTTTCAACTGGGAGTTGCGTAGCTGCAGGTCCTGTCAGTGGAAGGGCGTTTGTTGTTAAGAAGGTTCTATATTATATTGATTAATTCTTCCTTCTGTACTCCTTTTGTATTTGGAGTCAGTGTTAAACTTATAGTGCTAAAACAAAACAAATAAAAACAACTACTCTGCCAACAAAGTGAAGTCCAGATCCCAATGGTCTCCAGATGAACAGTACCAAACACTTGAAAACTTCACACAAATGCTCAAAATTTTCTCTAAATTTGAAGACTGCATTATCCTGTTACCACAGAAAAATGCTGCAAGAAAACTATAGCACAATATCCCCCCAAAACAGAATTGATTGATGCGGAACTTCAATAAAGTCCAGCAAAGTAAATCCAGCAGCAAATTAAAAAGGCAATATATTATTCCTAGAAAGCAAGAATTTTCTAACCCATGAAAATTGACTGATATAAAATGTCACATTAACAGAAAAAAAAAGCCCTTGTATGATCATCCCAAATGAAGCAGGAAAAAAAAATTGGCAAAATCCAACTCCCTTTCATGACAAAAAGTTCAACAATCTACCAATAGACGAAAACTACTTCAACACAACAAAATGGAAAAACCCACAACATAAGGTTGAAAACGTTTGCTCATAGGCTTCATAAAACAGAATCATCTTTAAATAGTTAGGTTTAAATCAGTACTGGAAGTTCTAGCCAGAGAAATTACGCAAGAAAAAGAGAAAAACGGCAAAGGTGATAGTGAAGAAGGAAGGGGGTCTACGCTCACATACTGTAGGTTTGGCTTGTGGTTAGCCCCATAGAGTCCATAAGGCAGGAGCTAGGCCTCATAAATGAGTTCTGCAACATAGCAAACAAAATCAGCTGCTATGAACAACTGGAGAGGAAGTTTCCTAAATGATCCAATTTTCCGTAACATCACAAAGGCAGTAAAGAATTTTGTATAATAAACACTATAAACTGTTGGGGGTCTGGAGAAACCGCTTAGTGGTTGAGAGTGCTTACTGATCTTGCAAGGGACCAGGCTCAGTTCCTGGCACCCACAGTCATCTGTGACCTAGTTCTAAGAAATCAAATGCCCTCTTCTGGCCTCCATGGGCACTGCACCCATGTGTGCACATACATATATGTGCAGGTACAGTCACATAGTCTGGATCCCAGTTCTGATGCTTCTTCTGCTTACTGGTCTGCTGCAAGGTGAGCTGCCTTGACCACGTGCTCCTGGTGCTGTGAACTCTGTTATACTTTCCTTTCTCCGGGGACTGAAACCCTCTCAAGCCATGAGTTGGAATACACTTTTCCTCCCATAAGCAGTTTGGACAGGTGTTTTGCCACAAGGAAACAAAAGTGAGTGACACTCTAATGAGCCACATCTTCTGATTCAAACACTTATTGCAAGGCCGCAGCAATCAAAACAGTATGGTATGAACATCCAGCTGGATACAGGAACCCACGCAATAGAAGAGAGACACTGGAAAGAAACCCCTTGCCTCGTGATCAAATCATTGTTGACAGGGATGCCAAGTCTACTTGGGAGTAAGCAGCAGTCTTTAAACAAATAGTGTTGAGGAGCCTGGGAAGTCACATATATAAAAAAGAAGCTGAACCCTTCCTAACATGATATACAGAATCAACTTAAAATGAGTAAAAGCTTAAGCGGAAGACTCACAAGTGCAGAATTTTTGCTAGAACACCCAGTGGAGTGTTACCATGATGCTGGAGTTGGCAACAATTTCTTGGCTGTAACACCAAAAAACATAGGCAGCAAAAGAAAGGTGGGCTAATTTAAACACTACCCGTTAAAAGACTACAAGACAATATATCAACAAATTAAAGAAGCAGCCCACAAAATGGGAGAAAATATTTGTAAATCATTAAGCCGACAAGGAATTAATAGTCAGAATATACAGAGAACTCCTGAGGCTCAGCAAGAAAAACAATCCAATTAAAAATGGACCAAGAGGGATCCTCACAGGAACTCCTCTCTGAGGATGGCGGGAGTTCCCCAGGTGGCAGGGCCTCTGTGCCAGGGAGGGTTAAAGGGACCCGGCAGGGAAGTAGAAACCCACAGCTAACTGGGAATATCTGGCAAAGACCCCAGGGAATACGCCAGGGATGGGAGCCACACTTGCTCCTTGCACCCTGTGAGAGGGGTCGACTTTTCAGTCAGAGAGGCCTGGGTTTGCCATTCCAGTGTCTTTCAGCAGAGGGGACACCACAAGTCTTTCTGGACGTAGAAACCTGAGATGCGGGGGTGAATTTCTCTAAGTGGCAAGAAACCAGAAGTCAAGACCCTCAAACACCGGGGCTAGTTTTTCTTTTCTTTTCTTTTTTCCTTTCCTCTTTTTGTTTTAGTATGTGGGGTGTGCATGTTTGTGCATGTGTGTGTGTGTACATATGTGTATATGGTGCTAGCACTGGTGTGTGCACTTGTGGAGGTAAAAAGACCAACTGTGTGTGTGTCTTCTTCTGCTGCCTCCACCTTATTTTTTGAGACATAGTCTTCACTGAATGTGGAGCTCACTAATTCCTGCAGAGGGTGTGCCCAGTGGTCTCTCAGGATCCTCCTGCCTCCATCCCTGCAGAGCTAGGATTACAGCTGTGCACACGCCTCGGGTTTTTTTTTGTTGTTGTTGTTGTTTTGTTTTTTTATTTTTTATTTTTTATTTTTTACATGTGTTCTAAGGCTCTTAGATCCTCATGCTTGTGAGGCACTTCCCAGTGAAGCTTCCTGTTTCTGTGTGGACAAGGGAACTTTCCACACCCTGTGTAAGTGTGTAAGGAAAGCACACTTTGCTCCTCAACTAGGAACACCCTAAAGTGAGGGATCGCAGTGTCCTGGGCATCACACACAGGCTTTCCCAGGACAGGCACTCACTTAACATTGGTGACAACTACTGTGATGCTCCCATTATGTCACAGTAGGTTGTAAGAAGGCCACATGTGGGTTGAAAGTGCCTTGGCTACGAGGGCCCTTCATTTATAGGGCCTGAGTGCTAGGACCTGTGGTCAGTACTTTATTCTCAGTGAACAAGCCCAGAAGTGACAGAGATGCCACCCAGTGTCCTCACCTGGATAGATCCTGAAGAACCCAGTCGAACTGCCAAAATACTGCCAGGTCAGTGTAGGGTCTCTCTGGAAGTTCTCCACAAACACAGGATTCAGGGCCTCGGACATATAGACTCCATTTAAAATGTCTGGGTCTGGAAGTGAGGACGTGGAAGGGACTTCAGGGGGGGGACAAAGCTAGAAGCCTGTGACCAGACTGCACATGTAAACACGGGTGAGCTTGCCTGCTTCCCTTGGGGCTGCATCTGCCTCATGGGCAGCTCATGCTCACTAAGGCAGCACATCACCCACATCATGCTCTCCGCGGCCCCCCCCCCCCCCCGTGCTGAGGTCCGGATGCTGCTCGGGTCTGTGTTCCTGGGGTTTGTGTTTGGATGCGTGGTGCAAGAAACGATGGAGTTTAAGGGGAGGTGTTTGGACCATGGTGGGTGCTGCATCCCCAGGACAAGCGTTTTTAGAACTCTATGGACTCTGTTGAGTTCTTTTGGAAGTGTTGCTGTGGAAGAGAGACTGGCTTTTCTCTCTCTCTAGCTTTGTGCTTCCCTGCATGATTGTGTCCTCTTACACAGATTCCCCCCCCTCACCTCAGCATGACATCCTTTGCCACACTGGGATGCCGCTGGGAAGTTCACCAAAGCAGTGCCATGCTGGCTAAAGTCAGCTTCCCAGACCTTGAGCTAGGAAAACCTCGCCTGTGTTTTGTCATACCAACAGATAATAGAATACTCTATGCTTATATAGAATAGTTTCTTTTCTCATCCTATCAAGGAGGTTGGAGAAACTGCTAACGTCCCGTAGCGCTTCTTGGGGAAACGGACACAGAATATTTAAAACACTCCAGGGTCCCGTGCCTGTCCCCTAGACTACCCAGTGGCGAGGGCACAGTCACCTTTGTTGTACACGTTGGTAGGCAGTTGCACACTGCTCATGGAGACGTTCACCCTCATGTTGCTGAAGTGCGCATCGGACTCGAGAAGAAACTCGGCGCCCAGCTCCACGTAGTTGCCCTTCTCATCCTTCTCATTGATCAGTACCGAGTTGTAGTAGTTAAACTGGGGGGAGAGAGGGGGACAGGCCCAGGAGAGATAGCCCAGAAATGAAGAGGGGAGGGAAGGAGGGAGGAAGGGAGGGAGGGAGAGGAAGAGAGAGAAGGAAGGAGGGAGGGTCAGAGGCCAGGCCGTGCTGGATGGGCTGGTGGAACCTAGTTATGCTGCCCTTGGTGGATGGAGTGATGAGGTCACATGACATAGTCAGATAACTGGATCCGAGGGCTCACTGGCGGGAGGGGGTCAAATTGGCCCAATCGTTGCTTTGATTCTCCATTTGGCTTAGTGTGTGTGTGGCAAAATCACAAGTCTCAGACTGACAGGTAGGCAGGCAGACAGACAGCAGACAAAGACGCGAGGAGCCGGAAGGAGGCAAAAGTCCTTGTCAGCACTGTCAGTGTTTTCCAGGTTGAGGGTCCTGGAGAGCCAGAGGGTTCAAAGAGCCTCTGGGGCCCTATCCAGCAAGCGGGCCTGTGACCTGCTCTATTTCCTCCCCATGGGATAGGAAGGCTGTGGCCTAAGGGACCATAATCAGACCCACTCTCTTCCCTACGCATGCCACACTGCAAGCCTCATACTGTGACTCCCTCTAGAACTGTGGCCACACCCCCGCTCCCTGCTCCATCTTGTTACCCTCTGGTCAGTGCCAGCTCTATGAGCTCTGGCCCAGCAATGTTCCTCCCTGATTCCAGCCCTCACACACCCAAAGAAATGCTTGGTTTGTTTTGTTTTGTTTTGTTTTGTGTTTTGTGTTTTTTGTTTTTTTTGTCAACACGACATAAGCTTGGACCATCTTGGAAGAGGGATCCTAAATTGGGAAAATGCCTCCATCAGATTGGCCTGGAGGCAAGTCTGTGGGAGCGTTTCCTTGAGTAATGATCAATGTGGGTGTGCCACCCCTGGGCGGATGGTGAATGGTTGTATAAGAAAGCAAACTGATTGAACCAAGGGAAAAACCCAGGAAGCATTTTTCCTCCATGGCTCTGCTTCAGTTTCTGCCTCCGGATGCTTGCCATGAATTCCCACCTTGGCTTCCCCCACAGTGATGTGTAAACCTAATAAAGCCTTTCCTCCCCAAGCTGCTTTTGGTCATGGTAGTATTTACCACAGTAATGGAAAGCAACCGGCCACCCAGCATCCGAGACCAGAGCTTGACCTTGGCCTCTCTCAGGTGACATCTCATCTTTCTGTCCTCTGGACACAGAGGATGTGCATCCATGGCATACGCATCTAACCTGAGCTTTCTTCTTCCTGGGCTTTCTTATCTTTCATCACAGAGACACCCCATTAGTGCCTCTGCTTCCTAAGTTCCCTCCCTGGGGCTGTCTCTCCTGAGCCTCCACTCCTCCACTCTTCCTAGTGCTCGCTGGCCCACCCCCCACCAGTGCCTACTCTGAGAGCCTCAGGACTGACAAAGCCAGGGCCCAGCCTGGCACGGGGACATAGAGTGAGTGGCTGTTGTTCCCCTCCCCTCACAGCTGGTACTCCAGCTGCCGGTGGGGGTAGGGCAGAGCCAGCCAGCCTAGCACCCACTCCCTCCAGGAGGACTTACCACCAGAGATGCATTGAACTCATGATTCAGGTCAGCCTCCTCAGCGGCCTCCACCAGGCTCTGAGGGAGGGAGCGCAAAGGGAAGGGAGAGTCCTCAGCCATTGCTTTCCTCTGCCGCTGCCCCAGGCCAAGCTCTCTGGTCTTCTCTCTCCCCTCTTTGCCCCCTCTGCTTTCTTCTCTTGCCCTTTCAGCCATAAGGACCCACGCTCCATGCTCCCCATGTGTTCTGTGGTGCTCAGGTGACCTCGTCCCTGAGTGTCCACAAAGCCTGCCTGGGAACGGGAGGTGTCCTCTTCCTTGTGTGACATGCCTACACCTGTGGTGACCTGGTTAGTATAATGCAGTCTGCATTGCACTCAGCCAGGAGAGCACCATCTATATTCAGTGGAGTCCCTGAAAGAGTCCCTAAGGTCAGTGCTGGGGGGTGGGGTGGGCAGTGGCACCTTAACGGCCTCGACTTTCCTCCGCAGCATGGTCTCCATGTCCTCTGAGAACTTCTTCACCAGCTCCAAGCCGTCTACCTCTTTGATTTTCAGACTGGGCTCTGCGTCCTTGTACTTCTGGGCAGGGCAAAGATGGAAAAAAAAAAAGTATATCTTTGCTCTGGACTAGGGTCGGCCTTGGCCTAAAACCTTCCCAGGCTCCCCTACAGTCGGATACCCACCCCGCCACCATGACCGCCTTAATCATAGTCTTCAGTTGCCAGTCTTCCATTGCCTTCTGCTCAGGCCTCCAGACACATGGCAGTTTTTATACTTAACAGGAGTTAATTGACACTTGGGCAGCCATTAAACTCGTCACCAGTCAGAGCCAGTGCACTGGGCAGCTTGGGGGAGACAGAACACCGGGGGAGATGTTCTGTCCTTGCTCCTTGTGAGCCACAGCTTCCCTGACACCTGCTGTGACACTTGTGAAGGCGACTGAGAAGGAGCCTCAATGTCCACTCAGCTTTGCTCAGCTCCTGAGACCAATGCATCGTGTGTGTGTGTGTGTGTGTGTGTGTGTGTGCGCGCGCGCGCGCGCGCGCGCGCACGCGCGCGCGTGCGTGCATGTGTGCATGTGCGTGCCTGCACCTGTATCCTACTGAGAGACCCAGCTCAGCAGTTCCAAGAGAAGCAAGTGATGCTGGTGAGCCCAGAGGAGCTTAGGAATTGGCTTCTAACTCTTGTCTGCCCAGGGACAATCCTCAATGAGTCACCAATGACTCTTGACCAGCCCTGGAACCTGTTGGCCGTGTGATCTTAGAGAGGTCACTCAGCTAAGATGAGACACTTCTACAGCTTTTGACAGTGCTGTGGAATGCGTAGACTCTCGATAAAGACTCCATGATCCATCCCTCTTCATCTTCCTCACCTGGGGCTACAGGGTTCAAACAGGAAAATCAAACTGACTGTTGTTCATATCATAACGGGGTGTTGTGAGGGCTCCTGGAGTCTTAAGTCTGCAAGAAAGAGCCCCCACCCTGAGGGCTCACACTGGCTCCTCCCACTTTCTGCAGCACAAAGGGAATGAGGGGGAGAGGGCAGTGTGCTCAGGGCTGGCATAAAAGCCGAGTGTCCTATCATTAGCAAGGTGGAGAAGGTGCATCTTGGGTTGTGGTAATCTGAATTAAACCATGTCATAATCTCTTAGGTTATGGTGCTAACAGAAGGCAAAGCCCTTGTGACCATGACCAGGTACTAAAAAAGATGCCAGCTCATGAGCTCGCTGAGCATAGGCCAGCCTTGGATCTACAGTTGAACACTTAATGAACAACGGCGGCAGGTTTGCTTTTCTGTCAGGTCCACTTCTCCTAGGAGCTAAGCATAGGCCCAGCCTGCCAGGGCACGTGGATATATCCCTGGGCACAGCCTGGGTGCCAGGACCCACATGGGCCCTCTATGCTGTGCTTACATAGAGGAAATTGACACCTGCTGCTTGCAGCTGGCACTCGCAGGTGGCCTGCTGCCCTTTCTGATCCCACCAGAGGGTCAGCTTTCTCTGGCTCTTTCCCTGGCATCCACACCAAACCTCCATAACCCACCCACTAAACCTTTTGCAGGTCTAATCTTGCCCTTGGCTTCCCAAGGATCTGAACTGACAGAATGTTCTTGAGACCACTGTCTAAGTTGATTAGCCCTGGGAAGGAAGCCTCCCTGGGCCTTATCTGAATATAAGAAGAATCACAGAGATGGTCTCTCAGGCCCCTACGGCTCTGATGTTGGCAGTTCTATCCTCTGGGAAGATGCCCTCTGACCGTTCTTGAGCTCCCAGGGAGAGGTCACTGACCTTCTGCAGCAAGAGAGAGCCTGAGTATCTGGTCACCGTGTTGTAGAGATTCCTGCCAAAGGTATCAGCCCATAGCTTCACCCTGCAGAATAGGAAAGCCTATGTGCGCGTTCTCATTATGTTTGGATGTCAGATCCTCAAAGGTGACAGCTGCAGCGCATACATGCAAAGCAGGCATCTCACACATAGACACACTTGTAACCCATAGACAGCCATATGCACACACACACACATACACAC
This sequence comes from Acomys percivali, assembly GCA_907169655.1. Taxonomy (NCBI): domain Eukaryota; kingdom Metazoa; phylum Chordata; class Mammalia; order Rodentia; family Muridae; genus Acomys; species Acomys percivali. Next base: position 24,447,042 of record OU015745.1, read on the forward strand.
ACACACACACACACACACACACACACACACACACTACCAACATCCAACATTCATATGATGTAATGTTAGCTTTATAGTTGTCAACTTGTACAACCTAGAAACATCCAGGAAGCGTCTCAGTGAGGGACTGTGTACATTGGGTATGTCTGTTAATTGATCTGGGGAGATCCAGCCCACTGTGGTTGGCACCATTCCCTAGGCACCAGTCCTGAGCTGTGCAAAACTAGAGAAATAGAGCTGAGCACAAGGGAGCGGAGGCATGCTTGCGTTCGCTCCTCTCTGCTATCTTGCGTTCCCAGCTATGATGGACTGCAACCCAGAATGGTGAGCCATCCCTTTCTCCTTTTAAAGCTGTTTACGCTGTCAGGGTATCTATCACAGGGACAGAAAGTAAACTAGGATGGCTCCTATCCCCCAAAGTTGCAGCCTGGACAGGGAGGGAAACTCAAGGACTCATGGGGGGTCTGTGGCTGCTGCAGGGCATGGCGCACACTCTGCCTGGCTTCAGAGGACCACAGGGTGAATCATGGCCCCCATGGTCCCGAGGACCTTTCAGTGAGAAAGGAAGGAGGAGGGAGAGACTGTGGAGGTGCAGACCCTGAACCAATCTGAAACTTCATGAGCCAACCTGCGCATTTCAATGATTAACCCATCACTATGTGTCTAATCAAGGTCATAAGACACTGACCTGTTGGGTGGGGGCAGGTTGGAATGACACTAAGTGCCTGTCTGGTGGGGGCCCTGCCCACTCCTTCCTTCCTACAAGGTAGGCTCCCAGCTCCTGTTGGGGCCTTGCAGCCGGAGCAAGTGTGGCTCTTTTAAGGTCAGTGGTACCCAGTTGCACCAGCACTTACTGAGGTCTGGCTGCATGTCACGCTGTATCCACAGCAGCCATGCCCTATTGCGGACACCCCCTTCCCTTGGAGTAGCGTGGTACTCCTTTGGAGGAGGATAGTAATGATGCAGATGGGAAGAAGTGGAGGAGGCAGGTTCAGCATCTACAGTGAGGTAGAGGTTAGCTTGGTGAGGAGATTTGCAAAGTAGAGAGCTTGGAGGAGTGGAAAATGACTTCGAGGCCTCCAGCTTGGCTTGTTGGCTGTAGCTAAGAAGGGAAGAGAGGTGGCCTTAAGTGAATCAGGGAGACAGGGGGGGTGATGCACTTAGCTGTGCCACGTGAAACGTGAGCCTCCTGACCCTGGACGCGGGGTAGGTTGCCCACTCCATAACTTAGGGGCTACCAAAACCCTGTACTGTGACAAGCTCCCATGATGCTCAGGAAGAAGCATGTATAGGCAGTGAGCATGGGAGTCTGACAGGTAGGAGACTGGGTGGAGCCAGAGGACACGAATAGGACTGAGACACTGAGGGTAAATGGACCCTAGGCAAGGGATGTGTGTAGTGTGGGTTGATCTGTGATGGCAGGCAGTGGGGTTCAGGGATGTGCAGATGGCAAGGTTCTCTTGAAGGTGGCAGGGAAACCCCACAGGAGCCCGTGGGAAGCCAGTCCCTGTGCTCCAGGAAGCAAGGTGTGGGATATCAAGAGAAAAAGGGAGCACCCCAAGCAGCCAAGTGTGGAGGCCACACCTGATCTCCAGGATCAGTCCCCAGGAGGCTCTAGGCAGCCTTGTGTTTGGAGGGCAAGTGGCCATGGCCGAGAGCTGAGTGGAAGGCACAACAGGAGGGGGGTGGAGGGCTGCAAGGGACCTGATGAGAGAGGGAGGGGCGTGGGTGGCAGAGCTCTGTCCTCCAGGGAAGGGGAGACAGCAGCAGAACTCTGTGGAGGTGGCTCTCCCATGCTGCTCCCAAGGTTTCTGTGTGGATGGCCACCCTGGATGCCAGCCATCTTTTCTTGGCCCCCTGCCATTCTGGAAATTGCTTTCTGAGATAAAGACTGCTCAGCTTCTTCAAGGCTGCAGGCTCAAAAGCCAGGCTGGCTCAGCAGTACAGATTCCAGCATTTTTGTCTGTGGGCCTGCGTGCTTGGAGAATGATAGCACCTCCCTCCCTGGGAGATTGCCTGGGCTGAAGCCATCATTGATACAGTGCTGAGCACAGCAAGGGAGAGGGGACACCCGGTGTCATGGAAGCCCACTCTTCCCAAATCACAGATACTTCATGGTCCCTTGTCCTGTCAGCTAGGCTCATAGTGCACTCACTGCAGGGGCTCTGTCCTTTTCCCCTGCCCTATTCCCAGTGGGAACACCATGCCAAGATGCCCCACACTGCCCTCCACCCACTGGGACCACTGTGGACAGTGGACAGCAGCATGAACTGCAAAGATTCAGTCTAGGATGCTAGGCACCCTTTAGTATCTGGAGTGTTCCTGACTGAAAAACAAACACCCAGAGAGATTGTATCACGTGTAAACCATGATTGCCAATTCTTTCCAAACACTACTCTTAATCTGTGGTGTTAGAATCAAAGTCTTGAAGGAGGCAGAGAGGTATAGAAAAAATGAGGCCGTTGGAACCCTTCCTGAGGTCCTAGACAAGGCCCTGGTGTTTGCAGGCACCATCCTGCCTGTCCATTTACAGCTGTTTTACCCTTTCTTGGTGTTCAAACACAGATCACCCAGTGAGTCCTTGGCATGTGGGAGTGGGGGTGGGGGGAAAGGGCAATGGTCATTTTAAGGACCACTGGTACCCAACCTCACACTATCTTGTAGTTATTCCTCCTCCCTGCTGGATGCCTGCACTCTTATCCAGGCCTGACATCAACCCCATGAAGCCAGAAGGTAAGGGCAGGTGGACTCCAAAATCAGCAAGGGTATGAGGAAGACAGGAGGTAGGAAGAGAAGGGTCTTTCAGAGGCAGGGCAGCTGGCCAGAGGGAGAAGGCTACAAGAAGGGTCTTCAGGGTAGGATCAAACTTGAGGCTCACGTTTCCAGAGGAATTCTGTTCTGGCCCCTCACGGTAGGCAGAGAGGTGTCCGACAGTAACAGCCACAGGATGATTGGCATCTTCCACAGGAAGGTCCAGGCTGCTGTCCACTGTGCACTGTGGTCCCGATTGTGGCTGGAGGACAGTGTGGGGCTTCTTGGCATGGTGTTCCAACTGGGGATAAGGCAGGAGAAGAGGAAAGAGCCTCTGCACTGAGTGTACTTGCTGCTGCCCAGATCCCTGGGCATGCAAGTGGTCCCAAGTAGAAGACACTGCCTCCAGCTGCAATCCAGCAGAGGGTCCGCCCCAGGTGATCAGATGCTTTGCTGCTGGCTGCCCAGAGGGAGAGGCAGTGAGCCAGCACCCCCTTCTAATCCATCAGCCTTTCCTCTAATCCCTTCTGCTGTCAGAGGAGGGGCCAGTGCAAGAGTGGGGTGACCTCAGCAGGATTGCCCTGATTCCAGCCCCGAGCAGCTGGGCCAGCATGCCCTTCTGTTGTATGGAGGCCAACCTGTACCCACAGAGTAGCCTCTGAACTTGGCAGAGTGAGGATGCCCCACCTGGGAGCTGTTTGTTCAGAGCTGTGCTGGGCCCAGACCTAAAGGACCTTCAAAACCCTCTGAGCATCCGTAGGAGGACTTGGGCAGCCCACTTTGTGGGACTAGACTCTGTGGATGCTGAGAGGGATAGAAAAAAAAGAGGCAGTGTGGCTCATGTTTCCGTGCCTGGAGCTTTGAGGCCAGCCAATGGAGGCAGACAAGCGCAGAGAATACCCTAGCAACCTGGAGTCCACTTGCCTGTAAGGTACACATACCTCTTTTCTAACAATACCCTTGGTTACCTAGGACCCTAACCTCTCATGCTGTGCACACACGCCCCTCTGCAAACAACACTATTCGCCAGAGTTTTGACCTGCTCCAGGGAAAACCTATTAAACAAAGTTTTCCCATCCCTGCTAGAAGTCATCACTCCACCTTCTGTCTTTGATTTTTGACTGCCTCATTTTAGTGAAATGTCATTGTCATCTTCATTGTCACTGTCTTACCTTACTTAGCACAGTGTCCTTAGTTCACACGTGTCACATGGGGCAACTGTTTTCTTTTCAAGGCTGTATTACTCCTGAGTATAAACGGTTTGCTTGACCATTTAGCTCTTGTGACCAATGGACATTTGGTCAACTACCATATTAGTCATATTCTTCTGTCTTCCTCGGGCCAGGTTATAGCCAGTCACTTTCCATGACCTAACCTTGGGTTCTTCTGCTTGCCCCATATGTGCCCCTCTGGAGGCTCACAGGCATGGCCATACCTTAGAGTCAAGGACACTTCCATCCCTGGACCCAGCAGCAGGAACCTACCATGGGATTCCTGGACAGAAAGCTGACATACGGCTGTCCCTCCACTTTGCAGCTCTCAGCCTATGCTGGCCCTTGGGAAGCCACCTCCCTTTACTTCCTTGTCAACTTCAGCAGACATCTTTCAATCATTGCCATGCCTCTCTTGCTTTCCTTGGATCCGGCCTCCCCAAGAACACCTGTCAATCACCTGTGCATGGGTTAATTATCTCAAGAAGTCCCTGTACTTCCTGTGGCTCTAGTCTGACAGCCGGTCTCCTTTGCCCTGCCCCCCCACCCCACATCAACCTGTATTGTAAAAACCCAGGACTCTCTGAAAATGTAAGGCCTTTGTCTTTGCTCTGCTCAGGGCACCCTGTGGCTGACTTCAAGAGTCAGAGGTTTGTAATTGCAGGGTCGCAAGGTCCCATACCTCCCTGCTTCGGTCCCCCTCTCTGCTCTGGTCCCTGCTGTCCCTTGGGCACTTTGGGTATGCTGTGCTTCAGGGCCTCCGCCATGGACTCTATGGTACCCTCGGTGACTTTGACTGCAATGCTGCCCTCCCCTTCCCACGCAGGCTCCCTCACTTGGATCAAGTGTCATTCAGCTGGGTCTGGCAGTTTGTTACTGCAACAGGTGTTTCTGTCCATGGTCCTGGAGAAAGGATACTGGCTTCTGGTGAGGACCTGTGTTGCCTCTCTCACTTCACGAAGCAAAGAGGAGATGAGGCTCACAGACAAAAAGTTATCTAACAAAATAAAAATTGTACATACATGTGCACATGTGCACACATATGTATATTCACAAACATTTATACACGCAGGGGCATATGTATGATACTATATTAATTACTTTTCTGTTGTAATAAAAAAATATGATTGCCAAGGCTACTGAAATAATGAGAATTCAATATCTCACCAGAAGGCTAGAAGCAGATGGTCTCAGAATTGGTTAATGTGGGTCAAAGATGTCACCAACGATCCAAGATACTTGGACTGCCATCATCTGTCATTCTCAGAATTTTAGATTGTCCAGATGCTGCCATTGTTCCAGGCACTGCACACATGATAACCTCTTGATGGAGGAGAGTGACTCATTTTTCTGTAGGTCTCTTGTGTCTGATAAATAAAATACCGTGGAAGCTGCCCAGTAGATGTCTATTAAACCATCTTTGGGCAGACAGCATTCTCCACCCATGCTGGAGGTGGCCAAGGAACAGGACACCAAGACTCAAGTTACCATTCCCTCCTGGAAGGAGTTGGGGTCACCCCCAAAGAATGTAGCCACACAGGCATTTTCAGAAAATCTAGGGTCTGCAGGGATGGAGGCAGGGTGGGGAAGGACAGCTGCCTGCCAGCCAGCCTGTCAGGGTGCCTTCAGTGTCTACAGTAGGCTTCCCTCATCTCTAGCTGGCAAGCACTCTCTTCATAGGTCTTAGGGAAGCCAGCAAAGCTCCAGGGACAACCTACCTACACACCCTGAGTGCAACCTCCAAGGTGTGGGCATCCTGGCCTCTCAGGTGTCTCTGGTACTGGCCAGTGGCTGGAAGTCAGTTTCCTGCCTTCTCACAATGATTCAAAGTGTTCTGCCTAGAGTTAGGGACACTCAGAAGAAACACTGCAAAGGGTGAGGCAGGTAGTGGATTGTGGGAGCCTCGGCTTCTGTACTGGGGTGCTATCAATTGTGGGGACAAAGGGGTTTCAAATGTTCATGGGTTGGCTGGGTTGAGCATCCTCTTGCCCCCTGTACAGTGGATTCATGGAAGGATGCTGGC
>OU015745.1:24453036-24474879 GCA_907169655.1 Acomys percivali
GGATTCATGGAAGGATGCTGGCTTGTGGAGGCCAGGTCACAAGGGAAACTGTGTCTGGTCTGAAGGGACTGGGTGCATTCTCCACCTGTGCTGGGGGTGGCCAAGGAATAGGAACACCAAGGCAAAGTCAGAGCAGTCACAGTTCCCTCCTGGATGGGGCTGAGGCCACCCTCCCCCCCTAAAAGGAATGTCGCCACACAGGCAATTCCAGAAAACCTAGAGTCTGCTAGGATGGAGGCGGGATGGGAAAGGACAGCTGCCTGCCATAGAACAGAGAGGCAAGAAGTGGTTGATTAGATACATGCATGGTAACAAGGTCCGAAAGTAACAATGTGGGAAGAACAAAATCAAGCTTATGACACAATAGCACTGATGCAAAAGAAAAGTATAGGAAACAATTTCTCATAATGCAAAAAAATCACTAATAGAAACATTATAACATATTTCATTAAAAATGTGAGCATGTGTACAAGAACACTATTAAGAGGGTAATGGTGAACAACAGATGGGAAGAGTGTGTCTGTCTTAGCCAATGAATGGATCCTGTGAGAATTTACAACCAACGTGGAAAAGCAAATAGCCCACAGGAAAATGGGGACATATGTTGGCCAGGCTCTTCCCACACAATCATCTACAGTCATCCTTCCATCTGCATCAGGGGCACAGGCCATGAGCCATGCCCCGCCAGAGTGGCTGGAAGGTCCGGTGATACCTTGCTGTGATGTGTATGTGTAGCCACTGGAGTTCACTTGTGGCCCAAGGAAGAGTCTTGGGGCTGGGGAAGGTCTGAAATTCTATGTCCCACAGCTCTACCCTGGGAATAAATAAAGATAGCCACCACAAGTTCTATGTAAAAAGAATTCATTGCTTTACTCATAAAAGTCAAAAGTCTGGAAAAAATCCAAGGTCTACTGAAGTCCAACAATTCAAACATGAATATTCCATAGCAAAGCAAAGCATGGTGATGTCAGATAATACATAGTAAAGCCTCATAATAACATTTTTATGAAGTTCAAGATAAGAATCCATGACAGGATGAATCAGGAGAGTAGTATCCCATGCTGGGAAATACCAAGACTTACATACATGGCCCAAGCTTGGAGAAACTTGCACTTCAAGTCTGGTTTGAGTTCTCTGGCTGAAAATATAATTAGCACAGCCAATGGGCCAAAATCCTGGTTTCTGTCCAGAAACATCTCATATGCCACCAGTGAGTCCCTGAAAGTCACCTGCCAATAAGCTTAGTGGCCTTGAGTGGAATGGTGTCCCCCTCTGGATGCACGTATTGAAGTCCGGCTTCTAGTACACCAGAACATGTCCTTATTTGGAAACAGGACCACTGTCATTGTTCAAGGCATGGTCTTGCAGTAGAGTGGATTTTAATCTAGTATGGCTGATGTCTTTGCAGAAAGGGGGAATTTGGACACAGCAAGGAAAGCAATGCATGTAGATGCAGGCAGAGACAATGTGATGTTTTCCCAAACAATGAATGGCAGATGTCAGCTGCCAATTGGCATAAAACAGAGTTTTCTCCCTGGAGAGAGAGAGAGAGAGAGAGAGAGAGAGAGAGAGAGAGAGAGAGAGAGAGAGAGAGAGAGAGAGAGCCCTGATGACACTTTGGTCTGGGCTCTAGAGCTGTGAGACAGTATGTTACTATTGATAAAGGGGTCTAGCCAGTGGCATGTATTAAGAAGCCCCAGGAAGAAGGGCAGTGTACCAACAGATCCTGAATCACCTTCATTGGTGCTAACCCTTCTTTATGTACCCAACCCACTTTCATGGGAGGAAAAGGAAAGAGTCACTTCTGTGCAGCAAGGAGATAACTCCATCTGGAGTGTACAGAGCACTCAGGAGTAGACTTAGAGGAAGAGAAGGGCCATGCAAGACAAGCAGCAAGATGAATGCCTCCTCTACAGTGCACCCATTAGGAATAGTTCATAGGTGAGAAAGTTAGGGATACATAGAGCAAGGTGGTAAAGGTTTTTCTGTGCAGGATGCTGGAAACAGCCTGAAGAACACTCTCTCTCTCTCTCTCTCTCTCTCTCTCTCTCTCTCTCTCTCTCTCCATGTGTGTGTGTGTGTGTGTGTGTGTGTGTGTATGTGTGTGTGTGTGTGTGTGTGTGTGTGTGTGTATGTGTATGGATAAACACACAAGTATCTAGATGTGTTAAAGGGCCTGAATGTTGGTATCATCATTTTTATCTATTTGTGTTCTGGAAAAATTGAGAACTTAAAGAAAAAGCTATGGGAGGGGCCCCGCTGGGGAACTGGCCCTTTAAAGAATCCCTAAATTCTTCCTTCTCTCCTGTAGGCTTGTTTTCTTAATTAATGCCTGTAGGGCGAGTTTAGATGCTAGAAGGAGCATCAGCTTTATAAATAAACCCAGACTTCTAAGGGTTGACTAATGCCAGAGCCCTTTGCTGGAGGAAAAAGGTGTGTGGTGTTGGGGAAGCGTCCAGCCCAAGGGAGGCTGCTGAGGGCTGAAGGTGCCCCAAGGGCTGTTTCTGCATTCCTAAGCTGCCTCTTTGGGCAGCTTACAATTCTCCTCTGAGCTAGTGTCTGCAATATCCTCCCTCACACTCAACATCCTACCTAGCACCTCTGCTGGAGGTTGTACAGTTGTACCAAGCTGAGCACAACAGGCATCTAAGAGAAGAGGGCAGGGCTGATCAGCAGCTCCCATGTGCAGATGCGCTCTGCTGGCCTAGAACCACCTCCACACAACCTGTTTATGGAGGACCCATGCTGGGCTTTCCAAGGGAGGCTCGGGCCTCAGATCCAGGGAATGGTAGAGCTGGATGGGACTGGGAAGCCACCCACTGAACTTCCATGAGTCCCTTTATTGGTCTCGAGAGGCTGCCTCTGGGTGGCTGTGGAGAGAGAGAGGGATAGCCATTCTCCTCTGGGGACTGGGGGCCATTGTTGGCAGTCGCCTCTCTAACCTTACATATTAACCAAAAGGATAGGTCCAAACAGAGAGGCTAGATACAGAGACTGGAAGATGCCTCAATATGGTCTAAACCTTCCTTCAGCAGGGAGAAGTGCTGCCCAGCGTTTGCATCACCTGACTTTCATCACAGTAAAGCAGAGATTCAGGTGTGGCTGCAAGTCAGGCTCCCTGTCTAAGCTGAACCACTACTTGCTGCCTGGTTTCTTCCAGGGAGTTGTTCTAAGGCTGGTGTTAATTTCATGGCCAAGTGACACAGTCCCTAGGGCCGAATGTGTGGCTGAGTGTCCATGGTGGTATGTACCGTGACCACTTGTTCTTATTTTCCAAGAACAGTCCAAAGTTGTATGTAGGTTCATTACCTAAATGGTTGACATTTAGAAGCATCCCAGTTAGGATGTGTTTGCCCTTCTGGTAGACAGCAGGATGGTACCCAAGGACAAAAAAGGGCTTCATTCTTCAGCATCCTTACTTGAAGAACTTTTCTCTGTTCATGGGGAAATGCCTCCAGTGTGTACTACGGGCCTCTCGCCAGGAGCCATGGCATGGAGAAGTCTCCTCTCCTCATCTGAGTAGGGTGCTGAGCCAGCTGGAGGAGGATCCCCACAGATCCTAAGCCAGGGACCACCTCCCTGGCTTATGTCTTATGTCATCATCCATGAAGTAGTAGACTACCTAGTTTATGGCTCTTGGAGTCTCAAACTGGAGAGACATATTTATTATCAAGTCATCTACCTTATTCTTCAAATGGAGAAACTGAGGTTGTGTGTGTGTGTGTGTGTGTGTGTGTGTAGTGTGTGTGTGTTCAGGGTCAGGAAGTTGATCATCAGCAAAAGTGGGCAGACTCTGCATCTTGTGGCCTCCATGTCTCCTCCACAAAAAGCTGCCTGTTTATGGTTGGTTATTCATATGCAGCTAGGGCATGGCCTTACTGACAGCTAGGCAGAGGCAGAGGCAGGGGTGGGCCAAGATCTCCTCAGCTCCCAGATTCCCCCTTTCCAGGGCCCAAGACAAAGAATAATAGAGGGAGTGACAACTGGGGCAGGTCGAGGGGCCACAGGACTTTTTTTTTTTTTTAAGATTCATATTTATTTAATGTACACGAGTGCTCTATCTGCATGTACACATTATAGATGGTTGTGAGCCACTGTGGTTTCTGGGAATTGAATTCAGGACCTCTGAAAGAGTAGCCAGTGCTCTTAACCACTGAGCCCTCTCTCCAGCCCAGTTACAGGGCTTGCTAGCAATGCCTGCTGAGAAAAGAAGAAATGCACAGGCCCATCTGTGGAAGCAGGGGCCTTCTGGAAAGAGCTCACTGAGCAGTGGGACCATTACAGGGCCCCCAGCACATAGCAGCCATGTGCTCACAGAATGCCAGAACCAGTCCTTGGGTGGTTGCCTGGGCCTGGGAACCCAGACGCCTTGCTCCTGTAATCCATCCTTTTCTGCCATCATCAGCTCCGGGCCTTGGTAACACTTGTGCGGTCTCCTCTTACTTAATCCTCTGCCTCCTGTTTCCATACATGACAACTGGCGCCATGGGAAGACCATCTCTGCCTCTACAGAGGATGAGGGAAATGGTACACCGAGAAGAAATAGGCCCTGGATTTCAGGCTCCTCGGCTATAAACTGAGAGAGGCAATACAACACCCGGAAGGACTTCAGTGATGGACAGATGGCCTACCAAGGTCTGAGGGCCGTGCCTGATGCAGGGGCCTGCCACTGTTTGTTATCATTAGCTCTAGGCAGCATTTCTTCATTTTGCCTCATCCCTGGGAACCTATTCAGTGAGGCAAGGCCCTGGTGGTTGTGCTTGACCACCCCCTCCCTACCCACAGGCGATCTAGAATGAAATCTCATCAGTTTTGTTTCCTAAATATTAACAAATTGAACCTTTGAAAACAAACAAGTAGACAAAAACACCTCCACTACCACTGTCCTTTCCTATCTAGGCTACTGCCAGGGCCCCAGCCTTCCAGTGGGTCTCTACTGCTGTTACATGTTCAGATAGCTCTCCAAAAGGCCATTATTAAAGGCCATGGGCCCCTCTCTTGATCCTAGTGGGAGCTGAGCAGGATAAGGGCATAGTTGGAGGAAGTTAGGTTATTGGGGTGTACCTTTGAAGGGGTCCCCTGGGCCTTTCCTGTTTCTTTACCCTCCAGCATCTTCCTCTACCACATGCCCCCACCATGATGTGAGCTTTGCGGTTTCCTGCAGGCTCAAAGCAGTGGAGCTAACAGTCATGGACACAGAGCAAACCATGGAGCACTACAGCCCTTCCCCACCTCCCATAAAGCTGATTAACTTGGATGCTTCCTCACAGAGATGGATGGATGTCTGTCCACCACAGCTGCTCATGCTCTCTTGTACTTGCCCATCTCCTTAGCTGCCAGGGAGCAGGGGAAGGTTAAGACCTGAACATCCCCTTCTGCTCAGATCCACACATGACCTCACTGTCTCTATGTCCAGACAGCTGTATTCGGTCACATCTCCTAACTTCTAGCATGCGGGTTTGTACTGTTTCCTGCCCACATCGATCACCGTGGCTGCTCCTTGCCTTCCTGTCTTTACCTATGTGGTTTCTGCCTCGAACACCAACCTCTGCCGCTTCTATCAGTTTCTCCACACGCCTCTGGGGAGCTGCGCAGTTATTACCTCCTTCTGGAACTCTTGTGCCTGGCTTCCTGTTTGCTTCACGTTCCTCAGATGTTGAAGGCTCAATCAGGATTCCCCCAGTCATATTGTTTTCTTCCATCCTGGGCTGTGAGGTGTGTTCGGTGCCGCTCAGCCTGTGCAGAGGGCTGGATGCATACTGATACCACAAGCAAATGGAGTGCCCTCAAACTCTGTGGTAAGGAGCTTGGGGAGCAGCCCAGTGCATGGGAAGGCAGACATGTTTTCTGGATATCGGAGGCCACACAGGTACATTACTCTGAGTAAAGAAAGAGTGGAGGACCGGGAAAGGCACTGAGGAGGGTGAGAAGCTGCTAGGATTCCAAAGCCAGGAATGGCTGCTCTCAGCTACCATGGCACTCTGACCTAGGTAAGCAGGCATCATGATGGGGCATGGCCATAAACATGAAGAGGCCTGCCACAGAATAGCACCCCCTATCCTTTCAGGATTCGTTATTATGGATATTGATTGTGCAAGGCTCCTTTCTCTGTTTCTCGGTGCACTGGAAGAACACAGTGGGGAGTAAACGTAAGGGACCCAGGAGCCTAGAAAAGTGTCACAGGCAGAAAATATAAAACAGTCACATGGACCATTGAAGAGAGGATTCTTGGCGGCAATAAAGAGGAGCTAGGTCACGCCTCCCCTTTGAGGCTGACTGAGGCGCATTCCAGAACCGCTGTGAACAGGATTACTGTTGTAAAACGTGTGTGCTGTGAGCTGTGTCAACTCTAGGCTCATGAACTTCACACCTCCCCCGCAAACACACACTCACTCCAGTACTCATGTGGTGGAGGAGACAGGGTGCAGCTGAAATCCAGGCCATTCTCACTCAGTGCAGCTCTTAGCACAGCATCACTTAGGATAAAGAGCTCATGACAGCCCAGATCTTGGTCCTCCCATCTTGGTCTCAAGCCCTGGAATGGCATAGGTGCCAGTGTGCTGTGTACACCAGACAGATGGTGGGGAGTAAGGACAGACCCTCAAGAGGAGTTGGACCTGTTGAGTGGCTGGTAGGTATGTACAGCTGCTAGACAAATGAGGAGGAGGAATGTCTGGACTTGTGTTGCCCAGTGTTTGCAAAGCTGGGCTCGCATTAACTCAAGTTAACACCTGACTCTCCCTATATGTTTGAAAGGCTCACCATGGCTTTTCCACAAACACTGAGGGCTTTTCCCTTGGGCCTCACACTTCTGGGGAAACTGTCAGCGTTGGCTCATAAGCCCTTCTCTTGCCTACTTGAAACACCCTTTACTTCTGTCCTGCCATGCCCCTAGTCAGAGCCGGGTAAGGCTTTGAGTTCTGTTCACTTACATCTCCAGCAGCTCCTGGGGTTCAGTCTAAGCTGCATTCAGAGCTGGCTCAGAGCCCCCCTCCTCCTGTGCTGTCTGCCTGGCCCTCGGAGACCATTCATTACCAGCAGCGAGCTGCTTCTCTCTCCCCGCTGGTATTTTACAAACTAGAGTCTGCACACAGTTTTTATTTGTGTACTTTTCTTGGAGCCCTAAGCTGTTGGAAGACATTACTCAGCACTAAATTTGGTGAAAATCTGTCTGGATAAGCAAGGTTGGGTTAAACAGACCAAGAATCTGTAATCACCCCTCTTGATCCCTGATTGTAAGAGGAGTGAGCATTTGCAATCTGCATTCAGCACTGCAGTTGGGGAGGCTCGTCCGTATGTGCAGCCTGCCGGCTTCACACGACAGAAGCATGGTTATAACCGGCTGGCTGCAAATGATAAATTAACCTGAATGAGGAGGAACCAATACTCCAAAGTTGGGGAGCAAGCTGACTCCTCTGAAAACAGGGAAAGAGGCCATGTCTTGATGAAGCAGACATATGAGGAGGTGGGGGAGGCTTCTTTGCCACAAGTATGAGTGAGCAGCAGGCTTGTGCTGGTGGCCTGGAGACCTTGGTCCTTTTTGTCACCATTGCTCACCACCCAGGCTTGACTTCTCTGCACTCGTGCTGCCTGATGGTTGAAGGTGACAAAGCCTGGGTCTGGGTGCTCATTTTTTTTTTTTTATGTACACTTCCCATCCTTAGTGCCAGCAAAGCAGCCCCATATCCCTACACCTGACATTAAAATGAAAACATGTTCTTATAATCTTTCTGCATAAAAAAAAAAGAAATCAAATTTCCAAAATTCTCACTATAGAGAGGCACCCTGCCTTCTGATTTGTGGCAGCCTTAGTCAAGAGAAAGTGTCCCAGAGTCTGAAAGCAAAGCAAGCCCACTTGTGTCTTCAGGGAGCTTCTTCAGCCTGGGGCAGCTTTGCTCTCCATCTTTTTAATGCTGAATTTTCTGTGCTTTCCATGCTAGGTTTTTTCTTTTTATGAGTGATATGTTTTTAGACAATGTCCCACGCTTGCAATGCACACTAGCCATTCTGGCCCCACTTTCCTATCGTCTCTGTCAACCCTCTTCCCCACAAGTCCATCTTCCTGTCTACTCATGCTTTTGGGACTCAATGTGATCACAGAGTCATCTGTGTGCTCATGGACCTGGAACTACCTGTGGCAATCCAGCCGGCTCAGCAACTGGGTACACATCTAAGGACAACCAAAGTAGCTCCCCTCTCACAGCTGATACTTCAGGATAAAGGGTGGGGCCCCATGAGCTCCTCCCCCTCCATGACCTGTTGATAGAAGTCTTGTGTGGGTCTTGTGCAGGTAAACACAGCTGTGAGTGAATGGCCGTAAAAATCTATCAAGTCCAGACAGTGGCATTCTGTCGCCTTTCACTCCATTCTCTGGCGGGTACATGCTTCGATCCTGTCTTCCACAATGTTCCCTGAGCCTTATGGGTGGTGGCATGTCTTGTTTGGAGATACAGGCCTAGCTTTTGAAAGGGCTGGAAACAGCTGGTAGGGCTGGCTATAGGGCTAGACAGTTCTTGAAGATGCAAACACAGGGTTATCTTTCACTGCAGTGGCCACCTTGCCTGGTCTAAGTGGAGAGACAGAGTGGTGTGTCTTCAGAATGTTTGGGAGCAACGTGCTTCTGAACAGCACTGCCTACTCTGACTTAGTAGTCCAGTGGTGCTTGTTGTAGTTTTGATTTGAAATGTCTCACAAAGACCTCTGTATAAAGGCGCTGGTCCCCAATGTTTGGTGTTACTAGGAGGTAGGGACAGTGAAAAGAAGTGAGGCGTTTGGAGGCACGCCCTTGAAGGGATTACTAGAACCCTGTTCTAGTTAGGGTCACTTATTGCTATGATGAAATACCATGACCAAAGGCAAGTTGGGGAGGAAAGGGTTTATTTGGCTTACACGTCCACATCACAGTCCATCACTGAAGGAAGTCAGGACAGAATTCAAGCAGGACCAGAACCCGGAGTCATGAGCTGATGCAGAGGTCACGGAGGGGAGCTGCTTACAGGCTGGCTCCATATTGCTTAACCAGCCTGTTTTCTTATAGAACTCAGGACCACCAGCCCAGGGGTGGCCCCACCCACAATAGCCTGGGCTCTCCCCGACCCATCACTAATTAAGAAAATGCCCTACAGCTGGGTCTTATAGAGCCATTTCCTCAACTGACCTTTATTTCTTTCAGGTGACTCTAGCTTGTGTCAAGCTGACATCATAAATCTAGGTAGCATTTTCTCTTTGCTTTCTGGCTGCCCCAAGGCAAGCAGCTTTGTTCCGCCATGGCCTTCTGCCGCATATCAACAGACCCCACAGCAACAGAGCTAAGCCAAGCACAGACTACAATCTTTGAGACTGAGTGCTGAAGCAAAACGTTTATCCTCTAAGTGAGTTCATCTCAGGTTTGTTTCACAATGGCCTACATGTCAGTGGCAGACATAGCTCTATCCAGGATTATGGTGACACCAGCATCGAAGCCCATGGAGTTCCTTCATAAATAAGGGGGCTCACTGCTTCCACTGCATCAATAAAGCGACGGGGTAGGGGGTGGGGGTAGGGGGATTGGGGGGAAGGGAGGGGGCCCTCAGGCACATACCATCAAGGCCATGGTAAGAAGCCTTGCAGGCAGCTGTTGGTCCTTCCCGATGTCTGGCATGCAGCACTGGACATGACTCTGGACTCTGTGAGGTCTCTTAATTTATGGGTGTCTCATAAAGAGACTTGCCCAGGAGCTGAAGGCAGGGCCAAGGGACTCCATTCACGCCCCACCTTTTATAAAGCTGCTTTAGCCACAGTATTCCTGGCTCTACCTGAAATTCAGGAGATTAAAACTGCTGCTGGGGCAGAGACCCTGAAGTGGAGCCCGGCATCCTGAATTTGAGTTCGGGAGGAGCATGGGAAGGGGAGATGTTAATTTATACAGGAAGTTCAGTCCTGGGTGCCTAGACGACAATCCTTCCGATCTTTTTCTGTGTCCTCTGAGAAGCTCTGTGGAAGGCAACTCTGTCCTGCTGAGGTGAGGCGGTACGCACCCCAGCCTGACTGTCCTGCAGGTGGCCATCTTTGGTCTAACTGAATTGGCCTATTGCCTTTTAGATGACTTACTACAGTGGACGATGGAGAATGGACCATTTTGTCAAACCAGATCACCGTAGCATTGACCTAAAAAGGCTGCATGTCCTTGGACCTCGCCAGCCAGGCTTGCTCTGCTGGGCGGGGACTGTGGCTTCTGCTTTACTTCTTCATGTAAAAAGGTAAACTATTTTATGAAATAAAGCTATTTATTGTCGTAAATATAATAGACAAGTTAAGAATGGCATTTATCTTTCCCTGGCTACAGAAGCAACTTTAAACATGCAATTATTGAGTTTGAAATGTTTCCCATTATTTTAATTAAAAATTTTTTAAATCAATAAACCACATTCCCAGCCCTCACAGATTATTTTTAAAGACTGGTCATTGGCCAAATAACAACATTTCCCCGTCCTTTTTTAAGTGCTAGGAGCGCCTGTGTGTTAGGCAAATGTTCTATCACGATGGTACCTCCTCAGCCTACTATTGTTTCAATTTTACTAGACATGTTTCCAAAGTGATGCTGTTTCCCCTGATTTAGGACCACAGAACAGTGAGCATCTCCTTTGCCTCATTCTCCTTGTAAGACGGTAGAGGTGCGTACAATTACTGTCAAGTATCTGAGAGATTCACCCGGTTCCTAACAGTGCTGGATGACGTGGGAGGCATCCCTTCCAGAGGCCAACACAGGAGATGCAGGTCAAGGCACAGTGTGCAGTGAGGGAGAGCAGAGGTCTGTAATCAAAGTTTTAGTTTCTTTGTAAACTCAGTTGTGTTGTGTAAATAAGTTTTTGTTCTAATCCCAACTGTGGGATTTTAGTTTGAACTTTAGCTTGTCCACACCTGCTAGGGGCATGGCTTTTGTCAGCTGGTAAAGGCCTTCCTCACGCAGCTCTGAGGACTATAAAGAGGAGCACAGAGAGAGCATGGTGGGGGGTGTGGTGTTGGCGTGTGGAGTGTAGCAGTTTGAAGAGACCAGACACTGACGGTGTTGCGCTTTGAGGCAGACGGAGAGAAAGGCTTCAGGGCTCAGCAGCTTGGAGGAGACTGCTGGCTGTGTCTGCTGTTGATGGAGACAAGCATAGCCCCAAAAGAACCTATGTAAGGTTGGGAGGTTGGAAGGGAGATTGAGGCCTAAACACCCCAAATAAAGTAGAGTTTAAAAGAAAGCGCGCTCCAGAGGTCAATCCTCCTCAGACCACCTTTCTTCACAGGGGAGGTGGGTGCCAACGCCCCCTTGTTGCTAGGAGGGATGAACAAAGGTCAAAGGCATCTGGTCTGGGTACCAGATGCTGTAAGGAAACCTGCACCCCCACCCCAGCCTCCACTTAAAATTCTCCATGGAAAGAACAGGATTCAACTATGAAACCCGAACCCAAAGATCTTTTTATGATCCAGGGAGCTCAGCAGGAGCCGATGCCCACTCCCCGCTGGGGAAGGCGAGGTTCTGGCGCCTCCCTCTAGGACTACGCTTCTTATGTCTCTGCACACGGCACAGCATCCGGACTGCTCCAGAGCTTGGAGGATCTTTGACCTTCTGCCCCTGAATAGCCATTACCTAGCCTCACGCGACCTCCCCTTCAGCACTTTTCCCAGCCGTCTGTTTGAAGTGAGGGCAGGCTGGACCTGCTGTTTGGGTCCCAGGAAGTCACCTGAACTGAGAATTGTGAGTGCTGCTTCAGGCCTGGGCTACTGTCAACACTTAGAACAGTTATCTTCTAGATGGAACCTGGGCAGGAATGCCTTCAGAAAGGTTCTCCCTCCAAAGGCTTGCATCAAACATGCCAAGTGGAGCTCTGCAAGTAAGAGGCTGACTTGCCTTTAAGTCTTCATTGCTTCCAAAAGTACAGGGACCGCCTTAGTAGGTAACTTGTGGGGTAATACTGCCCCCCTGGTGGTTATCAAGCACCATGGCACACAAAACCCAACACTAGGAAATTGTGCAAGAGCCCAACTCGTCTTAAAAATGGCAGATGTAGGAATGTAGGGAAAATGTAATCTTATATGAACTGAGCCCAAACCACCTACCTACTCAATTTGTAGTGCCAAGTATACAAGAGGGTACAATTTGTCAAAAAACAAGGATATTCAACAGTACAAAACATTTTACTCTGTATTACTATACTTTGTTTAAAAGGCAGAAATGTGTTTGGTTGCACCAGTTCACATGAAGGACCTGGAAAAATCAGTTATCAAAAGTCTTTGCTCTCATGCTGTCAGTCACGTGGCTTTTCGCATGGCTGCTTGTGTCACACTGAAGAGATAGGCTTCATAGATTATGCTTAAGAAGCTGTCATCATTCTGGAAAACAAAGCCAACAGGCACAGGAGCTATTACTTGAGTAGCAGAAGGCAAGACTCCCTGCCTGTCCGCAGCTGAGCTGGCTGTGGGTTAGCGCCTTTCCTACCTCTGCTGGTTGTGCTGACAGCTGGCAGGGATGGCTTGTGTGTGTGGGTGTGAAGGGGCCTGGAGGCAAGGCTGGGGGCAGAGCTGCTGGACTTCACTGTCGGTATGTGAAGTCCATGTGCCACACTGCCGACACAGACGGCAGGCCCGCCATGCAGAGTCCAGCTGTGCTGTGTGCAGGATGAACCAGCAGGGATGAGTCATAGCGCCTTGGCAACAGTGGGGGAGTCATTTGGTCCCTGCTAAAATCCTCCAGGTTGCTGGTAATGTCTGTGCACTGTTCCAGGCATTCCTTGGGATTTTACCCACAGCATGGCCCATTGGTACCTTGCCAAAGTCAGCATGGCTCTTCCCGTGACCTCTGGCCTCGGCAATGGGCAGCCACAGATAGGCGGTTTCAGAGCTCTTATGTCTGACTAAGGTGGGGAGCAAACTCTAGGTCTAAGCGCTGGTTCTCTTGATTCATGCTCGAGGCTTTCCCCTCCCTCTCGAATCCAGTGCAGCTTCTGAGGTCCCCCATGTTCCGCCTCCCTGGTTTACTCTCTCCATACCACAGTCAGTGGCATTCTCAAATCATGAATAAAAAGATGTTATTTCATTCTGCTTTTCTTACAAAGATGCTCTGAGTGACTTTTAGAGCGTTTCAGGAATACAAAATCCACAGCCCGGAGAAGTGTTAGTCACACACAGAGAATGGCGGGAACAGGGCTGAACTGTCTAAGGCACAACATCCAGTCTGAGGGTAATGCTGTCGGAGTGGAATGAGCCAGGAAAGGCAAGACTCTTTAAAATCTAAACCTATGTTTATGTTTCCTTATTGTTCTGCCAAAGAAATTTGCAGATATTTGTTCTACATTCTCATGAACTCACTGTGAATAAATGGGCCATATTTCTATCTTAGTGCATATTTAAGATTAGTGACATAATTAAATTAGGAAGGCTCAATCATGCCAGACTGCCATTCTACTTCCAAACAGATGCTCATTTCCAGTCCCATCCTTCTTGTTCTCTCTAAAACACGTTATCTTAGAAATGTTTTCACTAATAGGGATTAAACATCAACCAGAGACCAGACAACCGCCAAGGCTGGCCTGCTCTGCTGTAGTTGCCTGCTGACGATGCAGAGCCTCCAGACGCCGTCAAGACAGCCTACAAGGTCCTAAACACCTTAGTTGAGGTCTCGGCTTCTGCGTGGCTTTGAGCACTACCCTCTGCAGGGCCTGTCATTCACGCAGGAGTGTGCTCTGTTACACCGGCTGTCTAGTCTTGGAACATTAACTACATGGCCTAAGAGGAGACAGGAACAGGGCAGCCTGGCTCGGTGCTAACACCAGACCAAACGTAAGCCTCAGTTTCTTCATCTGTAGAATCAGATAAATAAGAAGGCTTTAATTTTTTTTTTTTTGCACTGATTTACTTTGTGTATGTGTATGTGTGCGGGAGGGGTAAGTGTGCAGGTGTGGATATGCCAGGACACCCAATGGTCAGAATATAGCCATGGGTCATCAGGCTTGGTGGCAAGCACCTTTACCTGAGTAAATTGAGGGAATTATTCAACTTAACAGTGCATGGCACACAGTTTGGAATAAGTTACTACCATGGTACAGCAGAGACACCCAAGGCCAGGGCTGGCAAGGCGGCCTATCACTCCGCCCTGTGCTGAGCAGCAGGTTTCAAAACCATAACTGACCTGTGTTGACAGCAGTCATAGCTGGTGTGGCTTAAGAATACAGCTTGCCCAAGATGGCTCTACGAGTGCTCCCAACAGTGAGCTCTCAGAGTGCCCTGGCTGGCTGGTCATTAATCATATACTTTTTTTTTTTTTTTCCGGGCTGCTGGCAGCTAGGAGGACTTACTCATTCCTTCAAGTCACAAATCTCTTGAAGGCTTGAGACATCTCCGTCCACAAGTAGTATTCTGAATATTATCCAGTTAACTGAGTTTAGAAGCTGTTTAGGGGGTGTCACTCTATGGAGTCCAAAGAAGGCTCAGCCAACTCAGTCTGCCATGGTGGTCAACAGTCTTACCTGAATGAGGTTCAGCAGGGCCTCTTGGAGCTGTAGCCTGCTGAGGGGCCTGCTGGCCATGGTGGAGGATTCCCAGTTCTGCGGGGGCAGGAGGAGGTTGGAGGAGGCAGCAGGGAGTTCTTGGCCTCCTAGGGGCATGAGCCCATTATCAGTCTCCCTCAGTGGGGCACAGGTGGACTGTGTGAAAACCACAGGGGGCATGAGCAGAGAGGCCACTGCAGCAGGGACACACTGAGATGAGATGGTCTGCTCACAGCAAAGACACGCACACAAGGCAGGGTTAGGGAGGACCCACACAACGGAGCTCCAGAGAGGAAAGGCCATGTTCACAATGGTGGTAGAGGGGTGCTCGGTGGGAATCATCCCCAGATCCCGTGGGTGGGGAGGGCTGACAGGGGCTGTTCCTGTTCCACCCTCAGCACTTTCCTCAGTGGTTACTACCTAGCTCTGGAGCCACCTGCCGATGCCATGACCTCTGTGCAGGAAACTAGGGCCTCGTGTGAGAGCTTATCTCTCAGGCAGCAGATATTTAGGAGGGCTGGCTTTCCTCAGCACCGGCTGTCCACTGCCCTGCCCTGACGCCCTATCATCCATGCTTGTCAGACGCGCACACAGCTCCCAGACCTGGCTCCTCAAGGAGTAACTGCCCCTGTCACTAGGAGGAACTGTGACTGACTTATGCAGCAGCCCCTTCTCGTCCTTCTCGGATTATCTACACCCAGGGTAGCTATCTACTGCTTCTCCTGCCTGGCATGGGGGTGGGGATGGGTGCGGGGGGGGGACGGGAGGGGGGGGGGGATGGGTACGGAGTGGGGACAGGATGAGGGCAAAGGGGTAGATCACGGGATAAAGAGCAAGGTCTGGGCACACAGATCATGGACCCCTGCGACCCATCTGTGTGCTGAGTCTATCTAATCCGTTGGCTGGAAGGTCTAACACCAAGTTTTCAAATGGCTTTCCCAATTATGCAAGTGACATTCTGAACTGGGTCTGACTGACTCCTACAGCTGCCACGTGTCTCTAACTCAGGTAACAAAAAGGTATCTTATTTCTCAGCCTCAAAGCACTCCAAAACTCCAGAGAAGTAAGCAGAGAAGTGGCAATTTAGAAGTGGCTATAATTTTATCATCACTCCCTTGGCATCTTTGGGGGCAGAAAATGGCCTAGAGGAAAACAGGCGGTTGTTTCTTTTAGCTTTCCCTATTTGATACCCCAAGGAGAGGTGTTGAGAGCTAGCTCCCGAAGGGAGGAGTCACAGCGTCAGGAAGAGCACAGCGTGGGCTGACAGAATGTACACTTTCCTTATTTGGTTCCTGACATTTGTGAGAACTAAAAACAAAGAGAATTGTATATGCAGAAATTAAGTCTGATTATTAACCCTGATCTTCTGATTCCAAATCAAAGAAAAATGAAAAGCAGACATTTAAAAATGGGGTCAATACTGCATTGCATGAGAGTGAGGACAAAGCCCCAGTTTGAACAGAAGGGATTTAATAAAGAAACACCTTGATTTGGTTCACAGTCAAATCTATGTGGTATGTGCCCAGGGCTTTTGTTTTAAAACATGCGAACAATTTCTGAGGACCCACTATGAGCTATATGATAAAATATGTCAAAAAGACCAACTTTTCTAGACATAAAATAGGTAGGGGGGGAACCTCCCAATCTTTAAAGTCAGTGCATTTTCACGCACCCTGTGGCAATTCAAGGAAAACAGACCTGGCTGGATCTTCAGATGCCACTACAGGCAAGGTCAACGGATCCTGGCTTCTCACTATCCTGGTTGCTGATAGGTACAGATAACTATCTTCCCAGAAAGAAACACTATTTCTAGAAATTACACCATGTTCCCTTCTCTGGCAGTTTGTGGGTGGTACACTTGTTCCTGCCTGGTCTTCATAATATTGATCACCTAGAAGGCATTAAAAGCAGTAGGGTCTTTACTGTTATTTCTACTTACTTCAAGAACCTACAAGCTTGTTGGCTGTAGTGGTATGGCACCTGCTTTCTCACCACTGCACAGTCAAGTGGCTACTGACATACAGGAAACACTCAAATCCTACACTGAGCCAATGAGCAAACAGCAATCAACCACAGAGCGAAACCAAGAATTAGCCAGATGTTTACATCCCAAAATGTCAGAGCCAAAGGTCATGGGTCTTCTAGTCAAAGACTAGGTATTTTTCCACATCTGGGCTGGCCTTCAGGCCTTATGACACGATAAAGATTTAACTTTACAAACAATCTGTAAATGGCGGAGGAGCGACAGCCTGTAAGCAGAGGGAAATATCTCTATCCAGGCAGAAAGGCAAGATGAAAGACAAAGAGGCACACTGAGGGGGCTCTGGGTAGCTGTTCTAAATGGAAATCCACAGGACACATGTTCCCTGTAGCACAGCAGCCAGCTGCAGATTCCAGTGCACCACGCCAGCAATGTGGTATCTCCCCAGCACATATTTACCTGCAGAAGAGGAGCCTGGTTTTCCATGCTGACTGTCTTGCTGACCCAGGCTTCCAAGGGCTTTTCTGTACCTGAGCCCTGGGCTGACACAGGAAACCTGGCTGCCAAGGCTGGCCTGGGGGCAGCCTGCTGCTCCTGTTGTACTACCTGGAGCTTTCTTAGCAGCTCCTGAGTAGGGAGCATCCTAGGGCTGCTCTCCTGGCTGCCAGGGAGGGGCAGGGCTTGTACCGGTGGTGCACACTGCTCCTTCCTGAGAGTTTGATGTCCTGGTATGAGAGGTGGAAGGGGGCCACTGAAATTCATCAGTTGTGACTGGGCCATGCTCTGGCCTGGAGCCACCTGAGTGGCCACAGCTGGGTTGGCAGGAGCACATGGACTATACTTATGCACTGCCCCAGGGGCACCTTGAAGCTGCTCTAACAACTTGTGGCTTCTGCAAGTGCTCTGTGCACAGTACGCAGTCCCACCATTCCAGGGAGACGCCAGTTGGACAGGACCAGGAAGAATTCCCCTTGCAGGACTGGGGCTGCCACTTTCACAGGGCCACTGTTCGGGATGCCGTGGCAAGGAGGGCAGTCCTGTGCTCCCAACCATGAGTTTCTGAATGGCTGGGCATAGCTGCTTCTCTACCGGGAGTAAGAGCTTCCTGGGTTCCTCACAGGACAGGGAGCATGCAAACCCGTGATGAACGGGAAGCTTCTCCTGCTGCTGCTGCTGCTGGTGGTGGTGATGGTGGTGATGATGGGCAAAGGTCTGGGAAGTTTTCATAGTTTCCTGACAGGGAGCTTTGTGTTGTTTCCCAAACAGTGCTGTCAAAGATAGGTGTTGGGACTTGGGGTCCAAGGCCTGGGGAAAAAGAAAGATATCCACAATTAGGTTCACATACCTTGGTTATGGGAGGGGAAGCTGGGAAGTGTAACTCAGCTAACTGATGGTTTCCTCTATCCACAAAGAGTCAATGACAGAGGTGAAATTGATGAACTTGAAAAGCCTGAGACCTTTGAAACATCTAATATCTTCCCAGCATTTTCCCTGTGTCCCCAAGACTGTTGTTATACCAGAGTATCTGGTCACTTGATAAGACATGCATGTGATCCTCGAGGGGTCTACATCTCACCGACTAGGGCACAAAATTCTACTCTACAGTAGAAGATTGCACATACTTCATGGAAACCCACTCTCCAGCCATGGTCCATCTAGGGATGCTGAGAACAAGACGTGCTGGAAATAAGCAGGATGTAAGAGCTCTGGGTTCTTGGTAGCTTTTCACAGAATTATAGAGAACCAAGGCTAGAAAGAAATTAGTATTTTAATCTAATGTGCAAGGACTAGGCATATACAATGCTCTGGCCCCGCTGCCATGCTGCTCCTGCCCTCCTGGCCCTGGGCCTTTCTGCACACTCTGCTTGGAGACATAGCTCCATTCTAAAGCCAGTGTATCTTGGTTTCTCTACTAAAATGAAATAAAAAGTTCTCTTGCAAGGATTGAAAAACTAAAATAAGTTAGAAAATACTTTTTTTTTTTTTTTAAAATTCAAAACAAGATTTTCAGTAGTCAGTCATTTTATGTCTTCTGGCTCACGCCCATTTTCAGAACTGACTTAAACTAATTCATTGACCAGCACCTCCTTATGTAAGAATAACTATGAAGCAAGAACAGACACATTTCCTTTACAGTCAGTAATGAGCCCTGCTAAGCAGTGAATTTTGTCTCTGTGGTACTGTTCTGAATAGCACACACCACACACATGGCCACAGGCTTGTAGGGCTTAGGCTTCCTGGCCCAGAGCTAATCCACAGCAGACATTCCATGCTGCAGACCCACTGCCTGGCATCGCTCCTGGTACAGAGCAATGCTCAGAATATTATATTTTATTGTGCTGCCATGATGGCTTCTCCTCCAGTGGCCTGGGAAGTCACCTATCCTGGAATGCACCCCAATGGCTTATGCTTCTGTCTCTCTGACACTTGTCACCTCACAAGCCATGAGCACAGGCTGGGGTAAAGGCTACAGTCCCCGAGGAAGAACATCAGTGCTACATAGTACAGATGCACAGTTGAACAAAGCCGCCTTTCTCCACTGACCTTCGGTGTCCTTCAGCAGTGCTAGGTCCTCCCCTGAGGTATATGGATAAAGCTCTTTGAGACCCCCAGAGAGGCCGCAGATAAGAGCAGAGGATTTCCTGGTCTCTATAGTCACTCCAGGTTACATACTCAGATTGTGAGATCTGGAGCTGGGCGCCTCAGCTGAGAAAGAACATGTGACATTTGTCCTTCTGGGTCTGGGTTGTCACACTCAGTATTATCGCTTCCAGTTCTACCCATTTACCTACGAATTTCATGATTTGATTTTCTTTACAGCTGAACAGTATTCCATAGTGTATGTGCACCACGTTTTCATTATCCATTCATCAGCTGAAGGGCAGTTAAGATGTTTCCATTTCCAAGCTTTGTGACCAGAGTGGCATGAAACCAACAGAAGGCATGCTGACATGGAAGGGGGAGATTGCATGGGGCCTCGCTCCTACACACGGAACTATAGGCAACGAAGGAATGCTGAGAGCAGGGGGGGACAGTCTTCCTCAGGGAAGAGCACACCAGGTGGCTATCCGATACCAAATGGTCAGCCCTGAAAACGAGTACATACGAGTAACACTGTATACATATACATAACAACCTGGACTGAACAGTAGTAATTATGTATATTTATGAGTATTTAATATTTAGGAATTAAAGAAATAGAGGCCATGGATGAGAGAAGGTAAGGCGAGTTTACAGTGGATAGGTTGGAGGGAGGAAAGGAGGTGGATTATGTAATTATATTTTAATTTTTAAAAAAGTGTCTCAAAAAAGAAAACAAAACAAGAAGCAGAGGACGCCTACCTTGCTGGGCAGGGGCTCTTGCAGCCTCTGGCTGCTGCTGGGTCTCACAGGGATGGGTTTGATAAGTTTAGGGTTGTCACAGATGGCAGAACAACTGGTTATCTGTTTTGGCTCAGAGCAGGTCTTACACTGGAATGGAAAAACCCAAATACTTCATTTTTGATGGAAATAAAAGAAGCTTTAGAGCTTTTACATTCGTTCTTGCTTATCTAATTGGTAAATGGCTATTTTGAAATAAGTTTTCATGCATGAAGGATAATCTCTCCTACCTTTCTGATGGGAACTCTATCTGGGTAAAAAACTACTACAAATTTATTTTTGTGTGTAATTCAGTGCCTTGAAACACCACCACTAACATCAGCTGCCAGAGGACCCAATGCTCTTGGATAGTTGGAAGATTATGTGTTTGATTTAAAAACAACCAGTCTACAGGGTTCAATGGTAAGCACTCACAGAATCAACACATTTAGAGTAGAGGACGGGGAGCTGATAAAAATATTTAACCCAAGCGTCTCTTTTTTTTTTTTTGGGCTACAAACTAAAAAGTAAAGCTGTCTTAAAGCAGTGATTTAAAAATTGCTAACACTATCTTTATTTAATAGATGACTTCTTGCATAAACAGGACAATTTAAATGTGTTCTGTGCCACTCACTACAAATGAGAATTTCATAAACAGACAAGCCTCATCACTTCAGATACTGACTCATTATCACCTGTTAATCTAACCAGCTATGTACTCGCTAACAGGATTCCTCACAAGAGGGCCTGGCAATGATGCTGGGGTTTGTTTTGTCAAAACATGCACTACAATAGGACGTGCACACTGCAGACTCTGTTGTGTCTGCTTCAGCTTCACAGTCAAAGCCTAAGGCCTGAAAACACTGTCACTGCCTCTGACAAAACACACGTGATAGGCGCCATCTCACATCTCAGGAGCCCACAGTTCTCAAGGGGGTTTCTAGCTATTGGAGCACACCCTCTAATTCTAGACAGAGGCCTGGAGTTGGCTGCCACTGTGTGCACCTATCTGTTAGACCAACCACACAAAAGTGTAACCATATTTTGCAAGAGTTGTGTCAGTTCTTTGGCCTTTCCTCTACACTGAGCGGTAGCTTTGCCTCTCCTGAGATATCACTCCTTAGGTCTTTTTTCCTTTTCTTTTTTGAGACAGACTGTTACTACGTAGCCCAATCTGGACTGAAAATGACAACCCTAATCATCATGGAAATGCTAATCAAAGTTACCATGGGACCTCACAGCACTCCAGGTAGGGTGTGTACTCTCAAAAGGCCTAAGAGGGCTGGAAAGATGGCTGAAGGGCTAAGAGCACCTGCTGCTCTTGCAGACGACCCAGGTTTGGCTCCCAGCATTCACAACCCTAGTTCCAGGACATTTAATGCTCTCTTCTGACTTCTGTGGGCACCAGGCACACATGTGGTGCACACATATAAAATTTTTAAAAAATTGAAAGGCAAAAAATAATAAAGTGTTAGTGATGATGTGGAGCAAAGGGAATCCTGGTACAGTACTGCTGGTAAACCTAAAAATATAATTACCAGAAGACCCGCCACTGCTGGGCACATAACTACAGGGCATGACATCATTATGTCCGAGAGACATCTGTGTTCACTGCAGCACCATTCATAACAGCTAAGTCATGGATCAATTAAATGTGTGACAACAGATAGATGGACAAATAAAATCACAGATAGACAGACAGATACACACACACACACACATGATATTTAATTTTCAAAGAAGAAAAAAGCAGTCCTGTCATTTGTGAACATATGGGTGAAACTGGAGGCTAGTATGTTAAGTCCACCCAGCACAGAGAGCCAAATACCACAGGACATCACTTCTATGTGGAATCCAGAGAAGCAGAATTCACAAGGGAGGGAGAATGGTGGCTATCAGAGGCCTGGGCGACAAGCCATTGTGGGGATGTTTAAGACACAAGACACGGTGGGAAGTTCAAAGGATCCACTGCCCATCACAGTGACTACAGCT
>OU015745.1:24474889-24502775 GCA_907169655.1 Acomys percivali
ACATACGCAAACCCACGATAGGAGGCAGCAAGCTATGGCCTGCGGACGCTAGCCTGCCCCGCCCGTTTTATGAAGAGAATAACTAACACAGGCCTGCTCATTGCTGGACACATCAGCCATGACTGCTCTTCCATTACAGCAGCAGAAAGGAGAAGCCTTCTCCAGAGCACACAACAGGGATGGCCAGCACGGCACATAGACCCCCCTCCTTCTGAAATGCCTTGAGGTCAAGCAAGGTGGACTGGACCACCTCAGACCTTGCAGCTCTCTGGCTATTTGGAGATCCCTTAAAGCACTGACCACATGATCCTAAATCAGTTTCCTGCCTGAGCAGTCATGCACAGTACTACCAGGTCTGCCACAACCGCCTCACTGACTTTCAGGGTACTCTTTAACCCATATGAAATCCTGCTATTATTACCCCTTGCACAATTTACAACAACATGAAATGTTTAAGGAACTAGTTGTTATGGTGGTAAATACCAGTTTGAACACACTTAATCACCATCTGTGACTTGAGCTGGTTGCCTAAAATTAGCTCTCACAAGTGAGAGTTTCAGGAGTCAATTTTATTTATAAAAATGTGTTCCTTGGTTTTCATTTCCTTGTGGGGGTCACTTTTTCATTTCACTGTCCTGGGATTTAGAAATGAATACTGGTTCTTTGCAGACAGAGCATCACATCCAAGTGGGGAACAGCTGTCCTAGGCAGAGACTCAGCTTCATTAGGAAACTTCATTCTGAGGCTCTTGGCTATTTGCATAAACTGCAGTATAACTGGGCCTAACAGGTCAGAGCCCCCCAGTCTCACCTGGGCCTCGTTTTGATGCAATCAGGGAAGCCAGGGGTAGGAAACCCAGGTAGAAATGGAGTGTAGAAGCGTCTAGAACCAGCATGTGAGAAAGAGACTAGTGGGGGGGGGGTGGCTTTTTTTTACCCCCAGAGATGGGAACTAAAGACAATGCTAAGAACTTACTGTTTGAAACCCCCCCCCCCCCCCCGGGGTTCTGAGGTATAAACAATTTTAAAGGAGAGCTGCTAAAGGGCAGGCAGGAAGCGGGGGGGGTAAAGGCGGGGGGAGCCTTTCAGGAGGTTACCCCCAGAGATGGGAACTAGGCAGAGAAAATACTACTTATTTACAAATGAGGAAAGTACCAAAGAAAACCAACAAATGCAAGGGCTCACAGCACACGGGGCCCAAGAATCAGCCGCGTTATGTGCAGGGCGGACCTTCAGAAGGCACAGCAAGGCTTTCTTATTTTTTCATATACTAAGCAGCGTCCAGTGTTGGCGGGGGCGGAGGCGGGGTCAGGTTGAAGATGATGGCTGAGAAGCACTTCCTGGTAAAGCTAGTGCTGCTTCACACACTTAGAAATAGGAACCAAAGCGCCAGCTCCTAGGAAACACGTGGCCTTTTAATACTTACTGTTTCATTAGTTTTGCAATTCTCTGGCACTCTTCCTTATCATAAAACCAAATTCCATAAATGGACACTGGGGAAAAACACATCAAACAAGCCATAAGCATCTTCAAAGCCACACCATAGAGAGAAATGCCCTTTCCGTCTTAGATGAAAATATATAATAATTAGTTACAGAATCGGTTCATTTAACTAACTATTAATAAATGAAAGTGGTCACTGGAGTTAAAGCCAGGCCTATGTGAGATACTGTGTCCAAAGGACAAGCATTTGCTACTAGAAGTGCAGCCGAGTTTGTGTCACACTGAAGCCAGCTTCCCCTACAGTGCGCCCTCTAACCCAACAGGCAGCTGGTGATGTGTCTTACACAGTGACTACAGATCGAAAATGAGATCAGGAGTCCCCAACTTCTTGTCTTTGAGGCTTCATTGTTTCTATACTCCATTTGCACATTTCACAAACACATTTCATCTTTATTTTTAAATATTCAGAAACCTGATGCTCAAATTATGCCTAGAAACGTCCTTCCCTCTCCTTCTCCAACGAATCTGTTAACTGAAAAACTGGCTGTGAGTTATTAGAACAGGGAACTAGGAAAATATATTTTAATAACAAATTTCATTTAAAAATGTCTGCAGAGAACTTACAATTTTTTTTCAAATAAGATGTCTTTTAAATGTAGTGTTTAGCTATCTAGCTTAGGTCCTGGTCATATATGCAAATAATCATTAATAATACAATAACTACATGGGCACTAAGCAAAACTTCACTGAAAACAACAGTAATGACAGAGCAATGAAAATTAGCAAAAATACTTTAAAGGAAAACACAAACTTTCAAGGCACTTGGCTATTTTGAATGGAGACAGCTCTGGTGGTCTAAGACCACCCTTTTCTCCTCACTCATCTCACAGTGGCCAGACCTGGGCTCCCTGCTTCAGGACAGGACTGATACGAGCATCCAAAGGTACAGGAAACGCCTTCTTAATGCTTTGTTAAATATAAAAAGGAAGCCTTATGAATCCAAATCACCAACTTGCTAAAAGTCATCACCAAGACTTTAAACTTCACTTCTGTACTGATCAAGTGCATGCAGAGTCTTTTTTAAAAAAGTTTATTTGTGTGTGTGTGCATGCACATGTGTATGTGCATGTGCGCCCACATGTGCATGTCACATGTGTGCAGTGCACACACATGCCAGAAGGGGCATTAGAGCTGGAGTTGCAGGAAGTTGAGCTTCCAGATGTGGGTGCTGGGAACCAAGCCTGCACCTCTGGAAAAGCAGTATATGCTCTTTGGCCATAAGTCACCTCTCCCGCCCCTGTATACAGAACCTGTACCTCAGACACCTATATAGGAAGAGAACAAAGGGAGAGGAAGCCCAGGCCTTTTCAGCCTGGTTACTCTCTCAGATAGAAACACATACATACACACTTGTCTTAGGGACTCTGACAAATCTGAGGAAAATGAGCACTTTCACATCCAACAAAACCTTTGAATCAAGACTTGTTTGTTTTTCGAGACTGGGTTTCTCTGTGTAGCCTTGGCTATCCTGGACTTACTTTGTAGACCAGGCTGGCCTCGAACTCACCGGGAAGTCACCCCCACTCAGCTTCCTTACAGCTTCCAGTGCTCTGTTCTGGTAAGGTCAGGCAGGACTACTAGCACTCAGCCTTGTGAGAAGCTCCGTGCATTCACATGCCTGACTTTTTTGTCATAGTTACAAGAGGTGCTTTGGGCTGTTCAGCCGCAATGAATTCATTCCTTCTTTGGAAACTAAGTTTTCCAAAATGGCAAGTCAGGAACCGACAGTGCAACCAGAAACTAAAACCAGCGGCAGAGACGGTGGCAACAGGTGTCTTACCAGTAGACTATACTAACAAGCATTCTGGGCGCCATTCTTCCTCCTGTGTGACATCTGACATAAGGAACTGGAGTTCCATAAGGGCAAGATGCCAAGGAACTGTTGGCATGAACAAAGGCCTTTTGACATCTTCATTACCATGAGATGCTGACACACAAGTTTAGGGCAGAAAAGCACCGGGAACCATCAAATGCTGGAGCACAATGGTTGGAAACACTGGGTTTGTCGGTGCTATTCAGGACTGCGTGGAGATTTATCTACAGGACAACATGGTTTTTAGCATCTGAACGGGATCATCTGAAACAGCTCTTTTTTAATCTAGTTACTATTTAGCTTAACATAAGGTTGAAATAGGCAGGGAGAGGGAAAGATAAAACACAAATTTACCAGCATTCCTGGCTACTAAAGGGAGCACCAAGATAGAGAGGACTGGGCTTGTGCCCTTAAAATAGCTGTGCGGCTCAGCGGCCCTGTGAGTCCATGGACGTGCACATTCCAGCTCGAGTCCCCTGTGTCGTGGGCCCAGGCTCAGCCCACCAGGCCTGTCACCCTTCCACACGAGAGGCTGTGCCAGACAGCTTGTGGTGATATACAAAGGCCAGAACTCATCGTCGTCAAGAGGTGTCGAGCTGACAGGCTGACAGAAGCCATTTGCTTCCCGTTTCCATGCCAGGCTCCACTGGGGCAGGGCTTATCTCTGCACGGGTCCGAGCACAGCAGAAAGGCGGAAGATGCAGCCGAGGAGAGGCAAGAAAGGAGGCCTGCTTTCAGGACTCTAAGCCTGAGCGCGAAAGCCTGGATTCACAGGAGTGCTGGGGCCATATGAGCTCTTACGGCCCTCAAATGTGGCCACACAAATTGCTTCTGAATTTCTATAAGGTACAACGGAAAATTACAAGTGGAATAAATGTTTAGCTGTGAAATTAGCTGTTAGTAGCCAGCTGGAAGTCACAATGATTCGGGCCCTCGTTCAGCCGTCTGCCCCACCATACCAGCCGCTTTCCAGTCCCCTGTCTGAGGAAACAGAAGGCAAGTTCAAGGGCAAGGTGGTCCGCGAAGCTCAACTCAACTGTTTCTACAGCTCTCCTGGAGGTAAGAAACCCAAAGTGGAGCAGAGAAAGGACAAGTGAGCTGAGAGCTCCCTTAGAAAGTAGGCTGCTAGAAGGTTCCTCACCAGCACATGCTCCTGCATGTCCGCACAATCCCTGCGGTTTAACTGGGACTTCCCGGCCTCACTGGTGTAAAGTTCTGCCTGGCACTACCCTTTTCCGGATGTTGTGTATGGACAATGCTCCACAGAAAAGAGCTTTGCCGTGGTAAAATACATGTCATCTGGTGTCCTCCTGTCATCCGTTGTCCTTTCAATTCCGTAAGAAAGATTGAGGAGAGTGAAATTTCCATATCATAGTCTATATCTGAGTTTCGTGGGCCAACATAGGCAAGTGTGAGCACGAGGACTGTACTAGAGAATGCGACAATTCCTTAGTTTCTTCAGGGGGAAAGGTAAAAGCCAATCAAGCTTCAATGGGCCAATTAAGCGGTCATTAGAGGCAGTGTCAAATTTCACTTAAATGCACATTTTCACTTGGGCCTTCTGACTTCCATTGGTACAGCACAGCAGTTCATTTTGGGTGAATGATCTTAGGCCCCTCCCCCAATCCTGTTTATGCTACTAAATGTTTCTACTTAATAAGATATTACCATTTGTTTTCTATTTTAAGTCAAGTACTTTTCAAAATGAAACTATTTAATAAGGATTTGGGTTAAACTTTTAAAGAAAGCATATACCCACATAGTTAGCAAGTGGGATGTACATGTGTTAAGGAATGTATAAAACGTTTTAAATGGCAGTTCTGATTTGATTTTGCTTTCTCACC
Organism: Acomys percivali; assembly: GCA_907169655.1. Taxonomy (NCBI): domain Eukaryota; kingdom Metazoa; phylum Chordata; class Mammalia; order Rodentia; family Muridae; genus Acomys; species Acomys percivali. The sequence continues at coordinate 24,480,049 of OU015745.1, forward strand.
TGGAGGCCCCCTCCTTTCCCTCCTTCCTTCCTTTCTCCCCCATCTTTTTTTACTCCTGTGAAAGGGTCAGGCCATTCTTTTGCTTTCAAAAGCTCTCGGTTCTCTTTTTACTGGGAACCTGGCAGTAGTCAGTTCTGCAAATTTATTTGGGTGTTTGAGGATAACTCAAAACCTTTTAAATCTCTTCACACCCCACTCACGTTCTGGTCTTCCTCAAATGAGCAGGAGAACAATCTTAACCCAGATGTGTAACTGGTGTAAACATCTGTTTGGGGGACTCTGTTTGAACACAGTATTTTTTTGTTTACTGTCCTACTTACCCAGTTCAAGCTGTTGTGTTTAACCAAACTAAAGAGGCCTATTTCCTAGAGGCTGGCGGCAAGCATACACATAGACCCATCCTTCTGAGAAATGTCACATGCTTTAGAGGAGAAAGACAACCATGAAGGGGCTGCAGCCACCAGGAGTGTGCATCTGAGAGACTCCTCCTCCCAGAAGCCTCTGCGACCACACAACTCCATGAGCCAAGCCGCCAAGGCTCTTTCCTCAATTTCACCTATTTTCTCTAAGATATGCTGCTCACAGCTCTCTAAATTAGATACACAAAGTCTCAAAAACCAAACCAAACCAAACCAAACCAAACCCTTTCTCATGCTTTGATTTGATTTCTACCTAAGCGTTGCTATGAAAGACTAGAGTTAGTCTGTGTTTGGGTTTGTTTGGACTTGAATCACACTTTGTTTACTTGTATGTATAAGTGTATGAGAGGATACCCAGGCAGTCTGTTCTCTCCTTTAACCATGTGTACCCTGGGACTGAACTCAGGTCAGCAACGTGGCAACAAGCACCTTCACCTGCTGAGCCATCTTACCAGCCTTCTGCTCTTCTAAGACAGTGTTTTGCTATGTAGCCTATGCTGGAATGTTACTCTCTGTGTTGTCCATGCTGGCCTTGACCTCATGGTAAATTTATGTCATGGATTACTTTGGATTTGCTTTTTTTTTTTTTGTTTTTCGAGACAGGGTTTCTCTGTGTACCCTTGGCTGTCCTGGACTCACTTTGTAGATCAGGCTGGCTTTGAACTCACAGGATTTGCATTTTTAAAAACAGAGGCTTTTCAGAATAGGAATATAAGGAGTCTGAGGGAAGGAGGGAAGCCAGAGAGGCTTGTATCAGCTGCGGTGTCTACAGTAGAAGGCTCCAGAGCGGCACCGAGGGCCGGGTCCTGGCTCCATAGATGTGAAGCCGAGGCTGCGGAGGGCTAGCTCTGTCAGTCCTGCCCTTCTACCCATTTGGAACGGCTGTGCTGAGCGTTGCTTCCCTGGGGCGTGCTCTCTAATGCCTTTAAAGTAATGTTCTTTCATTCACCTTCCGCTCTGGCTTTACTGACCAAACACGGACATGTCTTGTAAAACAAAATCTTCGCTGGCCTCAGAGCAGCTACACAGCATTGTTATCTTTGGCTCTGGGTCTGGTTCTTCTCATACGACATAGTTTTACTGCGACTCACAAATCAGCAGCCCTGATCCCATGATCTTGGGACACTGGAAGGTTCACAGCAGACGAGAAGCGGTTGCTGTTTAATGGCAACTAACACCACTGAACGTTCGACGCCAACACCAGAAAACCTGCCTAGTAAAAACAAACTCCCACATCCAAATAAATGTACTGTTTTAGAAAGTTAATGCTATTAAAACTAAATAAAAACCTTATACAGAAAGCATTATATTAATTTGACTTAATATGCATTTCCAACCATCAATATAGAACTTGTTACTTTAAAAGTAAGAGATGTATTTAGTTTTTAAAGAGTTTTATTACGTGTCATGAGACTTCCTCATCTCAGAATCCCTGCCCTCCTCAGTGGGGAAACAACATTCTCTCAGGGCAGAGCTAGCTTCACTATACACTAACTTCCTCACTTTATTTCTCTCAGGCAAAAGTTACTTTACTCTAAGAAGTTTAATGCAGTAAAGGAATGCACAAAAAAATTAAGAATCTGGAAAACCCTAGATTAACAATAAGAGAAACAGGAACAATTTACTCTGCTTTGTTGACACTCAAGTTTGCCTCCATTTTATTCATAATTTTGCTGATAAATTTCAAAATCTGAGCCACAAATACCAAGTGAATTTCCTATGTCATTTCCTTCTGCCTCTGAGCTCCCATTTACCCTTGAAAACCCCTTCCTTCTCCACTCTTCCTGGGATAAACTTTCCATGGTTTTCTTTGCTCCCAGCCTCGTTGTGTATCTTTGTAGGAGAAACGTTCTACGTAAGCATGTACACATCTGTTCCCTGGATCACAGCACAAGCCCCAGGAGGACTTCAACAACACAGCACGTGGAGTCCAGCAACAGGTGTCTGTTCACGCCAACTAGCCAAGGTCTTTATTCTATCCATAGCCTTTACCATGGTTAATATCCATTCTGGCTTAACTACCCATCACAGACCAGATGGGCTGGAGTTCTCTGCCAAGTGACCTGCTCTACCAGGTCACACGGCCTCTGGCAGGTAGTCTTCTAACTCGGCCAAGAGTTGACTTTGCTTCAACCCTTCACATTCTTATCACTGTAAGCAACAGTGATAGGACTTTGCCATTCAGATGTGAGTTAATAGCGATGACATAGTTTTATTGACCTGGTACTGGGCAGCCACTCATGCACTCCTTTTATGTGTGTTTATGATGGCAGCGGTTCTACCCTCTAATTCTTCCTGCCTGACTACTTCTCCCACTGGCAGCTGAGAGGCAGACAGCGTATTTCTCTTCCTTACAAGACGTGGTGTAGCCAACAACTATGACACTCACATGCTAGTCACGTGTTATAAGAGTAACCTTGAGCTTACTTCACCGACGTTATCTCAATTATTCCAGTAGCATTCTGAAAGCATTATTGTAAATGAGTATTAACAAAGGGAAATGAATCCTGTTTCATAATTAGAGTTTGTGATGCTTAAAGCTAAACATAAAACAGTATTTCTACAGGTCAAAAATTGTTCTCCTTCAAACAAACAAAAAAAAAAATCCCAGAAGCACAGACTTCCTCATGTTTGAGTTGGATGATCTGATCATGTGTTTGATGATGACTGGGCCGCTTTGCTCAAATAGTTTAACTAGAAACCACCTGAGCACCGGAAAGCTTCTAAGGTCTGGCACGGAGGCTATGTAGCCAGTGAGGGGAGGAGTGACCCAGAGGCTCCGTACTTCTGTCATTCTGACCGTTATCTTCTGTGGGTACAGGAAATACCAAGTGTTCCCAAAGCCCTTTATGTTGAGAACAATTAGGTCATTTTGCAGCTCTGTTCTGAGATGAGGTCTAGATGAGGACTCACTGTGTATGCAGTGAGTCCAGCACCAGCTCATGGCCTAATTGCTTTCTTTCTCCTGGACCACAAACATAAGATTCCTTTTGGAATCAACTAACCTTGATTCCAGAACATGATTATTTGAAATTATCTTGTGATTTTTGAACAAAATTCAGCAATATAGAAATAGAATGCAAAATGTACACCAACACTCTGAAGCCATACTGCCCACTCTGTCCGCTGAGGCAAGAGGAGGGAAAGATGCTTCTCTCAGAAGGCACAGAGATAAAGGCTTTGGAATACAGTTTTTCTCTGCCAAGATTTAGGCTTTCATCATATCAAATTTGGCTCTCTGAAACAAAATATATTGTACAACTACAAGGCACAAACGCAGCGTACAAACTGAACCAGCATCACCATGTGAATGCTTATTTCCTCCTAATGCCAAGACTCTCATGTCTGTACGGCTGAGGACAAAGCAGAAGTGACTTCATTTAGATTTTATTCCACAGCAGCGGCAGATTACCTGTAATATGTGACTTTGCCCCACGGACTCTTTTTCACCCGAGCATGCCATATTATTCCACCGAGTGAGCTTCATATATATATAATAATCTTCCCTCTAAATTCATGTAAGTCTCACCCCTGAGTGCCCAACATTCTACAGTGCAAGTGCAGACCTGTTAGGCTGAGTGCTCTGGGTTAGGGGCAGGCCTTGCCCAGGCGGTGTGGGGTGCCGACAGGACCCTGCCTCAGGAGCTATCAGATGCATTCAGTACTCACAAGTGAAATGCTGCCTCACTTGACATCTTCGGAGTTCTCTGTAATTGACAGAATGCCAGGTTTCACATAAACTGCCTCCTTTAGAGTTTAGATCCTTCCAGCAGGAGCAGAGTATTGACAGAACAAACGATCACTCTGGGTCTCAGGGCAGAGTGACAAGTTTCATCACTCCAGTGGTAGCAGGTGTGCAAAGGACCATAGTACAGAGGGCCCGCTCACCCGGAGTGGACATGGTGACTTAAAGACACAAACCGAGACTCTCTGACCAAGTAGTAGGTTTTCACTTTCAAGAGACCTTCTGCTCTTCTGAAGAAGTACACTGCAGGTTGCAGGTCACCGAGGGCAGCATCACACCTACCACACACAGGAAGAGTCTTGATCCGTGTAAGTTCCTATCTGACTGAATATAGAGAGTCAAGGTCCTTGTCTCCTACTCTGCGTTACTTATGATTTGGATGGGTTTCCCATGAGGATCTTATATTACCAGGCAGATCCGGAAGAGAAAAGCATGCTGTTGTTATTCTTGCAAAGATCAAGTTTCTGTCTAAAAAGGATTCAAGGACTTTTAGCTAATTACTTCAAAGAGTTGTGTTGACCTTAGGTGGCTTCAGGAGCACAACCGTACCCCTAGAATTTAAGTCTGTAAAATGGTGTGCACAGACATCCTGAGGGTGAACCACAATGCACAGACCTTAGAATGACACCTGGCTCATGGAAGGCAATCGAAAACACATCTGAGGAGGGAGAAGGAGGAAGGCAGGAGGGAGGGAAGAGAAGTAAGGAGGAATCAGATTCTAGGGCCCAGAAGGGGTTACAGATTACCACTTGAGAGAGCTGGAGAGATGGCTCACTGCTTAAGAACACACGTTGCTCCTACAGAGATACAGGCTCGTTTCTCAACACCCAATCATGATCCACAACCATCTGTAACTCCAGTTCCAGAGTACCGAATGTCCTTGTCTGACCTGTATGAGCACCAGGAATGTACACAGTATACAGACAGACATGTAAGCAAGCTACTCATACTCATGAAAAGAAATAATCTAAAAAGTAAAAAAAATACTATTTAAGAATATCAATATAGGGCAGCCAAGGCTACACGGTGAAACCCTGTCTCAAAAAAATATCAATATACCAGCAAATATCCTAAAATGGAAAAAAAAATAAGCCTGGTAGTCTGTGGGAAGATAATGAGATTTTTATTTTCATTTTCTTGTAGTACATTTCCATTAGGTTTGCTTTTAACCTTTTATCTCCTTTTATATAGATGGATTAGATGATGCTAAGGTTAGAGGTGACAACTCTCAGGGCTCTCGAACCTGCTGAGCTGGAAGACTTTTATTCCTCTAAATATCCTGGAATCTAGAACGTTTAAGAAGCCTAAATCCCATTCTAGAGGCAGAAGCAGGTGGATCTCTGTGAGTTTGAGGTGCATGGCCTACAGAGTGAGCTCTAAGAAAACCAGGGCTACACAGGGAAACCCTGTCTCAAAAACAAAACAAAAAAACAAAACAAGAGCCCGAATGCATGAGGGAACCACACAGCTCAGCCTTGCTTGATGCTCTGTATAAGCTTAACAGGCAGGGCTGACACTCTGACATGAGGTGAGGCATAGGGAAGCATTTCTGAGAGCTGGACAGCCTGTGGCCCCGCTTCTAAACTGAATAGCTTCAAAGCTTTGTTTTAAGCACACTGATGGTTAGAATGATAGACAAAACCATCATCATTCACACACACACACACACACACACACACACACACACACACACTGGAATTGGTACAAATAATCTGGGAATTATTTGCAGTCTGCATGTTTATTTCTCATCCTGATCCATTTTTTTCTAGGCCCAAGTGGAATCACAGAACACAATTAAAATATAGGATATAGTCTCTGTCCACAGGGACTTGAAATTTATTACTCATGCCTACAGAGTAACTTACTGATTTATGGCAGTTTAATGGCAGAGCCAAAGGTTTCACAGATTGCATTCTTAGTAGAGTGAGCGATGCTCCTTCCAAAGTATGGTCACCCTTTATTTGTAAATCTGACTTTCTTACTGCTGCTATTTATTATGGGTATTTACATGTACAACTTAGCTGAAGCTCCAGAATAAATTAAAGTATGTACTTTAATAGTCATCAAGAAAATATTTAAAATTATATTTAAAAATTATTACTTATTATATACTATTTTAGGAAAATGGTTGCAAAAAGGATGTTAGAAAATTGCATCCCTGCAAGAAAACTGACTATTTAAAAAAGTGAATTTTGTGACAAAAACAAAGACGAAGAGTCAGTGCAGGTGGTAATAGGAGACGTGGGTCTCACGTGGTCTTGAACTCCCTGGCCTGAGCATGCAACTCACATTACTAGACAGTTAATACAAGAGACCTTCAGCAGGGGACTGGGGTGTGGCTGAGCAGGACAGAGTTTGTCCATCATGCCCAAGGCCCTGGGATTCATGGGAGAGGGTAAGAGGAGGGGAGGGGAGTGAGGAAAGAGAGGGGAGGGGGAGGACTGGGTCAGAGGGGAGGGAAGATTTTTCAGTGTATAAATGCCTTTTTTTAGTTTCTAGTCTACATTGGACTTGCGCTGCCTGTGGGGCTCTGTGTTCCTCATGGGAAATGTTTGAGACCAGAGTGTTCTAGGGCTCCATTTTCGGTTTGTTTGTTTGTTTGTTTATGTTGGACCATTTGTGTAGACTTCACCTGTAATTCATTTCTAACCTGAAAACCCACAATCTGCACTTGACCTTACCCTACCTGAGAAGCAACTGAAAACTCCAAATCCAAACCTTTGGACTGTCATTTCAGCACTTATAATAGTTTGGATTTTTATTATTTTTAAAACTTTATGTGTATTGGTGTTTTGCTCCCATATATGTTTGTGTACCACTTGCATGCCTGGTGCCCACAGAGGCCAGAAACGGGAGTTGGAACCCCTGGATCTGAAGTTACAGACAGTTGTAAGCACCATGTGGGAGCTGGGGATTGACCTAGGTCTTCTAGAAGAGCAGCCAGTGCTCTTAGCCACTGAGACATATTTTCCCAGACTCAGTATCTTCAGTGGTAAAACAGAAAACACAGCATTCCCAACAAAAAGTTACAAGAATTTAATAGGATGGCCCACACAAAGCCCATCACAGTGCCTGGCAGACAGTACATGTCTGTAGAACAAATGAATGCATGCAATTTCACCCCAGATTTAATAACTGTCTTATCTGCTTTTAACATCTTATTTTTAGAATCTGAGCCCTGAGAAGGAGGGGAGGTATTGAAGGCAGGCAAATTCCAGGAGCTGGCAGGCCAGCCACCCTGGTGAAAACAGCAGCTTCCGGTCCAGTGGGAGAGGCTGTATCACAGGAAAAGGGAAGGAAACAACAGAGGAAGATTTCTGACACCTCTCTGCATGCACACATAGGTGCACATCCTTGCAATCCACGTGCATGTGAACATACACACACACACACACACACACACACACACACACACACACACACCAAACGAACAAATAAATGAAAGCTCACTTAGGTCAAGTTTCATTTCAATCAACTCCAATGAAACTCAGACGATAAACCCTTTACTACAATAAAGTAATCTATTTTGTGTTTGATTAAAATTCAAAATTACTTATGAAATGGCTTTTTCTTTACTAATTAAATGAAGAGTTTGGGATTTTTCTGCTTTCTTATTTCATTCTTCTAGATTCATCTAATTAACTTTTTTCTTCATCTGATGAGTCTAAAAAAATTCAGTGAGAAAATTGGCCATGCAAGCTGTTCCAGCCCCACTCTATTGCAATGGCAGACATGACTCATGTGCAGCAGGAAAAGGCCGAAGACCTCTAGGTCTGTACAGACCTCAGTGAGGTGGCCACCATGAGAAACAACCCTGCACGAAGCCAGCTCCCTGGATAATTAGAAAGCCAAATGCAAGAGTTACATAAATATCTGAGCTGTAGGGAACATTTGAGAAGTTCCCAGACCCTGACACATGCCTGATGTACCTTCAGTGGACCTAGGATGTCAGGGACTGAGAATCCTCGATAAATAAACTGTGACCAAGTGACTGGTTTTGGAGGCAGGCAGCATTCGATACGAAGAGGACAAAACAGAGCAAAGTGAATGCAGAAGAGGGAAAGACAATGCCTTCAATTCTCTGTTTAACTGATTTCATTTTTATAATTTATTTTAAAAATTATTCACTTTTTTGTAGCCTCTTCCGCATCTCCTCCCAGTTCCCCCCCCCCCCCCCTCTTCCCACCAGCCCCTTCCCCTGGCCCTTAGAAAGGGGGGCCCTCCTCCCCTATCAACTGACCCCAGCCTATCAAGTCTCATCAGGACTGCCTGATCCTCTTCCTCTGTGGTCTGGCAAGGCACCCCACCAAGGGGAGGTGATGAGAGCGGACAGAGTCCATGGCAGGGACAGCCCCTGCTCCTCACATGATAGGACTCACATGGAGACTGAGTTGCATATTTTATTATGGGGACTCATTAGAAACAACCATCCATGCATCCCAAAGACTGGTTTTCATTTGTACCCACGCTGAACAGCAGGGGGTGCAATGCAGGGGTGTGAACAGCACCCAGGGGCAGGACTGTAGGTGTCTATGTGGGGCTGTCACCTCTCTGCAAGCCTCATTTTTTTCTCATCTGTAAAACGCCAATGAGAGCAGAGCAGGCTCATCAACAGAAATGTAAGACCCACAGCTATGGTCCATGCCTGCCATTTTAAATTAAAAACAACTAAGTAGAAGGTAAAAGTAAATTTAAAAAATACATTTTATTTAGCCCAATTATCCAAAAGATTACCATTTTAACATTAACAAATATAAAATTATAAGAGTTCCTAAAAGTCTTTTTTCATTTATTTATTCATTATTTGTTTGTTTATTGTGCTAAGACTCTGAAACATGCTGTGTGCTTTAAACACACAGTCCTGTCCCTTTCAGACAAGCCACACTCAAGGTCAACAGTCACCGGGGGCTGCTGATGCCATCCCAAGCTGACTTTGAGACAGTGAGGCTTACTGTGAGCTCACTAACTCCACACAGCATTTTTCTGTCAGACAGGCCCTGTGAAACTTACAAAAGCCATTTTATAAATCAACGCATTAAGGAAATTTAAATTTCTGGTGCAGTATATGACATAATAAAATATATAAGAATTTAAAATATCGATAGTGACTAGATCAATTATTTGTCCAAAGTAAGAACAACCAGAAATGACTATGATAGGTCATTAGTATTCATTTATCTTACGTCCTACATTATTTTTATTATCCATCCATCTATACATACATACATACATACATACATACATACATACATACATACATATTAACCACTTATTGCCTGGGAGCTGTGGAGGTCAAAAGAGGGTGCCGAGTCCCCTGAAGCTGTGGTTGTGGACAGTTGTGAGCCACCGTGTGGGTGCTGGGAATCGAACCTGGTTCCTCTGGAAGAGCAGCCAGTGCTCTTAATCGCTGAGCCGTCTCCCAGCCCCTATTCCACATGAACTTTTGTGGCTTCTTTATTAGTATTTGAATATGTTAATTTGACACAGAACATAGTAATTTTTGGGTGTACAAGCCAGACATCTACTTCAGCGTCTTCTTTCTCAGGTGCTGCCCACCTTATTTTTTTGAGACACTCTCTGGCTTGGAAAGCTCAGCAAGGCTGGCTGGCCAGTCAGCCCAGGGCCCGTCCATCCCTGCTTCCCGAGGGCTGGAAGCGCATACACCACCACACCCAGCTCTGCACATGGGTCTGGGGAATCAAACTCACAGTGATAATGCTTGCACAAAACGCACTTTACTGAGTGAGCTCCTCAGCCCAAATATAATATCCTTTAAAGATTCTGACAGAACTATAAGCATGCAGTGAAGAAACAGCAGCAAACCACTTTGAAAAAAAATATTGCAAAACCTTTCTTTTCATGGAACCTATATTGGTAAGTCATGTTACAGCTTTAATAGCTCTACTTTTTTTCTCATAAAAATTTAAGGAATGGACATTTATCATGACAACCTAATTATGCACAATTAAATATAGCATTATGTTTAATGTATTAAATGTTACATTTAGTTTTAAACTATTCATTGGGATTATCATCAAATATTTCTTGTACTGCATTATTAAAATTCTGAATAATATACAGTAAGCAAGTTCTATGTGTTGGGAGGTGTGTGTGTGTGTGTGCGTGCACGCACATATGTGCTCCCCAATGTAAGAATGTATAGAGGCTGGAGGCTGATGTCAGCATGCCTTCATCTACTACTTTTCCATGTTTTTTTTTTTTTTAAAGACAAGATCTCTCACATACCTGGAGCTAACCATTTCGGCTAGATTGAATGGGCACAAGCCTTGTGTCTGCCTGTGTCTAACCCCAGCACTGGATGACAGACACACACCACTACACTGGACTGTATTTGGGTGACAGGGATTAGGACTCAGGTCCCCACGTTTGCAGAGTAAGCACTTTTTTGTATTTGTGTGTTGTATGCAAGTGTGTGTGTGTGTGTACACAACTTGTAGAGGTTGGTGCTCTCCAACCTGCATGTGGATATCAGGGATCAAACTCTGGCAGCAAAGCCTTTACCTGCTCAATCATTGTGTTAGAGTTTGTTTGTTTGGTTCGTTGATTGGTTGGTTGGTTTTTCGAGACAGGGTTTCTCTGTGTAGCCTTGGCTGTCCTAGACTCACTCTGTAGACCAGGCTGGCCTCACAGAGATCCACCTGCCTCTGCCTCCTGAGTGCTGGGATTAAAGGCGTGCGGCACTACGCCCGGCAGCTACCTTCGTTTTTAAGACAGGACCTCCCACTGAACCCGGATCTCCCCGTTTTAGCTAGACAGGCAGGCCAGCAAGTGGGCACCCACTTGACACTGCCTCCCACACTGCCACCCATGGACTGTGTGCGTGTGGGCACTCGCGCTGAAGTGTCAGACTCAGGTCCTCATGTTCAAGCACTTTACTCATTGAGCCACCTCCCTAGTAACAACTCAAAGAGCAGAAACCGCTGCTAGATTGCAAAGTCTCTGTGACAGTCGCGTACATACTTACCTTTCAAGCAGTGTGCGCCGATGGTGCAGAGGCCTGAGGCTGACAGCTTCCCTAGTCTTTCCCTGGTCCAACACAGGTGTCAGATAAGACCCAAGAGTGAAATGAGGACAGAACACCACACAGGCAACCGTTACCTCATCTCAAGTCCGTCAGGGACCATTTAGTCACCTGCTGTGATCTCACTAGTACAGTTAAGAGACTCAGAAAGGCCAAAGTTCTTTGGACTTAGGCGTTTCAATGACCACATACTCAAAAGACAGTCTTCCAAAAATATAGACCCTTTCCCTCAATCTCTCTTCACTATGATTGGTCAGAGGTGATACACAAGGGAAAACTGCCACCAAACAAATCATTAATTCTGTGTTCAGTGACTCCATGTATGTGTCCCTTTCATGTCTCCTGACCAAGTGCCCACATCCCCCATTCCTGCTAAGGATTAAAGTTAATGACTAGTTCACTCTACAGGCAAAAGAGCTGCTCAAGGCAAGGAAACTCTTGCTTAAGCTTTTCTAAGAAAAAAGCTGATTCCAAGCTAACAAATGTTAACCCTCTAGTCACTAATACTAAATGCAGAAGATAGGGAGGACACGGCGACGGTCGACGTTTGGCCAGATGTCAGAAACGGACTAGCACTGTGTCGAGACACTCACACGTGGCATTTCGGTAGAGAAGGAAAGGGCCCTGGAGCTGGAAGTCCAGGTCTTCAGTAATGGGCTCTGTTCTGTTTTCCATGCTGAGCCTATTCATAATGGTGAATCCATGTTTTGGAGAGGCAGACCTGGAAATCATGGAGCAGGGGGAAAGACAAATTGCTAAGCATGCCAAACCTGCAGTGTAGCCACATTCCGACACTGGCTCTGAACGCTGCTGTGTGCATCCAGTTTCCACAAGCAGTCTGTACACACAGAAAGCAGCTCCCATTATGCTAGGGATCCTCCGCCAGCATCTATGCACTACCCACTGTCCTGAGGGCCATCATTTTTAATGTATGCGAGTGTATATCCTCTGCACAAAAAGGTAATTTTCGTTGAAAGTGCAAATGTCAGTTTGAAATTGAGAACTTCAGGGAAATGAGGCAACGGTCAACAAACCGGTGAGACAAAGCACAAGCTAAGTAACCGCCCAGAGGGCACATGCCTCATTCGTTTCAATACAAAGCAAACGGCTGTCTGGACAAGCTGGTATAAAATTTTTCTTGGTAAAATTGTGACTGTTAGTGAACCTTATTTTTCACTGTATTCAATACATTTTGGCTACCCCCCTCAGTCAGGGACGACAGCCACATCATAATTCAGTAAGAAAGCTCTGATGACAAGTCAGCACAGCATTCCCATCTAACAGAGCTCTACTCACTCATTCAAGTTAACCTGGCCTCTGGGTTGTCACTAACAAGTAGGAAGAGGGTTTTGGTTTTATCTGTTTAGTCACTTTATACTGATACAGTGCAACACTGCTACCCTGCCACTTACAGGGGTTCATTTTTATTTTATTTATTTATTTATTTATTTTTAACTTTTTTTTTATTAATTTATTCTTGTTACATCTCAATGGTTATCCCATCCCTTGTATCCTCCCATTCTTCCCTCCCTCCCATTTTCCCTTATTCCCCTCCCCTATGACTGTTCCTGAGGGGGATTACCTCCCCCTGTATATGCTCATAGGGTATCAAGTCTCTTCTCGGTGACCTGCTGTCCTTCCTCTGAGTGCCACCAGGTCTCCCCCTCCAGGGGACATGGTCAAATGTGAGGCACCAGAGTACGTGAGAAAGTCATATCCCACTCTCCACTCAAGTGTGGAGATTGTTCTGACCATTGGCTAGATCTGGGTAAGGGTTTAAAGTTTACCGCCTGTATTGTCCTTGGATGGTGCCTTAGTTTGAGCGGGACCCCTTGGCCCACGAAAGCCTTCACTTACCAGGAAACTGGGACAGAGGGGAGGACATCCTATTGGGACTCTAGATGAGAGAAGCATGGGAGAACAGCAAAGTAGAAGGATCTAGTGGGTCCTAGAAACCTACAAGTAGAACATTATGATAGGGGTTTATTTTTAAAGCCCCAACTTTTTAACTGATGGAAGGCAATCTTTGGTGAGCTTATCCTACAAAGAGGTAAAGCGCTGGTAGATAGAGCCTCCATTCCAGAACCAAGGGTTTCTCTTTTAACCACAGAAGAGATAAAAATGCATTAAGACTGACAGCGGGCCCTGAACATTAAATTTCAGAAATACAGCAATCCCACTACCTGCATCTTCATGAACTCTGTCATGAACAGAAAGACATGGGAAGGCAGAAGAAATGAGTCTTGGTTCTTGTTTGTTTGTTTGTTTGGCTGGTTGGTTTTTCAAGCTAGGGCTTCTCTGGGTAGCCTTGGCTGTCTTGGACTTGCTTTGTAGATCAGGCTGGCCTCAAACTCACACACATCTGTCTGCCTCTCCCTCCCAAGTGCTGGGATTAAAGGCATGTGCCACCACGTTCTGTGAGAAATGATTCTCAAGGGAGTAGGGTGAGCTACCTTCACGTATATCAATAGCAATATGTCTCATGGCATAAGCGGCCTGGGACTATACCACAGTTTATCCAACAGGCCCACAATCCAAGATGCCAGCTGCACTGAAAACACTTCTGAAAGAGGTACAGGTGGACCACAGGCAGCCTCGCTTCCTTAACGCGAACTGCTGTCACTCCACACTAAGGTCAAGACTTCACCAGACCACACACACTTGCACATGTGGGAAGGGAGGGCACACATGTGGGAAGGGAGGGCACATATGTGGGAAGGGAGGGCACATATGTGAGAAGTGGTGTAGGCAGTAGGTATTATCTCAAAGAGATAGTTTCAGGAAGGAGATTGAAAAATGGGGAAGGGTTATTCTTCTCAGTTTAAAGGGGATTAAAAACCCTAAACAACCGACTTACTGCAGCCTTGCTAGCTACTCCTTCCTTTCCCTGGATGACAGGGCAGCTGACACCCTCTCCCACTGTTCCCATACTTTGCCGCCAACTGGCCTCTTAAGGCTACCCCAGTTCTGCTTTTTATGTCTCTATTGGCCCTAAAATTCAACCATCAACTCATACCTATTTGCCTCTTAAGACAACGCCGAACTCTCCAACAATAACCCTATGCCAACTGACTGGATTCCTTCATTTGAATTCACTGAGACCACTGTGAAAAGTGTTACTTCAAAAACCTTGAAGAGCAAAGGCTGGGGCAGGGCAGTATAGCTCAGTGGCAAAAGTGTGTAAGCTTGAGGCCCTTGTGTTCTCAGCTCTGAAAAATACACCAGGAGATCAAGGAGAAACTTAGACCCCATCCTTGACACCCACCCTCGCCTCCCCCTTGCTGTTTGACTTCTGCCAACGATTTTGTCATTCAGCTCAAACGCTGGCATTTACCTAGAGGCTCCATGTCTCAATGTCACCGTATCCTCTGCTCATGCAGACTTTCATTTCAGCTTCAGTTATTCTGGTCCCGACTCCATCATCCCCTGCCTACTTCAAGGCAATCATCCTCTTCACATCCCGCCTAACTCCAGGTTCTTTTAGAACAAGTGCCTCCTTGTGATGCTACCACACTGGCTCTCCATGCATTCTCTCACAGCGTATTAAGCGTCCTCAGCCCATAAACCTTCAGTCGCTCCCTACTGCTAGAAAAATAAAAGTCAGGATCTTTAGTCTGCCATTGTCCAACAGCGCCACTTACGCTGATGCAAACCCTCTGTACCAGAATCAATCCCTACTGCCCCTTTCTACAGGAGGCTCTGGGGGTCTGCTTTTGCCTTCCTTCCTGTCAGGAGGGTCAACCTAAGAGCAGTCCTTCCACAATGCCTTCTGCAACCACAACAGCACACTGAGGCCTATACAGCAACCAGCTCTTGGCATGGTATATCCTGTATTGTGTTTATCTTAAACTGGAATATGGGTAAATATATACTTATTTCTTCAGTGAAATTGCTATATCAACCAGGGTTATTTTTGTATTTTGTTTATGTTTACTTTTGCATTTAATCTATGTGCTCCCACTAGTTGTCGGAATTCAGGTAGGACATTTATGTGGAAATTGTATGAAGAAAATGTAATCATTAAGACAGTATAATACTGTGTCTGCATGCATAGGTGATGTTAATGATACCAGATTTTTAAAAATGACTAAAAGCGTGAGCCTATTAATTAAATTAATCCTGAAACAGCATTAACTAAAAAGTGGAAGACTGAGAGGCAGAGTCAATCCTGGGGTGTGCTTTTTTAAACAGTTAAGGGTGAGGGCAGGTGAGCCACAAAGCCCCTTCTAAACGCTGACTAATTTAGCTTTCCTAACACTGTAGCTCTCATGTCCTGGTGGCACAGCATGCTAAAGAACTGCATGCAGCTCACTGGCATCACATGATGCCTAGGTACTGCTGAACTAAATATTAAGATTTAAATTGGAATTACATCCTGAAATTAGTATCATCAGAATGTGCCAGGTGACATTATGTGTTATTCCTCTTGCCTGCTAGTAATTTCAGACGGATTTGGTTGTTGTACTTCTTTGAAATAAAACTGCCTTTCAAGAAGTGGCAAAATTAAGCTAAAATATCTCACAAAGCATTTTTAAAAATAGAATACTCTTACCTTGTATAAACAAATAGGGTCCCTTCCACTCCAGTCTTCTCCTAGAAACAAAGCAAACACAGCCCGTCTGTATGTGTGCGTCATCCTAAGGCAGAGGACTAGGGTGCCACACCCGAGCCACAACAGAGGGGCCACCAGGAAAGGGAAGGCATGGACTGTGACATGACCAGGGCCTGCTGTGTGGGGACTGCTTGGTCACTATTCTCTTTCCCAAACACTGTATGAGGGGCCCACCTGGCTAGAACAGAGAAAGTATGCTCCCCACTTTATCAGAGAGAAGAGACGGCAGGCGCGTGCCTTCTTCTCCAGCCTCCTAAGTGCATGCCCAGCAAGCTGTCAGAATAACTGGTGTCTGCACCATGATCCCCTTCCCTTTATCCTGTGTTTGCCGCCATGCCCTGTCACTAGGAGAACAGACAAGCTGTCCATAACTGTGCTCTGACTGCGAGACAGACAGGGGTTATGCTAGACTCTTCAAGTGGACGAACACCTTCTTGGCACGAAATACTGCTGAGTTACTTTGGCCAAAGGCTGGAAAGAACACTGCACTGAGATATTACCAAGTTAGGACTCAAGGACTGCCAGGGGAAATCTGGGGGGAGGTGGTGAAGTTAGAAAGAGAGTTTGCGCCTTTTGGCTTTCCTTCCATTGCTCCCAGACAGGAGGAACTCGGGCTCCTTGGGATCCTGTTGTCAGCACAGCGCAATGGAGCTCTTTTGCTTAACCAATAATGAGGTTATTGTAATTCAGAATTTAACATGTTCTTTTTGCATTTACATAATTTAATTTAAACATTCTATTATCCTATTTAAGGCCTCAATATTTTATAATATTCACTGCCCAAATAATTTAAAATTAAGTACTCTATAATTCTGATGCAAGATACATTCTTTTACAAAAAGATGTAACATTGGAATAACATTTTTTAAAGGCACAGACTTAAAAGCACGATCTTTTCGTGTAATCTACTTGATTATAGCTGTTTTCTCGGTGACAGTGCAGGGATTTTTGAAGAATGGTCTCCAGAGGAGAAGCCCTTGCATCACCCAGGAGCCCAACACGTTCTTAGGGCTCTGAGCATAGCCATTCAGAGCTGAACTAACGTAGCTGGCAAGTGTCCAGGCAGCATACAACACCTTTAAGAGGAAATTGCAAGAGCCAAGTATGTGGTACTATGGGTCACACGGATGGGAAACTGAAGCAGAGACAGGTGCAGGGACCTACGTGCATGTACCGTCAGGCTCCCTAGTGACAAGACCTGCTTCCTGCAGTATCTGACCCTGGCCTCTTAACTTTGAATGCACATCAGAGCTTTCATATTACCAGCACACATTAAGCCGAATGCTTCCAACTGATTACTCTTTTTCCCCTTGCAACAAAAATTCTCTTTACTGAAAACAAAACCAAAAAAACTTTAATGACTTTAGTTTAGAATAATCCAAAATGCGAAGTTTACCTACAACTCACAGAAACAACTCTCACACGTGAGTCTTGTTTGGAGTTGCTCCTGGGAAGGAGTTATGAGCCCGGAGTGAGGTTCCTGCCAGATCACACTAGGATAATGCATTTACTGTTCTGTCTCATCTTCTCCATTAAAAAGATAACTGGCTTACCCAACTCAAATCTTTTAATAATTAAAAAATGCATTTTAAGAGCCCTTACTTGGCTAAAAGGAGCTCTGGAAATGTATTGCATTGCCTTTAGAGCTGTGCTGGCTCAGACTGGCTTAGAAGGCAGCCAGGCTTTCTTTTTCTTTTCTTTTCTGTCCTTTCTGAACGAATCAGTGAATTTAGGGTATGGCAAGAGTTAAAACAGGATTTTATTAGCTCTCCTCAGAGCCTCTAGGTAAGGCAGACTTAAAATTGTAAGCTCACTGTTCTGGAGTATTTTAGTCTAAACTCTGAAAGTAAAGGAGGCGCGCGACACACCACAGGTGTTCAGTATTCAAATCAATGAAGAGTATAAACGACGCTGTTTCCTAAATTGTTAGAAGCAAATACACTGACATCTGGAATAACTGACCGCAATCTCAACTTTACTCAACATTCTACATTAAAATAAATGAAACATGGGCCCTCTATCTTTCTGAAGCTGCCCCTCTTCATGGCACATGTAGCAGCATTGCCACCTTTTCAGCCTCAGGCACTATCACAGCTGTCCGGGTCTCATCCAGAGCTCTGATCTGATGCAGCACACCTCTGATGTAGTGTGGTTACTGTGATGCACAGAAAACTCAGAATTATCAACGGGAAAGAAGGGATGCCTGTGGTTCTAAGCCACACCTCCAGCTCTGCATTGCTCATGTTCTGGATTAACTACATCCATGCCTGCTCACTGCAGGGCAGGTGGCAACACCTCTGCCACCAACACCCTCATCCTCAAAGTTTCCCAATACTGTCAAATGTCACCGGGGTGCGTGGGGAGAATCAAAGCCAGCTGAGAACAAATGGTCTGGCCAGCTATAGGCTTTCATTGACAAATGGGGTATTTCAGGGAGGGAGTCTTTCCTGGCCAAAATAAATAAATAAATAAATAAATAGCGTGCAAATTTAGTTCTAAAATTCCCATTCTAGTCATGGCAAAACTCTTAATACTTTGTGCCTTTATGTGTGTGTTCTGGGGATTAAACCAGGGCTGTGCACATGCTAAGCACATGCTCTACATGGTAAGCACATGTTCTACATGCTAAGTACATGCTCTCTCATTTTGCTCTATCCTAAGCCCCTTGGTGCTCATCCTCTGTTCACCCTTTATTTCTCATCTGAATACCTGATGTTGATGTTTAATGAAATAAGGGCTCCCCTGCTGCCTTCTTGCAAATACTTTCTCTTTCATTCCTAAAAAGATTTGTGTACTTACTAGGTTGACATTGGAAAGGCTTCCATGCAGAGATCTGAGTGATACGGCACAGCGGTGACAACCTGATTGCCCCCAGTGACTGCTCTGTTGTTGAACTAGATCTCTCTCCTTTGCCAGGCAACCACAGCCCAGATTAGTACTTTGAAAGGGTGACCTTTAACTGGATGGATTATGCCCTGTCTGAAGAAAATAAATCCAGGAAGCAGGAAAACAAGACTCCCGTAAATAAAGCAGTGTGACACTTCTGAGGCAGCAGCGTTTGTTGCTGGCCTTCACCGGCTATCTGGGTCCCCTCCGCAGGGATTTTTACAAGGTCTCTGGCACACAGGGCTGTGAAGAGGCTTTAGGAAACCTGCTACCCAGGGGGAGGGGGTGGGGGGGGGAGACACACTCTCACTGTGCATTTCAACAGCTCTGGTCTTCTACACCGAGCCTCCTGCTGAGCCAATTTACACCATTAACTCTTACTGGGTCCTATTCTAGCTGGGCTACAGAATTACCTCCATAGGACTACAACCTGTGGGTCCCAAGCCCTTTGACAAACCTCCATCTCCATTACAATCATAACAGTAGCACAATTACAGTTATGAAGTAGCAAGGAAAATAATTTTATGCTTGGAGGTCATCACAGCATGAGGAACTGTATTTAAGGGTCTCAGCATTAGGGAGAAGTAAAGTACACATAGAGTACATGTAGAGTATGGTCACACAAATCCAAGTTTCAGGGACGGAACTCCCTTTACATTAACGTCCATATGGTAATTTCCGCCGGTGACCAGGAAAAATGGCCTTAGTTAATCTATCCATGAATATTCAGAGCCCTGGACATTAGAACTCCGCCCATTTCCCCTTTGGGTTCGGCTACCAAGAGAACAGATATGAATTCTTTGCCTCGCTTCAGTTAAGAACTTAGGACAACACTATCTGAATTGACTCCTGGCCCTTTTTCAGGGGTCCTCGGGGTGGAAACAGGTGCCTTCTCTCCATCTCCATCTCCAGTCCCTTCTTCATCCTTTTTGTGTTCATGGTTTTTGGGTTGTTCTTATAAAGCCTATATCTAATCATACATTTGCTCAATAATCAAAGTTTTCTTTGCATAAATTTTGATGTTTCCTTCAGACTTGGCAAACAAACCAAAAACAAAACAACATTTGAATTCCTTGCAAACTGTTCTTCATATCCCGTTAAACTATACTAAGACCGATGGTTACATACAGATGAATATTTGGACAAGAGTCACAAAAGAGAGAGGAAATGACATCTTTATATTCAAAGGGGTGGCTTACGAAAGATACGAATCAATGCCTAGGCCAAAACTAAGTTGTTTCTCATTCCAACTTCATTTTACTTGTGAGGGAAACTAAACTTCATCCAGTTACTGTAGGCTGGGGCTCGATCTTGTGAAATGCACTGAAATGGTTAGCCTACCAACTATGGCCTCCTACACCAAAGTCTGGGGCGTCTCACCCATACCCACTTCCTCTTTATTCCCCAAAGCATGCTCTTTGGTGGGTGCCTGCCGTGCATTTCTGACTCTGGCTTCTCCCCTTCGGCGAGGATGGACTTCTCTGAGCCCATCTAAGCTTGGGGCTCCGCTCTGCCCTCCGCTGCTGCAGAGTTTCTGTCTTCCGGGCCTCTAGGCTTGTGCCCTGCTCTCAGCGGCTCCTGCTGCACCTTCAGTATCCAGCTTCTCCACCCACCCGTGGGTCGCGCAGGCCGCCCTCCACCAGGACCGGCCCCCCACTCCCCTAGCCATGCCCAGCATCCCCCGCCCCGTCCCCGCCCTGCCCCGCCCCACCGTCCGCACGGCCACCGGGTCTGCACGCACCCACTCGTTGGCCCGATGGCCAAAAGTGTACAGAGCCACCTGGCTGGCCACATCCACGATGCGACTGATGTAGGGGTCGTGGCGCCGCAGGGCTGCCAGGCTGATTTCATGCCCTTTCCCAGGCAGGCCACCTGCCGCCACGGACGCCATCTTCCCACCCGCCCTCTTGCCCGGCCTCCAGGAAGCCCCCTCAATCGACCGCCGAGCGAGCGACCGCAGCGGGGGCCACCTTCCGGAACTTGGGGAGCCAGGCTAGGCTTCGCCAATCGACGCCCGGACACTCTCGCGGAGGATCGTTGCCTTGGCAACAGGAAGCCCAGACTTTCTAAAGCCAGTTTTATCCGCTACTTCTTCCTTAAAGAGCCTCTGAGCTGTGTGCATATTTCCTTCTTGGATATGGCCCACGCCTTGGCATAGCTCTTCTTTGGCTCTTTGATGACCAAACCCAATCAAACATAATACCAAAAAGAACTCTGAGGATTCTTAAAGAGTGCTCCCAATATCTGTGAATGGTTCCTTAAGAGCCTCAGAAGCCTGCAAGGTTAAGACTGGCCACGACGATGCTGAAACTTGCGTGACGTGTGCACACTGAGGACAGGTGCACTGATACTGAACCAAGGCAGACCCCAGACTGTACCACGAGGCGGTGTATTATTGCTGCTGTGCGTTCTCTGAAAAACTTGACAAGCAGCTGAAGCCAGGTGTCACTTGATAAAATTACAAATTTTGTTAAAATTCAGTCTCTGGGTATACTTTCTAAGTTATGCGGTGGGTTGGGGGGTAGAAAGAGAAAGTATGAATAAAGTGGAGCTGTTGCTTTTGTTGTATTTGCCTCCAGGAAAAATGTTCTGTGCTTGAGTTGGGCTGAATTTGTGGTTTTATTGGCGAGGTGGGGTATTGTTTCTTGAGACAGAGTCTAGTTATGGTGGGCTTCAACCTGCCCTCCCCGTGCCTTGGGGTCTCCAGTGCTAAGATTGCCGGGGTTAGCCATCCACCCAGGCCTTGGGTTTTATTTTGACACCCCGCCGGACAGAGCATTAGTTTAACATGAAAGAAAGATGAACCAAACTATGGTTATTCTGATAGTAACTGGACAGGCTTTTTCAAAACTAAGATTTTCCTGTAACTTTCAAGAAAACAAGGGAATACATTGTTGACAATGACAATTTTTGAGATTAATTTTTAAAAAATTGGCCATGAGCTCCTCAGTGCCTCAATACGTAAATCTTTTCAGATGAGATCTGCGGTGATATCAATGAGTATGCTTTAGAAAAATTACGGTCTGATGGAAACCATCGACATTTGAAAGCCATTGTTCCCTTGGCTCAGTGACTCAATGTTTTTCAGACAACAAAATACTGTCACAAAATCATGTATAGGTGAGAGATCAAGGTCAAGGTAGACCAATGGACTTCAGTGTGCCACAAAATCCGGAAAGGTGATAGGAGTCCAGATAACTAGCCTTTGAGGAGCTGCAATTTGTCAGTTTTTGAGATATCATCAGAGCATATTCATAGTTACATGAAAAGGGCATTAAAGATGTATCCCCTGTACAATCACATTGTCTTTCTGAGGCCAGGGTTTGTTCATGTATGTGAGAGAAGATTTTTATGGCAGCAGATTATAGGCAGAAACAATTACTATTCATTGTCTACTAAGCCAGATACTTTTAAAAAGTGTATACTATTTTTCTCATTTTTAATAAGAAAATAATTACTTTTCATGAATCATTAACAGTTTCATGCTGGTTTTTTTTTGTTTGCTTGTTTGTTTTACTTTGTGCATCCTTTTTTTTTGATGGACTTATGCAGCTAACGCTGACCTTGAACTCACTATACTGCTAGTGTTGACTGCAATTGCGCTCTTGATCCTCCGGCCGCCATCTTGCAAATGTCAGGAGTTTGACACCACCCCCAGCTTACTATTTTTATTTACTTGTTTATGTGCGCTTATGTATTCATGTTTATGTACTCACATGTGTGTGCATGTGAATATGTGTGTGGGAGGCAAAAGGTGACATTGGGTACCTTTCTTGGTTACTCTCCACCTTGTCTTTTGAGATGGGGGTCTCTCTCTCTCTGAACTAGCACCCTTAATTTTAGTTTTAACAATTTATAGCAATGCCTGTTATACCAGCACTTGGGTTACAGAGACAGATGAATCTTTGTTTCAGGCCATTCTGGTCTCCATAGTGGGGTCAGGGTGAGCCAGGAGGGATAGTGAGACTGTTTAAACACCACACACACACACACACACACACACACACACACACACACACACAC
>OU015745.1:24520624-24551454 GCA_907169655.1 Acomys percivali
TTTCTTTCTTTCTTTCTTTCTTTCTTTCTTTCTTTCTTTCTTTCTTTTTCTGTAGCTCTATAGTATAGCTTGAAATACGTGCAAGGACAAAGATGGAGCAAAGATTGAGGGAATAGCCAACCAAAGACTGGCCTTACCCACCCGATGGGAGAGAACTAATCCCTGACACTATTAATGTTACTCTGCTATGCTTGTAGCATAACAACTCTGAGAGGCTTCACCCAGCAGCTGATGGAAACAGATGCAGAGACCCAGAGCCAAACATTAGGCAGAGCTCGGGGAGTCCTATGGAAGAGTTGGGGGGATGATTGAGGGAGCCAGAGGGCTTAAGGACTCCACAAGAAGACCTACAGAGTCAACTGACCTGGACCCATGGAGGCTCACAGAGACTGAACCACCAACTATTGCAGGAATGAGTCCTAGGCTCCTGCACTTATGTAGCAGGTGCATAGTTTGGCCCTCATATGGATCTCCCAACAACTGGAGTGTGGTCCCTCTCTGACTCTGATGCCTCCCTTTGGGTCCCATTCCCCTAATTGGGCTGCCATATCTGGCCTCAATGGGAGAGCATGTGCCTAGTTCTGTAGCGACTTAATGTACCAGGGCAGGTTGGTACCTATGGGGACCTCCCCTTTATCTGAAGTGAAAGAGGGGGAGGATGTGGGAGGGGTGTGTGTTGGGGGATGGTTAGGAGGAGGGGGGTTGTAATCAGGCTGTAAAGTGAATAAATAAGTAAAAATTTAAAATATGGGATAATGATACCTCCAACAGGTTTTTGTTTTGATTGTTTAGGAATGTTTTTGGCTTCCTCTCTCTCTGTCTCTCTCTCTCTCTCTGTCTCTCTCTCTTTGTCTCTCTCTCTCTCTGTCTCTCTGTCTCTGTCTCTGTCTCTCTCTCTCTCTCTCTCTCTCTCTCTCTCTCTCTCTCTCTCTCTTTTTCTGCCCTCGACCCCGTGTGTGTGTGTGTGTGTGTGTGTGTGTGTGTGTGTGTGAAAATTTAAATTATTTTTCAGTTTCTTTTAAGAACTAAGTTAGAAATTTGATGATGATTGAATCTGTAGATTGCTTTTGGTAGGATGACCATATTCATATTAATCCTCCCAATCCACAATTGAGATGGGGGTGGGGTCTTTTCAGGTTCTAGTATCATCTTCAATTTACTTTTTTAGTGTCTTAATGTTTTCACTGCATAGGTCTATCAGCCCCTAGGATCAATTTATTTGACAATATTTTATTTGTGCTAATGGGACTGGTATCATTTCTCTAATTTATTTTTCAGTGTGTCTGTCATTTATACATAGGAAGGCTACTCAGTTTTCATATTAGTTGTGATCCTTCTATTTTGCTGAATGTATTTATCTGCTGAAGGAATTTTGTGGTAGTTTCTTTAGGATGTTTGTATATAGAACAATATCATTTTCTAAAAGGACACTTGGACTTTTTCCTGTTTGTATCCCCTTTGTCTTCATTTGGCTTAGCTGAAGCTTCAAGCACTATGTTAAACAGGAGAGAGACTAAACATCCTTGTGTTGTTCCTAATTTTAGTGAAGATGGTGGTCTGAGTTATTTTTTGTTTGCTATTTTATATATTGCCTTCATTATGTTGAGATATGTCTCATTTATCCATAGATTATTCAGGATTTTTATGATGAAGGGATGTCAGATTTGGTCAAAGGTCCTTTCTGTCTCTAATGAGATAGTTTCTGTCCTTGATTCTATTTATGTGGTGGTTTATATTTATTGATTTGTGCATATTGAACCATCCATGTAATCCTAGGATGAAGGCAATTTAATTATGGGATATACTTTTTAAAAAATAAACCAACTTTTTGTTTCATTGAATCTTGTATTTTTTTTTCATTTATATTCCATGAATTTCAGTATTGATTTTGATTATCTCTTCCAATCATTTTTTTTTTTGGAGGGAAAGGATGTTCTTTGTTTTTGTTTTTATGTGCATCATTAAGTTATTAATTTGAGATTATTCAAGAGTTTTGATGTAGGCATTTAGAGCTATAAACTTTCCTCTCAGGATTGCTTTTATTGTGTTCCACAGTCTTTTGATGTTGTGCTTTTACTTTATTTTCATTTAATTCTAGGATTTTTTTTTTTGAGACAAGGTTTCTCTGTGTAGCCTTGGCTGTCCTGGACTCTCTTTGTAGACCATGCTGGCCTCGAACGCACAGTAATCCACCTGCCTCTGTCTCCCAAGTGCTGGGATTAAAAGCGTGTGTCACCATGCCTGGCTAATTCTGGGAATTTTTAAATTTCCTTTTTGATTTCTTTCTTGATCCAATTATTATTCAGTAGTGTTTTGTTTAGTTTTCACGAGTTTGTGTACTTTATGTAGTTCCTATTAGTGTTGATGTTCAGTTTTATTGCACCATGGTCAGATAGAATGCAGGATGGCATTTCAATTTTCATGTATCTATTGAAACTTGTTCTGTGGCCTAATATGTAATATAGCTTGGAAAATGTTACATGTGCTAATGAGATGAGTGTGTCTTCTTTAGTGCTTAGGTAGGATATTCTGTAGATATTTGGTTAGTCCATTTGATTTATGATGTTATATAACTTGAGTTTCCCTAGATGACCTGTCTATTGGTGAGAGTAGGATGTTGAAGCCACTCGCTGTATCTGTTATGATTAATCTGTGGTTTTTTTGACCTAATAATACTTCTTTATGAAATTGAGTGAACTTTTACTTGCTTTTTTAGATTTTTCCTTTAGTGAGTTTGAAGTGTCACTTCTTGTCTCTTCTTATTAGCTTTGATCTAGTGCCTATCTAATCAGATAATAGCATAACTATACCTACTTGGCTTTTAGTTCTATTTGCTTAGAATACCATCTTTTACCTTTTTATCCTAAGGTTGTATCTATCTTTGATTGTGAGGTGTGTTTCTTAGAGGAAGCATGAGAATGGGTCCTGCTTTATAACGCAGTCTGGTAGTCTGTCTTCTTATTGAAGAATTGAGAGCATCAATATTGAGAATCATTATTAAAAGATGTATTTTAATTCTTGCTATTTTGTTGGTCTTGTAGCATTTTCTCAGACCTCTTTCAGTTACCTGTCCTAGCATTGTTTCCTTGTTTTCTGTGACCTCTTAGATGGGTTTATCCGTCTCTTTAAACTGAAGCATGCCTTTTAGTATTCTCTGTAGAGCTGAGCTAGCAGTGGATTCCTTAAATCTGTTCTTATGGAAAGCTTTATTTCTCCTTCAGTTCTGAGTGATAGTTTTGCCATGTATAAATGATCTGTGGCTCCTGTGGTCTATTGGAACTTGTAGAACATTGGTCCAGGCTCTTATGGCTTTTAAAGTCTCTATTGAAAAGTTGGGTATTATCCCAAGGGACCTGCCTTTAGATGTGACCGTCTTTCCTTCTTTCTGCTCTCAATATTAGTGTTTATCGTGTGTGTAAGGGAGGGAGTTTCCTTTTTTGATCCTATCTGTTTGGTGTTTTGTATGCCTCATGCATCTTTATAAGCACCTCTTTTCCTTAGACTTGGGAGGTTTTCTTCTATGATTTTGATTAACTTTTTTTTTTTTTATAACTTTCACTAGGGTCTCTTTTTCTATATCTGCTATTCATAGGCTTCATCTTTTTATAGTTTTACCAGATTTCCTGCATGTTTCTTCCCTGTATAGCTCATTTTGTTTGTTTAGATTTAACATTTTCTTTGACTGAGTAATCAAATTTCCTGTACTTTATCTTCAATTCTTAATAACCTTTCCTTCATTTAATTCATTCTATTAGTCATTGATATTTTAAAACAAATTTCCTTGATTGAATTTTTTATTTCAATTTGACTTTTCTTCAGAAGTTAAATTTTCTTTAAATTTATCTCTTCATTAAATTTTATTTTCATACCACAAATTGTTTTAATTATTTTATTCAACTGTTTGTTCAAATTTTCTAGTCTTCATTTAAGAGGATATGCATAATGTATTTATAATGACTATTTTGAAATCATCATCTTATTCATCAACTAAGTTGCTTTCTTCAGGAAGCATACTATGGGGATATTAATTTCTGAAGGAGACATAGATATTGTCTTGTTTATTCATGTTGGTGTTTTTGTGATGGGGCCTAGGCATCTAGAGCTAGGTTGTTGGTGCTGTTTTTTGGTATGGATGTCTGGTGTCACTTTCCTTACGTGAGTGTTTGGATTTTTGTTTGCTGTTACTCCACACTGTAAGTTTGTGGACTAGGTGAATGATGCTGAGGCTCAGTCTTAGCACAGCTCTGTGTTGGTATGTGAATGGGATGTCAGAAGTGTTCGCACATTAACTAGGGATAATTGAAAGCACATGAGGAAAACTTCTGTAGCATTAGAAGGGCCTTGCTGCTGATCTTCAGGATCCGTGGAGAAGCTTCCAGGGTTCTACAGCTGGTCCTTGGGTTTTGGGGGTCAGGGTCACACTGGGGGTGGGTATGAGACACTGCACCATCCACAGGTGGAGTGGAGGCTGGGTATCTGGGTCTCTACCTAGAGTCAGGAGCACAGGCTGCCAGGTGGTCCCTGGGTGACACTGTAGGTGGCATGATTGGCAGGCAGGTGAGTAGGACTTGCTTTGAAGGGCTCCTTCCTGGGTCGTGCACTAAGTGCTGCCATAACCTCTGATGCTCTGACTTAGACAATACGCATGACTTGGGCATGGAGATATTTTAAAGCTCCCAAAGCTGTGTACTAAAGTTTGAGAAGCTGTGATTTAGAAGCTTTGTATTCGTTAGGATGTGAAGATGGCTTTAGTCAATACATCTTTTTTACGTTTTCCCTCTGTCATGTAATGTTAATCTGGAACTGAAGGTTAGCAGCCTTCTTGGTCCTGCCTTGGACGTTGGGACCTGGGAACACGGTCTCTGGACAAAGAGACTGCAATGGAGGGTTTTTGTTATGACATTTTTATACAGATGCCACAAACTTTATTGTATTCACACCACCTACCCATCCTAAATCTTTTACAGTGTTTGATTTTTTTTTTTTTGAGACATAATTTCAAGTAGCCCAGGGGGACTTTAAATTCTTTATGCAGCAAACAATGACCCAGAGCTTCTGGTCTACTTCCCTCCACTGCCAAGGGCTAGAATTACAGGGTTATTTGGTGGTAGTGGTGGTGATGGAACCCAGGGCTTTATACGTATTAGGCAAGCACCCTACCTACTGAGCCATATCCCTAGCCTTAGAAGGTTGTTAGTTGTCGGGTGGTGCTGACGCACGCCTTTAATCCCAGCACTCAGGAGGCAGAGGCAGGCGGATCGCCGTGAGTTCGAGTCCAGCCTGGTCTACAAAGCCCAGGACAGCCAAGGCTACACAGAGAAACCCTGTCTCAAAAAACCAAAACCCAAAAACAAACAAACAAACAAACAAACAAAAAACAAGGGAGGGAACTCTGTTCTTTTCCTTGCTTTCCAGTTGTGAAGCATCTTTGTTGCCTTTTTGATAAATACTCAAAGAACCCTGGTTCTTACAGGCTGACATTAAACGAGAATATCCATCAAAACCTCACACATTCACTGGTCTCAGAATGACGTGGACATGAACAACCATCCCTTTAAAAGCGAAGGGAGACAGTTAGCCTCATAACCACCCAGTTAATCTTGGCAGTATAGATTGTTCAGCTCCCCTATGGGTTCTTCACCAGGAGGGGAAAACACTAATCGTTGGCTACTTCAAATTGATCCAATTACTTGGATGATTGCCAAATACCCAATTAAAGTTGTGATATGAAGATGGCTTTAGTCAATACATTTTTTTTTTTTAATGTTTTCCCCTCTCTCATCTAATGCTTTTTACCAATTAAGACTTTTTTTTTTTTTTAACATTATCAGTTCTGTGGTGCTAATAGGGCTCTGGTAGTGAGATGATTGAATTCTATTTGTTATGTGTTCCACCAAAAGCAGCTATGTGTCTAGCCTCAGGCAAGGAGTAGAAGGCACACAGATCCAGCTGGTGGCCCACAGCTGGGCTTGCAGACATAGAACGCCACCTAGAAAAATCATGATTTGCCTCTTAAACTGACTCAACACAATATTGTACTCTCTACCAATGTTAGGTGACTTTTAAAAACAGTCCCCTAAAATAGAGAAACCAGGGCCAGTGAGGTCAAGGTGCCACCACGTTCAGCAGGTAAAGGTGTCTGCCACCAAGCCCGTCGACCTGAGTTTGATTCCCAAGGCCTACATGATGGAAGGGGAGGATTCCTACAAATTGTCCTCTGATTTCACATGTATGCTGTGACACACATGAGCACCCCTCATCCATGTATTCAAAATGAGCAAATTAATATAATAAAATAAAGGAAAAAAATAGAAAAACCCTTCTTAGCTCATGGGGCTGTGTAAAGACAGCTATTGGCCAAGTTTGTAGACTTCTAGTCTAAACAATCAGTGTGATAAGTCAAGTCCTGATGTGTAGAGTTTTCTTATAGAGTCCTTCTGTTAACATTTTATTTTTATTTATTGTTATTAAATTATTATTTGGAGGTTTAATGCATTTGTATGGTGTATTTTGATCATATATAGCTACCACTACCTCTCTCCAACTTACCTAGTGCCCTCCATACTGTCTCCTTCCCAGCTTCATCTCCTCTTTTTGTTATTAGTAACCTCTTGAGTTCAGTTAGTGTTGCTCATACATGCACAGACGTGGGACCATCCACCATGACATGGGCAACCTACCGGAAGCCATGACTCCAAAAAGAGAGAGACTGCCTCTGTCAGCAACCACGAACTACCAATAGCCCCTCTGCCAAGGGCAGAGCCTGAGTTCCCTCCCCTCCCCATTCATTTATAAATTTCATGATTTCATTTCTCTTTACAGCTGAATAATATTCCATTGTATACTTGTACCAAATTGTCCCAATCCATTGATAAATTGGTGGACATCTAGGCTGATTCAGTTTCCTGGCTATTGAGAACAGAGCTACAATGAATATGGATGTCAGGTATCTCTGTAGTAGGATAGAATTCTTTGGATATATGGCCAGGAGTAACATAGTTGGGTGTTTTTTTATTTAAAAGAAAATTCAGATTGATTCTAACGTGGCTATACTGGTTTACACTATCGCCATCTAAGGGTCTCTCCTCCCCCTACATCCAGGCCTGCCAGCATAATTGTCTTCTGTGTTCCAGCTGGGATGAGATGGGATAGTAAAAAGTGGTTTCGTTTGCATTTCCCTGAAAGCTGAGACTGTTGAACATTTCAAAACATGTTTCTTAGCGATTTGCAGTTCTTCTCTGATGAGTTTTCTGTTCAGTTCCATAGCTCCCACCCAACCCCAACCCTTTTTAAGCCCATGAACAATTTTATTAGATTAAAAAAAAAAAAGAAAAACCCCAGGCCAGGCATGCTATAAACCTCAAGAGTCTATTTGTTAAATGGGTTGTTTGGGTTTTTTGATGGTTAGATTTTTTTGAGTTCTTTGTATATGCTAGACACTAACTCTCTGTGAAATGTGTAGGTGACAAAGACTTTCTCCCATTCTGCAGGAAAACTCGACCTTTAGTTAACAATTCACTGTACAGAATCCTTTGAGCCTCATGGATCCTATCTGTTAACTGGTCCCACTTTCTATGTTAGCAGGGACCCTAGTCAGCAGCTCTTAGCCTGTGCTGTAAGTTGGGGCCCACACCCCACTTTCCCTCTAGCTGCTTCGTTTTGTAGTATCAGGTTTTATGTTGAGGTGGCTGATCCATCTGGAGTTGAATTTTATGTAGGGTGAAAGAGAAAGTCCCAATTTCATTTTTCCTCATATTTAGATCTGTTTTCCTCAGCACTATTTATTGAAGATGTAGTCTTTTCTCTAATGAATATTTTGGGCATCTTTATCAAAAATAGTATAAGTAGTTGCATGAAATATATCTGGGAACTCTTTTCTATTTCATTCATCCGAGTGTCTACTTTTGTATCAGTAGCATCCCAGTTTTTAAATATAATACCTATGTAGTATGGTTTGAGGTCAGAGAGGATGATACCTCATCTAATTATATGTAGTTGGCTGGAAATCACTATGTAGACCAGGCTGGCCTCAAACTCACATAGATCAGCCTGCCTCTGCCTCCAGAGTGCTGGGTGCATGAGCCACCATACCTGGCTTTGTAATGTTTTCATTCAAGATTTCTTTGGCTATCTTTGTTTGGCCACAAAGATTTTGAGATTTTTTTTCTCCTGTGACTATGAAGAATGATTCTGGAAGTTTGATTAAGATTTCACTGACTCTGCAGATTGCTTTTAGTGGGCTGGCCATTTTAACAAAGTTAATTCTTCCAATATGTGTGTATGGAAGGTCTTTCTATCTTGTAGTGACTTCCTCAATTTCTTTCTTCACGATCTCCAAGTTTTCACTCTAAAAGCCTTTTGTTTCTTTGGCTAGGCTTATTCCAAAGCATTTTTTTTTTCTTGTGGCCTTTGTAAATGAAATTGTGTCTCTGATTTCTTTTCAGATGTTCATCTTTAGTATATAAGAAAGCTACTGATTTGCATGTGTTAATTTTGTATCCTGACACTTTGCTGACTCTAAGAGTTTAAAAAAAATATTTTTAGGATTTGTATATTTTTAAATATGTATGAGTCTTTGTGTGTGTGTGTGTGTGTATGTGTGTACCACATGTGTATTAAGTGCCCAAAGACATCAGAGGAGAGCATCTGATCCCTTGGGACTGGAACTATAGATGGTTGCGAGCTACCATGTGGGTTCTGGGAACTGAACTCAGGTCTTCTGTAAGAGCAACAAGCACTCTTAAGTGCTGATCAAACTCTCCAGCCCTTATTGGAATGTTTTGACTAAGTCTTTCAGGTCTCTTTTGTATAGAATCAGACTGTCTGCAAATAGAGATACTTTGATTTTTGCTCCTTTGAATCCACTTTATTCCCTGCTCTCATTTTATCGCTCTCACCAAGACCACACTCTGTGGAGCAGGAGAGGGGAGGGTGAACACCTGGTCTTGCTTTTTATCTTAGTGAGCATGCATTGAGGTTTTTCTCCATTTAGCCTAATGTTGACTATAGATTTGTAGTATAAAACCTTTAATATGCTAAGGTATGTTCCCGCCATCCCTAGAATCTCCATGAGGTGATGCTGGAAATTGTCCAAAGCCTTTTCTGCATCTATTGAAATGATCATATGATTTGTGTTGAGTCTACATATGTAATGGAAAACAACTTTTTGTTTGTTTCTTTGTTTTTAAGACAGGGGTTTCTCAGTGTAGTCCTACCTGTCTTGAACTTGCTCTGTAGACTAGGCTGGCCTTGAACTCGCAGAAATCTGCTTGCCCCTGCATCCTAAGTGCCGGGACTAAAAGCATGTGCTACCACTACCTGGCTATGAATAATATTGAGTGATTTACGTACAATGAACATATCCCACATATCTTGAATAAAATAAACTTTGTCATGGCGAATGATCTTGATATGATCTTGATTTAGTTTTGTTAGTATTTTATTGAGAGTGTTTGTATCTATGTTCAGCAGAGAGATCAGTCTGTAATATTTATTTTTTGTTATGCCTTTATTTGACTTGGGTAACGGGCAAAGCTGACTTTGGTAAGTGTTCGGAAGCCTTTTCTTCTTTCCTATTGGCATGATTTAAGTAGTATTGGTGTTAATTCTTTGAAGTTCTGGTAGAATTCTGTAGTGAATCCATTTGGTCTTGGGCTCTTTATAGGTGGGATTTTTAAAAAGATTGATTTATTTATTATGTACACAGTGTTCTGCCTGTATGTGTGCCAGCAGGCCAGAAGAGGGCACTAGATCTCATTATAGATGGTTGTGAGCCATCGTATGGTTGCTGAGAATTGAACTCAGGACCTTTGGAAGAGCAGTTAGTACTCTTAACCTCAGATTTAAAAAAAAATTATTGCTTCAATCCCATTGCTACATATGGACCTGTTTAAATAATTTATTTCTTCTTGATTTAATTTTGGTATGTGATATGTATCTAGAAACATCAATTTCTTTCCAAATTTCCAGCTTAGTAGAATGTTCTTGTGACTCTTTTGCATTTCATTGGAATCCATTGTAATGTTTCCCTTTATATGAATACACAGCTTCCAAAGTAGCAGGTTTCCATATGGCTTTTTCAAACATCCTTAGTGCCTGTTATTCCACCCCACCCCTCAGCTCTACTCTTCCATTGTGGCCCATTGAAACCTTCTTCCCCATTGAGACAATTGGTATTCAGAGCTAATATAGGAAGATGTAACTCCTGTCATTTTTTGTTGATTTTGTAGGTTTTTTCTAGACCTCTTTTGATTAATTATCCTATTATTGTTTATTTATATCTGTGGCATCTTTATTGTCTTCAGACCAAAGTATTTCTTCTAGAATCCTTTAGAGCTGGCTTATGTGCCATTAAATTCCTTTAGTCTGTTTTTATTTCTACTTTTATTTTAATAGATAGTTTTGATTGGTATAATACCTTGATGGGTTGGCAGTTATGGTCTTTCAGGGCTTGAAATATATTTTTCAGACTCTTCTGGCTTTGAAAGTTTCTGTCAAATGGTCAGGTGTTAGTCTTATGGGTCTGCATTTATAGGGAGACTTGACCTTTCTCTTTCACAGCTTACAATAGTCATTCTTTTTTCAAAATTTATTTATTTATTAATTATGTATACAGTGTTCTGCCTGCATGTACATCTGTAGGCCAGAAGAGGGCATCAGATCACATTACAGATGGCTGTGAACCACCATCTGGTTGCTGGGATTTGAACTCAGGACCTTTGGAAGAGCAGGTGGCGCCCTTAGCCACTGAGCCATCTCTCCAGCCCCACAATAGCTATTCTTTATTCTGTGTTTCTAGCATCTTAATTGTAATCGGTTATGCAGAGTTTCTTTCCCGGTCTTCTCTATTTGGTGTTCTGCATGCCTCTTGTATTTAATAGACATGTCTTTCTCTGGGTTTGGGAACTTTTCTTCTGTGATTATACTGAAAATATTTTCTATGCTTTTGGTATGGTATCTCCTTCTTCCATTCCCAAATTTAAAGAATTTATATTTTTATGGTATCTCAGAGCTCTTCCAATGTCTGTTCATGTTTTTTAAAATTAATCATTGACCATTAATGAATGATTCAGTTCCTCTGCTTTGCCATCAACCTTGATACTTTGTTTTTCTTTTTTTAAATGCATTAAATATTTAATAAATTTTTACATATACATTTATATGATTACAAATATATACAACGAACTACCTACAGCAAGAAGAACCGTGAAACAATCAGGAATTATATAAATGTTACATTCTTAGTGTTTTGGCTATTTGTATTTGGCAGCTTTAAAGAAAACATCTTTTATATCTTGGTGCACCTAAAATTCTGAATGTAAATAAGTATCTATCATATCTTATTATCAACTTAAAACATTTCTCTAGACCTAAAAACATCTTAACCCCTAAACAACTAAGGTTAATTGTAAAACTAAACTATCTGGTCTTCAATCCCATCAGAGACTTGAGAAGGAATAAAATTAATTACCTGAATATATGGGGGTGCAGGGTAGCAGTTTCTCAAATGAGAAGATGGCAGAGGCATTTTGCTGCCTGAACAGTCACCCAAAACTCTCTATAACATTGGAGCATCATCTTCAGCTCTCTGACCCAATATGTCTGACAGACATATTTATGAGGCAGGAACTATTGAGGATTTGCTTACCCTGTCTTGGCAGAGTTTGGCCATCAACTCTGCCTGCATTCAATCTTGCCCTTTTTTAGGCAGAATTCTGTCTGTGGTAGAAACAAGGACATTTTGCCCAGTGGCTTGTTTGCCGCGTTTGAATTCTTCTCCATAAGGAGGTTCTTTGATGCTCATCATCCTATTCTTAACACACATTATGTATATTTCTACTCTAATATGAGGTATTGTATCCATATAACTCAATTATAATACAAGGTTTACTTCCAATACTTTGAAAGTGCTATTGTTGGCTATTTTGGATAAATAAGTTATACAAGTTAATTGTTAGTTGATCAAATGAATTACTAGTCTATTTTTATACAGGAATATACATCTTAGGTGCAACAGATAGATAAGATTCTATAGAAAGATAAGGTAAAATAGATAAGGACTTCAAAAACCCCAGAGACATACAGAACATGGCATTTAAGATGTTTTCTTTTTGATTATTATTTTAAAGATTCATTGACAATGAAACAGGTTAACTCCTGGCAACACCTAGCTGACATTTTGCTTTTCACACAATCCATTCTATTGGTAAAGTTTTCCACTGGGATTTTCATTTAGATTTATTGGGTTTTTCACTTCCAGTTTGGGTTTTCCTCACTAGTGCTATCTCTTTAATGAATTCTACTTCCATATCTTGGATTGACTTCCTCATTTCACTCAGCCTTTTTATTTCTGTTCTTCTGTTGGAATATATTCTCATCTTCTTCCGGCTATTTGAATATAGTTATAGCCATTTTTACGTATTTTGTCTGGAATTTCTACCAGGTCATTCTCATTGAGGGCCATGACTATATTACTCGAAGTTTTTGAAGAGGCTATGTTGTTGTGGTGTTTTATACTGTTTCCCCACCTGTGGCAGGACTTGAATATTTTGAATGGAATGGTTGAGTATGTCTTTTCTTTGTTTGTTTGTTTCTTTCTTTCCTCCCAAGTTACCTTTATTGTAGCTATACATAGTATTCAGGAGGAAAAGTTGTAAGAGGATTGAAACATTGTTTTTCTTGGTGATATTTGAGGGATGCGAGTTCTATCCTTAGTCTCCTTTTTTTTTTTTTTTCCTTTCAAGACATGGTTTCTCTGTGTAGCCTTGGCTGTCCTGAATTCCCTTTGTAAACTATGATGTCCTCAAACTCACAGAGATCCTCCTGCCTCTGCCTTCCATGTGTGTAGCACCACCTGGTACCTTAGTTTCCTTTTAACAATCAGCTACTGTTCGTGATAACAGTTACTAGCCATGGGACAGATCACCACTTGATAGTACTGTCCTCTACCACCAGGTAGCTTTTTCCACCTGGATGCCCTACCTTGAGTCAGCTCTGATCACTGAAGTTCAGCGGTATACAATTCCTGAAAGTCATATGTGGAGTTAGAAGGCCTATGCAGTAGAGAGGAACAAGGGTTACTTTAGCAGACTGAGGAATAAGTCTGGAAGGAACTAGATGCTCTATAGGGTGAGAAGGAGTGAAACCTATCTCATGGTTCAGGGAGGCGGGATCTCAGAAGATCTGGGCAGCCTATGGTGAGGAAAGGAGTGGGACCTAGCTGATGCCTTAGTGGGCATGAGATCTGGGAGAAGTAGGGCAGATCCAGTAAGTGAAATCATGGAGGTACTTGGTGGCCTATGGAGTAGGAAGGAGAAGGTCCTGTCTGGATGCAAGGGGGAAGATGGATGAAAAATGCCAGAGGATCAGGTGGGTTGGTGGAACCGAGAAGTGAGATTCTGTAGAAGCCAATCATGAAGTCTGATGGCCTTGAGGTGCAGGGAACCAGGTAGGTGGGTAGCTTAGGAAAGATGGTTTTCACATTCATTATTTGTTTGTGTGTGTAGGATGATACAACAGGAATACCAGAGGACAGCTTGTGGGAGTGTGGGTTCTCTCTTTCCTTGATGTGTGTTTTGTGCATCAACTTCAGGTCATCATGGTTAGTGATAAGAGCTAGCTCACTGGCCCAAGCTTGCTGTCCTTGTAATACCCTTTTTATTGCTTGATTTCACAAGGCTAGTGTGTTCATAAGTAAACATGGAAGGCATTTACAGTAGTAAGCTATTATTTGCTGTCTATAGATACAAAGCGATACAAGTGCCCCTGAGAACAGAGACAATGGTAAAATAATCAGCAAGTGCTGAAACTCTGAGTAGTTCTATCTTATATCCCTAAAGTAAGCTGATTGATTTTAAGTTGATTTAATTTAGTTTTTCTTATGCCTCACAAAATGTCTGAAATTTAAAGTTTCCTCTCATAAGCTAGCATGAGCTGGTGCCTGCCACAACACTGCTAAGAAGTTGGGATGCGGGTAACTTGAAGGAGAGTGCCCAGGGTAGCACCAAGCATAGGCATTGTATACATCAGTAGCTGATGTTATGGACCTAGTTTGAGCTTCCTATATTGAGCATGATTTAACTGGTTAGAGAAGGATGTAGTTAAGTTTGACTGAGTGGCAGAAAATTTAATTCAGTATGTGATAAATCTGATTTTTAGAACATAGCACTAAAATTTATATTGAAATAGAACTATCATAGTAAAACAATAGATTTTTTTCTCCTTTACCATAATGTTGGGGTTTGTTGATTAATTTTCTTGTTTGCTACAACAACAACAACAACAACAACAACAACAACATCAACAGTCTGACAAGAAGCAGTGTAAGGAAGAATTTATTCTGCCTTACAGTTGGAGGGGAGACAGTCCAGGTGGGGGAGGCATGGTGTAGGGAGTGGAAGGCTGGCTGGTCATGTTGCATCTCACGTCAAGAGCAGACAATGAATAGGAAGTGGCACCCAAGTATAAAATGGCAAGGTCCACCCCCTAGTGACCCACTTCTTCCCACAAGGCTCCACCTGCTAAAGACTCAGCACCTTTCTGGGGATCAATTGTTCAAACACATGCGCTGGTGGAGATTTCACAGTCAACTCTTAAGGCAGGGTTTCCTTCCTAACCTGGCTTCCATACAAACAGGCAAACCAAGGAAACCAGCCAAAGCAGAGGCTCGATCCATGAACATGGCTCGTTGATTTTGTTTTTACAGACTTGGATCCTCCTTTAAACAGCCAACATGGGAACAGGCAGCCTCCCTCTTTACCGGTCAAGTGGAATTCCTGTGGAAGCTATTGGGGGGGGGGAGGATGCAGGAGCCAACTTGGGTGACTCTTGTGTCACTATGCATTTTCCAAGGCCCTAGGTGGTGTGAGATG
Source organism: Acomys percivali (assembly GCA_907169655.1). Taxonomy (NCBI): domain Eukaryota; kingdom Metazoa; phylum Chordata; class Mammalia; order Rodentia; family Muridae; genus Acomys; species Acomys percivali. The sequence continues at coordinate 24,535,495 of OU015745.1, forward strand.
AAATGATGGGTGGCTGGGCACAGGAAAGGGGAAAATAGGGACCATGCTGGCGAAAGGCCAGAAATGGAATTAATTTGATTTTCTCATAGACTGGTGCACAGTACCCATGATGTGCTAAATATTATTTGATAGGAAATATGTACCTTAAATGTATTTAACACTTACCATATAATGGCATCCCTAAGATGCCAGTGGTAGGATGGTTTTCAGTTTATTTTATTGTTTTACATTTCAATTTCTTTTAAAACATCTTGAAAATGTTTTTCTCTGTTGCGTGTGTGAATGCAGGTTTTACCGAGGACAAAGGACAACCTTGGGTGTCATCCCTCACCTTCTACTGTTTGAGAGTCTCTCTGTGCTTGCTGTTCTGTTTCCCACAATTCTTCTATCTCTGCATCTCACCTCATCACAGGAGTGCTGGCGTTACAGACACACTACATTGGGCTATGTGGGTCCTGGGGATCTGAACTTGGGTCCTTACATTTGCAAAGCAAGCACTTTTCCTCCTGGAGCCATCTGCCAACCCATGCTTCTGCTTGTGTCTTAATTCTTACACTTTGTGCAGAGAGAAGCCACACGTATGCACTTTCTCTTCCTATTGTTTGCCAAGAAGCAATCGTGATGTGGGCACGGATACCGATCTTCACTATTGTGTTGAGCACAATGTAAAAGGGAGTAGGACTGTTCTCAGAGTTCCATATACACCTCAACACACACACACACATGCACACACACACCTTCAAAGATAAACGAAATGTAAAATAGGACTCCCCCTCCCCACCAGCAAATGCCCTCAGAATAACTCAATAAATCAAGTGCTGACATTATCCAGATCTTTCAGCTGATAAAACAATAAATCTCTGAGGGTTTAAACCACCCAGGGTCACATGCCATAAGTGGGGACTGACTCGGGTGCCTGGTGCTCAAACCTTCTTCTCTCATCCTCACCTCAGGAAACCTATTCTGCTTAGCAGATCCATCAAGGAAGGAGCTCTCCTCATGGTGTGGTGAAGAGACGAAGAGCCCAGGCACAGGTGGACTGTTGTCAGGCACATGGAGTGTGATAGAAGAAAACCCGCAGGCTTCCTGGGACTGGATGTGTGCTTGGCTGCAGTGGAGTGGTTGAGCAGGAAAGGAGGGAAGACAGAAGGCTGATTTGGTGGAGGGCCATGGAAGGAATAAAATTAGTCACTGTAGCTACAGAATAGAAGCCCTGAAACTACATGAAGCCTATAGAGTCTCAGGGTGGGAGAAAACTTGAGTGCCATCTGCCTAATACATAAATTCGCTCTGCATATTGACAAGGTGGTGGCTCAGCCTCCTTGGATGTCCTTGGAAATGGAGAACTCATTAGCCCCTTTCCACAGATGGCACGACAGAAAATTCTTCCCCATGCGGAACCTCAATTTGCCAACTAGTAATTTCTACTCTGGCCGGGAGCAGGTTCTTGGGCCACACACAAGCCTTTCCTAGAGCAGTCCCTGGGGCCAGATCACCCAGGGAGACATAGTTTACTAGTCAGCGACAGGCACACCAGAGCATAGTTTTATTTACACTAGCTAATATAACAGCTAGTAAGGTTGGTCGTTTATGCTTCCTGTAAGTGGTGTTCTCTAAATGTATTTTTCAATATTGAGGATTGACACTAGGCATATAGTGCTATGGCTGAGCTACATGCACAGCTCCACCCCTTGTCATTAAAAAAAAATCAATATAAAATTTTAGTTAATGTTATGGTTTTAAAACATAAAATCCTAGGATCACCTTGAACTCACTCTATAGGCCAGACAGACCTTTAAAATATGGTTCTTCCGCCCCAGCTCCCCCTCTGCTGAGATTCTATGTCTATGCCAGCAGGCACAGCATGTATACATTTTCTATGTCGTCATTTCTGTACTACCGTTGGGCAAGCTGAAGATCAGAGCGCTTCTATGCCTCGCTCAGGGTCACCCAGAGACCTTGCACTCCTGGCAGTCTGGCCTTGTTTACAGGCAGGTTCATCTTCTGGCTGTTTTGTGCTGCTACCATATAATTCTCAAGACGAGATAGTTTACAAAGAACATAATTTATTCTTACATTTCTGGAAGCCAAGAAGTCCAACATTAAGGTGCCATAGGCTGGGGTGGGCACAGTAAGTACCATCACATCACAGAAGGAGCTAGGGCAAGAGAGAGCAAACCTACTCCACAGTATCTTTCATGGTGACCTTAGTCCATCAAGGTGTCACTTTCAGGACATTCAGTCAGCGCATTTGGAGGATTAGCTTTCCAATGCATCAGGTTTTGGGAGCACATTCAGCCCATAGCGAGTGCCTAAAAATAAAACATCCATTTTACCTAGCACAAAAAGAGAACGCTCTGGAAGGTAGGGGCTACCTAACGCTTGCAGCTTGTACAGTCCCCCTCTATGAAGGGCTTTGTATTGGCTTCATATTCTGATATCCCAGTCTGGAAATTCTTGTATATTTTGAACAGGAAGCCCTGAATTTTCATTTTTCACTGAGACTCAAAATTATTACCTGTTCTTGATCTACTGTGCAAAAGAAAAGGAAGAAAGCAATCAAGCTGATAAATAGCCCCTCTTTTGGCAGGGCGGTGCATCTAGTGTTGTGCAGGTTAATATATGTCTGAGTCATCCTTAAAACCCACGCCTCATTTAGTGGCTCGTACTCCTACCACCACGGAACTCCAAGGATGGGGGCTGGAGGGTTGGATCAGGGAGCAGCGAGTGATTTTTCTTCCTTGTATCCTCAGTACCATGCCTGGGGACAGGCTGAGTTCTGGCAAGAATACTTTCACATTTGTGCTCTTTGTCACTTTCTTCTTCTTTAACATCATCTCTCCTGTCAAATGACATTTATGGACACAGAACAGGAGTTGAGAGTCTAGGATTTTCCCAGGAAAGGCCTCTACCTGCTGAGCAAGAGATTTGTCATTGGCTTCTCTCTCTCTCTCTCTCTCTCTCTCTCTCTCTCTCTCTCTCTCTCTCTTTCTCTCTTCTACTTGCCCCTTCCTCTCTCTTCGCTCTCTCCTTCCTCCCTCCTCCACCGCTCAGCCCTCCTCATCTGTGTCTCTGTCTGTCTGTCTCTCTGGAGGGTACCCTGCTTCCAGGCATCCCTACAGGCTCAGTTTGGTTGCTATAGTCTACCCATGGCCGAGAGGAGCACACATCCACCCAGCCCGTCTTTGCAATTCCAGTGCTTGGTGCTGCTACTGCAGGCCAGGTGTCATCTTGTCTATAGATTCCTTCAAAGTGGCATGGAGGTATCTGGGAGAGAGTACTGGAATGGGGCAGGAAACCTGGGTTTCTATCCTGGTTGATCTTTCCAGAGTGGATGAAGAGGTTGGAGTAGGCAGTGGCCAAGGCTTGCTCTTAGTGTCCAGCGCAGGGGTTTGTGAGGCTTTGTGGTAGGGAGTGGCCAGGTGTTGAGTTGAGGTTTCCTTCTCTTGGCACAAACTAAACAGGCTTTCAATCATCCGGGATGTGTTTGTCGAGGTCTTTAATTTACTACATTGTGAGCATTATGTCAGAGCGATATGTGGCCTATCCAGGCATTATGAGAATTTGTACATGGGCTGATATCCCAGCTTCCACTTAGCCCTCATGGAATTGTCTCTCTGCCAGGCAATATCTGTTCATCCCAGGCATTGGTCCATGATGTCCTTACATGGGGGAATACAAACTCAGCTGCTGCAATAGCGGACTGGTCAGCTCCTTGTTGCTATCAATAACTGCCCACCTGGTGTGTGTGTGTGTGTGTGTGTGTGTGTGTGTGTGTGTACATATACATATCTATGTATATATGTGTGTGTGTGTATACATATATATATACGCACACACATCTATATTGATTACAGTAGAGAACATTTGGCTTACACTGTTCTGAGGTGTAGAGGAATCTTAATTTAGAACATGGCTGTCTGACAAGAGATCACATCCAAAGACCTTCTAGGTCTGTGTGATTTGGCTGGAATACAAACACATCTTTAATCTAGGAGACAGAGGCAAGCAGATCTGAGTTCAAGGCCAGCCTGGTATAGAGAAAATTTAAGGTAAAGAAAAACTTAGGTCCAGGAGTGGTGGTACATGCCTTTAATGCCAAACAATGAGGGTAAAGTTAGTTTGTAGAAGGAAGCATCCAAGTTTGAAAGTGATGTTTAATTGAGTGGCAGAAAAAGTAACGAATCAGAGAAAGATTTGGCAGTAGAAGATATGCCCAACTCTCATGAGAAGAGGAAAGGGAAGCTACTTAAGGGGCAATGCAGAGAGAGGAGGCAGTTTTACTAGGGCAGTAACAGAAAGACAGCCTGCAGAGAGAGAGAACTCAGGTGAATACCCAATGAGCCAGAGAATGAGAAGGAGTCAGAAGGTTAGAGCAGATTGCTGGAGTTAGTTTGAGGCCAAGCAGAGCAATTTAGGGGCCAACAGAGATGCCAGATTGAATAAGTCAGCTGGGAGAGGACTTTGAGCCAGAACAGCTGAGTTGAACCAGCCAGCCAGAACTCAGTAAGAACAAGAAAGGTTGAGGCTATTAAGCATAAGTCTCAGAGGCTGAAAACATTCTAGGCCTAGGTTAGATTGTGGGGAGGCTAGAAGCTTCCTGGACTAGGCCTAGGTTAGCAGATGGAGGCAATAATCCATCAAGATAACAACTGAAACAGGTGAATAAAAGTTCCTTTCGCACTTGGGTTCTAGCATATAATCAGTTGGTCCCATTGCTTTGTGTCTTGTACTGAAGCAGCGCATCATGGTGAGAGTGTGTGGTAGAGCATACTCTCATGGTGAGAAAATGAAATAAAGAGAAGGGGCTAGGATGCCATCAATATTTTCAAGGCTGTATCCATGGTGACTGGGAAATCTCTCACTACTCCCTTAAAGCATCTAGCATTGCTAAAAAAGTTATGCTTGGTATCCCAGACCCAAGCCATAGCATGTAACCTGTATTCCCTGTGTGTCTTTCATGGGTTTCTGTGGCTGTACTAAAAAAGAGGGAGGTCCATTTTGATGGGGATAGTTACTTCTTATTAGATTCAGAGAGGAAAAGTGACCTTCAGCCATATAGAAACATGCTCCAGGGTTCCATGCTTCTTGCAAGATCTGGAGGAACTGATTTGAGAGGTATCTCAGTGCAGCTGAGACAGTGCCATCTGATCTCCCTTCCCCTCTGAAGCCAACATCTGGTAAGCAAGTGTATTAGTCAGGCTCCTCTAGAGGAACAGAATGTGTGTGTGTGTGTGTGTGTGTGTGTGTGATATGTGCATACACATACATGCATGTATGTGTGTGTTTATTAGATTGGCTTACATAATTAAAAGCTGGATAATACAACATGGATATCTTGTATGCTAGAGAGTCAAAGAATCCGAGAGCTTCTCAATTTAAGAAGCTGAAAGCTCCAAACAAGGGAGGGCAATGATGTAGTCTGGTCTGAGGCTATTAGCCCAAGAGCTCCTTGAGCAGTTGCTAGCATCATCCTTATGATGCTTGGTAGATTCGAAGAACGAAGGAGTTAACAGGGTCATGGAGAGTTCTACTTAGTAGGCCCTGGGGGTGGGGCAAGAAATGTGTGGGAAGGTTAGAATCCTTGCAGGCAACCCCAAGAGAACAAATGTGTGAAGCTATGAGAACAAGGCCAAAGTTGCAGCTGGAGACCTGTAGCGGTTTTAAGGAAAAATGTCCCCCATGTATTTGAAGACTTGGCCCCTAGTTAATAGCACTGTTAGGGAAGGTTCCTCGCTGGAGGAAGTACGTCCCTGGGAGCCAGCTTTGGGAATTTGTAGCCTTTCCAAGTTCCAGTTTGCTCTCTCTACTCTTTGCCTGTGGTTGAAGATGTGCTCTGTCAGCTTCCTTCCCTGGCTATCTCCTGTCCTGCCTCCTCTGTTATTATGGACTCTCCCTCTGGAACCATAAGCCAAATACAACTCTTTATTCCATAAATTGCTTTTGATCATGGTGTTTTTGTCACAGCAACAAAACGTAACTAATACAAGACCCCAGGAAGTAAGAGATGCTAAGAGCAAGGGCTATGTGCTGAGGAAAGCTATAGTTAGTGAGCAGAGTCAGTATGTGGGCTGCAAGTGACACAGCCATGGGGGCAATGGTACCCGGTCCTCCGGAGCTGATATAATGCCAATGTGCATTTTAGATGGAGCTATAGCAACTACTGCATGTCCTGCTGGATTTGGGTCTTACGTTGGTCTAATCTTTCCTTACTATTCTCCTATTCATCCCTTTTGGTGTAGGAATGTTTCCTCAGCATCCATTGAGTTGGCAGAATATAAACTGTTATTATTATTATTATTATTATTATTATTATTATTATTATTTTAAAGAGACTCATAGATTAGAGTTTGCTTTGAGTCTCAAAATGTTTTGGAGTTGACCTTTTGAACAATACTAAAACCATTGAGACCTTTGGAGATGGAGTTGGTGTGGTTTTTTTGCTTGTACTCGGAATGGTCATGCTGTGCAGAATTGAGGTTGGTTTTTGTCTCCACTTGGAGATGAAGTATTGTATAAGGAGCTGTGTGTGAGTGTTGAGTAGCCACAGGACGGATTTATGACGGTTGGTCTTGATTACCAACTTGATTAGACTTGATAGTGAACCCATCTCCAGGTGAACCTGCAAGGGTGTTTCCAGAGGGGATTAACTGTGGGGGGAGACGGGTCTTAAATGTAGGTGGTACCACCCCACAGGCGGGCCCCTGGGGGAGCATAAGGAGAATGTCTGGGAGTCCAGGCGTTCCGTCTCTGCTTCCTGACCACCACGAAGTGAGCAGCCCCCTCTGCCCATGTTTCTGCTACAGTTCCCCTTAGAGGCAAAGTGACAGGGCTGAGGGACCGTGGACTAAAGTCTCTGAGACCCTAAACTAGAATAAATGTTGCTTCCTCAGATACTTGTCACAGCAAGGGAAAGTTTGACTAACACAGCAAGTGATACAGATTCCGTGTGTGTGAATATGGGGGTGAAGCTCCCACATTCCTGCCACCTGCAGAACGGAGCAGCAGAACTTCTTGTTGGAACTGCTTTAGTCTTAGTCTCCCAAAGTGGTCCTCTTTTGCTTTTTTGCCTCCAAAGCTCTAAGCGTTGAGCTGTCCTCTACTCTGTTTCTTCCTTCTGGATGCTCTTCCATCGTGTGACTTCTGACTCAGATGCTTTTCCTGCCCGGATCACTCAAAGGCCTCCTCCTGAAAAGCCTGTTGGCAAACATTTCCTGAAATAGGATGACTCCTGCTGGTTCTGTCATTTCTGTTGCCCATCATCACTCAGCTTTGCGTGTTGCTGTCTCGGCTCAGGCTATAAACTTCTGACTTTTTGGCCTATGCCTTTCTCAGTCGCCTTTGCTGTGTGGGACACTGTCCTGGGCACAGAGCACACTTTCCCTTCTTGGCCAGGGAGGAGAAGGGAGGAGCTGCGGACATGGGGAACAATAGGGAAGAAACTTACTTTTCTCACGGCTGCAAAAGCACAGTCTTCCCAAGGGTTGAGTCAACTGCTTGGGGAAGTAGGGGATTTCACAGAGAAGCTGGCTGTGGTTGTTGTTGTTGTTGTTGTTGTTGTTGTTGTTGTTTGTTGTTGTTGTTAGCCTGGAAGACAGCAGAGAGGATGGGAGCAGTTGCTGGCTGCAGCGGTGGGTATAGAGGGTGACCATTGAACAGTCTAGTGGAAGGGAGAGGTGGTGAAATATGAGTGTTAGTGTTGGGAAGGGGAGATGAAAGAAGAGTATGAACAGGGATAGGACTAAGACGTGAGTTGGTAAAGAACTGGGCTCTGGCAAAGCTTTGGATTCTCCTCTTGGTAGCAGGGAGCTTCCAGTCCCTTAGGAGGCCCCATATTGTTTTAGAAGGATGATGTTAGATTTAGAGTGATGGAGGTTGGGAGCTGAGCCTGGAGACGGATGGTTAGACACAATTCCTGTCAGATGTTGACAGTGGCCAAGGAGGGGAGGTGTGGAGGGGACCTGAATGAGTGGCAACTGCAGATGCCACCAAGGCTGCACCTCGCTTTGTACGATCATCCTCTGGCTGATTTTTAACCATCGCATATAAATATGCACTTTTGTTTTTTTGTTTTTGTTTTTGTTTTTGTTTTTTTTTTCATGTAGCTCCCTAAAAGCAGGTGACCATTTGTTCACCGGCTGATTGTTCACACATCCGTGAGAGTTCACTGTGGGAGCTGCAAGCTTGTGCAGTGCGGGCCAGTCTAGTTGGTGGCCAGTAGCTTCTCACCAGTGTGTGGGGGATGTTTTGGGGTTCTGGAAGAACACAGTCAAAATGTACACCCTGCCATATTTTAAAAGATCAGACACCACAAAGGATGCTTTTCTTTTGGGTCTGTTGGTTTACAACAATGTCTTTCTAACTCTTTCTTGCCACTTCTCCAAGAGACGTACTGTAGTATTTCATGAAATCCCAATCTGCTATCTGTGTTGCTTACCGCTAATTATGGGCTAGTAATAGAAACAACGGGGATGGGTCATATGGAGAAGGAAAATTCTTCCTGGTGTAGTCTTCTGGTAGTGAAAAGGGTGTTGTTTTATCTGCATGGCACATGCCACCCAAAGTGAAGACAAAGGGGCTTGGAAGAATGTCTTTCCCTTCTTGCCTGGCACTGCCCTGATCACATAACTGTTTTTAGGTTATTGGTTCAGCTGCTCCATTGTAATCAGTCTTTCTTCCCTCCATTGCTTGCTCTCTGCCTCGATGTGTTAGGTACTTTGCTTTAGTTTCTAACGGCTTAACAGCCTATCTGCTGATCCTCTCAGCTTCCAGATACTGAAATAAATTTTCTTTATGTTAAAGCTGCTATTAATATATTCCTATTTGTCTCCGCTTGAGTTATGAGTATCCCTCTGCCCAGAGCATTGCATCATGGCAGTTGTGTAACCTTCTCCGGCACTGCGGTAACTTCAGGGTAGAGATTCCTGAGGAGTGAGAGGAGAGAATGGTGTGTGTGTGTGTGTGTGTGTGTGTGTGTGTGTGTGTGTGTGTGTATTGAAAACAGAGACCTTTCCATGTTCTCTCTAGAACAATTAAACTATCTCTTCCCCCACCCCTGATGCTCTTTAAGTTGCTCACTGGCCTCATTTGATTGTGGAGACCCTCTGAGGCACTGGCACCATGTTTTGTGAAGAATTTCATGGTCCTGCCTCGGTGGGTGCAGTCGTGTGTGATGAGCAATCTAGCACATTGACTTTAGAGATATGGAAAGCTGAACAGCCCCTCTCCAAGAAGGCTCAAGTGGTCTTGTACCCTGGAGCAGGTAAGAGGGGTGACCAGGGTAGGGAGGTTTGGATGTTGAAAACTGTTCCTTGTCCTCAGAGGGTCACCTATGCATCTTACAAAGGACCTCAGCTCTACCACTTATATCTACCAGTCTGTCGAGTGGCTATGGGTGAAGCAATGGGGACAGTATCGGTCTCCCCAGTGTTAAAGGGTGCCATAAAACCAGCACTGGAATTTAAGGTTTGATTTTTAAAAAGAACTTTCAGAGTATCTGAATAAATAGTCAAGTGTTTTCAGCTTTGTTCCAGAGAGCTACAGGAACTCTAGGACAGCAACTTAGGAAGCCTTCCACCAGGGAGGGAATCTTTCATCTTGCCTCCTCTACTTAAAAATATTTTATTGAAAAAAATTCATATAATATATATTGTATGAAAAAATATATATATATTCGATACATAGTTTCTCTGTGTAGCCTTGGCTGCCCTCAAACTCAGAGAGTCACCTGCCTTCCTGAGTGCTGCAATTACATGCCCAGCTTATTCAATATAATTTGATCATGTTTTCCCCTCCCCCAATTCCTCCTAGGTCCTCCGCACCTCTCCACCTCCCAACCTAATGTTCTTTTTTCATGCTATTCCTTTTTTTCATGCTCTTTCTTTCAAAACAACCAACCAACAAAAAAGAAGCAAACAATAACACAAAAACAAAAATCGAAGCAAACAAAATACCATGACAAAAAAAAAAAAAAAAAAAAAAAAAAAGCCCAAACGAAACAATATGAAACAGAAAGTCCACACACACAAAAAAAATACACTGAGTTTATTTTGCGTTGGCCAAGTACTCCTAGGCATGAGGTTTGCCTTGAAGTGTGGTTGCTATCCCAGTCAGACTCTGCTGGAGAAAAGGGATTTTCCCCCTGCCAGCAGGTGTCCATTGTATCAATTTCAGATGGGCTGGGGACACTCAGTGTCTACATCTCCCTTTCAGTCCTGGGACTCCATCTGGCTGGAACCTGTGTTGGTCTTGTGCGTGCTGCCACAGTCTCTGTGAGCTCCCACGTGCATCCGTCCTGCCGCATGTGGAAGACACTTCTCCCTAACAGTCATCATCCCTCATCCCTGTCCCTTACAATCCTGTCTCCTCTTCTGCGTGGATTCCTGAGCCTTGAGAGACACTTTGGATAAAGATATTCCACTCAAGACTGAGTGCTCCAGAGTCTGTCACTCTCTGCACATTTTCCAGCTATAGGTCACCATGTTAGTTCCTGTCTGATGTGAGGAGAAGCTTCTCCAATGAAGGCTGAGTGCTGTCTGCTCCACCTGGGGCCAAAACAGTGATGCACGTCACCTTTTTTGTGTGTGTGACTTTGTGTTAAGTTTTGGCTATGGTCTGTTATTCTTCATTGTGAACCACTACTCTTTGAAGAGCCTGGCATGGTGGCACACACCTTTAATCCCAGCACTCGGGAGGCAGAGCCAGGCAGATCTCTGTGAGTTCATGGCCAGCCTGGCCAACATAGAAAGTTACAAGATAGCCAGGGCTACATAGACCCTGTCTTTAAAAAAGGGGGGTGGGGTGGGGATGGAAAGAAGCTGGTTCTAATTGGATTCTAGTGCCATGTTGATGCCATGTTTGCTCCCCAACTTCAGGATTGATAATCAGTAATATTGATAGGACTCCATGTCCTATCACAAACCTGTCCTTAGGATGTCAGGTCAGTCACCTCAGTTCCTGAGAGTCGACGTATGCACCTCTCTTGTGCTCAGTCATCTGTGTGTAGATCCTGAGATGGAAGGGATGCCAGGGGCTGGAAGACTTACTGTCAACAGATACCTGGCTTTATGCTGAGCCCATATGGTAGTAGAATGGCTCTCTCTTTGTTGCTATCAACTGTGACAGTGGCCACGCACTGAAATGGAAGCTCTGTAGACACATGGGTTCACTGTGTCTTGGAAACAAGGTCACAATGCAGGTCACCAAAGCACTACATGTTTTGGGGGGATTTTGAAGAGTCTCCTTTGATAACGGGGAGAATCTTTGTTGCTAAAGATACCTGAATGGGAGAGGACATATTTAAAAACAGGAACACTAAGATCAGGCCCAGGAATTCTCTGTTTTTTAGCATGCTTATAACACCGAGAAATCCCAGCATTCTTCCTAAGAATAAGCTACAGATAATTCCTTTGCATTATGTATACTAAAGGGTTATTGTCAAGACAGAATATTGTCAAGACTAAATCTTTGCAGCATAGTGGTGTGTGTGTGTGTGTGTGTGTGTGTTTTTAAAAAATTTTCTCTCACAAACCAAGAACTTAAAGGATAATTTTGCTAACAGCACACTTCTAAGCCATCACTTCTCAGCTGGGTTGGTCTTCTGACCCTCACTGGGAAGCGGTGATTCCTCATTTTCCCTATGTGCCCTGCCTGGCTGTACTACATGGAGACCCCATGTCCTGGATCTGTGGCACTAGTAGAAGTGTCTTCTCTGCTGGTTGGTTTATTTGTGCTTATCTTTCTAGAGTCCAGGCACAGCCCCCAGCAGGATAGAGCTACCTAGAAGGGACTAGGCCATCAGCCAGGCACCTGATGAGCACAGAGGCATGTGGCCACCAGCCACAGGGCTGAAGGTTGAGCAATGCTCTGGGTCCAGACTTGAACTCAGGGAACCCAAGTGAGGCAGAAAGGATGAAGCATATAGAGACCAGAGGGAGGTGATAGAAGCTGGAGAGCCAGCCATAGGATGGGGACTCTGAAAACATGTTAGGTCATAAGGCAAAGGTCAGTCTGATCCTTTCTTTAGGGAGTTTATCCTTTGTTCCTTGTGTCGAGGGACTCCACAGGCAAGCCAGTGCTCCCCAGATGCAGCCTGCCTCTGAGGAAGGACAGCAGTGGCTCAGACCTCCCCAGAGCATTCCCAATGGGAGCTGCCAAGAGATTGCTTGTGTCTTGACAAAAGGACACAGAGACCTGCTGTTTATCTGCCCATGATTACTTTGGAGTCTCCTCAGGCAGAAAAACCATGAAAACGCTCCTACCAACAGATGTTAGGGCCTCACTACGATCAGCATCACAGTCTCAGGGTGGTGTCCAGAGGAGGCATTTACGCCTGTGAAATGGTGGCCCTGGTTCTGCTAGTGAATCATTAGATTACAGGACACAGAAAGAGTATGTGGACACTAGTTTTGGAGTAAATGGCTTAGTGGCTTCCTGTAGGGCCTTCCAACTTCTAAGTTTTGTAAAGAGTTCTCCAGATCCCGTACAGTCTTTTTAAAGATGCTTGAAGAATCCCAGCTTCCGTGGGAACAGCTGGTTTTCAGGAGTGAGAGAGCAGCAGGGGCTGTTTATAGTCAACCCTCCTATGAGCATATGATCATCGTCTTTGCCATTTCTCCATATTGGGACAAAAATGTAGTGTACTCTCTCTCTGTTTTTATGTTTATGTGTGGTGTGTGTCCATGTGTGAAATGTGTGGTATGCATGCAGTATGTGTTGTGTGTGTGGCAAATGAGGTATATGTACATGAAGTGTGTACATGCATGTGGTACAGTAAATATAATGGGTATTTGATATGTGGGTGTGGTATGTGTGTGAATGATGTATATATTTGTGTGGTATGTGTGTTATGCATGTATTTATGTGTGATCTCTACATGCACGTAGTTATGTATGGTATGTAATGTGTGTGTGTGTGTGTGTGTGTGTGTGTGTGTGTGCAGTATGTGGGGTGAGTACATGGTACGAATGTGTAGTATATAAGGTGTATGGTGTGTGCCTGTGTGGCATGTGTGGAATACTATGTGTGTGCACACGTGTGTGTCCTCATGTGTATCTATAAGCTGTTTGTGATGAACAGTGTGACCACACGCTCCCATCTGAAACTCCTCATGCTATCAAGCTAAGCAGAGCTGACTCAGGTGATCTTGGTAGGAATTGCCAGCCTGAGTCACAGTAACTGGAGTTGGGGACATGTTCTGGGTGCAACCTAGGGGCAATTCTTCAATCCCAATAACCTTCCATCTCTGCTTAAGTTATTTCCCTTTGAGTTTTTACACATGTGCATATAGCAGTATGGAGTATCAGCCTCTGTGTCCAAGACAAGCCCCAACATGTGCAGTAATTTCCCTGTCACCGACTGGTTTTTGAGTGACCCAGGGACTCTGGCATAGCCAGCCTGGAGGCTCACCTGTGTGCTTAAAGAGACGCTTGCTAAGAATGGCCTCTTTTGCTCTTGACATCTGCCTTTGCATCCGTTGCATCTTACTGTTGCTGGAGTTGGAGTGAGGACAGCTGACGTTTCAGAATGGCTGACAAGTGTAGAAGCGGGCCGGAAGCGGCAGTGTTGTTAGGAGACTGTGTCTGTGGGTGCCCAGATGTGAGCGAAACCAATCTATTACACTTGCTTGGTGTTCATTGGGGCTGAAATATTTTATGCAGAACCCGAGACACAGTTCAGTAGTGTTTATTAGCGACCTTGTCGTGTCCTCTGAGTTATGGGCGAGTGGCTCAGAACATCAGAGGGTGGTGTAAATAACTGTGCCACAGTTTCTTCCTGATCAGTATCCCTGAGGTGATGCTGCCATCTCGGGCCTGGATTTTGAAGTAGAGGATGCGAATGTGGCTTTTCGTATCAGAAATATTTATAGAATTCAGTCAGCTTGAACAGTTTCTAAAGCCCTTGTGTTGGAAATAATACAAGCCAGGAAGGGAGATCTCTCACTCTATAATAAAGTACACCCCACAAGGGCTTAGATCTCTTTGGGGTGCTTTTTTAGTAAGGTTTGCTGGCCTGATCATTTGATTTTCTTTTCCTTCTATTTTTATTTGAGTGTGTGGTGTATGTATGTATACGTGTGTTAAGATCATGTGTATATGAAGGTCAGAGGTTGACACTGGGTTTCTTCCTGATTTCTCTCTACTGTATTTTTGAGACAGAGTCTCCTGGAACCAGGAAGATTACTGATTGGCTAGACTGGCTGACCAGTAATCTCTGGGGATGCTCCAGTATCTGCCTTCTGGTGCTATAATTACAGACCCAAACCACCACACCCAGCTTCTATGTGGTGTTTAGGGACCTAACTCAAGGTGCTCACGCTTGCTTGTGCAGCGGGCACTTTGCTGACCGAGCCATTTTCCCAGCCTCATCAAGCTGGTTTTAAACTGCAGATGAGGGCGATAGAGTGTCTGGAAAACTCCATGGCACTGGTCAAGAGCATTTGTCTGGCATGGTAGTGTACCCACACTGTCTTTGAGGGAGTCTTGCTACCTGATGTGGTTGGGCTCCCCATCCTCCGCAGAAAGGAGGGATGTGCGAGCAGGACCTCCCAGGGCTTGTCAAGCTCCCCGTTTCCAGCTGGCTTCCCATTGCAGAGATGATGGTGCTGAGGCAGGGGCATGTTTCATGACTAGCGTGAACTCACAGACCCTGTAAGTGCCGAAGTTGAGGTTCACACCAAAAGCTTTACTCTTTCTGTGTCGCCCTGGTATCTGGAAGAGAGAGAAAAATTTCTGTGTGTGATGCCAGAGAGCCAATGAGAGCCACAGGGAAGACTTCCAAGGAAGAGAGAATCCATGAGCATCTACAGGTGGAAAGGCTAGGACTGGGGACAAGATGAGGGCCGCAGAGAAAACTGACATAGTGTATTATAATATTCTGTATCATATAGTATATATGTATGCTAAAATATACTCCCGTTTTTCATTACTTCAAAAGACACCCCCAAACAGACAAATACAAAAGAGTCACTGTGATTTGCCAGGGCAGCTTCTGGTTAGTCAGAAATAATATGTTGCCTTGTTTTATTCAAGTTCAGAGTCTTGCATTCATTCATTTATCTGCCCACTTAGCAACAAACTTTTTTTTTTTTTCAAGTTCTTCCATTGGGTCAGGTTCTATATGCAGTGTTTGGTGAGAGTCCCTGTCCTCAGGGAATCCATGGGGTGCTGCCAGGATTTGGCTCAGTGGTAGAGTGCTTGCCTAGCGTGTACCAGGTCCTGGCTTCCATCCTGAACGCTGGGGTCGGGGAGGAAGCATTGAGTGTAAGAGCGGAGAGTCATGTAAACAGGTGCTGTAAATTCTGTGTATAAACTTAATCCAACTTTGTGGGAACGGAGAAGATTTAGGAACTAACAACATGAGCATAAAGAGAGCTTCCTAGTGGGGGAACTGGGGATCATCATGTTAAGAGAAATAAGCTAGACTGAGACAAATATCGTGTCCGTTATATGCCAAAAATACATATTTAAACAGACACACACACATGCATATGGCATGGAAGTATGAGGGGGAAGTGAAAGGCCTAAGAGAGAGAGAGTAATAGGGGAAAGAAGGATGTCTTAGATTTAAGTGACACAAAAGTGAAAGGGTGACAATTTCACAGGGGGAACTGGAGGACAGAGGTAAACATGGGCAGGGTCCAACGATGTACGTGTATGAGATTGTCATTGTGAAATTCATCGTTTTGTACACTGAGCGGGAGAGAAAGCATGGCTCTCTCTGTGGGGTCTCCTCCTGCTGGTGGATGGAGGCCTACCTGCCCCAGGGGGCACAGTTTTCCTCTGCCACATCCTGGTGCAGGTGGCTGTTTGCAGGCAGTTTCTTGTTGTTCTAGTGTTTAGCTTCGAAGTCCTGAGAAGGAGCTGTCCCTTAGAAATTTTCACTTGGCCAGAGATATTCTGAGTTAAAAAAGAAAGAAAGAAAGAAAGAAAGAAAGAAAGAAAGAAAGAAAGAAAGAAAGAA
>OU015745.1:24571226-24589573 GCA_907169655.1 Acomys percivali
AGAGAGAGAGAGAGAGAGAGAGAGAGAGAGAGAGAGAGAGAGAGAGACACACAGACACACACACACACACACACACACACACAGACAGAGAGACAGACAGAGAGAACAATGTAACAAACTATACTCTTTGCCAACCAGAAAGAAATACAATGTAAAAAGTAGAATACAATATGAGACTTCCTGGTGGGAGTTATCAGGCTGCAGTGTTTACTCAGGGTAAGATCAAGACAGGAGCAAAGTCTCCAAGGAGGTGAGTGCCCCTTGTGAAGACGATGCCCAGGGAAGGGGCACCGCGGGGAGTAGGGACAGCGAGAGCAGAGGACAGGAGGTTCCTGTGTGCATGGTGAGGGATCATCTCTGGCGAGCTTGGAGGAACAGCAAGGGGGAAGCGGTAGGAAAAGGTGTGACAAAAAGGCCACTGGAGGGTCTGGGTTAGAACAGCGCTATTTTAAGTGCATTGTTACAGCTGCTGTGAGGGGAGTGTACCGGAGGACGGGAGGGTCTGGCCACTGCAGAGCTCCTGGAGAAGAACCTTGGCTCACCCATGGCTGGTGGCCATGAAAAAGTGAAAGGGATGTTACACTGCATTCTGGCACAGATGTGGGGCGGTGGGAGAAACCAAGTCAAGCCGACTCCAGGGTTCTTTCATGAGCAGTTAGAGGAATCAGCTGAGTTGTGGGAAGGCTGTGTGAGGAGCAGGTCTAGATATATGAGGGTTGATTCTCAAGAGGAGAAGGCAAGTTGGCTGGCGTCTGGGTCAGAAGAAAGGTCTGGAACGGAGATTTACAGCTGACAGAGCTTTACCCTACTTAAAGTCATGTAGATGGTAGGGTCACTTAGGGAACCTGGAGACTGGGAGTGGGGAGGTCTAAGGGTTTCCCAGAGGTAGGCCCTTTCAGAATGGGCTCACCAGCACCATCTAGATGGTCATGCCTGCAGGAGGTGCCATGCATATTACTGTGAAGGCTAGAGAAGTGCTTCACAGCTCCCCACCAGGGTGGCAGAAATAATTAAGAGAAGTAGGTAAAGATACAGTGGCAGAACACGTGCTTGCCTGCCCCCAAGGAGGGAGCAAACCTGGCTGTATTAATCTGTTCAGACATCTGGGCACCACCTCTGCCTTGCCCACGAGGCTCCGCCTCTTGGGCTCTTTCTCTCTCTCCCCGCCCATCTGCCCATCCTTGCCTGTATGTGTCACTTCTACAACCGCTCTGATTGTAATTGATCAACAGAATCACGGCTCATTTTGCTGTTTCGTTCGGTCGATGTGAAAGAGGCCGGGAGTTGGGCACATTGTATTCCGTGATCCCGGGATTCCCCTTCCAGGCCTTGCTGGCGTGGCGGGCCCCTCAAGGGACGCGGGGCGGACGCGGGGCCACGGGAGGGTGGGTGGGGGTCTGCAGGCCAAGGCCGGTTGCCTGGAGGTGTGTCCGCGCCCAGGCTCGCTCCCCGACCGGCTCACAGCCAAGGGTTCTCGCGTGGCGCCGCCGCTCCACTCGGGCTCCGGTCCCCGCCGCGCGCCGCCGCCACATCTGGAAGCGTTCAGCGCGTCTGCTCCGGCGCGCCGGGCGGGCGGGCGGGCGGGCGCGGGCAGGGGCGGGCGCGGGCGCGGCGGGGCTGGAGGGAGGAGGGAGGCCGCGCCGCGCTCTCGCGCCCGGTGTCTCCCTCTCGCTGCCTCTGCAGAAACAGCTCCTTGCCAGAACGGCGCTCGGCGCGGCGCGGCCCGGAGCGGCGGCGGCGGCGCTTCCCGCGGGCTCGCCCTCAGGTGTTCGCGGCTGCCGTCGCCGAAGAACGCAGGTCGGGGCCTCGCGGCGATCGCCCTGGGCGGGCCGGAGACGCCTCGGCCCCCTGGCGGCTCGGGGTCCACCCCACGCCACGGGCCCGCCGCTTTCCCTTGCCTCGCCTTTGCGCCTCTTCTCGCTCTGCCTCTCCATTTATTATTATTATTTTTTTCAAATGGTGTAGCCGCCAGAGGTGCGGTGCTAAATTCTTGGAAGGGGCCCGGATGTACTGAGGATGCATTACAATCTCACGAAAGGAGGCGGTAGTGGAAAGCAGCAGTTTTTGGTGTTTGGTGCAATAATGGGGATCAGGTAATCAGCCGAAGGGAGCAAGAAACACTGCGGATCCACGGCTTCCTGGATTTGCGCGAAAGCCGCCGGCCTCGGAGGAGGGATTCATCCAGACCCGATCGCGGCTGTTGCTGCATTTCTTCCTCTTTGTGGCTTCTCCTTTCCAAGCAGTTTTTGGCCAATGGTCAATGAAAACACGAGGATGTATGTTCCAGAGGAAAACCATCAAGGTAAGCGGGACCCCACCGCCGCGCCCGGCTCGCCCGCGCTGCCCACGGTGGGTCCCTGTGGAGCGGCCCGCGCCGCGTGCGCGAGGGGCGCCAACGCCGCGCGCGGGAGCCCGCGGGAGGCGGCCAAGCGCTGTGCGAGCCGGAGCGGAAAATTCCCGCCCCTCCCCCTCCGCGGCCGGGCTTCTTCGGAGCATGTGGTTCCCATGAAATCCCGGGCGAGGGGGGAAAGTTCCCCAAGTGTCTTGCCTTTGCCTCGAAAGCCGGCGGGCCAAGTCGGGCCGCGGAGAGCTGGGGAGCGGCCGCTTCGGGGTCCCTCGCTCTGCTGGGGCGCGGCAGGGAACGCGCGCGCGCACCCCGCGGAGACCAGCCCCGCGCGCGGGTGGCCCCTACCTAGGTTGCCCCGAGTCCACTCTTCCCGACGCCACTTCCTCGGGCAGTGCGCTCCAGGTCGCGGGTGGGGGCGGGGGCGGGGGCTGCAGCTGTGCGTCTCAGCGCGCCTCTGCTCTCCATCTCTCTGCTCCAGGGCTCCTCAACACCGCCCACCTCTCTACTGCCATTGACCCTGAGCGAGCCTACGCCGGGTGTGTTACTGTTCGCACTCTTGTGTGGACTCGCACCTGAGGATGGAAGTGCTGAGAAGCCCGGTGATGTGTGGGCTTTGCTTTTTCATGTTTTCAGGGAATCATGAAAGGGTGTGACTAGCTCAGAGGCTCCATACTTAGTGTTCTCTAAGCATCTCCATCCTAGGCATCAAGTGTCACCAGCTCCTCTCTGATGGCAAAAGGCTTTCAGGTAACTCCCCACTTTTTAGAAACTTTCTGTCTTTCCTCCTCAGTCCCTATCGACAAGTATTATTTTTGACATTGCTCCGTGAGGCGATTAAGGTGATCAAGCTGAAGTGTCGTGCAGTCTCAAGATGCCCTTTCTACAGGGCTCTCTGCCCCTTTGACTGTTCGCTTTCTCTTTCACCCTCAGCGGCGACCATTGCTCTTCCACATTGTACCTTCCCTTGCCTTGTCAGGGTACTTCCTAGCGACTACCCTGCAGAAGTAGACTCCAGGCCCAGTATTGGTATCCAGCCCCTTCCTCCCCCTGCCCTAGCATCTCCATTTGGGGACTGGGCCATTGCCTTTGCACAGTAAGCCTGGTCTTCCTCCATTCGGAAGCTGATTTGGGGCTGGCTGTCTTTCTGGCTCCCATCTTGGCTGGCAGCGTTGGGATTTTGGCCTCCTTAAGAAGAGAGACTTGTCCAGGGTCATGGGTGCTAGGTCTTCTATGTCATTAAGGGCCACCTCTGTCTCCGGATTTACCTACCCTTACCCTTCATCCGCCCTGGAATCCATTTCCTAGCCGATGGAGTTACGGATGGATTAGGAGGAGGAGAGAATGAGGCACAAAAGAAAGGGTGGTATTTTTGAAGAGTTGGGGGGGGGGGGGCTAGTTCCCCCAGGTTCTGTCCGTATCCTCAGTCTAAGCAACTCGGCAGAGAAGAAGTCAGCAGTGTTGTCCCCGCTCTTACTGCTGTGGACAAGGCATGTTGGTAAAACAGGTATATGCCCATACTTTGCAAGGTCTCCTACTTGTGTAGGAGAAAGCCCTTCTTAAGCTTACTTCCTTACTCTGCTTCTCTTCTTTTGCCACTTTGTTCCTCATCCCCAAGCCCTTTGCAGGGCGCAGGCAGGCATTAAATGCAGGAGCCACCACCTTCCAGGTTCTGGAGAGGGATTAGGGGAAGAGGAGGGAGCAGTGGCCAGGAACTCTACCTTTCCAGCAGGAAGGGGAAGCCAGCAAACACTATAGCAACCTGGATGGTACTCTCCCTCGGAGCTGCAGTGGTTATATAATTCACAGGAGCACTCTCGCCTCCATCCCTAGATGCGGTCCTTAGGTAAAAGAGCGCCAGGGTCCTTGTCCCCCCCCCCCTACTGCCCCCCCCACCTCCCACCTCCTTCTCCTTCATTGGCTGTGCTGCTTTTGAGGAGGGTTGGGGAAGGTGGCAGAGGTGGGAAGGACAGACCCGGAGGAGTGTGAATATTTACAAGACAGAAGTGGCTGGCTTAGTAACTCCTGGGTGGTGAGACATAGTTGGGGGCTAGAGTTTCAGAAGGCAGAGAGAAGAGGAGCCAGATGATGACCTCACAGCAGCGGTGCTGACCAATCAGAGCGGAGAACCAAATAAGTTGCCAGGTGGCTGGTTTCTTCTCTCCTGACTGGCTTGTAAAGATTGACTGCACCTCCTTCCCACAGCTTTCCCCTGGCGTGTGTGCACCTGTGAGCTGAGGGGCAGACTGGGGAGGTCAGAGGCCAGCACCTTGACACAACCTGAAAGTTGAGGGAAGGAAGGGTTCTGTCCTCGGGCTTCCGGCTGGACGTTACATCCCCAAGCTGTGCCTCACTTCTGGTGCCCATTCCAGCCTTCCATCTCTCTGGGCCGATTATCCAGTGTAGGCTCCAGCTAGCAACTGAATTTCTTAATTGTCAACCATTTAACACAAAAACGTCAGAATGTCCCCTATCTGCTGGAGACAAGGCAGAGGGGAGGGGACAACACAGTGTGCTTTTCTTTAAACTACTTAGTCATGGGAGAGACTAGTAATTATTTGAAATAAAGTAATAGTACAATGCTCATAGTTAACTCTTTTCATACTGAGAACCATGCAGCTTGCCCCTCAGCTGGTGAAGCTTAGAAGCCGGCTTGGCATTAGTTTTTCCTTCTCTGCAAGTTGCACAGAGGAAGCTGGAGAAAGGGAGCCCCCCCCCCCATGCTGTTCCTAGGAATGACTGAGTGCTTTTCAACATACCAACACAGCATAAGACAATCGGTGATTATTTATCTCCATAGAATCCATGTAAAGACGGTTAAACATGTGTGCACACACAAGGAATTAAGAAGCCTCTGGAAACAGGTTACACAAAACTTAATGCGCCTCCCCCTGGGTGCTTTGCAAAGGAATGTTGACTGCAGTCTCCCAGAATTGCGTGTGTGTTTATTCTCCTATTAAGTAGAAACCCATTCTAGGAGAGTAGATGCTACAAGATAACAGTGCTTTATCAACACAGTGGTAGGACACTACCTCCGCCGCCCCCACACACAACTATCTCTTAAGAGTCTTGGAAATGGTTTAGGATTTTTAAAAATCACTCCTTCTACACAGAATGGCTCTGAGTGGGTTCTTCTGTAAATAGGATACACTAAAGGAGCCCAAGGGGTTACCAAATAGAGGCTTTGGAGGCCTTGCTGGTCTTTGGATTCCACTTCCTAGTACAAGCAGGAGCTCATTGCAGGGCCTTGGATGCATTATTGAGTATTATCTTGCAGGAACAGGCTCTTCAGGACCAGCAGTAGAACTGACTTCTGCCTCTCCCAGTAGGTGGCGCTACAGGGCTTAAGAGCCATGGTCTTCAGGGCCACTGAGATGAGGCAAGACACTGGGAAGATGGAGAACCTGTTCCCTCATGTTTTGGTGCACAGGACCTTAAAGAGCAGCATGTGTCTCCATGGCAATGTTCACGAGAGGCCTTGCAGAATGAAGGATGCCTGAGTCCCTCCGTGGCTCTTCCCCCCTTGGACCACTTGGTTACATTGTACTTTCTTACCTCAGACTTCTGTCTGCCTGGGATGCAGATAGCACCCCTCAGAGCCTAGAGGGAGGGAGCCTTTGGATGGGCAGCATCATGACCGCATGCTGATTTCCTTCAAGATATGAAAGAGGTAGTCTGAAACTAGTGGGCCCAATGTCTTCAAGCTAAACAAGCTTGAGGCTACCCGAGGATGCTAATGTGTGTGGGGTTACAGAGTTCATCAGCGGCTGCATAGCAAGAAGGCATTTCTTAACTATGCTGGGGAGGGGGGGCGAGAACTAAGCCATGGGCACATCTCACTGTTGGTTTCTGCCTCAGCCATCTCCTGCTAGATGGTGACAGGAAGGCTCTGGAGACCTAGCTAGGAAGTTCATCCTGACATTAAGTTCTACTTGCCAACTCCTGATGCTTTTATTTTTTTATATTTCTGTTGCTCCCAGTCTTTGAGTTGTTATGTCAGGCTATATGAGGCCCGAGGAACCTGTCTAAGCAAGCCTGAGGGAGCGTTTTCTTCCTTTTACAGTAATTCTGCCTGCCTGGTGTTACAGCTCTGGGGGTGCAGGAATTACTGATCAGCAGCCAGCCACACCAGCTCTTTCTTTCTGTCCCCCAAGAGGGGAGAAGATGAGTGAGTACCCACTGAGGAAAGCCCGTGTCCTTTGGGGAAGCATGGTTGAAGCCATTAACAGTGACACTAATTAGCAAACTATTCACAGCTTGGTCTGCTTTCAGAAGACTCTGTCTTCTCTCTTGCTTAAGTTAATGTTGGGTACTGGAGAGACTAGCATAGCTAGATTAAAAAGGAGAAAGCAAAATATCAGGTGCCAAATACTTAGCAACATGCTAAACATTCTGCTAATGAAATGACATTTGGAGTCATGGCTGTCAAAATGATTTGGTAAACACTTGTTTACTGTTCCTCAAGGCTAGGTACTGAATAAAATAACTAGTAGTGACAGGACAGTGATGGAATCCCTCAGGGAAAAATGAAATGCCGTCAGTGCCATTTCAAAGCCCAGTGCTGAGGCTTCAGCTGGGCCTCTCGCTGATGGAGCAAAGCGGAGGGTGGACACCGTGATCTGTGGGACTGAAGTCTGGGTGTTTGATCCCTACCTGGCTGCAGTTTGCCAGTGCCTAGGCTTTGCTGATCCCGTGTAGATGCAGGCCAGGAGGCCTCAGCCGAACCAGAGCTGCTTCCACAGTTTGGAAACTCTTGGAGATAGTCACTTGTCATGGCAACAGTGAAGTGGGCCTGACCCTAGGTTGTCCTCTTCTCCTGATGAATATGGGGCTCTGAAGGACATTCCAGGGCTTTGCTTGAGTTCCTGATGTGTGTTATGTGGGAGAGAGATCTCAGTGGGGTGACTTGGGGGGGTCGCCCAAGGCCACTTCATGGAGTGTGTAGTTGTGAAAAGACTGGTACTTTAGAAAGTCAAGGTCCCAAAATATGACAGGAAGTAACAAGAGGCCCTGCCGACCATGCTGTCTGCAGGGATGCTGGGGAAGGGCACAGGGGATTCAGTTACTACTTGTGGCTTTGGTCCCAATTTAAGAAAGGAGTTAAGGTTCTTCTATAAGAAGGGAAGTTTGGACCTTGGCGTCTGAAAGTCAAATGAAGGTGGAAATAGACCCTTTCTTCCCTTGGGAATGGAAGGAATAGTTAGTTTGGCTTTGGGCCTTTTGTCTCTACCCTTCTAAACCCCACAAAATCTATGTGATTCACTAATGTCTCGATGGCCTTATAGTGTGTGTGTGTGTGTGTGTGTGTGTGTGTGTGTGTGACACACACAGGGACAGGAGGTAGAATTTCCATCTTCATGTTCTTAGAAGGACCTGTCAAACATGGAGTGAATGTGAAGTCTCTTCAGACTCGGCTTTCTAGGCTCAGAGTATTTGATAAGTAAAGGAACCTCAGGGAAAATTCCCATTTTCATTTGAGAAAATAGAGGCTCCAAAAGGGTCATTTGGGCTGGATGTGACTAGAAGCCTGTCACGAGGCTCTAGTTCGTGCCTTTCCTGACCACTCTGAGGGCAGAGTTAGCATCGGAGCCTGCTGGGTAGGGTTTCCGGTTGGGCTTTGTACGGTTAACTTCTCCACCTCTCTCTCTTCTTGGATCTCCTGCCTCCACTTAGGGACTGACTTAAATGAATTATATCTAATGTCTGAGGCATTAGATTTTAGGAACAGAGTTGAGAGGGGGTGGGAGGTATCTATCATTGGAAAGGTTTAAAAATAGTTCCTTAAACTGCACAGTGAAAGTCCCTATGTGGCCACAGAAACACAGAACGCATGATTTTGACCCTCCTTCTAGACCATGTGTCTTCAAGCTCTTTTCATTTGGGGACTTCCCTTCTGCGCCAAGATCGCTTGGGTTGGAGAGATACAGAGTGTAAGAGTTTGAGAAAGCAACATATTGAAACAATGTTGACAGCGTTTCACACGTGTTCCTGGAGGACTGAGATACTCCAGAATTTTAAAGATCATAACATAAGAACAAACAAGAAACTGAGTTGGACTGGCTTATACCTGAATTATCAAGGAAGATGTTAAAAAAAAAAAAACCCAGCAGTGAAGATATAGGTCTGGTCTTTTGACATTGAGAGCTCTTCTTGACAACAGTCACTATAGGTGACTTATTGGTAAGATGCTGGAGCTCCATCTGTACTGCTATTTCAACTTCTGGGGCAGGACCTTGGGTGTGCTGGGGTGGGGTGGGGTTACCTTATGGGACCAGCTACCATGTCACCTGCCCACAGACACTGTGCCTGGTTCCCTGCCTTCAGTTTTAAGTCCAAAGCTAACTGGGCCAGTCTTGTGATGCACAGGCTACTCACAGATAAAGGCGGGACAGACCCTACCTGATGCTCTGCTTCCCTCTCCAGTGTTGAATCCCCCAAACCTCTTCACTACTGACTTGTGTGGGGAGGACAGATAGCCCCGAAAGGAAAACTTTGCTTCAAAAACTACACTTTGCTTTTAGAAAATGGACCAAGGTCGTCGTCATTGTCTTCTTTTATGGCAAAAGTTCTGGGTATTTGTAGATAAGGCGAAGGTGACAGCTTCACGTGGTGTTTTGAGGCACTCATCAGATAGGGAAGGGCTTAAGTGTCTCATTTTAAGTTGCAGGCTTCACCTTTTAATTTCCCAAAATAAAATCCATCTAATCATCAAAGAGTATTCTGAAGAACTTTTGTACCTTGCATGTCTAGCCTCTGGTTCCAGGATCTGTACATCCATCTATGATTTAATGTTTATGTAAGGGTGGGGAATCCTTGTATTGAAGTAATCAACCTTTTAATATTTTAAACAGGTCAGGAGTATTACCTAATAGTTACTGAACACTTAGCATGTTGCAGGTACAATTCTTGGTGTGTCACATACTTGTGCTTGGAATTAGTCATTTGCTACTTTGTGGCTCCTTCTTTCTTCCACCCTTTCAACTCCCTAACGCTAGATAAGAGAGAAAAAAAAGGACAGAGGGAACAGAGTTGACATTATCGTAAGACTGCTTCCTGCTGATTAGGGGCACTGAGTTCCTTGGGGCAGGTTTGGTCTTCACAGTCAGGATATTTAATTTCTTCCTCTCATTTCTTTGCACACAACTACTTGACAAACTGCAGCCAATGGCATCCAACAACCAGCCAGCAGCCCCCACAACAACCCCTCTACTTGTGTTCTAGCATTTATATAGCCTTTGAAAAGTCCCCACAATTTCACACTTCACACAATCGCAGAAACGGCAAGACCATGCCCCGGCTAGAGCATGAGGCAAATCATAGTCACCTGCTGCGAAGCAGCCTCATACCCCCTCACCTGGGATTAAAATGAAAACATATTCCCATAACATTTCTGTGTTTTTATTTAAAGAAACCAGAATTACAAAATTCTTCCTATAGAACAACAACAAAAAAATTACTTCTTCATTGTCAGTCATCTCTCAGTTACAAAACATCTTCAATAATCGATTTATAAAGAGATCTGTTATCTGTGTGGTCTGTTGGCCTTGGGGCCTGTGGTGAAGCAGGATACTGTGGCGGGGAGGATGTGTAGGAGCAAAGATGCTTATCTCATGGCAAAGAGAAAAGAAGGGGCTAGAGTCCCAATATCACCTTCAAGAGTACACTTCCAATGACCTCTCACCCTCCACCTGGCCACACCTCTTAAAGGGTCCATACTGTTATGTATGGCTGAAGGCAGGTAAGCAAGCTGTCATCACCAAGGCCTTTGGGGACATTTCAGAACAAACAGTAGCACTTAATGTGGGGGAAGAATTGAAAGAGAAGTCTGCTCCCCACTCTGGGAAAACATCTGCAGCCTCTTGGAGCTGTCCTCAGCTTTGCGTTTGTTTCTTCTTGTGACAGTGTTGTGGATGTAGAACTGAAAGCCGGGTCTTCTCTAAGAGGGGATGTGGGACCTTTCTCTGGCTCCTCCTTTCTTCAGCCTATGTTCTGGAGAATGACTTAGTCCAGTTTCTGTCAGGCCCTTTTGAGTCCTTCAGTTCAGTTAGGGTTAATTCTAAACCCCTGGGTAAGTGCGCCTTTTTCTAGCCTGCTCTCGGATGGTTCTTGGTAATCCTCTGGGGAGACAGGCAGCCTTGACTCTCTAGCAAGCTTCTAGTACATTCACTAGTCTTGCCACGAGTTCGCCAACATCATGAATTATATTATTTACTTATTTAATCTTGCTTGATTATTTGAGACAGGCTGGCATAGATTTGCTATGTAGCTGAGGCTAGCCTTAAACTCCTGATTCTTCTGCCCGTATCTCCCAAGTGCTAGGATTACAGGCATGTGGCACTATACCTGGCTATTTATTTTTAAATAGCAACTTTGTTGAGATATAGTTCAATGGTGCATCATATATTAACCTAACATGGCTTTTAGGATATTCAGAGTTTTGAAATCATCTTCACTATCGAGTTCTCAAACAGCCTCATTGATCTCAAAAGGAAGCCCTGCACTTCCTGGTGGACACATTTCATTCCTGCTCCAGCCCTTGGTACCCAAGGGTTTACTTTTGTTTCAGTGGTTTTTTTTTGTTTTTGTTTTTATGCTCGATCGACAGCAGCAATAATTCTACAGGCAGAGTTATATACATGAGACTACATATAAATATTGGAATGTTTGGGATAACCCATGTTAAACAATAGAGTCAAAAGGAAACATGAAATTAGGTAGAGACCTAGGTCATTTTAGAGTGGGATTAAAAGACAAATATCCCAGCATGGAGAAGGAAAACGGACAGAAACTCCCAGCCCTAACCAAGGAGCTCTTCCAATGTACACCTTCTGGGAAAGGAGAAATCCATTTTCTTTCAATGGAGTGTCTCTATTGAAGGACCACACCCCAGAGAAAGCCTCAGGCCCAGGAGTGGTTGGCCAATGCAAAACAGATGTGTGTGTGTGTATGTGTGTATATGTGTGTGTGTGTGTGTGTGTGTGTACATGCTTTTGGTTTGGTTTGGCTTAGTTTTTGTTTTGGTTTGGTTTTTTGGGTGTTGTTTATCTTTGGTTTTTATTTTTGGGTATTGGGGGGTTTGGTAGATAGAGAGGCAGAGGGCATCAGCAAAGAGTAGGGAGGGATGGGGGAAAGAACATGGTTGAGATATATTGTATGACAAAAATTTAAAGAATGAAAAATTGAAATGAAAGTGAAGTGGGGCTAAAATATCTTTGTGTGTGTGTGTCAGTACTGCTAGGTCTGTGAGACTTCACAGATTATGAAGATCTTTTCGAATCTGTAGTGTAAAGTGTGCTGTTTCAAGCCTGTAACCCAGCAGTGTTGCCTCTCTTCCCCATGTTGTGTAATCTTCGCTATTCCAAGTGTCGTCATTACTTCCCCTAAAAACTCCACAGCCTCAGACAGCATCTCCCTGGGCCCATACTCCTCTCCTCAGTCTGATGACATTGAAGCAACTTTCTCTCTGCATGAGTTTGCCTGTTCTGGATACATCATGTCACTTCTGGCTTGTTTGCCCAGCACGGTGTCTTCAGAGTTCAACCATGCTGTGGCATGTGCCAGACTCCCAATTTCTTTTTTGCTGGAGACTCTCTCATAAGCCCAGTGCAGTTTGTCTGCTCATCTGTTGGGTGTTTGGTTGTGTCCACTCGTGGCTATTACTGTGGTTCTGTGCTGTAGGTTAGAACACAGGCACGCATTTGCTTCCCTTTGGACCGGAAGGTCCACGGAGGGTCTAGTGCTGGCACTGGGCCCAGCACCCACATCCATTTCCAGGTTGATATTCTGGCTGTCCTGTCTGGCTTTAGCAGATGTCCTGGGGAACCAAGTAGATTTCAATGACTCAGACCTTGTGTTTGGTCTACATTGGACAGGATCTTACACTTCTGGTTTTCAAATATTTAAAAGGCAAAATTTTTGACCTATGCCCGGCTGTCTGAAAGAGCAGGAGATAAACCTTTTGAGGATAAACTGCCTGTGAAATGTTTCTGAAAATGAGGTATCTCCGGCCAGTTGTCATGAAGACAGTCCTAAACAATTCTCTGCACTGAATGGGATGGCTCGTCATTAACAGAGGGTTACAGGGCCTTTGCTCCTTGTAAGGAAGTTTGTTTACAGGATCTCTGGCTTCAAGGCCATAGACTGTAGACATTCTTCCTACTAACAGAGATAAGACATCTGCCTATATACACAGACTCGCAGATTCTTAAGCTGTATGAAAATGCAGGATGGGCTTGGTATTACAAGAAGGTAAATGTCTCTTTCAAAGGGTCCAGTGGCATAGTTATAAAGTGCTCCCTAAGTTCTTGTTTTTCTCTCTGTAGATTAGTATATCTCTCAGCCCAGAGAAACCTTTCTGTTTAGGTAGCTGGCAATTAATACAACTGGTCAACCTGCAGGGAATAAGAGACTGTGGCGTGCTCAGCTCTTAACTGCAACAGCTGTATCATGCTTCTTCCTCCCAAAGTCCATGGATCATTGAGGAAAAGGGGGTGCAACAATTGTAATAGCCAAAGGTATTAGTTGACGTCTTTGGTGAAACAGCAATGCTAGGCATGACAGCACCATTACACACATGAACTAGCAACTGCTAGGACTGCATGTATAAGACCCGTACAAGGTCAAGCCTGACAAAATCCCAGCATGGCTGGAGGAGGTGCTCCTGAAAGCTCTTGAAAGAGGTGAGGAGCTATTAGTGATTGCAGCTGCTGAGGGGAGGGGAGAGGCAGTGTTCTTCAAGGATTTTCTTCCTGAGAAGGTATCTATGCTTCATAGGGTGGCCCCGTACCAATAAACATATAGCTACCACTCAGTGGACTCAATGGGTTTAATAATGATAATAAAGAGTGCATTAGTTTGGGAGTGAAAAGTGGTGGGGTGTAGGGGAGCTGTTGGAGGGGAGAAAATGGGCATGGATTTGGTCAAAATGCATTATATGCATGCATAAAATTCTCTAACACAAACTAAGAAAAAGAAGGATTCGATCTGGCCACTTGGGATGAGTGGCAGCCTTGACCTGTTGGACAAAATGGAGTAGAGATGAGAGGTTGACATTTCCAACATAAAGAGCAGTAATGTATCAATGGCATAAACACTGAGTTCTAAAGGAGCTCAGCTGAGTTTGAGGAGAATGCAGGGCCTGTATACACCTGATGGGATGGACGTAGGGGAGGACAGGAGAGGATGACTTGTCTGAGGCTGGAGCATCTGCTCCCATTTGGTAGACAATGGAAAGACATTTAAAGTGAGAGAGATTGGCATCCTTGACGGCGAGGCAGGCTTGCTGAGGCTGTGGGTGCAGGCCAGTTCTGGGGCTCTTGACATTGTCCAGGTAGGACAAGAAGAGGAGGTTTTCCTGAAGCAGCCAGAGGAGTCCCTTCATGCACACAGAGCAGAATTATTCCTAAGAAGGTGATAGTTGATGGGGCTGGGGAGATGGCTGAGCCAGTAAAGCACTTGCTGTGCAAAGTATGAGGACCTGAGTTCAAATCCCCAGCACCCATGGACAAGCTAGGAGTGTTTTTTAACCCCAATGATGGGGCAGGTAGGATAGACAGGTGGATCCATAGAGCTTGCTGATCAGCTAGCTGCTCTACCTAAGTCAGTGAATTCCAGGTTAAGTGAGAGACTTTGTCTCAAAAAATAAAGCAAAAGGCTGGAGAGATGGCTTAGCAGTGGAAGCGCTTGCTGCAAAGATATGAGGATGCGAATTCAGGCCCCAACATGCATATAAAATGCTGAGTATGGCGGTGAGTAACTGTAACCCTGCCCTTGGGGGAAGTAGATATGAGAATCTCAGGAGTTTATTGGCTAGCCTAGGTGAGGTCTAGGGCCAGTGAGAAACCCTTGTTCCAGAGAATAAAGTATAGAGTGACATCTGACTTAGACCTCTTTCTCTACAGGTGTGCCAAGAGGCACACTCACAGGGGTGCCTGTGCAACACTCCCCCCCCCCGCCTCTCTCCCTCTCTGTACTGGCTGGTTTCATGTCAACTTCACACAAGTTAGAGTCATGAGAGAGGAAGGAACCTCAGTTGAAATGCCTTCATGAGATCCAGCTGTAGGGCATTTTCTCAATTAGTGATCAATGGGGGAGGGCCCAACCCATTGTGGGTGGTACCACCCCTGGGATGATGGTCCTGGGTTCTATAAGAAAGCAGGCTGATTAAGCCATGTAAGCAAACCAGTAAACAGCACCCCCTCCATGGCCTCTGCACCAGCTCCTGCCTCCTGCCTCCTGCCTCCAGGTTCCTGCCCTGCTTGAGAACAGCAATGTGGAAGTGTAAGATGAACAAACCCTTTCCTTCCCAACTTGCTTTTTAGTCATGGTGTTTCATTGTAGCAATAGAAACCCTAACTAAGATACACACGAAGGTGACAGCTGGAGCCCCAGAAATGATAAAATTTCTAGGGAGAGAACAGAAGAAGAATGGAGCCCCAGATGTTACAGGGCAGGAAGAGGGAACAGTGGCAGAAATAGTGGCAGTGGTTTTGGGACAGGACATAGCCTTCTCTTGGAGGGTGAAGGGATGATGTTTGGCAGACAGCCCACTGTTAGTGTTGGGTGAAGTGGGCGGAAGGGAAGAGGGGAACTGGGAAAGTTCCCTGGATTTGATGATGTGGGCACCAGTGGTCCTCAGTGGACTTTTGAGTAGAGGTGCTGTCCAGGTAGAGGGCACACAGGGGTGTAATTCTGGGACCTATCTTTCAAGGACTTCAGCTGTTAGTGAGAAGAGAGGCATAGGATGGTTGTAAAGGAAGAACAAGGGGCCTGTTGATAAAGGGAGGAAAAAGTAGACAGCCGGTTGTGGGCAGGAATGGAAGCTTCACCCCAAGAAAGAAGGGCACGGATATGAGCTATCCAAAGGCGAGGAAATATGGAGTGGCATTGCAGGGAAGCTTGCCCTCAGGGCCCTCAGGAATGCTGAGGATCGGGGGATGACACAGAGGGAGTGCAGGCTGGGGCTGAGGAGGGTGGAGCAGGCAACAGAGAGACTTTGAGGGCCATCCAGAGAAATCATTAAGGCTTCTTCCCAAGTCCCTGGCTTGTGCTGGAGGCCAGCATTTCTAGAGAAAGGCTTCCCAGTGCTTTGTGGCCAAGTGAGACAGGTGCTGGCCAGGCCAAATGGGCAGAAGACTCTGGCCCTTCCAGGAGACAGGGTGGCGAGAGTTGATGTCGGGGAATTGGGGTGGCTCTGGCCGTTTGAAGAGGCTGGTGGAGTGAAGGTTCACAGGACATAAACTGCTGATAGAAGCTTGGGAGTCTGAGCTATCGAGTCTAGTCTGCCTCTGGTCCCACAGTCAGCCCCTTGGCATTCTCTGAGTGAATGTACAGGGTAGGAAGAGTCTTACTGGGAAACCCAGAATACATGTTGACAAGCCCAGGCAGCAGAGTGGTTGCCGTTTTGGGAGGGTGAGCATTGAATCTTAACTGTCCTCCAGAGGTCCATGTGCTAAAGGCTGCTCTCTGGTGGTACTTTAGGGAGGTGGTAGCCCCTTTAAGAGATAAGGCCTAATGGGAAGTCTTAGGATCTCTGGGGGCATGCCCTTGCAAGGGAGTACTGGACCCCTAGCCCCATCTCCTATTTGACTTCTTGGGTACCAGGCGAGTAGATTTGGGTGCTATGAACTTCTGATACTGGTAAAAACTAAGATATCAATCGACCATAGGTTGAAACCCACACACCTGTAAACCACAACAAATGTTTCCTCTTGACAGTTGGTTAGCTCAGGCGTTTGTTACTGGAACAGCTGCCTAGCTGCGGGCTCAATGGAAGGGTAGGATGTATATATAAGTGTGTGTGTGTGTGTGTGTGTGTGTGTGTGTGCATGTGTGCATAGGCACATGAAAATGAACCTCATAGACTTAATCCTTTGGCTTCCACAGCGTCTACCAAGGTAGAGGACAGTGGCTTAGAGACCCAAGGCCCTGCTCAGTATGGGGATTAAAGGAAGCAGGCAGCTGGAGGACTGCCAGAGGTAGATGCCAAACTCTAGTCACATGATGTCCGGCCATGTGACAAACATGATGTTTGCTCTGCTAGTCTCATCATAGGAGCCCTGTGTGACAGGAGAGAATACTGTATCAGCGAGGCACATGAGGAGTGCCGTCAGCTGGAGACCACTCACCTTCGTCTCCTATCCTCAGGCTCCCACGTTCCCCATCTTCACTGCCTCAGCTTCCGGCCTGAAATATTGGCTCTCCAAAGAACCTGCCACCAGCCCATGTGACACTGAAGCCCTGTGATTTTATATCCTTATAGCAGACTATCAAATTCCTGAGAACAGAACATTTTATTGCTTTTTTCTTTTTTAATCCTTACCACCTTGTAACTCTGCAAACCAAGATGTTATGACCATGGGAAAATCTCAGTTGGACCCCTTAAGCCTTGCAACACTTGTATTTTCCTGTAATTGAGAAAAATGTGTCTGGAGTGTTCCATGAAAAGGTTTGAGTTTTGGATGCCAAGGACAATATAAGAACTCTTTGGATGCCATGGAAATACATTCTGCTGGATGGCTCTGGCTTCCTCTTGTGCAGGGGGGAGCTGGTAGTCAGGAGGCACCCCTAAGGTCCTGATCCTAGCTCTGAAATGTGTGTAGGGATCTGCGGTTGAGAGACAGTCTGACCAACATCGTGAGTGGGTGGGTGGGTGGGGGAAGTCTTTTCCAGAAGTAGAAAGAAAGGTGATGGTTCCCAAGGCTGATACCTCAGCGTTGGGGCCGCTGGTGCCCACACACTCATCAACTTCTCTGCTGGTCCCTCTGGGCTGAATGCAGGACAGTTTTGTCCTCATATGATAAGTGTTGATTCTCACTCTAGAAGCCAGTCCACATGTGTTGAGTGATAGCCGTTGTGAGAGGCACACACAGCCCACCGGCCTCAAAGCCTGACTGATGCTCTGTCTTTCTTGGTAGGGAGTAGCCATACTTGTCTGACAGCCTTGCTTGGAAGTGGTGTGTTTTGACAGCTCTCCTAGCAACGGCACAGGCACTGGGCAGCCACCGCCTCACCCTGCCTGGCTTCATCTGGGTTTTCCTTGCAGAACTTAGCCTTGTTCTGGAGAACATCAAGGGCAGTGCTGACCCAACTCTATCTCATGCTGTACCTGGGCAGCAAAACGCATTGGGGAATTGTTCTTCTTAACCCCCCTCAAGTAAACGTGGGCAGAATGAGATGTTTTCATCAATGTCAGTTGTGGAATGAGTCAGGGTCTGGATGGACTGGTCTCCTCCATGCCACTGGCTGTCACACTCTGGACAACTGGCTTTGACATTTCTTTAGAGTTTGGCTTTCATAATAGAAAGAAGGGGGAAAATCCAGAAGATGGTGACCTAAAGAAGAGTGTCCTTGTGTGGGGAGAAGCAGAGGGGAAGTGCAGGATCTGAGAGGAGAGGGAAGAAGGAAGCTGATGGGCGGGGCTCCTGCAGGGGGAGGAGCCAGAGGTATGGATCAGGGCAGGCATCCTGGTTGTCCTAGAGCACAGGGCATCCTTGACTGGCAAAGATAGCACCTGCTGACGGTTCTGTTTAGGTCAGGCTAGGTATGGTGGCTTAGGCCAGTGACCTCAGCCTTTGAAGATCAGAGATAGGAGAATCAAGAATTCTAGGACTAGGTTACTGGGAGAGATTCTGTCTCAAACAAAACTGGTCTTGTCTAGCTTGGGAGAGCCTGACTTAACAAGCAAGTAAATAGACAGATACAGCAAAAAGAAAGAAAGGAGGAAAGAAAAGAGGAGAGGAAGAAATGGCTACAAGGAAGGCCATGTGATTTGTGTCTTTAGGCCTACAAGTATTCCAACAGAAATTCTAAACTCAGGACTCGGGGGGACAGGCTATAAAACCTGGCCCCACCTTCACAAGTTCTTGGATCTTCATGCAGGAGTGTGTGCATGCATGTGCATGGTGCATCATCTCTTATGGGCGAACTCAACAAAGTGTGTGTGTGTGTGTGTGTGTGAGAGAGAGAGAGAGAGAGAGAGAGAGAGAGAGAGAGAGAGAGAGAG
>OU015745.1:24589583-24610063 GCA_907169655.1 Acomys percivali
GAGAGAGAGAGAGAGAGAGAGAGAGAGAGAGAGAGAGAGAGAGAGAGAGAGAGAGAGAGAGAGAGAAGAGGAGTGTGGCTTAGCTTGAAATGCCAGAAAGCATGTTGTCACAGTGCAGCCATGTCTGGAAAGACATTTATGTGTAAAGGGACCTTCACTTCTGTTTGGTATTGTGGGTTTTTGGTATTTTGGTATTTGGTATTTTCCCTGTCAATGGTTTTGAATCCTCCTTTCCCTGCCTCCCACTAAGAACCTTTAAGAAAAAAAAACCCCTCTATTTATAAAGGACTGTTTGAGAGTGGCAAAAGGATGGATTGAAACACAGGGAGGGAAAGCCTTGTGTCTGGTTCCTTGTGTATTGTCAGCTGCACTGAGACATTGTCAAATGGGCTCTGATGCTGAAAGAGTCCTCCCAAGCTGAGTTTACACTAAGAACAAATGTTTTGAGGCTGAGCAAGAAGAATGTAAAACATCCCTCTCAAACTTGCAGAACAGTACCAGAGGGCTTGGAGCTTTAAAGGGGTAGGACCCACACTTCCTCTGCAGTGCTCTCTCTTCCTTATTCCTTTAAGACAAGGTCTCTTGTTGAACCGGGAAGCTCACCCTT
This sequence comes from Acomys percivali, assembly GCA_907169655.1. NCBI lineage: Eukaryota > Metazoa > Chordata > Mammalia > Rodentia > Muridae > Acomys > Acomys percivali. The sequence goes on from OU015745.1 coordinate 24,590,191, forward strand.
TTGGCTAGGCTGCTCCCTGGCTCGCCTGTCTCTGCCTCCACGATGCTCAGACTCAGGCTATAGACATATGCAGCCATCCCCAGCTGTTTCCATGGTGTGGGAGATTCAAATTCAGTTCCCCAAGCTAGCACGGCAAGCTCTTTACTCAAGGAGCCATCTCCCTAGCCTCCTGACGCTTGTTTCTGTGACTTCGTGTATGAAACTACTGAGGGATGTTGATTCAGAGCTGCTTTGTCTTGTATGCAGTAGTGGTGACTAAGAAATCACGCCCACTTCTTAGAAAGTCTTAGGGAGGATGACTTCCTGCATCCTGCATTTCTTCCTTCTGGATTCTTCTTAATAATATGCACACACACACACTCACTCACACACACTCACACACACACACACACTTAAACTCATTCACACCTTCAGTGTATGTAGGTTTGTATGGAGATGTGTGTGTGTGTGTGTGTGTGTGTGTGTGTGTGTGTTTTCCACTGAGCTATATCCCCAATCCCTCCTCTTTTTTTTTAGACTTGATTGTTAGATTATCCAGGCTGGCTTTGAACTTGGACCTGGGCTCCTCCTGTCTTAGCCTCTTTAGTAGCTGAGATTACAGGTCTGCACTACCCGGCCCAGGGCTTCTTCACGCTGATAATGGCTTAGACAGGTATAGAGCTGCAACAACAATTATTCCACATCAATTTAAAGACATTCCACTGTTTTCTAGACCCTCTTGTTTCCATGAGCCATCTGCTGTCAGTGCTATTCTGAAAATTCAGAAGATACTGTCTTTGTCCTTATGGTAATGCAGCTTTATAGTGTTGTGTTAAAGACGTAGGCTTTGTTGACAGCCTGCTTGGACTTGGCGAGTTATTTCAGTCTGCAAACTCATATTGTTCTTCAGCTTAGGAAAATTCTACCATTATCTATTTTTTTCCTAGAAAATTATACATGTTAGTGTTTAAAATGCAATGTATCACTACCAGATATATTGTGCAGTGCTTAAATTAGGCTCAGCCATTATCTGATCAAGCATTGCCTGCCTTTAGTTGATTTTATTCTCCTAAAGCTCTACTATGAAACTGCATATTGGTCAGGTGTGGTGGTGCATGCCTGCAATCACTCAGGAAGGATTCTGAATCGTAGGCCAGCCTAGATTACATAGCAACATGCTAATGTGTTGAGGGGACCCCACCTGCCCTGTGACTTCTGCCCTGTACAGCTTTGAGCACCTTGGGTTTTGAACTTACTGTGCGGTTGCTGCTTCCCATTAGATGCCAGTGGGCAGTTTTGACTTGTTGCCTGTCTGGAAACTGTTTTCAGTGTTTACCTCTTGATTAGAAATGCTGCAACACACTGGTACTATGAGTTTCATCAGAAAACCCTTTCCCACAGAATCCCAGTCAGCCTAGGGCAGTGCATGTGTAGAATTACCAAGGTTAGTGTATGTCAGGAAGTTGCTTAATTTTTGACTGCTGGTGTTCACATTAGCTCTGTAGGACCCCCGTTCCTGGTTCCTGGTCTTTGCTATGGTCTTTGCTGCCCTCACTTTCTACTCACACCCAGTTTTTGGAACAGTCTCATCTCAGTAATTCGGACTCATATACAGTTGGCAGCTTTGCTAGTGCTGGCATAGAGGCCCTAACTCCAAACTTAGGCTTTGTCTGTGCCTTCAGATTTGGGTAGAGAGAAAGGACCAGGGCTGTTTCCCCTTCTGCCTCTTTCCTGTTCTGAGGCATCCGGGCTTAGGGAGGCGGGAAGGACTTGGAGGAACCAGGGCCAAAGTGTTTTCCCTTGGTGTGCTTTCTGCCAGACACTGGCTGGCCACCATCTGTCTGTTTTTAGCCAGCTTTGTGAGTTCTCCAAAGGTTCCTCCTGGACTCCTTCGTCTTGCCTAGAAGCCCGAAACGGTGACGGTGATGTGGTCTCTGCCAAACCTTGGTTCACTTTTGCAACCTCTTCCTGAGAGACAGCCTTCTTGGGAAGAACACTTTCTAGTGGCTTGAAGCCAGCTGCCTTTGTATCATCCACTCAGTCTGGTGGAGGAGGACACCATATTTAGTTAGGACTTGGAGTCAGCCTTCTCCCCATTGCTCCCCATTCTCCGTGCTTTGTCAGAAGCCCTGTGGAGAATTCTCCAGGTAGAAAATAGGTACCGTCTTGGTTTAGATGCATCCTCCAGACTCAGCACACAAGACCAGAGTGTCCCAGGATCAGGCTCTGCTCCTTTATGTTGGAAGGCTGCAGGTTCTGTGGCATGTAGGTTCCATGCGAGGCTTGAGAGGCTGGCCTCTTCATTGTATCATCCCGGTCCCGAAAGAGGCCCACTTTGAGGTTCACAGGCTTGGCTTGGCCAGTGGGAGGGGAAGGCCATCCGAGTTCACACCTCACGCTTGCTAGCTCTCATGTCTTGAGCTCTGTGCTTCTGTAGAGCGCATGGCTGGTAGAAGGGTAGACTTAGCACTATTTCAGGTCCTCAAGTCTTGCAACGAGGTACCAGTCCCATGTCCCTGTCATATGAGAAGCATGTTATTGATGGTTCTTAGCTTTGGGGCTCCAGCTAGGATTCTGAGAAAGCAGGAAAAAAAGTCCACGCTAATACCTGCCTGACCGTATTTCCGGTTTTTCCTTGGGAAGGCAGGCAGAGGTTGTCTCACAGCAGCATCTCCTGTCCCATGTAAAGCCTCTGAGCCTCAGACCCTTGGGCCTATGTCTGCCCCTCTGCCCTGGCTTTCTCAGCTGTGTCTCCTCAGCTCATTGCTCACGGTTTACCTTCTTGCTTCCTTCTTGGCATGGAAGAATTCCTTTGTGCTCAGCTCACACTGCTCAGCATTTCCCTTCCTCTTAAAAGTAATAAAATCTCAGTTTCTTTTTTTGGCATACGCTAGGTATAAGCACGGGCTGCCACGGTGTTAGGACTAGGAATTTGGATCTGTGTTCTATAGGCCATAGCAGCTCTTCTGTTTCCTGTCACAAGGGTGTCGAGGAGACAGAAGACAGAGAGTGTGACAATGCTTTGAAAATACTGATGCACTGATGGGGATGAAATTATGGAACCACCTCACTTGGTTTGTTAAGCAGTTCTCCCAAAGACTGCATGTTTAGAGGAACTTTGTAAAGAGGAACTCAGAGACCGATGTGCCATGATTTCTCGTAGTTTACTTCCTTGACTCCAGCTCAAACCCAGTGAGTTCCGATCTGCCTGAGAGAAAGCCTATGTTTATAGACTTTTAACCTTGTAGGGTATTAGCTCATTGTTGTTTCTTTCTAAGTCATTTGGTATAAAAGACACACACTAAATCTACATTAAAATATGTTTTTAGTCATTAGGTGTGTTCATCAGCCTTTTATTACTGGAACAAATAGCTGAGATGATAAATCTGTAAAGGGAAAGCAGTTTGGGTTATAGTTTTAGAAGCCTGAAGCTCAGCTGGTTCTATGACTTATTGGCTCTGCTTCTTTTGGAGCCTTTAGTGATTTAGTTTATCATGAGAGCTTACATTAGAGCAAAAATGCTCATGTTCATGGTCAGGAGACGGGGGGTGGGGGGGAGACACATGGAGGGGTGGAGAAGGAGAATTAAAATAAGAGGGAAAAGGAGAGGCTGGGGTCCCAGTGTCCCCTTCAAGGGCAAGTTTGTGATGACCTAAGATTTCCTACTGGGCCTTGCCTCAAGGTTTCCCCAGCTCCTAAGAGCAAGCTGGAGAATGGCCTTTGGGGAACATTCCAGATCCAAGCTCAGCTACAGTGTTAGGTAGGTTGTGCATGTCAGGTGTTTACCATATACCAGGCATATCAGATTAACTTACTCTGAGTCTTCACTAAGGGAACCAAAGCCAAGATATTCTTGCAGGTGTCAATTTTTAGTCATTCACCACCATTGCCCGAGTGCTTTCTGTCAATCTGATGGAAGTCTGTGCAGGCCCTGGTGGACGTATGTACAGGCAGGACCAGTTTTGACAGTTTGGCATAATAACCAGCAGCTACTAGAAAGATGAAATATTAGGCACATTGATGGGTGAAGCAGATGGAGGTCTGTCACACCAGAGGTGGATGTCACTGGTGTCCCTTATTGTAGCTGCTTTGTTAGAAATGAGTGGGTGGGCCTCTGCACTCTGATGGTCCTGTAGGGCTCAGAGCACCATTCTGATACTTTCAGCCCACCGAGCACCTAATCTGTAAACACTTTGTTCAGCGTTCCAGCAGCTTCTGACATGGTAGGTGGGACACAATGGGGATGATATTCTGAGACGGTGAAGGTTGTTTATGTGCTGATGGGATCCTCCTTTGCTTGTTAACTTTCCTGCTTGTGTGTTTCTGTTCCCGTGGAACTTTCTCATTTCACCCTTGGGAACCCAGGGCTTTTGTGCTTTACCTCTCTTTTCCCACGGGGTGGGGTTGGGGATGGGGGTGGGGGGAAGGCCTCAGTGGTGGGCTTCCTCTTCTTGGCAGTCCTGGGCATGTCTTGGATGAGCTTGGCAGTCCCTGGAGGCCCACTGTGTAGGGAAGAGGAGACCTGTCCTTTTAAGGAAGTGGCTAAGACTCCACTGGGAAGGGCTGGGCCACCTGGGCCCTGTTCAGAGGAAGGCTGGAATTGTCTATTTACGTTTTCTATAAATTTACTGTTTTATCTTCTCTCTGAAGTATTTGCATGTTCAGCCTTTTCTCTAATTGTGAAATGAAAAATTCTGTCTCCTAACTAGGAATTTCTGGTGTCAGCAAATAAGTTCAGGGAGAATTAATAATACTGAAAAATCAAGCCGGGGATGAGTCTACTGAGCACGTTTTTCAAAGTAAGGCAGAAGAAATATCTAAGGTGACAGGTAGGTTTCAGATTTGCAACTGGTTATGGCTCCCTGAACAGCTGTGTTGAAAGGGATTTAGAAGTGCTAGCAAATCCGCAGGAACGCCCTCAGTGACTGATTAGTGATGTCTGCTGAAGACAGGGCAAAGGTAATAGTAGGTAGCCTATCTGCTGTTCTGGCTATTGAGATTAGTGATGTCAGACAGAGTGGTGGTAAGGCAGGACAGATAGCGTGTCTACTATGTTGACTGTTCCACATAGAGTTTGAGAGGTGCTTATTTTGTATAGTTGGTTGAGTCAGTCAAACAAGTAGCCAATTCAATTAAAGTAAAAAATCAGTTGAAATATGTTTGGTATAATGTAGAATAATGAAAAAAAAATCCCTCTTTTACCTTTTATTCAGCTAGGTGATAAATATAGACATAGTTTTAAAGGTGAATTAAATGTAAGAGATTCTAATACCTGGTGACAGTTATTTATAGTTTTAGTGTACTTTCTTTCTCGGGATCTTTCAGAATATCTCATAGGTATTACCTCACTTTATTCTCACCTGATCCTTGCAACAGCCTTGTCTCTGGTGTGTGCAGGAGACATGCTCAGATAATCTGCCTTGTCTTGGGGAGCAGCAAGGTGGTTAGCAGAAGATGACAGTGACCCTGGTGGTCTTGCTTGCTAAGAACTCCTGGGGACCTCTCTGGGGTCTCCTTGAGGGGGTGGAAATTTCCATCCTGTTGGTTGGTGAGGTGCTCTCTCAGGCAGGGCTGTATGCTGGTGCTGTGACTTAAAATAGCTGTCTAGTCCCTGCTTACGAGGCTGCCCTTTTTATAGCAAACTGATGAGTTAGACCCTACTGCCTCGATAAAATACTTTGGGGTTTATAGGATGGAAATTTTTGCTTGGAAATGAAAACAGCTCATAGCCACTTATGCCTCGAAGTCAGCAGCTAATGCTGTGAGTCACCCCTCACCATCTCTGGCACCCGTGGGGGGCCTCTCTGTGGTCCACCTAGAGTGGCCCAAGTTTGGCCATATTTGGCTTTCTCAAGCGCTTTGCTTTGGAAGTGCCTTTCAACCTGCCAACACCCAAGTGCGACCCCCGAGCAGGCCATCTATTTAAATGGCAAGGCTTCGAAGAAAGCTCAAGTGGAGGCTGCCACTGACTTGGGGCCATTTACTTAACATAAATCAGCGCTCAGGGTGCAAGTGCCTTAATGCATTCCTTTGGTTCTAAACAGTTTGGAGTCCTGTCAGCCAGCAGTTCCTCACTGCTCTCTTTAGCCTGGGCCTTCATCTGGATTTGTTTCTACAGCTGGGAGTCTGGTGATTGCGAGGCATCGTGAGGGGGTCATTCTGAAAAATAAGGTCTTTGGACTCCATCCCGTACTTCTTGTGTGTGGGGTACCTGCTCATGGGGACAGACACAGTATGAGCCCTCAGCAGTTCTTGGCTAAGTGTTTCACACCTTTCCTCATGCAATCCTCACCTCTGATTTACAGGGTGAGACCTACTGTTAGCCCCATTTTTTTTTTTTTTTTACAAAGGACAAGTCAGAGGTTCTAAGGGCCTAAATAATAACAGCAAGGCTGGAGTTTGACTGGGAGGGTCTGCTTTCTGCGATTATATAGTTTGTTGTTGGGCTTTGGGGATCCCCTCCCCCATTGCTGTCATCGTTGCTTACGTGGACAGAAAAACCTTTAGCTACTACGGATCTAGAACACTGTCTGGGGGTTCCTCTGGGAAGCTGTTGTGTGCTCGCATTCGAGCCTGCCTGCATCATGAGAAGCCAGGGAATCCGTTTCGGTATAAACAGGGGTGGGTATATTTAGACACAGTCTCCAGAGACTGTCATATGTGTTTATCTGCATGCTCGGAGATCAAAGTCAGGGAGGGGTCAGGAAGAAAATGCTTGGGTTGACATCCAGTTGACATATGGCTCTTTCTCAGGGACACAGGGCAGCTAGAGACACAGAGCCTATTTTAGAGTCTTCCTTTATCAGTTGGGAATTGTCACTGTTTGTTCTGCAGAAGAAGACTAACGTGGATCTGCCTTTTCTCCTAGGAGGAAAAGATCTTGTTGGCCGGCTTGTTCTACCTCATAGTCTTGCCCCAATATGCTCACACGTTTTACCTCTGGCCTTCCCCCCCAGCCCCAGCTCATCCACAGAGACAACCTTTTGATTCACTGTCTGAGTTAGGGCAGAAACCTGAAGAACAGTGTCAAGAGGGTCTATCTTCATGGCTGGATGTTGCCCATGCTTAAAAAAATGTTCTTGCTTTGGATGTGTTCCAAGGGGACCCAATAAAATCCCAAAACCTAAACCAACCAACCAACCAAAAAACCAAAGAACATACCCAGCTATCACAGTGGCTGCATTGCTCATGTGGAGCCAGCTGCTCGAAGGAAACCCATTTCTTTCTCTCCTCTCTCCTCTTTCCTTCCCTCCTTTCATTAAGCAAAACATTGTCGCTCGTTAGTCAATTTCCAAGATACAGAGAATGGGTGCAGGGGCCTCCCCAGCACTCCGTGTCATGTTTTGCAATCATTTGCTTCCGGCCTTTCTTTTCTTTCCTTAAAAAAAAATTTAATTTATTCAGATTACATCTCAAGTGTTATCCCCTCACTTGTATCTTCCCATTCTTCCCTCCCTCCCTCTTTCACCCTATTCCCCTCCACTAGGTCTGTGACAGAAGGGGACCTCCTCCTCCAACTTATGGTCACAGCCTATCTGGCCTCATCCTGGTAGTCTGCTTATTCTTTCTCTGAGTGCCACCAGGCCTCCCCACCAAGGGGAAGTGGTCAAATATGGGGCACCAGAGTTCATGTCAGAGTGAGTTAGTTAACCCAGACCCAGAAAGACTCACATGGTATATACTCACTTATAACTGGACACTAGCCCAAAAGGGATGTCCTGTGAAAGTCTTCACTTACCAGGAGATTGGGATAAAGGCGGGGACTTCCTATTGGGACTGTAGATGAGAGAAGTATGGGAGAATGGGGAAATAGAAGGATCCAGAGGGTCCTAGAAACCTACAAGAAGAACATTATGACAGGCAGATCTGGACCCAGGGGTGTCTGCTCAAACTACTGCACTAACCAGCTTTTCTGTTCGAGTTGGTTACCATTTATGCTACATTTGTATTGGATGATTGCTGTTTCCCGCAAGGTGACCCAGTTAAAACGATACTTGCTTTGTAGAATGTGGCTCTTCACTCTGTCTGGAAGGCTCGGGACACCTCCTGTGCTTTTGAGGAGTGCCTGGCTCTGCTGTGCGGTCTGCTCTGTGCACTGAAAATGGCATTGAAAAGTGGAGCTGGGATCAAATGCCCTTGAAACTAGGAGAGGGATGAAACACCAGCTGGGACAGGACAACCTGTCACAGGACTCAGCTGGGCCATGGGTCCTTCTGGGTTGTGCTGGCAGCTGCGTCTTATGCTTAGTCAAACCCCCCTATGTTATTCACTGGAGAGATGAATGGACAGTTGGAAAATTTAATTTAGGGACAACAAATAGCTGTGCATGTGACTCTTTGGATGGGAGACTGCAGAAAGCTTCTTGTGTTGTGTTTAATTTGGATTATCAGCTGACCTAAGCAAGAGTTTGATATTGAGATAGCTCACATATTAAAATGAAACTGCTCTTTGGATGTTGCAGTTGGTTGTCAGTATCTGTCATCTAAACTTTTCTTTTTGCCTCTTCCAAGAGAAAGGGAGCCTTTAGTATAGAGGTAGACCATGGTATGTCATGTTGCATTTTACAGTTTTAATTATTATTATTTTAGGAAGAAGGAGAATAACATTGACTAGACTGGGCTGAGTTGAAATTTGGAAATAAAACAGCCATATTTTCTTGCATATGTATGTATTATTATGTGCTAGGCCTTAATTAGGAATTTTGTGTGAATTGTTTCATTTCATTCCAATAGCAGCCCATTTGTATGTATGCATATGTATATAGACACACACATACACACATATGTGTATATATATGAACATGGTAAAGATTAGACAAAAAGTAGCAAGCGCCAGTGTCCTGGTGATCACAGAAGTGTGGATCTGGATGAGGGTATGGAGGGTGTGTGGCTTGAGCTGTGGAGGTGGGTAAGAGTCACGGCTTCAGGCCTCTGAGGTTGGAGAAATGAGAACAGAGCCCCTGATGAAGGCCAGACCTGAAGGAGCTACCTGCTTAAGAAGGTGAGAAGAGAAAAGCTGTCTACTTCCCTGGCATCGGGAGCAAGGGTGCTTATTATCAGTGGCTGGCCATGTCACTCTTAAAAGAGAGAGAGCCTAGGCTGATGCTGCTTGCAAGTGTTTGAATCTGTGGACACATGCCACACTTGGGCCAGGATAGGATGGGTCCTAGATGATATGGCCTCCTGACACAGGCATGCTTGTGTAAACACTGCGATGTTTCACAGCGATGACATCACTTGCCGTTGCGGTTCTCAGGACATGGCTGGACCTGTACTTTGCAGGAGGCTTACAATAAAAATTCAACAAACTAAATTCAGGATGTGAATGACTGAGTAAAGAAAGTTTGGTATATTCATATTACTGTGGGCTGAGTTATGTGTCTTCAAGTTCCTGTGCAGGAACCCCAGCCCTGGTGTACTGGCACTAAGCGATGGGGCCTTGGGAAGGTTGTTAGGTTTGCATCAGACAACAAGGAAGATGCCTTATTTTGTTTTGTCTTCATTGCCAGCTTGTCTGGATTTTGAATCACTTAGGACATGCATATTTAAGGGGAGACTTGCCTGGAACATGGGCCCATGGGCTGGAGTTTCAGTGAATAAAAACAGAAAGAGGAGAAAGAGCCTTTAACCACTGGCGGTCCCCTTTCTCTTCTTAGGTTCTCATGGTAAGATTGTTGCCCTTAAAAGAGGCACCAGATAGCTAAACTCAGTGGCTCACAAGCCAGAACAAACGGGTCTGTGGGAAAGGGGACAAGCAGACAAGGGTAAAAGGAGCTGGGAGAGGGTGAGCAATCAGAGTGTTTGGTATACATTGTATACATGTGGGAAATCCTCTGAGAGCAAGTTTAATAAAAATGGAAAACAAAAACTAAAAAGATTAGAAAGAGAACCCAGCGATATATACTTCTAGACCTGGACATGTTGCAGTAAATAACTTAATGGTTGGGCTAAACATAGCAGAAGATAAAATCAGTGCATTAGAAGATAGATCTGAGGAAATTGCCAAGAAAAAAAAGCAGAGATAAAATGTTGCACTTGTGGAAAAGCAACAGAAAGGATTTAAAGAAATAGGGCAAAAAGATTCATTGTACCTTTTCATGGACTCCTGGACAGTGTTGGAAGTAATGTAAAGGCAGTACTTGAAAAGCCGATGCCAAAAATATTTCAAAATGTAGGAAAGGTACCAATTTTTAGATTGTAACAGTGCACTGAATATGGAGTGGATAACAGTATGCCTACCCCAGTGGAAAACAAATCAAACATTAAAAGGAGGTAATAATGGAGCAGTACAGGAGGTAGATTCTCTCCTCACAGATAGCAAACCTTCTCCACCACAGCAGAGGTCATAGGGCAGGGCTGTCCATACTTAACGTGCTCAGGAAAGTTGTAATCTTGAGTTCTGAGCACAGCCAGCTTATCATGTCAGGAGTCAGGATGAAAAGACACTCCTTACATAAAGACCAAATGCAAGATGCTTACTTCTCAGCTGAGGCTTGTCAGAAAGAGCTACCAAGGGACTCCATTTGTAAGGGTGCCTCGGTTTTCTTTTAAAAAAGAATAAGTTTCAGAGTGTTTTACAGTTAAGGTGGTTTAAATATGAGCGACAAGTTGGATGATGTGAGATGGGCTGGGTAGAGTGATCGGAGTTGAAAGTATTCCAAGGTCTTGGTATTTTCCAGAGGGATAATGACCTACTATTGAAAACATCTCATAATTCAGAAGGAAAGAAGAATCTAGACTCTGACCTTTGGACACCATCATCACCAGTGAGGTAACAATGAACATATCCTGACTTCCTGCCGAGCGCAGGATGTCTCGTTGATGTTACTTTCCCTGGTCTCACAGCGACCACGTAGAAAAGGCAAAGCCCTTCCTTTGAGAGGGGAGAAACAGAGCCCATTTGCCTTTGTTCTCAGCGCTTAAAATAATGACCAGCCATGACGTGTGGTTTTTAAAATGTGGGTGAACCAAGTTGAGCCGAGGTTAAGATCCGGTGCGCTGCCTAGGTCCTCCTATGTTGGTAGAATGAGCACACGGTGTTCTGATTCAGGCTAGTATAATTTCAAAGCTCCCGCTATGCTCTCTGCAGGATCCTGCCCTTCACTGTTCCTTTCTCAGGGCAAATGCCTTTCTGGAAAAGTCAGATACTGGCCTTGCACTCCTATTCATGGAATGCCGCGCTTACCCCCTTGTGTTCTTGGGTGTGTGGAACTTGTTGTATTCACATCCACTGCTGTGTTGTTCTGTGTGCTGTATGGACCAGCTGCGCCTCCTCAGTCTTTGTTTTGATTCGAACAAGCCTGGGCTTGCTGTCTCCTGAGTTTCTGTGTGGTACTCAGACAATGTCTCCAGCATGGTGTTGCTAGGAAATGCAGTAATGCTGCTGCTGCTGCTGCTGCATCCTCTCTTGCCACCCATACACACCTGCCTTTGCCATCTGCTGAGGATGCTTCTGGTAGCTTGACCCTGCCACACAGGGATGCTCTACTGTGCTTGGGCTGTGGATATGAGTTCGGCTTTCTTTGGCCGAGAAACTGTAAGTGACACAGATCCAGTGCTGGGGGTTGCTAAGCACCACCGACCTTGTTCTAGTCCTACTAAAGAAAAGTGATGCCAAGGGCATTCAAGTCTACGTTATACCCTAGATGCATATATACATGGGCGCCTGTGTATGTCCTCATATATGGGCATACTGAATTGACCATGAAAAATAGTTTTTGCTGTTTCTTGATATTTGCTCCTTGGGTTTGTTTAATCATGTACTGTTTGGTTTTCTGCGTTACCAGTTAGTTTTAGGCTGAAAAAGTTAATTAATTGGTGGCCCCAGGTGACCTCGTTCAGATGCAGAGTGAATAGAGGGCCCCTGTTACTGGCTTCCTGTGCACTGCCATCACTACTCTGAGGAGTTTTCTTCATGCATTCGGGCAGACCTGAGACCAAATTCATACCAGCGGGGCTCGTGATTTAAATCACCAGCACTAGTAGACCTGGGGACAGATGGCATGGTAAAGGCAAACAGAGGCTCTTGGCTCACTGCTAACGGAAGCCGTGGGCATCTCCCGTCTCTGCTTTCCGTACTAGGGCCCCGTCTGCAAATTCCAACATTGCTATATCAACCCGTGCTGAGGAGGGCCTGTGTGTTTGGTTCTATGGCTAACACAGAGCTTTCTGACTTCCTGGAGGTATGTTGGAGGGTCAAATTGTACCTTTCCCGGGAGATATCTAAGGGGAACGGAAGTAGCCTTCACACGCCAGTGGAAAGCTGGGTCTATGTTTTTACCCATCCAGCCATCTCTGATGCAGCATTGGTAAGGCTCTTGGTCCTTGGCTTCTCCAGTTGAAATGATGGTGTTTACAGCTTCCTTGTGAAGAAACATTAGTGAGAGGACGCAGGAGAAAGGCTTTGTAAACCCCAAGACAATATAGACACAAGGCATTGTTTCTCCCAGTCCTTAGAGGATGAATAGTGGGAACTTAATGGCCCTTACTATGCCATGTTTCAGTGCCAGGAACAGCCAAAGATGTCAGTAACTATCCATTAACGATGAGGCAGAGAAGCCGTCTGACTGGAAGCCAGAGCTTTATAAATTAAGTGCGTGCACTCATTTGTTATTCATAGGGCAAATATTTATTGGTGGACTCTGGGAATACAGCAGGGAATAAGCCAGGTGGACTGTGATGAAGTCTCCCATAGCCTTCAGGGGTTGAGAGTCACAGAGGTTTCATGGAGTTAAATTTGTTCGGTTCTTCCTCTTGGTGGTTTACTCTACCTGCTCTGTGGTGATAAAATGTCTGGTCTCTGGGGCAGTGATGATGATAATAGAGGACAGTTGATCTTTGAGAACGTCACAGTGCAAGTAAGAAGTCATGCTACCAGCCTTTGGAAGGTGAGGAGCTGCCCAGGGTCTATCCTAGGCTCCTTCCCCGCGAGGACTTGACCTTGGCTTGGCATGATACACAAGCCATCTAGCTGGGGGACCTTATTGTCTTCCCAAAACAGTCAACCCAGTTTTAAATAGCATTTACCTTTAGAACGTTCTTTCTTGCCCTGAGTAGAAATCGGCCACCGTGTTATTTCCGCCCATAAGTTCTTCCTCCTCCATTTGGGGTGGACGGAAGCAATTGTTCCTTTAAAGAAGCCGCTATTCATTTCCCCATCCTTCTTTTGTATGTGTATGGTATGCACACCTACATGTATGGTTGTTTGCGTGTGCTCGCGCGGGGACATATATGTGTGTGGGTATACGTGCACTTGAGTTTGTGGGAGGCCAGAGGTTGGTCATGGCTGCTGCTTTTATTGCTCCCTGCCTTATTCATTGAGGCATGGTCTCATTGAAGCTGAAGTCTACCTGTTGTGCTAGTTTGTCTAAGCCAACTAGCTCCAGGAATTCTATGTCTCTGCTATCTCTGGCCCCCAGAAGTTCTGGGGCTCCAGGTGGGCCTCCATAGTCACCTAGCTTTTACATGGGTGCCGGAAATATGAATTCAGGGCTTTGTGGGTCAAGTGCTTGACCTGCTGAGCCATGTCCCCCAGCCTCTCATAGTCCTTCTAAGCCCATTCTCCAGATTCCATCAGCCTCTGTTTACCCAATCTCCTCCGTGCCTCCATCCTCATGCTCATCATCACCCTTCACCCATTGCCTCCCCTCTTTTGGTTCCCTCTGCTTGCCCAGTGCTCCTGTGGGAGGATGCTACCTGTGAGGCGGCAGGCTCCTGGTCCTGTGGGAGGATGCTAACTGTGAGGCGGCAGGCCATGTGTAAGCCGTCTTGTGCCAAGAGCTCAGCCTGCTCTTCCCCTTACTCTGATCTTTGAACACAGGATGAGGAAGCAAAGGCGGTCTTTGCCTCTTTGGCAGATGAGCTATACTGTTGACTCATTGGGTTGGTGTCTTCTAACTCTCACAGTCCTTGTTGGGTCGATGGCTGCTGCCCTAGGCCTCCTCCTACCCTGTGTTTGCACCATGTGCCTTTCCCATGCAAGCACAGGCCTTGACAGTGTATGCCTAAGTCTCCTTCATAGTATCGGTTCAGGATGGGTTTTTAGTATGTTGAGGCCATGACATGTTTAATCCTGATGCAACCTTCTAGCACCAGCTGTTACTCCTAGATTTATTTGTGTCAACAGCACGGTTAACATTTCCCCCCTTGAGTTTCTTAATCCAGTGTTAGAATAGTGAGCGCCAAAGGAGGCGCCTTCGATGTCGTCAGTAGAAACCTTCCAAGTTTCAGTGCACCCACAGCTCAGAGCCTTAGCATCTGCGCACGTGGTCAGCTGCTCTGTGAATGTGTCATTCGTCACCTGTACTCCAATGCCACGTCTATCCAAGTGAGCATCATGGCTTTACTGGTGCTGGTCATTCTGTGCCTGATGTCTTCTGCCCGACAGTGGCAGCTGTGCCCACTGCTGAACTCTGGTGGCATGGCTCGGACTTTTACTAGCCCAGGTGTCTGTCATCTGTCTCCAGCTCACCTCATTTTTACTGGCTATTAGTTAGCCCAGGATGTTTCTAATCAATCTCCCCTCCACATAGACACTTTCTCCTATGTCTGAAAATATAACTTCATAATGTTATTACCAAGCTGGCCAAGCCTGGTTCCCAGGAGACACTCTCAACTTTCTTGTTTTCCTCTCATTGCATAGGTAGTTTGGTCCCCACCTAGTGCCATATAAGCCTCCCTCGGGCCCTGATTTATTATACTACATAGTATACCGCCTCTGGCTGCAGTCTTCATTCTTGGTCCTGCTTATCTTAGATGTTACAGACTGTGTCATCAGAGAGCAAATACACACCACAGGACTAGTCATTGGTACCAACTACACCAAGTGTTTTTCCGACCTTCTGCCCAATGTCAGTGATGGTGGGCTCTCCATCACTAGGTTGTTCTGCCACTCTCATTTCTTACTCTCCTTCCTAGCAGCTCTATCCTCTAAGTGTCCTGTTTTCAGCCAGCTCTCAGGTAGGCGACATACACTCATACTTTGAATATGCTGTTCCCTAAACCTGGAGACACCTTTCCACTCTTCCCGGTCAGCAGGTGGCTTCTGTTTCTTACTCAAAAGCGTCATGTTTTATTGACTCTCCTAGCACTCCTTTCTTAGTTCCAGATGACACTGGGTGCTCGTGTCTGTTAGAGAACTTGTTTTGTGGTAGAGTAACTGCCGTCTGTACGGTTGGAAGGTTGGAAGGCCTTTGGGTAACGGTGCCATGTGTGTCATTTAGTGTCATTTAGCAGAAGCCCTTAGCACATACTGAGTGCTCAGAATTTGAAAGGGCGCCTAACCTATTTTTTTTCCAATTAATCTAGCTTGAGTGCCCATTAATTTCCCTTGCCAGCAATACAACAGGACTCTGTGCCTGTGGTAAGCTTTGGCTTACTGGCCTCGGCGTCTAGTAGGACTGGCAAAGAGGCTTTATCAACCGTTTCTTAAGCTGTCCCTGGCTCTTCGAACTTTGCCGTAACTCTTGGTTATGTGTTTCCCTTGCCCTGTGCTAGTTAGGGAAGGCTGTGAGACGTAACAAGCAGCCCGTAGATCCTATTAGATTCCCACGATAGTTTGTTTGCTTGTTTGTTTCTCAGTATGTCACAGTCTGGGGCAGGAGTTCCTCATTTGATGGCTTCCCGCACGGGGGACTTTGTGACCCTGGTTACTTTTGTCTGCAGTTCTTCCATCTTTGATGTTCAGAGTCTTTCTTGCTGGCTTAGGTGTTGAGAGAGGGGAAGGGCTACAGGGGAGCTGATGCAGGGATGGGTATGGGAGGATCTGGGGCCTCCCCGCATGTCGTATAATCGATTCTTATATTTCATTAAGCAGAAATGTTGCCATGTGGGCACATGCAGCTACTTGGGCAACTGGGCTTATGGGGCAGCAGAAATCCTGAGCTGTGACTATGAAGAAACACCAGCAGCCTGCTGAGGCTGTGTCCTAGTGCTAGGCAGGTGTTTTCTAGGTTGCGTCCCAAGTTTCTTGTTTTTTGTTATCTCAACAAGCCCAGGACTCTGAGTGCTGTACAAAGTGGAAGGATTCTCTTCCACCAGGGCCAGGACTTGGAACAGAGTGGGTTGTCATTCCAGAAGCACTCGTGACAATGACAGGGCACTGGAGGTGATATGGACAAAGCAAAAAAAGACTCTCAGGCTGGACTCCAAGACCATGAGTTTTGGCCATTGCTCATTGCTTCTGCTATCTTAAACCCTCTCCTTGGCTGGGACCTATCTCCTCTTTGCTTACCTGGACTTGACCCTTGATCAGCCCCCTCACAGAATGTGCCACTAAGCCCCTGGAATCTCCTGTAATTGTCATGTGGGCTGCTGGAATGACGGCCCATTCAGCTCCAAGGCCTGGCCTGATGGAGGAGAATCACCTCGCTCTGTCCAGCACCCACGGAGTCCATGGCCTGGGTCTGAGTTCTGTGTTGAGGTAACAATTAAGGAAGTAGAGTTGCAGTGAGAACTTTTGGGAAGCCAGAGGGATCAGCACCCTTTTTGCCTTAAAGAAGACGAGCCTGAAGGGACTCCCTGATTCTTATGCCTATGAGGGGCATTCACAGATAGAAGAGGAAGGGCACCAGAAGCCTGGAATTAACCATGGCAAGGGATGGTGGTGGATTGAGTGCCCTTCAGAGGACTAGGACTTGTTAGTAGGAGGCAAAGGTCATACTCCTGAAAAATTAAATCAGCAGGTGTTTATTGGGCCCTGCCATGTTTACAGCCGGGCACTAGTGTGAGGTACCTGGAGTGACACCTAGTGCTGGTACCGGAGGAGCTCCTGATTGCTTGTGGGAGATGGACAGGTGGTGGTACATTTGGCACAGAGGTACAGACAAAGGGTCTGGATGCACTCTCACAGTCTTTGAATCTTTGGTGCTGCCAGGCTGTGTTTTAGGCCCAGAGATGAAATATAATTTCATTTTTTCAGTAAAGAGGATGGAGTATGAACTTCACCATTTGGATAGTTAAGTATACAGTTTATTAGTGTTGAGTATATTTACAGTGTTGTGAAAAACACCACCAGACAAATTTAATCCTGAAAACCTGAACTCTAAACCGCAACCATTCCTCCATTCTCTCCAGTCCCTGCCCTGCTACGTGCTGCTTCTAGGAGGATGACCCCTGTAGGCATCTCAGTCTTGTCTTTTTGTGCCTGGCTTGTCCCACCGCCTGCAAAGCCCTCAGTTCATCTCTGTCGTAGCGTGTACTGTGCTCCATTGCTCTTAAGGCAGATCAGTATTCCCCCTTGTGCATATAATCACAGGCTGGGGCTTGCTCTTTTATTGACAGACAGTTGGCTTATTTTCACCTCTTCACTATCATATATGAACACGGGGGTGAAAACATCCCTTGAGTCTCTGCTTTCAATTCTTTTGGATTCACATCCAGCAGTGTGTTTGCTGGATCAGAGAGCAGTTCTATTTTTACAGTTTTGAGGAACTGCCATCTATTTTCCTCAGCATTCGTACCACTTCACATTCCCACCAACACTGCACCAGGGTTCCAACTTCTCCGCCGCCTGCCCAACACTTGTTCCCTGTCTTCTGATAGCAGCAGCCACCTTAATGGGTGTGAGGTAGTAGCTTGCTGTAGTGTATTTCTTTGATATTTTGTAATGCTGGATATTTTTCTATCGTATTTTAAGAAATGCCCTTTTTTAAAAGAAAACATTTGGGGCCTGTGAAATGGATTAACAGATAAGGATGCTTGCCACCAAGTATTTGGAATTTGTATGGTGGAAGGAGAAAACTGGCTCCTGCAAGTTGTCCTCTGACCTCCCCCCTCAATAAATAAATGTATAAGTAAATAAATGTAAAATAAGTTAGTGGGGTTTTTGTTTTGTTTTGTTTTGCTTTGAGTCGTGGGGTGAGCCTAGGGTTTTATGCAAGCTCACATGCGCCTCCTGTTGAGCTTTGCCCTGTGTCCTTGGTCCATTTTAGATCAACCCTGAGAGAGTATACTTCCTGGTCCACGTTTTTTCTTAAACTCCAGGGATGGTTTACTGCAGGGCTGGCTGGCTCAGCTCTGCCTCAGTAGAAATGGAGAGTGAGTGCTTCCTGTTTGGAACCAAAGTTTGAGGTGCTCGCTCACTCCGGCTGAAGACCCAGCACCTCTTGGACACATGACCCCATCCTGTCCTGTGCTGTTCAGTTTGCAGATGTTGCATACAGGAGAGCAGGGTGCATCTCCTCCTCACTGCTGCTGTAACAAGTCAGAGAAGGCCTAGCTAATAGCATCCATTGGTCATCCTTCACTTCGAGAGGGCAGACATCCCACGTGGGTCGGAAGACCTGAGGTCCCTCAGGATGCTGTGGGGGATAAGTTCAACAACCCCCCTCCCACCCCCTAACATCTGGAAGGTACTCCCTCTCTCTTGCTGCCAGGCTGGCATTGTAGCATCTGTTTCCTGTTCTCCTCATCCTGGTAAGGATCTAGGTGGTTTATCAGGTCCAGTTGGACCATCAGGACAACAACTTGGGCATGAACCTCTTTGGGCCTGGAAGGCCACACAACAATAGGTCTTGGCCAGCTGAAGGCAGTCTGATAGCAAGGTCTCTAATTTTGTGCCTTCTATCCTCAGACTCCACCCGGGGTTAATGGAGAGGCATTTATGGATCTAGAGTCCTGGCCTTTAATGTGGGTTTTCCTTGGCCTAACTAGAGCCTACTGCAAGAGGACTGCTTTCTCGAACCGGGCGTGGGAGATGGTGGTGGGGCAGGTGCACTCTGGGGCCCTCTCAGTTCTGCCATACTGAGTCTTCCCCAGGCGCCTAGTTTCCGTTTCTCATCTGGTATCTTCATTATGTTTTCCCTCTCCAGCTTGTGGGGCAATGAAGCTGCTTGGAGCATGTTAAAAAGGAAGACAAGGCCTTGAGAGCATGGTTCCTGGGTACCAGTTAATTAGGAGGAAGATAGAGTAGTGGAAACGAAAGATGGCAGGCACCACTCTGCTGCCTGTTCACTTCCTCCAGGTCCTGCGTAAAGTTCCTTGGGTCAAGTGAATGAAACTAACATTACCCTGAGCTATATGTACCTGTGTGCATGTGTATCATGTGCAGTGGTTTCCTGTGAAACCAGTTATGCTCCAATTTATGTCTTATATGGGAGTGTAAGCTCCTGACCAGATGTAAGGGCATCTCTCTGTGCCTGGGATGCTCTGTGAGGAATTGTGTGTGGGGAGTGGGATGGGCTACTGCTTTAGAGTCTTGTCGCCCAGGGTGTGGCATTAAAGGGAAGGTCTCCTGTGATGCTCTTTGTTTGGTACAGGTGCTCTGACCCTGCTCTGCAGGGGCTGTGAGGGGTGGCTGGAGGACAGCTGGCATCCTGTAGTGTCTGGGAAGGAGGATGTGACTGTATTTGCCATCACCGGCTTGGGACAATGTTGCTGTAAAACAGCTGTCCTTCAATAAGCAAGCATGAGCACTAACGATCCCCCTTTGATCCTTATTATATGATGTTGTTCCACTTTACTGAGAAGAATGCTGAGGGTCTAAGTTAATTTAGGGGATACCCTGCAGCTGTAGAGAGCTGAGACTCATACTAAGTTGAGTCTAAGTAGATTGATGCCCACTTCCCACACAGAGTTTTACTAATGTCTCCTGCATCACCTGAATTATTCCCTTCCTGAGTCAGGGCTTTTGGATGCAGGGTATAGGAGCCAAGGATGAAGGGGAGGGAACATCTGTCACTCACATACCAAGCCATAGTCTGGAGAGGGGGTGGCCTCAAACTGGCCAAGCCAAGTTTCAGAAATTCCTGCGGCCTGTAGCTAACCTTCAGGCCAATCTGGCCTTGGCTGCTTTGGCTTCCTGTCCAAATGAAGCTATAGATTGAAAGAAAAATGTCCCTGGATAGGCACGTGTGTGTGTGTGTGTGTGTGTGTGTGTGTGTGTGTGTGTGTGTGTG